>JAYXSA010000055.1:3600000-4200000 GCA_037356195.1 Penicillium sp. F50
CTTGACCTTGGCCCGGACTGATGTTGTTCCTGGGCGGGAAGCATAAAATTATTCTGCCGGGGCGGAGACAACGCCCATCACGCCACGCCCGCCCCTGAGATTAAGAATTTATAATTTAGTTACCGCGCTCCTCCGATCAAGACCTGCTTTCACTTCCCTGCATGTCGACAATCCCTTTCTCATCCCACCTCCAATACACCCCTTTCCGATAGTCGCATCATACGCTACAGCTATTGACTGAATTTGACACCGCCGAAAAATTCGCAACCATGCCAGGACGGGTCCTGCCGACTTTCACACCTGCCGAGGTTGAGTCGCATAATAGCGCCAAATCGTGCTTCATCACCATCGGTCGCAATGTGTACGATGTCACTGAGTTTGTGGAGGATCATCCGGGCGGTGGTGATCTGATTTTGGACTACGCAGGCAAGGACGTGGCGGAGATCATGAAAGATGAGATCTCTCACGAGCATTCTGAAGCCGCGTACGAAATTTTGACAGACTACCACGTTGGATTTATCTCTTCGGATGCGTCCGGAAAGGCGAAAGCGTCTGGCATCGACAATGAGGAGGCCGAGTTTCAGCCCGTTTACGAAAGCACTGGCATGTCCCGGGAAGAGGATCTGTCAATCGACACGGACTATTCACAGGACTATAAGACACACAAGTTCTTGGATCTCAGCAAGCCATTGTTCGCTCAGCTCTGGTACAGCAACTTCTCCAAGGAATTCTATCTAGAGCAGATCCACCGCCCTCGGCACTACAAGGGAGGCGCATCTGCCCCGCTCTTTGGCAACTTCCTCGAGCCCCTCAGCAAGACTGCCTGGTATGTGGTGCCTCTGATCTGGCTGCCACCAGTCTTTTATGGGACAATGGTTGGTGCCCAGGGTCTGGGCGACCCTGCTGTAGCTACCGCATACTGGATCGGTGGTGTTTGTCTCTGGACTCTGATCGAGTACCTCATGCACCGTTTCCTTTTCCACGTCGATAAGTATGGATCTTGGTTCCTGAAATCGCCTTCGCATCTATTCGCTAACACTCTTGCTTATAGTTGGCTTCCGGACAACCGAGTCGGTCTGACCCTGCACTTCCTCCTCCACGGCATTCACCACTACCTGCCCATGGACCGCTATCGACTTGTCATGCCGCCAACTCTGTTTGTGATTCTGGCCGCTCCTTTCTGGAAGCTCGCCCATACCGTCTTCTTCTACAACTGGTTTGCGGCTGTGCAAGTGTTCTGTGGAGGTGTCTTTGGCTACATCTGCTATGACTTGACTCACTACTTCCTCCACCACCGCAAGTGAGTCTTTTATTCCCTTGTTCCTTGGTCATACCTTTCCGCAAAGTATGATGTTAACATCTTCGTTCAGCCTTCCTTTGTACTACAAGGAGCTTAAGAAGTACCACCTCCAGCACCACTACGCTGACTTTGAGAACGGATTTGGCGTCACCAGCCGATTCTGGGATCGGGTATTTGGTACTGAGTTGGAGACGCCATCCCCCAAGGGAGCGAAAGCTCAGTGAAAGCTTGCCTATCCGCGTAGGAATTTTATGGCGGCGGTTCGCTTTTAGTATCATGAGTTTACGCTATGGTCTCGCTTCTGGGTATTCCCACACTGCCCGGTGCTTGTACATTTCTGCACTTTCATGTCGGCAAATGTGGCGTTCAGGATCGTTTCTGTTTTATGACCCAGTCCATGCATAGGCTATTTCTTGGGCTCTAGGTGACGAGCATGGAGGATGTCTACGCATTCATCTTACTGTACTCACCCATCACTTACCACTTATTAGTGTACACGACATAATCATAATGAACATTTCTCACGGGATGCAATTTTTTTTGAGAATCCTTCGTATTTGTTTTCGCCTTGTCATCATCTATCTCATCGGGAGACCGGCTAGCGCAGTATTGTTGAGGCGAAATGAGCGAATCGACACCTGAGACAACGAGAAAAATGACGGAACAGCAAGAAGCCCGTATGACTAAGATTGGTACCCTAGGCACTATTTTGGTTTAGCGGAAAATGCCCCATGTATGTTCGACAGAAAACTTTGGAGTCACATGACTGGGCACTCCTGACTCCGCCAGGACTGACTGACCACTCGTACCGATTTCACAATTCATGCGAATCTCTGATCGCGACAGAAGATTAGTACAACGCCTAGAAGAGACCCCCAAAAATAGTTCGAAAGTCAAAATCCGCGCTGTCTTTCGCTCTCTGACCAAGTCCCAAGTGACTTTCTCCCGATCCTCGCCCTAATTCGAATCATAACCAGCGAGCCATACACGCCCTTCACAATGTCGGGACTTGATGTAGAGGCTCTTCTTGAGTCCACTGCCGCTCCTACCGATCCCCTCGCTACCAAGACAGAAGAAACCGAGAACCTTTCTCGTGCGGACCCCTCTGAACGCCGGGATCGTGATCGTTCCCGTGAAAGACGCCGACGCCGTGACCGTAGCCGCGACCGCCGCCGAGATGTTGATGGCGACGAGGACATGAAAAGTCCGCGCAGCGAACATGGCAGTGCTAACGGAAGCCATAGAAGCCGGAAGAGAAGTCGGAGCCGGGAGAGTGAGCGACGACGCTCGCGTCGCGATCGTGATGACTACCGCTCCAGTGGTGACTTCTACCGTGGCCCAGGGCGTGCACGATCGCGCTCACGCTCACCATACGATGATCGTCACTACCGCCCTTCTCGACGAGAGCGTGAAGAAGAGAGACGTCCTCGACGAGATCGTGAGGGTGGTCGTCGCCGCAGCCCTAGCCGCCGTAGTCCAAGCAAATCTCCCGAGCTGAACGAGGATGAGCGGGATAAACGGACTATCTTTGTGCAACAGCTGGCCGCTCGACTAAGGACCAAGGAGTTGATGGCGTTCTTTGAACAGGCTGGTCCCGTAAAGGAAGCTCAAATCGTCAAGGACCGGGTGAGCGGACGATCCAAAGGGTATGTTTGATTTATACATCATATTGCTCTTGAATTGTATCAGCTAACACGTTTTTTCTTCAGTGTCGGTTATGTCGAGTTTAAGAGCGAAGATTCCGTGCCGGCTGCGATTCAACTTACCGGCCAGAAGCTTCTAGGCATTCCCATTATTGCGCAGCTTACCGAAGCTGAAAAGAACCGCCAAGCTCGCAACCCCGAGGCTAGCTCGGGCCCATCGCACTCCGCGCCGTTTCACCGACTATATGTGGGTAATGTTCACTTCAGCATTACTGAGAATGACCTCCAGAATGTCTTCGAACCGTTTGGCGAACTCGAATTTGTCCAATTGCAGAAGGATGAGACTGGTCGAAGCAAAGGTTACGCCTTTGTGCAGTAAGTTATTCTCCCTCCATCTTGGTGGAGTCTTTCCATATTGCGACGAATCAAGCTAAAGAAGTGTAGGTTCCGCGACCCCAACCAGGCTCGGGAGGCTTTGGAAAAGATGAATGGATTTGATCTTGCTGGTCGGGCCATTCGAGTAGGCCTTGGCAACGATAAGTTCACCCCCGATTCGAATGCGAATCGTCAGCAGGGCCCATCTGCAAACCAACCGAATTTCCAGGGCTCCTCGTTTTCAGGCCATGGAGGCCGTGGTGTCCAGGCTGGCGGTACGAGCAACTTCGACCGTGCCGGCGGTGGCCGCGAGAATGACAAGGGCACCGGTGCCAGTGCCCTCGACGATACAGACGTTGCCGGTGTGAACTTCAACAACTACAGTAGAGACGCATTGATGAGGAAGCTTGCACGAACAGATGAACCCGAGCCATCAGCCGACGAACAGCAGAAGGTGCTTCGATCCAAGACCGAGACCAAGCCTCTGCCTGTCAATGTGAATATGGCTAGCCGCTGCGTCATGCTTCGCAACATGTTTGATCCTAACGAGTAAGTACACCGGTTCCCGCCAGTCCCATTCCTGCCCGACATTGCGAGTTCTGATTACTAACCAATTTACAGAGAAACTGGTGAAGCTTGGATCAAAGAATTAGAAGATGACGTCCGCCAGGAGTGCGAGGATAAATATGGCCATGTTGTTCACATCTCCTTAGATCCGAATTCGCAAGGCGACATTTATCTTAAGTTCGACCGCGTTCAAGGTGGTGAGAACGCCATCAAGGGCTTGAACGGCCGTTTCTTTGGTGGCAGGCGCATCACCGCCCAACCTGTGGTAGACGCTGTCTACAGCAGTCTTTTCACTCGCACCAAGGCCATCTGATCGCCATTATGATGGTCTTGTCCTGCTCAATAAACTCTCTAACATGGCCAATTCTTTTCCAGGCAGATCCCTATTGGCGTCCTCTTGGTCTCTCCAGGCTCTCCGGATGATTCTGCGTCTGGTAGGTGCCTACTTTTCCCACTTGCATTTCCTTACTCCATTCTTGGCTGTGGCGACGGTCATGCTACTCGAAATGATTTTGTCTCTAGGAGCGTTCGTCTCTTCTGATTAATTCAGATTAAGGTGCCGATAGGCGTTAGCAATGGACTCTTTTCCTAATTTATATGTCAATCAAAAAGAAGAAATCTTTCTCCGTAGTTCGCTATCGGGAGTCCGGTAGAGCATGCGCTTTTAGACTAGACACGCATCTCCAGAATCATTCGTCCTGGGCTGGGGGACGGGGCCACGCCCATCGGAATTCTCAGGCTACATCTTTGGCATTGAGTGCATATAGACAATAATCGGGATCACCAGCTCTTGGGTTATAGATGGGTTCTGAAGCGCCTAAGCGCGCCAACCTGCGAACCCGCGGAATGGATCTGCCGATGCCGTCACCTTATCTGCCGACGCTCGGGCCAAAGAAATGTGACCCCCCACGCCGAGTTGTTCTGACGCTTCAATCTCCCTTCACCACCCTTGTCAACTTTCAATGGGCCATTCATGATTGTCCCTTCAGCGAGGCGCGTAACAGGCCGGGCCTGGGCCTTGCCCGGTCGTTACGGTACGTGAACCTCCCGAGCCACGATCAGTCTAATCTCCAAGTTCATTTGAAGATCCTGTGGCCGACAACCCCATACTGTTCACTCACTAAACCTGCATGCATCTCTCAAACAGGCTTCACCCGACCTCGAACGTCCCGGAAATATAGCTCCGAAGTTGCGCCGCAAAGCGAGCGATCTGCTACAAAGAAGCGCCCCCAGTTCCACGACTATTTCGTCACAACTCTACCGTCATCCTCGCTCCATCCGGACCCTCGGGGGCCAACCTCTCCCTTTCACAAACTCCCCCGTTCGGCCTCAATACCCCATGTCGGAGATACATCGCACTCGCCGACGGCTTTTCAGAATTTAGTCGACCGTGAGATGACGGTAGTCCGAATCCCACTGCGCAGCGCCAAGCACCACTATGGAGCCGTCACTGCTCGCGGCACTCGTCCGAGAAATGAAGATACGTACCAGGCTGGCGTCATTGATATTCCTGCCTTCGCGAAGCGGCCTCCAGCGTCGCTCACCATCAAGCGATCCAATAGCCCAAACTCCTCGCGCGAGTCGCGGGCCGCCGACACAGCCAATGGAGATCCGCAGGTGTTTTACTTCGGGATCTTTGACGGACATGGCGGGTCCGAGTGCAGTACATTCTTGCAGGAGAACCTTCACGAATATATCCAAAACGCAGCAGCAGATTTTGAGTTACAATCGAGTCTCCGTACAAATCAACAACGGCTGCGTTCTGGGGAAGCCGCAACAGCTCCGGGCACGACTAGTACTCTACCGGTGATGCAAGAAGCCAACCGAAAACGTATCGGAGATCTCGAGAAAAGCCTCGTACAGAATTGGCGCCAACTTGTTGGAGGCTATTTCAAGAGATTTAAGCCGCCTCAATTCACCTACTATGGGCCCGATAATTCCACGGAGAACACCGCATCGAAAGGTTCTGTTGCCATTGAGGAGGTGATGGAGTATGCTTTTCTGCGTGCCGACTTGGATTTTGTCAAGGCGCAAGCTGCTAAGCACGATGACGACCTTGCCCTGGCGGAGAAGCCTTTGAACGAGGATGAGATCCTCCACAGTCCGAGCTTGACTCGAACTCCAAAGATCGGTGGTCGGTCGCGATTCAAAGGTGGCAGCACCGCCAGTATTGCTTTGATCTCCACTCCTAGTCCGACGCCTTTCTGGCACCCAGCCGGTCCGTCAAGTTTGCTTGTCGCCCACGTGGGTGACACTCGAATTCTACTCTGCTCAACACTCACTGGGCAAGCTATTCCCCTCACTTCCAACCATCATCCCTCTTCTCCCCTAGAGGCAGGCCGACTTCGTCGCTACGCTGCCACTTTCGTGACCGATTCCTTCGGTGAAGAGCGCATGAGCGGACTTGCCAATACCCGCGCGTTCGGCGATGTCCAATCCAAGCGCATTGGTGTCTCTGCCGAGCCTGAGCTCTGTCGTGTTGAGATGGGCCCTGCCGAGTTTTCATTTATGGTCATGGTCTCCGATGGCATCAGTGGCACCCTACTAGACCAGGAAATCGTCGACATCGTCAAGGAAGCTCGAACCCCGGAGCAAGGCGCCCGCGATGTGGTTGCCTTTGCCACCGAGGTGACCCGGGAAGGCGACAATGCGACTTGCTTGGTGATCCGACTCGGTGGTTGGGAGCGACGACTCGAAGGTGGAGTGGGCAGCCTGGGAACGAAGGAGTCTCGCGAGTGGCGGCGACAGGATGCCACCGATCCGCGCAGGTCACGGACGTGATATTTCCTTCTCCTCGTATTGTAGAATCGTTGTCTGTCTGTATATACTTTGACCTGCATCACAAGGTCTCTTTGCACATAATCACTTCACTTGTTTCATTGGAATGGCTAGGTTTTGGTCTTTTATCTAGCAGAGATTTGCATTTACACCATCATCATCGTCATGTCCCTCGATTTTTATATTCGCTATTTTCCAAGTGCCCGTCCTCTTATCCCAGCCAAGACACAATCATTGACCTTGCTTCTACCTTGCGACCTGGACTGCGAACATGTATCCAATTGCCGAGAAACATTCTTGGCTTGAAGTAGAGGTCAGGGGCATTTGATCCAGTCTAGGCCTCTTCGACAGGCCCAAACCCATTATCCATCGAGACCTGGTCGCCTAAGAATCCCCTCTCCTCGCATCTACAGTATGTAGACCCTCGTACGGAGTACTCCGTCCTGTACATCCAGGATAACGGAGCTTACCCGGGCGTCTCAACCAAAGAACCGGCAAAGTGGATTCTCCCGCGTGGGGAAAGCTTCCAAGGTTCCGGGCGACCCGTAAAGAAACAAAATCTCACACCTCACCACCTTCTCCCTTTCCTCATCAGACAAGCCACCGAATCACTTTCATCCTAGTCCGACCTTTTCCACTCTTCTACTACTCCCCAACTCCTCGATCTGGTGCCTCCTCTATTCCGACCGTCCAGCTGTTTTGCTTGGGAGATTTCACCTGAAGTACGCGACGCGCCGTCTTATCATTCTACCTTATCGCCCTCGGGTCGAGTTTTCTCCTTAAAGCCCACCCCCCCCCCTACCCTTAACTTTCTTAGCTTTCAACTAAGCTAAGCCCACGATCATTTGATCCCTTTGACCACTGGTCTGCTTTGTCTGCCTCTATCACTTTCTCTTATCTTCCTTATCTCTCTCGCGCGCAAAGACTACCGACGGTACTGTGCCCTCGACCGCCGGCTGCTACTGTGTCGTGTCATCCATCCTTCGCACCCCAATCAACACAAGATAACACGCCTCACCCCTCCACCATCCACAATGAGTGCTCGCACGCGACGACAAAAGGCCGCCTTGGGCGTACCGGCTGATGACAGCGAGGATCTGTCCACCGGCAATGACCGTGCGACCCCATCCAAATCCACCAAGCGCACGCCTTCCAAGAAGAGATCACGATCAGCTCTCAGGGAAGCGGAGCCCCAAGAGAATATCTTCCTGTTCGCCCCGAATCTGATCGGTATGATATCCTGTTTCTCTTCCTGTGCCCAGTCATTACTACCGTATTGATGCTTGCTTGCAGGGTATTTCCGAGTCGTCCTCGCTTTCGCGTCCCTTTACTACATGCCCCTCCACCCTCGGACGTGCTCTCTTCTTTACAGCGTGTCATGTCTGCTTGACGCATTGGATGGATATGCTGCGCGTTATTTCAACCAATCGACCACCTTCGGGGCCGTGTTGGACATGGTGACCGATCGATGCACAACCTCGTGCCTGATCGTCTTCCTCAGCTCCGCCTGGCCCCGATGGGCCATCGTGTTCCAAGGTCTGATCTGCCTGGATTTGGCCAGTCACTATATGCACATGTATGCCACTTTGAGTATGGGTGGTTCTGACCAGAGCCACAAGAAGGTCGACTCAAGCCGCAGCTGGGTCCTATACCAGTACTACCACAGCCGGGTATGGTGTTCCCCTTTGTCTATCTATGGTGTGTGTTTCCCATACTGATTTTTGCTATTGAATAGGTCGTTCTTTTCATTTGCTGCGCTCTCAATGAGCTGTTCTTCATCGGTCTCTACTTGCTCTCCTTCTCCTCGCCGATCCTCTCGCCCTCGCTTCTCCAGCCCATTGGCGATGTGGGCCAGCCTTCCTCGGTGCAGCCTGGAAACCCCGCCAACCCCGTGCCCAGCAGCCTCTTCGCTAGCCCGTGGAGTGCCGGTGCCCTCGAGATGGCCCGTGCCAACAAGATCGATAGCTTCTGGCCCTGGGTCATCACTGGTGTCTCGGCGCCAGTCATGCTATTCAAGCAATTTGTCAATATTGTCCAGCTGGTGAATGCCAGCCGCTGGCTTGCAGAGGGCGACCGCCAAACCCGCCGTGCCAACCGCAAGAAGTAAATATGCTGTAGATGTGACTGGAAGTGCGACGCAGGTCACTTCATCTGGCCGGCTTACAGCCGGCTGAGAGATTCTTCCTTTTCGTCTTTTGCCCGGCTTATCCCCGGGTCTTGCATGTCTTTGGAGCTTCGGTCGGTCTGTGATTTTTTACTCAGGGTCATGCAGGATGATCAGCGCGAGAAGCTGTCATCTTCATCCTGTTGGGGTGTTTGATTTGGCTGTTCGAGCCCTTTGTGATGAGCGCCTTGGGTGGGATAGGAAAAGGGTCCCCTCTCCCTTGGAATGGTTTGGACCTTGTATAGTGCATACAGGGTTGGGTCTTCATGCTTCTTTCATCTCTTCTTTTTTTTTCTTTTTTTCTTGCCTGTCTCTTCGATCTTGTCGTTTTCACCCCGTGGATCTTTCTCCTCCTGGTCTGACCACCTTTAATGTCCTTGTTATACATCATTTAATGCATGTCCCCGAGTCTAAATGATCATGTTTTTCGTAGACAGTATCCTTGATTCCTTCAATATCGAATGACTCAAAGACAGCCGAAGCGAACCGCTTCAAGCTGCAAAGCCATCAAGCCCTGCGTATCAAACTCGAAAGTAGCCCGCGGCTATCCGTCAGTGGTTGGTCAACTTAGGGCTCAGCAGTGGATTTGTTGTTGCATCGGGGCGGAAGCAGTGCAAGTGGGTTCGCCGAGTTGGCCGATCTCGGAGCTGGCGGGGTCGACTTCACCCGCAATCCGGTGATTTTTAAAGCTCACTCCCCTGCTTCGATCCAATTGAGTCACCTCCAATTGACAACTCTCTGTGCCATTTCGTTCAATTAGTCCTCACAATGCCGTCCTTCAACATTGTCGTCTTCGGTGGTGACCACTGTGGTCCCGAGGTGTGTTTGTTTGAACAGCTCTCCCCCCCACTTTTTCCCCAGCATCTCTTGAGTAGTGGGAAGAAGCGCGCGCGTGTTTGGATCTACAGCTAACGCGAAGCGCAATAACAGGTTACCGCTGAGGCTATCAAGGTGAGACAGATGAACAGCCGGTGCCACCGAGCTTGCGGCCGAAAGATTCTAATTCCATTCCGTGACTAGATCCTCAAGGTGATCGAGAAGAAGCGCGATGTTACCTTTAACCTGCAGGATCACCTGCTCGGCGGTGTGAGTGCACAACAACAGAGACTATGGCATGGCTTTCCAACTCATCAAGACCTAGGCCTCTATCGATGCCACCGGCTCACCCCTCACTGACGAGGCCCTGGAGGCCGCGAAGAACGCCGACGCTGTCCTTCTGGGCGCCATTGGCGGACCGGTACGTCCGAACACCTTCCTCCGAAGAAGGGAAGAGGCAAATACAAAGGGGAGACACACATACTCACAGAATTTTGGTCATTCATAGAAATGGGGAACCGGCGCTGTCCGTCCCGAGCAGGGTATCCTGCGCCTGCGCAAGGAAATGGGCACATTCGGCAACCTGCGCCCCTGCAACTTCGCCGCTCCCTCGCTGGTCGAGAGCTCCCCCCTCAAGGCCGACGTCTGCCGCGGCGTCGACTTCAACATCATCCGTGAGCTGACGGGTGGTATCTACTTCGGCGACCGCAAGGAGGACGACGGCTCCGGCTTCGCCATGGACACTGAGCCGTACTCGCGCGCCGAGATCGAGCGCATCATCCGTCTGGCCGCCCACCTGGCTCTGCAGCACAACCCCCCTCTCCCCGTGTGGAGTCTGGACAAGGCCAATGTCCTGGCTACTAGCCGTCTCTGGCGCAAGGTCGTCACCGAGGTTATGGCCAAGGAGTTCCCCCAGGTCCAGATTGGTCATCACTTGATTGACTCTGCTGCCATGCTGATGATTAAGGACCCCCGGAAGCTGAACGGTATCGTCGTGACTAGCAACTTGTTCGGTGATATCATCAGTGATGAGGCTAGTGTGATTCCCGGCTCCCTGGGTCTCCTGCCCAGTGCCAGTCTAAGCGGTATCCCCGATGGCAAGAGCCGTGTCAACGGTATCTACGAGCCTATCCACGGTATGCTTCCTCTTTCCAATTACCGCCTTCATGAACATTACTAATTTACTGTTCCAGGTTCTGCCCCTGATATCGCCGGCAAGGGAATTGTCAACCCTGTCGCTACTATCCTGTCTGTCGCCATGATGATGCAGTACTCCTTTGGTATGTTCGACGAGGCCCGCATCATCGAGAAGGCCGTCGAGAACGTCATTGAGGCTGGTGTCCGCACGGGTGACATTGGCGGCAAGGCCACCACCGCCGAGGTTGGTGATGCCGTCGCTGCCGAGCTCGAGAAGCTGCTGTAGAAGGAAAACACAAAAGTGGCCAGTTGCGTCTTGCTGGCAGGCGTTTCCTATATGACATATAATGACTGTAGAAACCAAAATTGAATACCCTTTCGGATTTTTTTTCCAACCATCATTCTTAGTCGTCAGTGTCTTACAAAGAGGTGATGATGCCATGACTTCAATATCAGACCTGCAACGGAGGTACGAGATGATGGTAAAATTTGGCTGAGCAGCCTACAATAAAATAATTAGGGTATCTAGAAACCATAACAAACTCCACCAAACAATGAGAAAAACCAGCGCCATGTCAAATGCGACCCAGATCCCTTCGTGATCCCAGTTCATCTCATCGAATCACCGGCTCACCCATCCAATCCGGCTCATCTAACCCAGAAGTCGAAATCAGCCGCCCAGTATCAATATCCTCACTACCCGTCCGATCCGTAATCCCTCCCCGAGACTGTCTAGCACTGTGTCGTTGGTGTCGACCATCAGCCGACGCCGATGGCGCAGCCGCAACCCGACGACGAGTATCATCGCATGCGAAAACCTGGAAACCGCGGACATGCGTATCTTTACCATTCTGGTGGTTCTCCATTACGCGCATCTGGATCACCATGGCTTTGAGCACGTTACCCGCATAGGGATCTGCCGGGTCCTCTGCGTCGTCGCCCTCTTCAATTTGCATGTCATCGTCAACAGCGGAATCCCGGTCTTCGTCTCTCTCAACAGTCTGTCGCGTTTGCCGGCGGCCGCTTCGAGATCGGCGCTTGTGCCGGACTGGGTCCTCGCGTACCCAACCTCCGTTACGCCCTCCGACGCCTTGGAGGGGTACATCAACCCAGCCACAGGGAGCATCACCTTCCCAGGTTGCAAACTCGACGAGGTCGTTGCCGCCCATGCCGGCGAGAAAGATCATTTTAGTGGGTGTGTAGCTCTCGTCTAGGTCGAAGTCAAGGTAAACCCGGATGCGGACAACGGCGACCAATTTGAAGAAGTGGAGTGTCAACGTATGTGGCTGCGGTCCGTCTGATTGCCAGTATTGTGTGGGGGAATGGTGCCGTAGAGCTGCAACGCCGCAGCCTGGTTTGGAGGTGGACACGGTCCATGAAGCGAGTGACGAGATTTCGCGAAGATTGGGGGGCAGAGGTGATGGCGATCGATCTGTCCAGCGTCTCGGTTAATATCCAAAGGTGTAGGCAACTTAAGTAAGTGTTATTACCTCGATCTTGCATTTCCTGATCACCGTCCTCGTCCTCGTCTTCTTCCTCGTCCTCATCCTCCTCCTCGTCGAATTGACCCTCAAGTAAATCATCAACGTCTTGCCCATCAATTCCTTCCTCAAGGTCAAATTGGTCATCGGCCCCCATTCCACCATCATATTCAACCCCCTCCTCGCCCTGCGCATTCGGATCGTAGTCATCGTCAAGTTCCTCTTCTTCCTCCACCGTCTCTGGCGGCTGTTGCTCATGGCGTGGTCGCCCAAATATAGAGAAAGGGTTCATTTGCGACCCCGGGTGACCCATGACCGGTGCTGGTGCTAGATCGGGTGTCACTTCCTGCGGTCCTGTGGACGGTGGGTGTCGGTGGGTTGGGTTTGACGGAGTATGTCGCGACGGCGGAGTTTGGAATTGCGTACGCAGACTGCCGGGCCCGTTGGGCCCTTGATCCCCGTAGTCTTGAGGATTTGGCTGTCGTCGCAGGTGTGGCATGGTAGGATTACTGGATGTCGTCGAGTGCAGACTGTGAATTTCCATGTTTACTTCGGCGCGGCTTCGGCGCGGGGAGCTCGCTTCCCTTTTCGGGTTAGCGCCCATATTGGAGTCGACGAAGTATGAGAATGGAGTTCTACGACACACCGTTCAAGGGACGAGAAGGAAAAGACAAGAGAGGAGAAAGAGGAACAAGAGATCCAAACGTGATCGGATCAGTAAATGCAGGAAGTATTTGGCCAAACGGCGTGTGCGTGGATAATCCAATACCCGATTTTCAGACTGATGTTTATCTACGGTCCTCCAAAGGCGAAAAGAGACGCTCACTCTGTGTTACAGAGTTGAGCTTGTAAAATGCAGACTCGGGCGCTGGGAACACAGAGCGTCACAGTCTCTGGATTATGTGCTCGGGCACGACCATCAGTACTTGAGAATTCGCTTGCGAAATCGGTCATAAAAGCATGAAATGTTCCCAGATGGGCCCATACAAATATTGACAGTGAATATTAAGCAATGATAGTTATTTTCAAGTCTCCGTCATTTGTTCAATGTCATCCCACACTCTCAAGAACAGTCTGCAGGAGCATGTCAATCACGCTGTTTGTGCCTCCTGAGCATTACGGATGACATCTTCCCAAACCGAGTCGTCACCCGAGGGCACACGCAGATCCAAAAGACCCTCGCCATCCCGAGCAAAGTCAATCAAGTCTTCTTCAGTGCCCCAGTCACTCATCGCCATCAACCCAATGGGTACGCCACTATCTTTCGCATAACCACCCGGGCAACTGATCGATGGACAACCGGTGAAATTGGACAGCCAGACGTACTCCATATTCCGCACAGAAGTTTTGCCATCCGACAAACCGCGAGAAAGCTCAACCTCACCACCATCGATATGCCAGCCCGGAATTGGCGTTGTCGGTGTAAAAATCATCAACCCGGGATGGGTCTTGAAAAGATGTGCGACATGCTGCATAATCAGGTTGCGTAAGCGTTGCGCAGCGAGAAGATCCTGGGCCGTGATCTGCCACATTCCCATCGATACGAGGACCTTGTTCGGTGCCGAAAGGTGGCTAATCTGGCTCGCATCGACACCGGAGGCAATCTCTGCCATAATGGTCAGGACATGAGCACGCTGGCCCTCGGGCAAGTATGGAATCGTGATATCGATGATTTCATAGCCCTGTTTGCGATAATGTTCAAGCGCAGAGTCAAACACTTCTCGGACAGGAGCCTCAGCGCGATCAATCCAGTCACGGACGATACCGATCTTCTTATTCCTCTTCCGGTCAGCGGCCAATGGAAGCGGTTTGGGGAATTGCGCGGAGATCGCATCTTGTGAAGCGGGCGCGGGGTGTGCCATAATTCGGTACGCAAGAGCGAGATCATCAACGCTGCTCGCCATGGGCCCAAGGACGCCAACCGAGGGCGCAAGACTCAAGGATGGTGCGCCTGACACGCGGCCATGAGTGGTCTTCAGACCCCAGATTCCGCAGAACGAGGATGGAATACGAATTGAGCCGCCGCCGTCTGCACCGAGTGCAATTGGTACTAATCCTGCGCCAACAGCATAGCCAGATCCACCAGAAGATCCACCACAGTAGTAGTTTTTGTTATGCGGGTTTCGTGGCGTTCCAAAATTGGGGTTATTGTTAGTTGTATCTAGAAGAGCGAGGCAAATCAGTGAGCGACAGACACCCAGCGGAGGCAATGAATCGGGTCAATCACATACCCAGGCCAAGCTCATGCATGGTAGTCTTTCCAATTACGATAGCGCCAGCATCTTGCCATTGTTGGACACACCAGGATGTTGCATCAGTTCCATGTTTGAAATCGAGCTTCGTTCCCAGCGTACGCCGGTAGCCAGTAATATGCACTTCATCCTTGATCGCAACAGGAACACCGTCGAGTGGTCCCAAGGGCTGACCATTCTTATACCGGTCCGTGGAAGCCTGTGCAGCTGCGCGAATCATATCAACCTGCGATTCCAGGAAAGCAGTGGAGTGCTTCCCGGCGGGCGTCACATCGCGTCGCACGAGGGGAAGCAAGGTCTCGACAACGGCAGTTGGGGTCAATTCGCCCGAGGAATACAAGGCACGGTAGTCGGCAGAAGTATAATAGCAATCATGTCCTGATCTATTCTGCACGATAGGCGTCGGGACATTACTGGGCGTATTATTGTCGACCGGGATCACGGTAGGATCATAACGGCCGGCGTACTCGCTAAGATGAGGGATTTGGCGAATGACATCAAAGCCAGCATTACGCCAAAAGTGGCTCTGGATGAAACCAATATTATGAATTCTAGTTTGGACGCCGATGCATTAGCTATCTTATGCAGGATCAGCTATAGTAAGCTCCATGACATCTTACATTGTCGCGCCGATCGCCAACGTAGTTCCCCGAAACACCGGAATTACTTGGGTTTCATTCTTGTAAGGCACCTTGGGGCCTTCTCGAGGCACCGGGTAGTTGAGCGCTGAGAGATGATCTGAACTCATCTTGCTGAGAGCTGTTGGAATGCGGATGTGGAGCTTGCAAACCATGCGGAGTGAGGAGTTGTGCCTGAGCTATCGCTACCGCTATCGTCACATGCCGAGGCTCGTGTACTATGTAGGTCAGCTGACTTTCCACCATCTATGAAATCCGGCATCGCAGTGATTGATGGTGAACCATAGTCGCAGTCTCGCGATTTGTTTGAGAAGTCACTTTTGTCTATCGCTGAGCCGTATGAGGTAGTCCAAGACAAGGCGGAATCCACCAGTGAGGACATGCAGCAATCTTAAATTTGTTGGTACAACGCATAAGCTTAAGCTTGATTCACTAATGATAAATACAACTACAGGCGTAGTTTAAAATTGAACTTATCCATAACCAGAGCAAGTCCAGTCAAAATTCCCGCATATGCGACCAAGATGGCCATCGCCTGCGGAGTGTTCACATCCAAAGTGGGAATACTCAGGTTGACCGCGCCAGTCAGGAGATTAGCAACCAGGAAAATTGCCAGGCCACCACGATTGAAGGCGTGGAGGATCTGGCTGGTCGCAAATGCGTTTCGCTCCTCCTCGCCCTCTTTGCTGGTAGCTCGGTGAACAGATGGGAAGAACAGGGTCTCGGCCAGACAGAAGAGCAGGATTTGTGCACTGTTAAAGGCCGCAACCCACAATACGTAAGGCATATTGGCAAGCCGGCGCGAGACCAAGATGTTGGCGCCATACCCAAATGCATATGAAGAGTTAAAGAAGAACATCGTTGACCAGAACATCACCTGGAGGGTCAAGCTCACCAGCACAGATTTCCGTGCCTGCTGAGGGTTTTTGGTGGCGGATGTGCGCCGAGGAATGATGCGAGTGCCGACACCTCGGCCAGCCAGGAAGATAGCTAGATAGCCCACGAATGAGAAAATACCTTCGCGGTTCTTGGACAGAAGATCTGGGCCTCGGGGAGAGACCAAAATGTAGCTCTTCAGGTCAGTAGACTCGAGAGCCACTTGGTAGATGACCGAGACCAAAACGGCCAGGGCTTCGTAAGATGGAATCAATGCCGTCAATGAGTCAAAAAGCTCAACGAATGGAGGCAAAAAGCCCAAGGTGAAGAAAAAATTCCAATGAACTCCATACTCAGTGACATGCTCTGCATAGTCTAGGCCTTTCACGCTCCAAAGGCGAATGAGACCAAGCACAAGCAAAGGAATCGAGTGGCGGACGGATTTGACTAGTCGCCCAATGAAAGGAGTCTTCTTTGACCCAGAGGCGCGGCTCTTCAAAACTGCACGCGCCGATACCACACCCGCCGAGAAGACAAATGAGCCAACACCCAGATCCATCAACGATGTACCCCAATTCTCTACTTTGGCGAAGCGTCGCGGAAACACCCGAAAATCAACTGCGAGGATTGCCACGCAGGTAACAACCATCATAGCGGCCCGGTAGGTCGTCAGGAACGGGTGAACGGGCAGAGACTCTGCCTGGTCCGGGGAGCGATCATTATTTACATCGGTCTTGCGAGGAGGTTTCGCCTTTTGTTGAGAGCGATGAGGGGGCTGAGTGAGGTAAAGAAGGACGGCAGGGGTGATTAAGAAAATGTTTAGGAGGACAGGCGCGGACGAGTAAGCGGTTGTCGCGAATAGAATTGCCAGCACGTTGAGGATGAAATCTGTCAACAATGCCGCCGGGCTATATGGTTTGAAAAAGGATAATCGGGATTGGAGAGCCGACCAGAGAAGGACTGATGCCTAGCGATGCAGATTGGAGTCAGGAGACAGTCGCATTGAGGGAGTTCAAGGTTGTGTCGTCTTACTGATGCGACAAAAGAGACGGCGTTGATGTCGGCGATGGTGCTTCCCGCAAGGTTCGACACAAAAGCCTCTTTCCGCGCTTTATAGCTCGGATCCATTTTGAAGCAGGTACACTCAAGGAAAAAACCGCATAAACTTCTTAAATTCCCATCAAGAGTTGGAATTGGTTCGTCATAGGAACTGGAAGGCGGGATGGTCAAGAGCAGAGGAATTTCCCCAGCTCCGCGGAACCGACGCGGACACGGTGGCAATCAGCTGATTACGTCTGAGCTTCTTGAGGATGCCAAATGGTAAGAAAGATTTGAGCTTCACTCATGACAATTAGATATATTTGACCTCATCCAGAATTCTGCTGAAAGAAATCCCTCATCACTGATGTGCATACAGAGAATGATTATTAAGTCAATATTAATGCTCCAAAATTCGAACAGTGGCCAGAAAGAGTTCCAGGCCTGGGGTTCATTCATCTTATCTCCGTCTTATCAGAGCAAGAAGCTACAGTAGCTGGGTACACAGCACCTCGTTCATAGTCAGAAAGTACCAATCAATTGACTCCCAGCTAATGAGTCCTGTTTCGTCTATCTGAGATGTACCTGCCATATCGATTACTCGCAAATCAAATGATTGTTCGACACCCACGGTTCCAAGGTCATCCACATGAGTCACATCTAGCCTACCAACTGAACTAGTATACGATGATGCAGAATCATCACCAGACAATCCTATTTCAAGCAGCTATATTCTACTGATCACTAACTATATCATCATGAATCTTCACGTAGCTATTGGCGAGTATCGCTAGAGCCCGGCGGCCATGATTAATGATCAATCAGCTGCAACTCTCTAAGTACGGGCTAGGGCACGGCAACGATGCGCAATCTTAATAACTGACAAGGCTTACTGGCCACGGCCATGGCCCCTCAATTTTGATCGTTTATGACAAATTGGCAACGATCTCTTCGACCAGCCCCTTCCTATATAGTCAAAGCCACAAAAAAGAAATCCTCGCCGTTCGGCTGTTGTAGGTAAATATAGGCCCCCGTGCCGATCAAGAACCTATCGAAAGGTTCCCTCCCAAGCCACCGTCCGTGAGCCAAACGGATCATTCGAGAAGCAAATCCGCCCGAGATTGACACGAGGCTATGACCTTGACCAGATCGTGATCGCTACTCTGCGGCCAGGCAATTGGTCCAACGGGACCGGATCTAAGGGGGATAGTACCACGCCGGAACTCATTAGCGACATGATGGACAGCCTTAGCTCCATGTTGGCTGTGCGCCGGAGCAGATTATTCCCCGCCCGCTATTTGTTGAAAAGCCGGTGGTGGGCTGGCTAAGTGGCCACGATTGGAGTCTTGTAGTGACCAGGTCGTCGTGCGGAGTTGCAGGCTGGCATGAGACCATGGGATCAGTGAAACCAAATCCTGGTTGGCATCTGTGATTCTCATGTGGCATCCATCCGAAGCGCCCCGCAGCGTCAAAGAATTTGTCTTCGTCTCCTGCCTTCTTGAGACGGTGCCAGAAGAATGAGAATCTTGTGAAAGAAGCACGGACGTTGTTGCTGCCGATGCACGCTAATTGCGTGCTGTTGGTGACCAACTTCGACCCTGGCTGGTAGGCGCCTAACAAGGATCATCAAATGTAGTTAGAGCGGTAAATAGGAGTGCATCGATCTTCTCCGAACAAGCGCCCGTCTTCCGGCATATCTGTCCACTCAGAGGCCTCAGTAGCGGTGCCACTCTGGAAATGTTGGTTTTGTGAAAGAAACCAACATCTAGAATTTGGTCTTGAAATTTGGTTCAATCGCAATGCACAAGTGTCGAATAAAATATTCGTGGGTATTCTACCAACGAACAATTGACAACGTGGCTACCAAACTCTTTGAGAAACGTCGGTTTCTCTCGAGGTGTTAGAATTCTTGTCGGCTTAGAGTTGACCTTTTTCTAATTTCGTAACAACTAAAGCGAGATCTCCGGGGTTTGAATTCTGGGGGCCGAAAGCCCCTTTCCGCTACCCGCCATCTTCCCTCATGATCGTGCGCCATGCATCACTGTCAATATGACTCAATAATGGTTTAAACGGCACCTCTGAAAGAACTAAAGGACTAAGCTTTGCAGGCGGAGGCGGAGATAGACGGGAGTTGAAGCTTCTAGAACTGGAGAAACTCCGGGCCGAGGAATCATGTTCGTTGGAGATTGTTTTTCCACAAGAGGTAGACTTCTTTCAAGCGAAACAACAGAAATCCTTGCGGGCCAAGCAAGGTAAGACAAGACATAAAGAGTCTGAGCCGCTAAACATGCACCGGCCAGGCCAACATACGATGTACCGTGGCAGAACGAAACACCAACAGTCATGCGGGTTGAGTTTCGAGGAGCGTTCGTTGTTGGATGTCTTAATCGGTCTGTAGGTTGCCAGGGTTTACAGCGCATCGATCATATGGTAGACAATGGCAGGCGCTGATTTGGGCGCTGAGAACACCTGACGCATCTTCGACGCAACTAGCTCGTCCTGGTTGGACCATCTTCCCTCCCACCCACCCATCAAAAAAGTAGAGAACGCGGACCTTTTTCGCCAACAGGACCGAGCTACAAGCCAAAGGGGACTAAAAGAGGCCAGGAAGACGCCATGTCCATAGCTTGTGAGTACCCACAGGGTTCGTGCGGCTACCCCCAGTTTATTGGCTGCCTCCAGGCCAGCGCTCCGCCGTTGTGTGCGCATCACCGGGAGATTGCCTGCCCTTGGGGCCTGGCTTTGATGCTAGCGACGATCCGGAGAAGGGCAAAAGTAGTGTCGTGCATCTGGTGATAGGCGACCTTAATTAGGGCTCTGCATTCGCTATTAAATTAAGGAGGTCGGCCCGTGGGCAGTGGTGTTTAGTCTCTTGGAATAGAAAATACCTTCTTTCCGTCCCTAGTAGGTCGACCAAAGGATTTGATTACCCACTATCTTCCTGGTCTCCGGCCTTGGATCCGCTCGAGCGACTGTTTTTTGGTCTACCTTACCCCTGGTCAGTTCGGCGTACACGGAGGGGGGCTGCCCGCAGCGAGCAGGGAAAAAATTGCCCCCAAATCAGTCCTGGTAACGCATCGAGGGCGCAAATTGATTTGGAAGAGTTCCCTTGGGGTCCTCTTGGATGTTGCATACCTTTCATCCAAAGAGGCGTGCGGGATCTATGGTCACCTTCAACGCCCTCTTAGTACGAGAGAAGTGGTTCACGGAGAGCCCAGCTGTCGTTCATTATCAAGGAGCAGGTCGGAGGACCTCAAAGTCCAGAAGAATCATGAGTAGTAGCAAGGAGGGGGGACCACCCAAAAGGCGGGAGTCTCGCTCGGGCACACGAAAGGTCGCCTCGCTCTCTGCCGAACAGTTGGAGCGAAAGCGGGCCAATGATCGAGAGGCTCAACGGTCTATCCGCCAGCGAACGAGGGAGCACATTGAGCAGCTCGAGCAACAAGTCGCCATGCTGCAGGCCCAGGTGAATGAAATGCGTCCGCGTAACGCACAGTTCGATGATCTTGTTCGACAGAACACGGCCCTGCAAGAGGAGATCACCCGGTTAAAGCACCAACTTGCCAGCTATCCGGGTCGACAGGATTTTGTGGGCAGTGGTGAACAGGGTGGTTCGTTTCGCAGTGGATGGCATCTGGGTGAACCAAGTCCCGCGGCTTCTAATATTCCCACAACAAATACAATGCTTTCACCACACTTCCCGGCGCCGACTCATCCCTCGGCACATGTCCCGCGAGCGCCATCTGCGTTATCGGTTTCGAGCCGATCATCCCACCCTCATGAATGGCAGCCGTCATACTCGAGCACACGATCGTCGTCGCTAGGCGAGTCGTCAGACCCAGAATATTCCGCTCGCATGGATTCATATGCGATGGAGGGACATCTGCAGCAAGTTTCTCGCATAGTAGGACCATCGCTCCCTTTCGCAACGCCTCAGATGGGCTTTGAAAGTGCTGCCAGCCCAGCTCCATCAGGGTCAGAGTCTTCCTTCTCCCAGATATACCCCGTGGGACAGCACCCACCACCTGGGCAGCGAGGGGACGGCCTGCAATCTGTCTCGCAGTCGGTGATGAATCAAGCTGCCACCGGATACATGCCAAGCCATCGATCAATTTCCATTCCTATGCCTAGCGTTAGTGCTCCAGCTCAGTCGAGTCCAGGTCCGCCGTATCAGTCGTCGAACACCTCATATCAAAACCAACCAGGCCAGCCTCCACAAAAAGATCCGTCGTATCAATACTCATGGAATCCGCCATCATGATCAATTCAGCGGCCAATGTTTCATAACAAAGTCTGCGTCGATAGTCAGACCTGCGCAGTACCATACTGGTTATGAAAGAGGCTAGAAAACAAGGCATAGTCCATCGTCAGACGAATCTGCCGCCTTGTGTGGGAGTAGTTCAGCAAGCGCTGCTATCTTCGAGCGCTTAGAAACCTTATTGAGGGGTAAATTAGCCGCGCTCCAAGACACTTGTGCTGGAAGCTGTGGCTGACCATTGTGTGTTGTTCAATCAGCAGGCGCGAGTCTTTTGGTGGAGACCAATTAAGCAAATAAGCTTGATCTCGTAGGCCAAGCACCGCTGAAGAAAAATACAGCCGGTGACCAGCCCTCGGACAGATCACGACCTTGGCGCTCCAAAGACTATGTTCACCGACTCTTGAACACCGGCAGATGGTCTATTCAACACGACGAAATTTGGCACCGTGGATTGGCTATTTTGAGTTGGAGAGGATGGCGGTTACAGCTGGGGAGTTTCAAACACACAACCCAGTGGCATGCCACACTTCAAGGGGTCGTCCCCTTGTTTTGAGACATGTTACACGAGAATAGCGCAGGCGCCACGAGCTACACGAACAAGATACCACATATATATATGCCCTGATCAATTTCAATCAAATCATTGATCCAAGACTCCCAAAGCTGCGAAAACTGTACAATACATCATTCAATGCGCGCATATCAACCCAATTTTATCAATGTCGCAGAAAGAAAATCCTAAAAAGAATTCATGGCTAATTGCTCATTAGTTCATGATCTAGTTTGTGTACTGCTTCTGCAACATCTTGGCAATGGTCTGCAGCTGGATGTTGCTGGTTCCCTCGTAGATGGCTCCGATCTTGCTGTCGCGGAACATCTTCTCGGCAATGCCCTCCCGGACGAAGCCCATACCGCCCATCCACTCAACCGCGGAGCCTGCCACGCGGCCGGCAACCTGAGAGGCGTAGAGCTTGGCCATGGCGGCATCCTTGACGAAGTCCTGGCCTGCCTCCTTCTTGCGCGCGGCGTTGTAGACCAGAGCGCGGGCGGCGGCGATCTCGGTGTAAGCCTGCGCCATCTGGTGCTGCATGCCCTGGAACTCGCCAATGAGCTGGCCAAACTGCTTGCGGTCGTTCCAGACGTAGCTAGGATTCCTCGATTAGCACAGGGTTGAATTACTTCCTGGTGAACTCTTCACTCACCGAGCAGCGTGCTCCCAGGCGCCGAGCGCCAGGCCGGTCATCTGAGCAGCAATACCAATACGACCCTCATTCAAGATCTCAATAGCAATCTTGTAGCCCTTGCCCTCCTCGCCGAGAATGTTACTCTTGGGGATGACGACATCGTCAAAGTTGAGCACACAGGTGCTGCTAGCCCGGATACCGAGCTTCTTCTCCTTCTTGGCAATGGAGAAACCGGGAGTACCCTTCTCCACAATGAAAGCTGTGATACCCTTGTATCCGGCACTGGGGTTCAGGTTGGCGAAGACAATGAAGATGCCCGACTCCATGGCGTTGGTGATCCACATCTTGGAGCCGTTAATCTTGTAGCCATCAGCGGTCTTCTCAGCCTTGGTCTGCAGAGCGAACGCGTCCGATCCGGATACGGGCTCAGAGAGACAGAACGAACCGACGGTGCCGCTGCTCAGCTTGGGCAACCAGGTGCGGTGGGCCTGGGCATCGCCGTACTTCATGATGGCGGTGTTGACGAGAGTGTTGTGGACATCGACCATGACACTGACACTGGGATCGATGCGCGCCAACTCCTCGATCGCCACGATAGCAGCGGTGAAGTTCATGCCCGCTCCGCCGAACTCCTCGGGGATTTCAATACCCATGACACCCTGCTCGAAGAGTCCCTCGACAACCGTTGGGTCCATTGTCTCAGCTTCGTCCATATCCCGAACCTTCGGGCCGATCTGTTCGGAGGCAAACTTGGACACCATGTCGGCCATCATAGACTCGGTCTCGGACAAGAGGGAGATTGGCGTCGGGGTCAGCTCGGAGAGGTCGACTTCCCGCCGGCGGGGGGTGGTCGAGAAGGCATAGGCACTACAGAACCACGCATGTCAGCTTGAGGAATCATTTTTCAAGCCGGGCCGAGAGGTATTCGCAAATCTGTATCGGTAGGAGTAAGCATACCTCTGGACGGGACGGACAGTAGCTAGCCGCTTAGAGGCCAGGCGTGCCGAGGGAGTAGTACGCGACAGGGGTCGCAAGGCGCGGGTGATGGAGGCCATTGCGACTGTAATGAGGGGTTATGGTGTATGGAGAGCGGTGCGATTCCGTCTTGTGCGAATAGATGGGGAAATAGAGGAAGAGGAGGTGAACGTGAAGAAGCAATATATCACAAGGGAAAAGAGACCAAATGAGCCTCGGTTATCGGCGGCGCTGGGGATTCGCGGGGAGGCGGTGGGGCTTTTGGCGGGCTAAACCTAGGTTGGTAGTTCGGACTCTGGGACAAAATAATCCAGGGCCGCAGTTGACGAGGAGGATCTTACTGACGTTGGAAAGCGAGAGTAAAGGGCTCTCTGTACTGATAGATCAACAAAAGATATGATATGATGTGGACAAAGTAGCATGAGGTTATGGACCATTCCATAGTACAAGCCCTGCCTTCAATACCGTACTTATATTTGCACCTCGGCACGCCTGGATTAGCACGCATAAAAGACCGAGTTATCGCTAGATGCCAGTAGTTGCCAATGTTTCCCGAATGTTGATACAAAATATCTTCAAGGAGGGCAGATATCCACAGTCCGTACAGGGGTACTTATAATCACAACGAGATCCCCCCAGACCCTTATCTGTTCGTGTTCATTCATGGCTTTCAGGCATGATCTTTACGCTTCCACCGAAAAGCTTAGCCTCTCATCTCAAACTCTCTTCATCACTAATCAACGAGCTAAATGCAACGAATCTATATCATGCCGTATACCTTTCGCCGGATCTGTATTGTCCAGCGCGGGGGGACTATAGCGCGAATTGCTTCGCGTGATGGTGCTAAAACCGGTTACCGGGGCTGGGGCCTTTAGTTCCACGGCCGGTATACCGACGACTCTAAATGTCCCTGTTTTCAACGGTCGGAGTAATGTCTTCACGTAATTGCTTGGTCCTAGTGAGACAGCTATGCTCTATTGTCCAAGGTCTTAACAGACCCTTAAGACGTATCGTATCTCAAATCAAGTTAATCCACTAACAGAACTACTTCAGCTCCATGAAAGCCGGGATAGGATGCTACTCGACTCTTCCAGACTACAAAATCACTACTGACACTTTCTGGTACCAATATATGGAAGGGTATATCGGTCAATTGGTGTACTGAAAGTAATTTGTTAGACCCATAGTAAACCAATCTATCTGCCCAGATCAGCAATAAAAACACCGCCGCGCTTTAAAGCCACGAAAAACAAGACGGAAAAAATAAGAACATTCCCATTCTCAAAGCATCCACCTGATTCAAACCCATATACCCTCAATCGGATTCGGTAGGAAGAATTCACAACCCAAATGCGCTTTCTTGGCATGGTCCTGGAGTTCCCTCAAAATCTGTTCACCAGGAGGCGGCCCATCCGTCAAATTCTCCTTGATATGAATAATGTACACAGAAAGCCCAGTCAGCAGCAAAGGATCTGCATCAGCCCAGCTCGCAATATTTGGCACATCGACATCCTTACTGTCGGTACCAACATTGAAGCTTTCAGAGAGATCTGGAACGCAAAACTCACCGGAGCGAGGTTCCACTTTCTGCTCCTTCTCGATGGAGGGGTTAGAGCCCCGCTTCGTTCGTGGACTGACTGGGCTGCCTGTAATGTCGCCGAAGCTAGTGTTTTGGCGTTTGCGCTTTTTGTCAGGCGATGGTTCCGGCTCTCGAAGTGCCATCACCTTGGCGGCCAGGACAGTTAGCTCGGCTATCATGTGTCGAGGACACAGATGGCCGTAGAGGTAGGCGTCATCGATGCTATCACTGAAAGAGCACTCAATGAAAATAGCCCGCAGTGTTCCTGCGTGGACTTTGGGAGCAGCGGCCTCCCAGACGCGTATGTTGCGTGGCTCAAGGGAGATCGTGTCCGGCTCGAGATCTCCAAATACGATTATTTCCTTACCAGTGCGGTGGTCGCGGAGGAAGAATGCTGAGCTTTCAACAGTGGCCATCATGGGCTCTTTGGCATTGGCCGGGACAAGCCGTGGCGAGCGAGCTGGGGAATAAAAGCTAGCATGAGATTAGCAGCTAGATTTCCTATCACTGAAAATATGTATCTCTTGTGTCTTGCTTACCTTCCATCAGCATGATCCATAGAGATAGAAACCGCCCGCGAGGGTAGCATCAACTGGTCAGAAGGAAATACGGCACTGCCAATTCTATGATGCGCCCCGGACTCGGGGTGATATCGTTGTTTGCAACGACCATGACTGACAGCGAGGCACTTGGCCAAGAGGCCATTGCAGGCACGAACGTAACCCCGGTTCTCACCGGTACCGAATCTTGTATTTCCGCCCTCAACCAAGCGTTGATATGTGAGCAAGCCAGCGCCACCATCCTCATCTGACAGATTCGGCCAGATGATATCGTTGAACATGTGGTTTTTAATCGCAGACAGTACAGATGGCAGAGCCGCGACAGGTTTCGGTCCATTTCCCGCCTCCAAGAGTGGCGTGTTGATTGCCAACCCCGAAATGTGATCAAGATGAGGATGAGTGATCAAGACAGCGCCAATGATCTCTTGGAAAATATGGGCAGCATTGGCTTCTGCACTTTGGGCGGGCAGATGAAGACCCTTGAAGGGGCCGGCCATCATGACTCCCTCTTCATCTTTGGAATCTGGTAGGAAGTGTTTCAGGACGCGAATAATGCCCGCAAGTAGAGTCCCCGCATCTACTGCGACTACTGAACCGGGAGACCAATTCATCGATGTTGATCGCACGAGAAGACCAGTCACACTGTCTTCCCGGGGACCGCCATTGGGGCCCTGTACAGGGTCAGCATATTATGTCAATCAAGAGACAGAGCCGAGGGATGCTTAGATCCAAGACCGGCTCCACATCTTTCAGTGAACAAGCAGTAGACGAGCGGGGCCTGGATCGCAGATCACCGACACATGGGTCCAAAAATGTGACCCTTGCGGGTGGCCGTGTCACAGGGCTAACAGATGGAGATCGAGACAAAAACCCACCAAGACAATTATCTGGAACGCGGGCCTCTCTGCCTCAGCCATTGTTTGCTCACGCACGTCGCCGCGTGGTTCAGCGCGTGAGACACTGGTCGATAAAGATAAGCTCTCTAAATTTGGGGGAAATCACGTAGGTAATCTTAGTGCCTGACTGTTCAATATGACGTGGGTTTTAGACATAGAGTGACTGTCTCACCTGAATAGCACCCAATCTAGATTTTTAGATAGATGAGCTGCTACCGCTAGGGAATTCGAGGCGCGGCTAGATCAGAAGATCGGGCTAAGATCGAGAAGCTGTCTAAGCCGAAAGTTCGAATCTGGACTGGTCTCTCCGCAAACTAATAAGATAACGATGCAGCTGTTAAGCGAGGCTCTTAGCACCGTGCCGGTATGCGCGCAGGACGGGGAATATAGAGCGATCAGAGATGAAGTACAAACTCACAGTGAGTCTGCCGCAAAGATGCCGGGCAGAGAGACGTGATACCGCAAGCGCAGGCGAGGCAGGCACACGTTGAACGCAGGTCAAAATTAGGCGCGCTTATGGCTCGGAATGTTACGAGGCAACAAACTGTGCCTAGTGGGGGAGCTTTCCCCAGCTTGTACAACCAGCAACAGAGGCGCACCAAGTGCAGCACAGCACAGGACGCTACTGCACGTAAAACCCTAGTAGGTGAGCGCCGATTGGACGATGGTCAGGTATCGTGTTCACAGGTAGCCAAGCGCAATGACAGCAAGCCCTGCGCACAATAATGTACGGTCGAAGTATCTCAGGCGATTGGGTACAGATCTAGGCAGCACACGGGACGTTGTGTGTTGCGGGGGGTCGCGGGACAATGCGCAACGGCACTTATAACGCCTTGACAAGAGACGCTTAGACCTGGTTCGGCTTAGACTCTCTCTGGTCAACAGAAGCTCAATTCACAATTTCGCTTAGGGTGAGACTCACGGGGTTTGCGGAGGATAAGATTTGCAGAGGATCTGTGACGCGCTCAGAGCTCCGGGGCAACTTGGGGCGGGTCTTGGCGCATTCAACTCCACCTTCGGGGCACTGAGAGAGCCAAGTCAGCTTGAACATTGCTTACTGTGGAGAATTGAGGAGGCCGGAAGACTTGCGTCTCTTTTTACATCTTGCGCCGCTCTTTCTCCATTCTTTGGATTGTCTCCATCATCGAGGAAGAAAGGGATTCATAAGGACAAAAGATGCGGAGCTGATAAGCAGGTGGATGATCCGTGGGTACGAGTCTAATCGATAGGTCGATCAATGACGTTCCGCTGGCAAATGGGGCCTCAAAGCCGAACCCCATAGGTCGGCTGTTCTTCCAGGACTGGCCCATCGTAACCGAGCCTACCCATGTCATGGCGCTACCTTGGCTAAGTCTCTATGAGACTAGGGGTCATACAGATCAGATTATAACGGTCTGTTCATGTCCCCTTCAGAAACCTTATGGTGGAAAGAACACAAGCTTCCTCCAGATCAATAATTGCACTATAGATGTTTGCACCACAGCGGTTCTGACTAGTATGAGGATGCCAGAGGACGATATGTACAGGCCGGCTGCCGACAATGTGGACATAGCAAGGACCGGATGTAACAATAAGCGAAGGATGGCAATGGGAAAAGAGAGGGAGAGAGGGAGCAACAGACCGCTGGCCCTGTACACGATGGCCCATTGGCCCATCCAATCAAAACATAAATCCCAATTCATCCCAAGAAAGACAACCCCTTCAAAAAATCCCAGTAAGACAAAAGCATGTTCCGTGAACCAGCCCATCCGAGTTGCTAGAACGCCATCCGTGGACTCGCTAAGTGTGAAAAAAGAAAAAAAAAATCAAAGAAACCGGGGCACGGCGACCGCAGTCGAAACCCAAGGGGACAACAAAGACGATAACGAGAGGGTATGTTTGGGGGGAAAAAACGTATACTATAAGAAAAGAAAGCTTAGTGTGGAGCTTGAGGTGTGGTTTTTATTAACGCTCGTTGTAATCCCGGTCGACGACGGCTTGATAGCTCGGTAGGTTTTGAGATTCGAGGGGAGGGGCATGAGCATTGCGAGGCGGGCTCGATTCACCAGAGCCCCGGGCGTCAAATTCTAGAGAAGCATCGCTACCTCGACGGCTGCTTCCAGGGCTTGAGTACTCTGGAGGTGGAGCCTCGTGATCATCAGGCGCGCCTGAGAGTGGATCTGCTACGGAGGTGCTGGTATCATCTCCACCCACTCCAAGACGGCTGGAACCCTCACCAGCGTCCTCATGGGATGGGATGTGGGCCAGCTGGGCAAGGGAAATGTCAGTTGGTGATCGGATTGGGCCAGGGCTGACGGCCTGGGGAATCCCAATGTTCCGAGCGTTGTAAGACTGGTAAACGCGCTGAGAAATCGACGCAGCGCTTTCCCGGCCTGACTCAAGCAATATACTGCCTTGCTCGCTACCGTAGGGTGGGGGCGGGGCCAGACTCCCTGTCATGGGAGCCAGGCCCCATTTCTTCACGTTGGCTTCAATGAATACGAAGCCCATTTGGCCAAAATTGACATGAACAGTGCAGGGACCATTGGCTCCAACTGTTGGAAACAGATTTTGGACGCGGTAGTTATGGGCGACATCCTCTAGCTTCTTTCCGTTGCGAGTGAAAAAGATTGTCCCTGACCGCGGTCGGTAGCCGATGCCAATGACATCGCCTTGTAGGAGTGGAGGGCCATACGGGGTTGGTGTAAATGGTTGGTTGTGTCGGCGGTGACCAGTGGATTGGTAGGCAACAGACGTTTTGTGAAAGCCTAGAGGAAGTGGCTGGTTAGAGAGGCTGCATAGAACTGCGAGGCGACCTAAGGAAGGAATTTAAGAGAAGTCATACCAGGCATTCGGAAAAGAGGATACGGCTTAGTCGTTAGACCGATACCAATCATTGTCGACTCTGGCTTGTCGTAGATCTTGGCTTCCCAGTAGTAGACCTCGTTCTGTTTCGGGAGAGGCAGGTTGGTTTGCACGCTGCACTCCGAGTCGAAGAACTCAATTTCCGTACGACCTTCCACAAAACAGTTGGCGATCTCTAACTCTGGCTGGAACTCCCAAGCGGACACGCCCTTTTCTTGAATAGCGAGGAACTGCGACAGCGAAATATCGGTTTGCATGGATTCTGGCGGGTTGGCCTGGACGAAAGCTGGATCGACTTATCAGTAAAACTGCCACCTCGGATTGACCGTCGATACGACTTCTAATTTACCTTTCGCCCGTAAATACTCCGACCGAGCCAGATCATCCATCGTCTCTAACGCCGCTTCCTCTTCCCGTAGGAAGGCCTGTTCATCGTCATATTCACCCGGGCGACCAATGCGATCGAGCATAATCCGCCCGCGACGGGTATATTTTAAGAAGAAAAAGATTGCAAGCACCACGAACGCAATGGCGGCCGAGCCAAAAGCTGAGAGAATCCCTATCAAGATGCCTTTGCCGGTTGAGCCGGAGGAGTCGCCACTGGCGGCAACGACGTGATCCGCCGCAGAATCGGACGACGAGGACAGACTGGAGATGACATATTGCAGGCTTTCTTGTATTTGTTTTTGTGAGAGGGCAGCCGCCGTCTGGGTAGCCGATGTCATGGCCTGTGTCTGGGAGGAAATGAGGTCGAGCGGTGACGTCGACGGCAAGGCTATCACCGATTTGAGGGTCGAAGGCAGGCCAGCGAGCGCACCGGGGCCCGATGCCTCAGGGCTCTGCATCGTTCATTGACTGACAAGAGACGAGAAAGACGAGGCGCGAGCGACGAGAATCAGGCAGAACGAGAGATGGAAATGGGGGATGATGCGAGAGGCGAGAAGCTGCAGTTCTAGTCGTGGAGTAGAGTCAAGAGAGGGAGTAGTGGGTGTGTCTCAGTCCAAGTGGAAGTGGGCCGGCGGTCGACTTTGGGGGCGGGCAGAAAAGAGGAAAAAGTGGGTAAGATGGGCCGATCAACCAGAGATAAAGGTGCACCACGATGAACTGAGAGGAAACGCGCGACGGATTTAGTTGTTCCAAGACACCAAGCGGTCTGACACCGGGGAGAAGAGGCAGATAAATGAGAGAAACGAGGTATGTGGGATAAGAGGACTGTCGCCTACGTGACTAGGGCGGTGGGGTGTTTCGAGACGCTTCCGGCCGCCCAGAATTGTCCCTAGGTCCCTACGGAGGGGAGAGTCATGCTGATTACAGTGGCTCACAGTGGGTTGGTTCTTACCTGCGTCTACAACCATGCTTTCCTCCTCCATACACAGCGACTCCTTCAACTCTCCTACACTCCTTATCCAATGTGATCTCTGTGCCTTTTTCTCCCCTTCTCAAGGGGATTGTGTGATCTTCCCTTCGAACCTGGAATCTTGGCCCTTGGGGCCTTAGGCGCGGGACCGAATTGGCGGTATCAGAGGGAAGCTTCCCGTCGTGCTGGCCCATCCCAACTCAGGATAAGCCTCCTTCACTCTTCCCCTCTCCCCTCTCCCCTCTCCCCCCGTGGCTCCTTGCGTGGCTGGGGCCTCTCAGAATTCTCGGATTAAACGTGACCCTGTTCTTGTCATTTGTGGTCTTCCTCCCTAAACTTTTTCCGTGGGAAATCAGACGATGCGTTCAAAGGCTCGCGGTACTCCCCGCGACGCTTCCTTCGCAAGCCAGGCCGATGTCACCATCAACGCCGTCGACTCCTTCCATATCCGCCTTGCCGTATCTGGAACCTCCTGTGATAAATATCCAGGTAAGCCTCGATGTCGCCCTTTCACTTTGGGTCCTCTGGCGCGCCCCATCATAGAACACGCTCCCTTGAATTCACTGGTTCTCCGGTCGGTGTTCTGGCCGATTTTCCGAGCTAATCGCAACCTCTTGATCGCATAGCCAAACAGCACGCGCGCAATGTTGCCCGCAAGCTTGGAGTATCGCAGGGCCTGATCTTCATCGCTGGTCAGCCCACAGTCAACTGGCGCGATTCCGACCAATCGCGCCCATTCCGCCAGCGTCGATACTTCTACTATCTCAGTGGCGTCGACGAGCCCGACTGCTCTTTGACATACGATATCGGGTTGGATGTTTTGACCCTCTATGTACCGGACTTTGATCTCCATCGGGCCATTTGGATGGGCCCGACCTTGTCACGAGAGGATGCTCAAGATCGATACGATGTTGATCGAGTGATGTATCAGTCGGCGCTCCAGCCTGAACTGTTATCTTGGTTGAGCGAGCGGGTTCAAAGCAGCTTGTTGTATATGGTTCACGAGTCGGAGACACCCGAGGGATTGCCGGCAGAGCTTCCACTGGATGCCAAGCAGCTGATGCCTGCCATGGATGCAGCTCGGGGTGTCAAAGACGAGTACGAGATTCGCATGATCCGTCAAGCTAATAAAGTGTCCGGTCTGGCGCATCGTAAAATTCTGGAGAACATCCAAAAGATGACCAACGAGTCCCAAATTGAGGGCTCCTTCCTCGATACATGCATCTCCCATGGAGCTCCTAACCAAGCATATCAGATTATCGCCGCGTCAGGGCCCAATGCGGCAGTTCTTCACTACGATCGGAACAACGAGTCTCTCAAGAACAAGCCTCTTGTGTGTCTCGACGCTGGTGCCGAGTGGCAATGCTATGCTAGCGATGTAACTCGCACCTTCCCACTTTCGGGCGAATGGCCTAGCAAGTACGCTCGCGACATCTACCGTGTAGTCGAACGCATGCAAGAGGAATGTATCAAACGGATCCGCAGAGGAACGCGCTTCCTTTCTCTGCACGATCTGGCCCACGAAATCGCCATCATTGAACTCCTGCATCTCGGCGTCTTCAAGGGCGGCAGTCTCTCCGAAATCCGAGCTTCGGGTGCATCCAAAGTCTTCTTCCCTCATGGGCTGGGCCACCACGTCGGCCTCGAAGTTCACGATGTATCCGAGTCATCCATTATGGCTCTGCATCCCGACTTTGACCAGGATCAATATGGGTCGGTCTTGAACCAGGATATCAGCCTTGCACCTTGCACCCTATCTGCTCCGTTACTGGAAGAGGGCATGGTGGTTACCGTGGAGCCAGGCATCTATTTCTCGCCGCTTGCTCTAGCGAACGCACGCAAGCAACCGTATGCAAAGTATATTGACTTTGAAGTTGCTAATAAGTATGTCCATATTGGTGGTGTGCGTATTGAGGATGATATTCTCGTCACTGCCAGTGGCTACGAGAATCTTACCACTGCTCCGAAGGGGGAGGAGATGCTTGCTATAATTCGGGGGTTTGCATCGTAATGCTGATGCTATGCCCGTATAGATCTAATATAGTAGAAACCCAGCGCTCCGCGGCTATTTCAAATCTATCAGCACCGCCTCACAGGCAAAATTTTTACCTGAACATAGCTCTTTTCAGTTTCCTGGCTTCGGCGATCCTATTTGGATGTGCTGTCGAGTCGGAACCTATCAAACCAGTAATGTAGAGGCCTAAAAGCCATCCCAGTACGGGGCCCGACAGCGTAAAGAAGAGGTACACTTCAACGCTGGCTAAACTTCGCTCACGAAAAAAAAAAACCAAAAGGCTGTCCATTTTGACGCTTTATTCACACAAATTAATAAGTTGGAGCGGTGGGATCTTCCCTCGTCCTAGTATTCCTCGTAGTAGTTTGTGTGGCGGACTCGTCTGGCTTCCATCTGAGATATATGTTCCCACAGACAGGTATGTCATATAAATTCAATATCGGCTGAATCGTGGAAAGGCTTGCCTGAGCATGCACTTTTCGAGCTTCTTGGTCTGCAAACGGCCTTCACTATTCTTCGCGGATCAAGCTATACTATCCTAGGTGTTATGAGGCGCCTATATCCAATCGAGCCTATACAGTCGAGACAAGTCCCGCACGAGATACCAACTCGGAGAATTACAGAGTGACACATGACTCCCCCGTACGATGCCCGGTAGATTTTTGCTATCATTCCAGGCCAGCATTCTCCTGGTTATTCCCACCATACCATGTCATTCAACTCGGAGGTACGTGGAAAATGACGACGGGTGTGACTAAAGATGTTCACGCACCTTGACTTCACTACGGGCACACCAGAAGCTCGCATCCCCACGATGAGTCGCTTAGACGACAGTATCTCGTTCTGATACAAGATCTTCGGGGACGGGAGGTCCATTTCATTCGGGAACGAAATGGATTTCAACCTCTAGTATTTGTGGTATGACTTTCCGAAATCGACGACGCGGCCCGCCTCGAATGTGCCAAGTGAAAGTCAATCATTATTCCCCAGATAGAAATGTGAGTCCGGCAAGTGTCAAAGCCACTGATGGCCTGACACGACAACCAACTCCACTCTTTCATGCTGTCCGCTGAAACGGACCATGATGGTCGTTCAGGATTTGCGCTATCAGGACGGGTATCTTCGCATATCAAGTGCAATGCTACACGTCGATGAAACCATCAAGAGGTTGACAGCCGAGTGCCAACACACAGCAGCGTACATTCCGATCCCACTATTATTGTGGGGACGCTGCGCAACCGTAGGCCGTCACTACGGATGCTGCCGAGCGGGAGCGTCTCCTGAAGAATGGCCACGTTCTGGCCGTCAACGAGCTCTTGGCGACCCCTGAACAGTCGAAGACCGTTTGTCGAAATTCCATTGATCGTTGTGTGACTGGATTACAGCGGGGTGGAAATGGCGACTCCTTCAAGAATCGTCTGGTGCGTTCGGTGGATGGAATGACTTGGAACAGGACAACGCACATGTTCCACCCGGGTCCGAACCAGCCATCGCAGGAGGTCTTGTTGAATTTTCAACCGATACACTACCCACCAGATCGGGCAAGAAGGCATCACTGTGCCTCACACACAGTCTCCATGAATCCGGATTCGGTGGAGAATCCTGCAAGGGAGAGCATCTCGATTCAAGATGTTTGCCTTTTCCTGACGTGGGCCCACGTGTTGAAATTGACCGCGTTTCAGCACTGGAATGCGTTTAGAAAATCATGGTGGATGCAAGGGATAGGAAAGTTCTGGACAGTCTGGAAGGTCTGGACAGCCCCGATGGTCCATGAAAAAATCCGGAATGTTTTCGCAGGGTGGAATGCGTGGTTTTTATGTTGACCAGTGCCGACCGCGTTAGGACTGCTATCCGATGTATGTCTACCCTAAGGGCCTACGGAGGCCTTTTCTTGGAGCCAATCCAAATACCGAGTGTTGCATGCAAGCTATAGGCTCCATCTCCTCCGTACTCCGTCCCGTTGGGGAGCATTATATGCAATTGTCAAAGTTTTCTTGTTTCCTCTTACCCCTAGCAGCCTAGCTTGTGGCAGCTGAAGAAAAAAAAAAAAATTCACCGTCAGCTCGGAACCTGACGCCAGTCTCCGAGACAAGTGGTCTATGCTTCGTGAGTTACCTAAAACTGCTCAAGGGGGTTCTCTCCTTTTTTTTCGATACCTACAGTACCATATCAGGGGGTTTTACGTATTTTTAGACCTTGTCTCTTTTCAATTGTGTGTCGCACTCCGTACAAGATCCTGGGAAACTGAGTCTCTCCGTTGCCTGATGTGTTTTCCGTTCGGTCCGCACGGCATGGAGTTAGGCATACGAGGATTCCGGAAGCGTTGCCTGAACATGGTCCTCCTCGCACCAGGGTTACTCAGCAAGGAACCCCGAGGGCCGTCGATCCGGCATCGGAGCCACGCAGCTGTCAGGGCCCGACTCGCCGAGAATTGGACACTGGCGTCATTCTTTGGCTCATAGGCAGCGGGGTTTTTGGACGAATCTCACGCATTCCAGACCACACGCGCATGGTTTCATAATTCACTCATTAGGCAATCGGAAACGTCGCATAATTCGTAGAAAATTGCACCTCATTATCCTTACGACAGATGGCAGCTAGATTGCTCAAGCGAAACAGTATTATCACGCGATGTCAAAATCACGCCAGTCAAGGTTAGCATGACTCCGGCATGGCATCACGCCTTTTCCTCGCGCTAGTGCAAGGGTTTGACGCCATTTTTTAAGGCCAGAAGGTGATCTGCCGGACGCTGCAGTGGTGGTTCCACCCAGCAATGTGGGTCTTTGCCTGGGTTTTTTTTTACTTTTGACTGTAATTTTTGCCCGGAGTCACCGATCTCTTGATTTTCATTGGCTGACGGGTTAGTCAGAGCCTCCATACGGCGACGTGAGTCACCCCCTCCCGACTCATACCTTGTGAGCCGCTTACTAGGAACCCCAGGGCTAAGGGCTCCGTATAAAGCTATCCAAATCCCTGCAGTGGATCGTTCGGCTCTCTTTTGATCTTCATCTCATCCTTCCTTTCCAAGGGGATGATGGTCGCTCCTCTCTGTCCTTGAGAATCATCAAAAGTTCTTCTTTTCGTGCACATATTTCTACTACCCCGGCTGGGGATCTCCTCTCAATTCAATCTCGCCAACACATCGAATACCCAGAGGATGGGCCAGAGGCATAACCGACGCCGTACTCGTGCTCGTTCCAGCAAGCGAAGAAACAGTTTCGATCAAGGCCCACCTGCATTGCCCAACTCCAACTCGCCAGGCTCACCGTTGGCTCTCCCATCAACAATCTGGAGTCCTCATACTCCGGTGCCTCAACCAGCAGCCCTGCACTACACTCCTCCCGCTCAATGCATTTCACCTGGATCGCCGGTCTCAGCAGCCCCTGCCCCGACCTGGCATTATGGGTTTACGGCCTGGCCGATCCGTGAGAATGTACCCCAGCGGCGGGAAGCAAGCATCGGTCTCGAGGCACGACAGTGTCGATTGTTCGGGGGAGAGCCGGGTGATGATCTAAGCCTTTGCTATCGTATGCTGGAGTACTTCGATGGGCTCGACTATATCGACCCGTGAGTAGCCATCCTTCATCCGTTCTTCGATCATCTTTCTGACTCATTCGCCCGTCAGATCGCAACACAGCACTTTGGGAGATTGAACGCTCTTTCCAGCCGGATACCACAAAACTTTTCGAAAAAAACCCATATGATTTTTTTTTCTTTTCAGTCGATTGCGATGATTTATGATCTTCATGCAACATCCAAGAAAAAAAAAACTTCTGTTCGAATTGGCCATAGGCTCTCGCCTTGAGCGTCTCTTGTTCACTGCGGCGCGCCCTCAATCATAGTCCTGACTTGACGCAACGAGCATGACCAGAACACCAGATCACATGGACTCCCCGGGTCCCCGACTCGAAGCAATGAAGACACCCCGCTATCAGGAGTGTTGGATTGGTCCCATTCGACCCGGCCATGTGGATCCTGGTCCGCGATCACGCGAACTCGAGAGGAGAATGAGTCATGTGCAGACTTTCTCGCGGGCTCCGCATCGGTAGAGTTCGTGTCCGATCTCCAGGGATTGTTGACGCTTGAACTCCCTGTGTGGGTGCTAGCGAGGGAGTCATCGCGGTGGCTTTACCCTCTCCACGTAGATCCGTTCTGTTGAAATGCGAGGTGGTTGTCTATTGGGTCGCCGCATACAGTGAAACATGAATTCGACGGAGCATATCCTCGATTGATTGTCTTTGATGTTTAGGTTATACAACATTTACATAGCCTGTATATATTAAGTCATTGAATACAATCATCCTACATCAGAGAAAAAGGATCCCTTTCTTCAACATACTTCCATACAAAAAAGAGGAATACCGTAAGATATCAGGAAATAGGACTGTACCCGGTGGACCTTGTAGTCATGTTCTTCATTTTAGGAAATCCCGCTAAATATTGGTTTCTTGATCGACAGGGAAAATGCAATGTTGTCCTCAGCTCACCGCCTTCACCCACGGAGGAGCTGGCTGCATTTTTAGGCAGGCGGTAGGATCTTGAGGACACGGTCATCACCAGATCAGGAAGCGTGAGTACTCCTCTTCCACGCTCCTTTGATTGTTCGAGGGCCATGCTTCTGGCTCACATTGTTTAGGTCTCTTCTTTGATCTTTGATACCCTCTCTGGAGTCGATTCTGCTTGGAAGCCACAACTCGGCAACTCACGATCTTTAAATTCCGCGGCGGCCACCGCTGTCGCGCTGAATTCGCCGCAGGATGTCGTCAGACTACACTTATGATGAGCAGGTAAGACTTTCTCTGTCTTGAGACAATGATATCTTAATGACTGACATGACTTCGCTCTGCACTTCTAGGGTCAATTCTTCCCCTTCTTCATCTTGACCTTGACCGGCCTGGTCACTCTCCCTCTCACCTACAACCTCCTCCGACCAAGCAAAGGTGTGTGACGCGACCAAGCTGTGCATTGTGCTCATTGTGCTAAATATCTTCTTCCGGCAGAGCTTGAAAATACGGCTCCCCGCATCACATCCGATTTTAAGCCCGAACATGCCGATCTCGTCGAGGCCCAGAAGCGCAAGCGCTTGCGCAAGGAGCGCCGAATCAAGCGCATCATCACAGTGATCGTGGGCTACATGGTCATGGCCTGGATGGTGTATCTAATTCTGGTGACGGCTCGGACGGTCGCCAAACTATATGACCCATACCAAATCTTGGGCGTCTCAAGGGTACGTTGTGTGGATTTTCCAAGCGCAGCGAGGCTAGCAGTTGCTGCAGCTGCCGTGATCGCCTGGTAAAGCCCCAAGAAGAAGTCTCAAAACTGACGTATGTTTTCAGAGTGCCGACGAAAGAGCCATTTCTCGCCACTACAAGCGCCTCTCACTCATCTACCACCCCGATAAAGTCCGCCCCGATCCCGCCAAGAATGAGACTATGGAGATGCTCAACGAGCGTTTCGTAGAGCTCACCAAGGCTTATAAAGCACTGACCGATGAAGAAATCCGCAATAACTATCTCCAATATGGCCATCCCGATGGCAAGCAGAGCTACAGCATTGGCATCGCTCTTCCTAAGCTTATTATCATGGACGGCAATGGAAAATACGTACTTTTGGTGTATGGTGCTCTGTTGGGCGTTCTCCTGCCTTACATTGTCGGAAAGTGGTGGTATGGTTCTCAGCGCTACACGAAGGAGCGTGTCCTTGTCGCCAGCGCTGGAAACATCTTCCGCGAGTACAAGGAGGATATCTCGGACGGCGGTATCATCAATGCTCTGTCTGCTGGCGAAGAGTTCAAGGAGATGCTCAAGGGAGCACAAGCTGAAGCTGGGCTCGCGAAGTTGGAAAAGAAGGTTCTGGCCGAGGAATCGACTTTCCTTTCTGCCAAGGACCGCCAGGCTATCAAGCAAATGGACAACTCTTCCCGTCGGAAGGCTTTGGCTTTACTGTGGGCATATCTCGGTCGTATCGATCTTGGCGATGCGACCCTTGATGCTGAGAAATACGAAGCTGCCCCTATTGCTCTTTCACTAGGCGAGGCCTTCAACGCGATTGCTTTGGCATTTGGCAACCTTCGCCCGATTCTGGGTGCTTTCCAGGTCTCTCAGAATTTGATCCAGGCTGTTGCCCCCGGTTCATCACCACTTTTGCAGCTGCCCAACTTCACCGAGTCAATTGTCAAGTCCGTGGAAGGCGAGGACGCCAAGGAGCACTGGACGGTCCAGAAGTTCATGAGACTGGCTGAGGATCAGCGCCGCAAGCTTACTGTTGGTCCTGGTCTCCTGTCTGAGAAACAATACACAGATGCTGTTACGGTGGCCCGTCAGCTTCCCGCGCTGGAGGTTTCCAAGGCATTCTTCAAGGTCATGGGTGAGAAGGTCATTACTCCTAGCAGTTTGGTACAGCTGGTTGTGAAGGCACGGTTCGTCCCACCGGGTTGCACACAGGTGCCGCAAATCAACGAGCTCGATTTGGAGGACATTGACCCTGATGAGGATGACCTCGATGCACTGATGGGTCGCAAGCCGGCCAAGAACCGTGCTACCAAGATGGTCAATGGCAAGAAGGTTGAGAACAAGATTGAGAACATTCAGCCTCCCCTGGCGCACGCTCCCTACTTCGCCCGCGATCACTCCCCCCGCTGGCATATCTTCCTGGCCGACGCCAAACAAGGCAAGATGGCCGTGCCTCCCTTCACATTTACCACCTTTGACAAGCCGATCCTCGATGAGGCCGGCAAGCCCACGTTCAACGTGCAGACACTCAAGATGCAGTTCCAGGCGCCTCCGCAGGTCGGCGACTTCACCTTCGTCATGCACATGATCTGCGACAGCTATTTGGGTCTAGACACTAAGATGGAGATTACCCTGCATATTGACGACCCCGCCAAGGCGGCTGCCTTGGAAGAAGAAGACGATATCAGCGAACCGGATGAGGGTAAGTTGTTCCTCCCGTATTGTGTCGCCGGCATCTGTGCGCGGTTGTATCAGTTGTGTAGGCCGAATGCTAATATTTTCTATTTGCTCCAGATTCTATCGCGGGTCAAATGCAGGCGCTCAAGACTGGCCAGGCTCCTAAGCCTAAGAAGGCCAGGAAGCCCTCCGAGTCCTCTACCGAGGAAAGTGACACCGAAGGCGACGCGGGCGATACTAGCGACACTAACACCGAGACGGAGGATGAGGATTGATTGCATTTACTTTGCATGGATCGATGGATTGTACGCGGGACTAGTGCAACATCGTTCTGATTGACTAGGGTCAGCTCTCTCGGGGGTTTCGTCTTTGTTATATCACTTTTTCGCCCTCGACCATACCTGTTTTCTATTTTCTGTATGCCTTTCTCCTCCCACTATGGTCATTGTCCTACTGGGTGTATTCTTCGGGTGTTGTCTGTTTTCTTTTTTTCGTCCTGGTGTTTCCATTCTCGCTTCAAGCTGCATTCCCCCTCCTCATCATCTCAATCACCTCCCACCTCTCTATGTCCACACGTTCCTCAACAACGCAATAACAACAACCCCGGTCCACCGCCGAAAATAGATTTTGGGAATACAAAACATCTATCTTTTGCCACACCCGCACAATGATCAATGAATATACTTCAACTCTGGGCCCACTCAGTTTCCGCGTAGGGATCTGCATCTGCATAACGTTTTACATTTTATTTCCGGGACTGCACGGGGGTCATGGCGGTCCCAGGTCTTTGCGCTGCAGGTCGTCATACCCTTTTGTCCTCGTCTTTGATTACTGATAGACGTAGTTCTTGGCTAAGACTCGTACGAACGTGGTGGTAAGCGCACTGTTCTCCTTTCGTGTGCCTTTTGTATACTTTTTGCTGCTTTCTTCCTGGGGATGGTGTGGTTGGGGGTGGATTCTGGATCGTGTGTTGCAAGGATGGTAGCATGTTTCGATAGTGTTATTGCTTCTAGGCTTGGAGTTTGTGGGTATCAGTGGGTGTAATTGATATGTTAGGTAGAATGGAGTTTTGCTCTAGGTATAGATGTCTAGTTCTCGATAGAGGAGGATCTGAACGACTGGGTTTGATTTAGTGTATAGCAAAGGAGCTGAGGTTGGAGTTTGGTGAATCTTGTTGTAGAGCATAATCAATTTTGTAGATTACTATTTCGTCTTTTACCGGGCGAGTCAAATGAAGAATTCGATCTGATAATAATTTGGGGTACTTTGAGCTAGCTCATTTGTCGCGGTAGACCCTTGCCACGTATGGAAGTTCTAACACCCTGTTTTCTGTATAGAAAGCCCATCTCAGTCTAGTGTTTGAATGACTATTGATCGGATCAATTCACAAGATGACACCTAAGAATTTTTGCAGGATTTTCATATCTGTAGCTCGGTACCCGGGAGAAAGGGATATAGATTGCCGTGAAGTGGGCTAGACACAGAAGATAACAACATTGGAAGTCCTCCCCCTCAGGGAAAGCAGAAAATGACCAGTACACCAGATACTCCCAATGACATGGGCTCCCTGAATCCGGAGCTATACACTCGTAACACCGATACGCCAGCGCTATGTATTGTAGTTGCTTGAATAGCGACACGATCTCGTCCATTCTCTCTCATGAAGATAGCTGCAACTGGGATTCAACCCCCACAAGCCGTACGATAAACCTTCAAATTGGGATTTCACTCCCAGAACCAAAAAAGGAATGGAGAGGGAAATTGAAAGAGATGAGACTGCTCATTTGTGATCTTGGTATTGCTCAGCATCAAGCGCGGAGAAAAAAAATTAAGAAACAGAAGAGAAAGACCTCCTCACGCAGAGGGAAATGACCAACCGCGCGTAAAATCAGGATACAGCGAAGTATCATGCATTGAGAATTGAAAGTCACACAGCAAGTCGCTCGATAACCCACTCATTGGATGGGAATGTGCATCTTGCATAATCTCAGTCTGCAATCGAACAGCCGTCTTGGTCTGAGCCGACGGACCAGTAGGAGCATTGCAAGCTGGATCAGGAAAATACGCAAAATTCTGCTGTTCATGGGGCTGTGGGCCATGTGAAATCGCAGACGCAGAAGGTATATCCACAAGAGGCGAGATATCCCTCGCATTGAGATCCGCAGATGCGATAGACGGCCGTTGTTGCATGGCGAGCATACTTTGATGAAACTCCGTGTCTGGGTAACTATAGGTAGCCTGCTGGACAGACTGTAGATCCCACTGCCAGTTAGAGTTACTTCGACTTGTTCTTGGGGTGATGAGGGAACTGCAGATGGAGGGACGGGAGGAGAGAGTCGTTGGCGAGGGTTCCGGGGGTGTAGTTGGTTCTGGAGAAGGTTCCGCCGTGGCGCTGCACTCTGTCGATGTGGAGAGGAGTCGTAGGTAGCGCAGATCTTCCGAGTCCTCGTCGGGTTCATCGGCATTTTCTTCGGCTTGTTTGATGAGACCGAGGCGATCGAGAATTGCGTGGGTGAGTGGGTGGCCGTCGGGGGCTTCGGCGAGGGGATCGCCCGGAAAGTCTTCTTTGGTGATGCAAAACTTGTAAAGCTTTTGAAGGGCTTTGATTACTAGGGAGTGATGTGATTCGAGCATCTCGACGAATCTGTAGAAGTTGGATCACTGGTCAATTCTGTCTTTTCGCTTCGAGTGATATAGTATCGATAGAGCTCACCCTCGAGAGTATACTTTCGTTTGCGTCGCTTTCCTCTCGCGGAATAAACATGGATGATTGTAGACCGAGCAACGATTGCAGGGCTGTTTGCCATCACACTACCAAGAATGGATTAGCATCATTATTTTCATACATTTGTGAATAACCGACCTTGGTCTTCTTAACGCGGCAACGATCACAGGCCTTGAGGACATGCTTCCGCTTGACCCGAAAAACCCGCTGATCGCGTTTCTCATCGCCCGTCCTCGATCGATGCTCTAACTCTGACAATGAGGCCACAGCAAAGTCATCGAGACTATGTGGGAAACCCTTGGGGCGGAGCTTAGGTTGCCAGGTCATGGTTGTTATATACCCCCGGAGACGTAGGCGCAGGCACCCGAATCAGCGACGCGCGAAAGGCAAAAATGAAGATTTGAATAAACTAAAGAAGAGACAGTGCAAGAAGAAAGAGGATTCAAAGAAGGTTGATATGGAAGAGCCAGCAGCTGCGGCCCACAAAGAAGCAAGGGTAGAAGCTATGACCGACAGTTAGGAGGGATAGAGGCAATTAGAGCAGGTGGGGAGTGGAACAGATGTATGGGTATAGTCGAGGAAGAGAGGGGGGGGGGGGGGGGGAGGACATATGGGAATTATCTGCAGCGCAAATCAGCCTCATTCATATTGCACGCAGACATCTTGATCATGATGATCACCTATGGGGTGGAAATCGATCCGTTGTGCGGCGCAAGCCGGGGCCAACCCTTCAGATTGATCTGAATGGCTGAATTCGACCACCTTGACCGCGAAACACAAGGAAAAAGTATCAAGCACACCCCTCATTCTACCCCCTCTCTCGCCTCTGCCCCGCATCAGCACACAGCACACAGGTACTCCTAGGATCCAAAAGAGGGAAGGGCTGATGGAATCAATACCCAAGGGTGACGTGGAAGGGTCTGTCAGAATATCAACCGGGAGACGACCGTTTGAGCGTCTGTCGACATTGCTTTGTGGCTGTGGGAGGTACGGCGCAGGGATCCCCGTCGACAATGATGAGTGGAACCGAGACAAAGGGTCAAGTCCAGGGAAATGGGTATAGTGGGTGATAGTTCACGGGCCTTATAGGTAGCGTGCAGCCACGGGCCACGGGCCACTTGTACGTTGACGAGCGAGTGGGACAGACAAGTATGTGGCGGGTCAGTGGTTATCCTGGGACTGACTGTCATGCTAGTTTTCCAATAATTCCACGTCGCTGTTCAGGGGACACGCCCTCGATAGCCCAACAGGACTTCACGAGCGGGGCAGGCCTTGCCACTCCGTTGCATATTCGCTGCGATATCTGCGATATCTGCGAGGACTGCGAGGACATTGATGGATACTTGATGGACACGGTCCGAGCCGCCCAGTAGTGAGTGGATCCGGGCTTCGGCACACGGACAAGCCATCTTGACCCTTCACTCGGTCAACTGTCAAACCTATTGATTCTTTACGGGGCTCGACCTCACCGGCTATACCCATCTCAGATCTCACACATCCCCTCATCTCGTTTAGGCCGCGAGCGAAAAGGAGAGCAGCGTCCACCCTCGGTCCCCAGTACTCTGATTTCGTCCGTGCGGTTCCCTTGGGGCAATCGCAACGAGAATGAGAATCTCGTCACACGCCCGCTGGAACCCCCCCGGGGGGGCAACACGTGCAATCCTGGTGACTGTAATGATGACTGTAGTCACGGTAGCCACTGTAGCCACCGGAGTCACTGTGATCACGTCAATCACTTCAGCTGAGTGGTGTTCTCTGTACCGTTGACTGACAGCCCTGAACCAACCAGGACCCCCCTATCCACTCTGCTTCTGCTGATCATTTGCTTCTTGGGCTCTGTCAGTCATGCTGCTCTCATCTGCTTTGGTCGCGAGCGGTGTACAGTACTTGTCTTTTCCCGGTCCCTAGCACCTGATATGGTATCCTTGCAGGTAATGCACCGAAACGTGGTACATGGTGATATGCCCTTCATCATGGGTGACCCCGGGAGAAAACATTGGGGGGAAACCACAATTGACATTTGGTCTGCAGGGGAGGAGGATTGACAGCAAGGTAGAAGGAAAAATGAGGTTCTCGCCCTGGGGTCAAGCTAATCAGCGCATTGCCCTTTTGTATTGACAGATAGTTAGTCGTCAAGGTGCGGTAAATGAAGGATTCGAAAGGTAGATACCATACATTAAGTAGAGAGAGGTGTTGGATGCTCGGGAGAGGAGGAGCATCACGAGGAGATAGAAGATGGTTCAAGAAACCGACTCCCGGCCTAGGTAGGGTCGGTACCTACTCAGCAACAGGTATAGCTCACGTCCTGGTACACGTTCAGGTATACATCTTCTCCATCCCACAAACTGTATAGATCTCAACCATTCCAACCCTCGAACATCTACAGGAGCCCCACCCTCTACGACGATCAATCTTGATAGAGTCTCCCCCCATCTGAAATAACATCACGATCTCCTTCCACGACAAGGACAGGCGGAATACAACAACCTGTCCAGATCAGAACCACCCGCTCGGCATTGATCTACGATCATCTCTTGTGTATCCCATTACATTCGTTTCACCCTGACGCACTCTGTCAATCAAGATCTGTGTGTCTGTTGTGTCTTGCATCAAGCTCATAGTGGTACATCCAGCTTTTCTGCAGCACCACCAACCAGCCGTGTAACGGGCGTGGTCGAGTTCGATCCACTGTACAGCTACTGATCTGAACCCCCGCCAAACCGACCGGGTACCCCAATTGGAGCTCGAGCTCGGGCTTTGTAGTTGGCGAGTATCGGGGTTTGGGGATGCCGGGCCGGGACGGGGGTCCGTTTGGGGAGGAAAAGGACAGCGCAGGGGAGATAGAAGGATGTCACGACCATGCCATCCCGGGAACACCGAATGGCATCGGGGAGACATGATGCATGACCGCGCGAGATAGAGAGCAGTGATGCCTACACCGGCAGCGTCAGAGGGAGACAGTATTCAGGCACCGCATTAATCACGCTCGATGACCTGCTAGCTTCGATGGGGATGTCTGGGCATCGATAGCTTCCCCAGCATGAGCAGCGGTCATGCCGACTGCCGTTGGGAGATCTGCGGTTGCGAAGTGCAGGATAAGTCACATAGTCTAATTCTATTTGAGAAAGAATGTGATCGTGATCTTGATCTGATCTCAATTCGTATTCCTAAAGACAGACTTCTATTGAGTGGAGAGAGAGAGACTCCATGTGCCGGGCACTTTTCTCTGACGACCGCATCTAAATCAACCAACCCCTCGCGGAGACTGAGGGGCCTAACAGAAGAGTTGAGAAGCAGTATGATAGCAGGACACCCCCGCATCATTCCTACGTCTACCTCATTTTCAAGGTCCAGTTGGTCAGATGGGACACTAGAACAGAGAGAAAGGGGGAGAAGAAAAAAAAAGGACGTGACGACGTGTTCAACCTGCATTAAGAACCACCAAGCACAAGCGTCCCATAGGCCAAGTCTGCAGGAGGTTCATGTCAGTCCATGTCAGTTCAAGTCAGAACAGCGGGACAGTTGATCGTCTCTGGCGGTTTCTCATTGGTCTCATCACTCGTTCTCCTTTGCCAGGCACCAGCACATCTCGGCGAATCGACCCGACCAGTCCCTATGGGCCTTGTTTGCTTATCGGCCTTCATGCTCGACAAAAAGATGGTCACTAGAGAGCAATTGATCATGCTCCATGGAGCAAAATACTGGCCTCGCCCTTGGCAAGCAGGTCAAAACTCTCCTCGCTTGTCGCCGTGGTTGGTGGACTAGGCGCCGAGGGAGCGGGCGGCAGCTCGGACATGGGAGCCTCCTCGAGAGTATTGGGAGTCTTCCACCGACGATCGCCAATCCATTCAAGGCCATCGCCAGCGCCGCTCATGTTTGCCTTGCGACGTTCGCTCTCTCGCTCCACCAGAGGCAATTGATCCGGACGGTCGGACGGAGCGACCAAGGGCAAGTTGCGACAATGCCATTCCCCCAAGAACATGCCATCGGGGTCAACCTCTTGCCGCACCTTCAGCCACTCGTCCATATCATCCTTGTATAACCGGTGAAGCTCCGTCGAGTCCAGGGTACTAAAATTCTTCGCCCAGTGAGGTCGCGCGCCCATGTCTCGCATGAGCCACTCGAAGGCCTCATAATACCGCTGGCGACAGGGCGGATCTCGGAGATATGGTCGGTACAAGGTGGCATTGAGGTAGAGGGTAGGCCCGTCGCGACAGGTGGGATCCAGGAACGGACGCGGGCGAGGATTCTTGCTCGAGTCCGAAACGCGCACCTCGATGGGGCAATGTACCCACAGACCCTTGGGGGAGAAGGGAATGCGCGCGGTCTCCAGGTCCCCGTTCAGCCACGCGGAGAGGCGGATGATGGCCTCGGGTCCCTTCTCGAGCGGCAACGCCCACTCATTGACGAACTGCGAGTACAGGCAGTTCATCAGCAGACCGGCGCGCGCGGGCTCAACCGCCTCGGAAACGGTTGCTCCCGGGCGGAACCCGTATTGCATGCCGAATATGAACCATTCGACCCATGGCAGGATACGAGGGACGTAAGAAGACAGCGCGAGGAGGTTGTGGTAAACGTGGTATCCAAACCACTCGCCATAAAAGTTCTTGGGCGGCGCGCGAAGGGGCTGGTCGGTTGGATCAGCGTGCCAAACGATCGCGCCCTTCTCATAAGGCATCCACCAGACACGGACAAACTCATGAGATGTCCATAATCCAGTGGACCATTCACTCAACACCTTGGACAGAGAATATCTCTGCTGGCGCCAGGCAATGTTGAACGCGGGCCGTGCCCTGAGGGTCACCTCGACCACAATTCCGAGTGCGCCCAGAGAGACCAGTGCGGCACGGAAAAGGTCGGGATTGTTGGTAGCACTGCAGCGCACTAGCTGGCCATTCGCCAGCACCAGACTCAGAGACTCAATACACTCCGAGAGCAGTCCATGGCGCAGGGAGCTGCCATGGGTGCCGGTGGCAATGACGCCCGCTATTGACTGACTGTCAATGCTGCCCAGATTCTCCAGTGTCAACCCTTGTTCCTCCAGCTTCGGCCCCAGCTCGTACAAGCGAATTCCCGCCTCTACTGTCACCAAGCGGGTCTCGCGATCGACATCCAGAATGCGATTGAAGTCATCGAGATTGACGAGCCACGACGAGGTGCAAGTCAAATCGGACGGGGAATGGCCGCTACCGACCGTCACCAGACGGCGGCGACAGCGACGGGCGAGGGTTACCAGCTGCTGGACTTCCGCAATGGATTGAGGGCGAACGTAAAGCTCCGGTCGGGAGAAGAAGGTCTTGGCCCATGTGTGGTGCAGGTGGTCGGTCGAGGCGCGGAACGGGACCGCGGGGTCGAGCTTTGACAGCTCGCGGGAAATGGAAGCGTCCATGGTAGGATGCATAGTGAATTGATCGGGATGTATCACCACATAGTGCAAATCTATCACATTGTCTGGAGATTACTGGGAATCCTTTCGGGATGTAGTGGAGGAAGCAACAAAGGGGGGCAGTTGGTGGTGGAAGACACGAGAAGGGCACGCGGCACGCTAGAACCAAAAAAAAAGGTGTCCCCGATGGCGAAATGCGCGATCTGGGAGGATCGGCCCACCCCTGCATCTCCACCTCCACCTTGGAATTGTTGCCTGTCTAATTAACACTCTCCTTGATTTGACCATTGATTCTTACCTCTCCGTTAGGGCGCCAGGTGAACCGAAATTGGCAATGTTGACAATCGCCGATCGATCGATCGCTGATGCGACAGGCCGCGGTGGCTTTACCGAATGCCCCGGTGATTCCGACTTGCCCAGTTAGCGATGATGACAGTTGCCGTTCTGGGGAAGGTTATCTCCGAAGATTACAAACTACACTGTACGTCGGAAGCTATTTACAATCGCATTCCTCACAGTATCTCTGTGTACGGATCATGTATGGATCAGGCGCTATTCACCTTGGTAGGTATTTCCGGCATATATAAATACCCCCTATTGGATTTTGTTCATGCGTCCAAACTGCTATATAAATGGCCACAGCAAATGTCATAGCATGCTTCGTCTTTTGGGAAGCGCCAAAAACAGATAAAAAATCTGCTCGTCTTGCCTGACCGAAGGCTGCCCGGACCAGAAGTGAAAACTCCAAGTCCCAGATTGCCTTGATATGCTCCTGTGCAATGACCGGCTTGCTGCAATGGAGACTACCCTACAGAAGATGGTTAACGGTGGTGACTACAACAGTGATGCGATGGGGAAGGAAGAGAAACTCCTAAGCACTTGGGTCCGAGAGAAGTGGGACTTCGAACTACGCTTTCAACGTTTGACAACCTAACATAGGAGTAGCTTGAACCAAGAGATCGGACAGCAGGGTGACAATAGAGAAGATGATTTACCTCAAAGAAAAGAATGGGTACTTGATGCCTATACCGAACATGTCTTCAAACGTTAAATGTAGTAGATGTACAACCCAGAATGCTCCCGCGATGCTCCCCTCCTCTAGGGCACAGTGCACCAATGATCAAGATGAAAGACGTAAAGGTAAAATCAAGAAAGACTCCATCCTACCTGCCACAGATGCTCTCTTTACAGACCGAAATATTGCACAAAGAAATGAGAGAGAAAACAGAAATCGCAGTAAGACGTAAAAAAATAAGAGGCACACATGGAAAAAGTGGAGAAAATCACAAAGAAATGCAACAATAATTAGCACAAATTTTACTCTCCTCGCTGATGCGAGCGGATCGCTTCAATGGCAACCTCGAGGGGGAACAGGCAGGGTGCGCTGAGGGAATGAGGGTCCCATTTGCGGAATGCGCTTTGGCATCGGTCTGGGATTCCGCCAAGCGCGACGAAACTCTTAGGGATGAACGGGCGGTCTTGGAGAGATGCGGCAAGGATGCCGTATTCATGGGCGAAGACAACTGCGGAGGCAAAATCGGCTGATTTCTGCGAGGCTTGTTCACCGACGATGCTACGATGTTGTAAGAAATTGTTTACATCTGGGAGGGTAGGATGAGGGAAACTTACACATAGATCTCGAAGAACGTGTCCAGGACGTAAACATCCTTCTCCGTCAGATCTTTGTAGCAGAAAGGCTCAATCTCCTGGACAGTATCATTCGGCCGAACAACCGGCGAGCCCGAGCCAGGACGGCGCATCCAGAAGCGGGTCGGCTGGGCGAGCTCATGGTCGACACGAAGGAGCCTTGTACGGAAGTGATCGTACTTCGGCTTTAATTGCCAGTAGTCCGAGGTCAAGAGGGAATTTCCTTCGCTAGAACCGGCGAAGTCTTCAAAGAAGTATTCTGGTTCTTGACCCTCGTCACACTCTTCGAATTCGCCAGTCAAGCCGAGATCCATGCTGATTAAACGAGCTGCGCCTGTTTCCTCTGGACCGCTACCCCGACCTTTCCAGAGGTACAATTTGCCGAAAGGCGCAGAGATCACGAATGGGAATCCGGAGCACAGGTTGCGTAATGAGTAATCGACTTCGTCGAAGGCCATCTGGCCCATATGCTTGCGGCCGCAGAGCATGTACAAAGCAGATGAGTTGGAGCGAGAACTGAATCCACGGCGGGTGATAATGATCCCACCGAGTGCTTGAATGAACCGCACAGGCTCCTTCCCTTGTCGGACCACGACCAACTTGCAGCCGTTCTCGCGGCCCACCTTGCGAGCGAAAAGTTGCGCATCTTCCAACGCCGCTTCTGGGACATCATCTCCGCACCAGAGATAAACTTCGGTGCTGCTGCTGCCCTGTGATTCGAATTGATGCACACATAGATACATGCTTCCCTCGTACAGGACATACTCCTGGTTAGTTGGAAGTTCTTGTCTCTTTCCATCGCCCGTCAGCTCCCAGATGTAGCGCTTGATAGTTCTGATCTTGGTCGCATCGGGTTTGGTGATCAACATCAGCTGTGGGTCGATGTTCATACGGTCTCGCGGATTAGGGAAGGATCTAAAGAAACCGGCGATAAGTTCGCGGGCTTCGGCTGCCTGTGCGACTAGAGAGGGCGCAGACATTTTTCGCGATAGACGGTGCGAACGATGGGGCTTGTGAAGAGAAGTATCAGATTGCCTAGAGGGAGCTGGTGGAGACGGCAGAGCTTTGGATCGAGACGAAGAGTCGGCAACGCTCACGCCAGGAAGTGGTTTCTGCGGTGTTGTGGCTGGTGTGCCCACCTGATTTTCCCTAAAACCCGACCTGAGAGGAGATGGAGAAGCGGGAGACGCATATCGGGGCGGCTGCACCCATTGTGGCCTGGCTGCGGGGGTTGATGGCGATGATCGTACCGGCGATGGCGACGAGGTTGGCTTTTCTGGGACGGGTGGCTTGGTTGTAAAAGGGCTTGACGGCGGGCTTACATCCCTGAGAGACCGATTTTCCTGGCTGAAGTTCTCTTTATCGCTAAAACCGCTGGGAGACTGGGGGCCGTTGGCGTCTCGTGTAGATATTGGCGAGACTGCCTTTGCTGGGACGGGTGACTTGGTTGTAAAAGGGCTTGACGGCGGGCTTACATCCCTGAGAGACCGATTTTCCTGGCTGAAGTTCTCTTTATCGCTAAAACCGCTGGGAGACTGGGGGCCGTCGGCGTCTCGTGTAGATATTGGCGAGACTGCCTTTGCTGGGACGGGTGGCTTGGTTGTAAAAGGGCTTGACGGCGGGCTTACATCCCTTGGAGATCGATTTTCCTGGCTGAAGTTCTCTTTATCGCTCAAACCGCTGGGAGATTTATGGCCGTTGGTGTCTCGTGTAGATATTGGCGAGACTGGCTTTGCTGGGTCGGTTGGCTTGGTTGAAAGGGGGCTTGACGGCGGGCTTACATCCCTCGTGGACTGATTTTCCCCGCTGACGTTCTCTTTATCGCTAAAACTGCTGGGAGATTGGGGGCCGTGGGCGTCTCGTGTAGATATTGGCGAGATTGGAGAAGCGGGCGAGATGGACGACATGGGTGATACAGGCGACATGCTACCCAGTCTAAATTGCATTCCGCTGTTGACAGCACTCTGGAGGCTGGTTCTTACACCCGGGAGCTGTGTCGTGGTAACGGGGCTCTCTGCTCGAGCGGTTTCAGTATTGGGAACCGGGCATTCTTTCGGCAGGTTCTCCGAGTGAGGCTCTGGAGAGACCTCGGGCTCGGGGTTTGTCTGCGAGGATGGAACTTCAGGAGAAGAGATGGCACCAACCTCCGTAATATCCTGCGTGGATGAGACACCGGCTGGAGCAGCTGGAACAGCAGAGCCACCAGGCAGTCTTCTCTTGGGTCCTCTTGCGCGGGATTTCGTCATGTGGGTAAGCGGTGCCGAAGGAGTCGCAGAGGAGCTGTCGCCAGAGGGCGAAACCACCAGACCTTTCTTGAGATTTTCAGGTGCGACTGGGGGTCCACGAGAGAGGATGTTTGCGAGTGCAGGGTTTATTCGGCCTGCAAGCTTCCCCCTAGCAGTCGAGTATGGGTTCACAGTGGGCGTGGTTACTGTTGGTCGTCTCGATGATGGCAAGCCACGAACCGAGCTAGCTGTCTCGCGGGCAGGTTCTGGCTCCGGCGCGACATCTAAACTAACAGCCTCAGCGATAAAATTGCGGACTTCTTTGGGGCTCGAGCTTGGCTCCGGATCTACGACAATGGTAGCTTCCGGGCTAGGGATTGGCGAGACGACCTCTGGTTCTGCTGCGGGAATGATATTCCCAGCCATTAAGGGCAGGGATAGAGGCTGATTCACTGTAGAGTCTAGGCAGGTTTGCTCGTCGTCTCGTTTGACGCTTGATGTCTTGTTCATAAGCTGGCGCTTCGCAATGGCTTCAGGGACTGCAGCAACAGGCTTTTCCGGAGCATCCTTTTCTCCTAGTGTGTTGCGCCTGATAGATCCTCCGCCAGCCTTCATTTCCTCTTTCCGCTTGAGAATGCTCTCCTTGAGTTCATCGACACGCTGGGTTTTCTTGGGGCCCCCAGTGACATTAAGCGCAGCCTTTCCGCGGAGTATGTTGCCCTTGAGCTCGTCCGGTGCGACATAGTTGCGAGTCTCGGTCTTTTTCAGTTTACCAAACACATTCTTGAATTCGGGCTCGGCCTGAGGACCAGTGTCCTTGGTAACCTCACGTTTCCGCAGGTTTGCTCGGAAATCAATGGCAGGGGACTGGGGCTTGGGTCTGGGCGAAATAGGGTCTCGAAGAGGGAGTGAAAAATTTGGCTTCATGCTCAGCGCGGGTGGTGGGGGTTTGCGAGTTGGCACAGGCTCTTTGTTCGTTCCGGATTGCGCTTGTACTTGATCAGATTGGACTTTGGGGGTGACAGAAGGAGACCCAGGATGCGTGTCATCCTTGTTTGGCTTTTCTAGCTCCTCCGGTTCCTCAGTTGCCTCGAGTTTTGGCTCCTCTTCGACTTGCTCCGCCTTTTTTGGTAGAAGCTCATCATCCACTGCTGCAGGGGCAGGTGATTCTGGCTCTGACTGTGGCTCCTGAGTTTTGGTCGTACTGAGGGGACCCAAGGTCGGAGGAGGTGCAGAAAGACTTGGCTTCTTGAAGTGAGTACCGGGTGGGGGTGTCCGCATCAAGCCAATGGGGGTGACCTCTTTGAAGTTGTTCACACGGCCAGCATCGACGCTGCCTCGAGACTGTCGGTCACGCACCCATGACGGTTGCTGTGGTGGCGGCTGCTTCTGAGCCCGGGGAGACTCTGGGCGGTTGAGCGCACTCTCCAGCCAGGAGGCTTTGGTAGGACTCCAGCGTCTAGGGTCCATTGTTCGAGATGTAAAGGGGCTCGATGGGGTATCGCCCGTCATGCTGTCTGCAGTCATCGAACTGGTTGATCGGGAGTGACCGTAATAGGCAGGTCGGCCTGGGCTGCCTTCAGGACGCGTCTCGCCCCGGGGACCGGAGGGGGTCGTTGGTCTGTCCGTGGATTCTTGCGGGTGCACAGTTGCTTCACTGTGACTCGAGCTGGGTCGTTTTTGTGAAGGCAGTGGGGAAGTGTCTCGCGCCAGTCGCGTGACACTTGTAGGGGTCATGTCACTGACACTTGCAGTGAGATTTGGCCCTGCCACACTATTGCGGTTTGACATGATTGAGTTACTTCGGCTTAATCCCTGCGGGAGTTGCGCACTCCACCGTTTCGATACACTATCTGAACGCCGCATCATGGCACTCTGCACGAATCCCCCCATTCCTTTCGTAGGTGATGTCGAACGAGCTCGCTCTGGTGACATTCGGCGCTGTGTTGGAGATGCCGGAATCGGGTCTTTCGCCGACTCGCTCTGCGAGGGATCTAGCTTTGGTGTCTCCGACAAGGTCACTGGCGACCCGACAGTCGCAGGAGTTACCGATGACACGCTTGAATATCGGTTGCTAAGGTTACTATCACCAACGGTAGAGGCAGTTCTTGGCGGAGAAGGTGATCTCGCCTCAACTTCCTCAGCCCCCTCAGGCTCCGCGGTTGAGTCACGACTAAAACCTGGCAGTCGACGTCCTGGACTCATATCTGTGGGGCTATCAGACCGTTCCTCGGGCTTACGGAATGCCGGTGAGCCCAATCCCCGGTCTGGAGTTTGGCGAAACCATGACGGATCCTTGGACGAGAGCGACTGCGCAATCTGAGCACGGGATAGCTCGCTAGCGTCCGAGGCTGTGGAAGCGTTTCTCAAATGGCTGGACCGAGTCGGCGATACCGAGCCAGGCGACGTGCTACCAAATCCCCGAGAAGACGGGCGCTGCTGCCATGATAAAGTCCCCGCTCGGCTTCGTGACATGGGTGGCATCGCTCGCGAGGGAGAATTCATCTCGGTGTCCTGGACTGATCCGCGTCTCATCTCATTTGGCGGTACGTCTCGCTCTTGAGCCGGGCTCACTCCGCCCGGCGTTTCGGGATCTGGTGTCTGCAGTGTCGGCTCCAGCTGTTCGGGAGGGTCAATGGCGGACGGTTGGCCGATAGACGAGGCACTCAGCCTAAAGCTATTGAAGGTAGGGGATCCGGCGATCGACCGTGCTCGCTCTATCATGTCTCGATCATTAGTAACTCGCTCTACCATGTGGAGGGGGGATTTTTCAAGAGTCCGGCTGTCACGCGGGGTGCGCCTTCGGCCCAGCTGAGGCCCTAGCGACTCATCTCGAGAATCCCCGAACGAGGGAGGGACAGATAAAATTACCAGCTCGGCGGGCCTGTCTCTCTTTACGGCCTTGTAGAATCTCCTCCTCCAGCTTCTTGGTACGCTCTTCATCTTCTTTGTCGCGGCGCTCGCCAAGTTCCCGAATGCGCAGTAGGAAGTCATTCACGTCCTCGGCCCCATCGGGGTTTGTGGGGACCGTCATTCTCCTTGTCGCCCCCAAGAGGACCAGCAAACGCTCCGGATGTGATTGAGGTCTCCTGGTAGGGACGAGGGGTTCAGATTGGGGGGAAGAAGTGGGAGGGTGGAAGACTTTCGAGGGTTGAGGTGTGTTCTCCGCCCTGCGCCCTGCTAAAATAAAATGGGGATGGACGCGATCATCGCAACTCATTGGCTCCTCCGATTGTCATCGCACATCCTTTCCGGGCCCTGGGGCTCTTGTATCCGAACTTTACGACTTATCGACTGGACGATAACCTTGCGGCATGCTCGTTACGTCCACTCCTCTTTCTTGATACTGACTAGCTCTGATTTTCAACGTCCTTCAAGTGATACAGGAACCCATGTTTCCAACGCTTCGAAGCGGGATGTTTGTTTACTATGATGGTTGGGTGTGGAGTGGATCGCGTCCAGTCAGCCCCGCAGGTTTTTCGGCCGCCCAAAATACTAAATCAAATACGGGATCCATGGGTGAGCCGCAAATGACGAATTTTTGCTGGTCCTGTTGTCAGGGGAAAAATGGCAAAGTTGAACTGAAAAAGTCCGTCTGATAGACCGAGCATCTAATCTGGCTATCTTTTCCCTATGCGAGGATACGCAAAGTAATCTATCGTTGTGTACCTTGCAGTATTAGTATTACCCTTTGGGCACACAAGGTCGGAAGAGCCAATCACGAGGCTCAAATTATCCATTTCTCGCCACAAAGAGAGGCAGTTCCTGTAAGCTTCCTGTCTCGTCGGGGCTATTTTATCTATGGAATAGTGGCCATGGACCTCTGGTAGAGTAAGATCTTCAGAAGTCACTATACTTAGGACAAACATCTCCGGAGTTGATGTCGCTTCCCGTGGTTGGAATGACAACCTGAAGCCGTGTAATGCTCTAGACAGGGAGATGACAATACAAAGTTGAACAAGACCTGCTAAGAATAAACATCATCGATGATACGCGGCAAGAAATCTTCCTTTCTCCCTCATAGATGTAAATGCAGCTGGATTGCTATTGTTCACAACCACATTGGCCCCTTAGAAAGGCTGAACTGCAGAAAAGCCCCCAAGCGGGACAAAAACGAGACTTCTCGGCCTGGGGGAGGTCTATAGTCCTGGTATCACAATGAAGGGCTTCATCTTTTCCAGACGGGGATCTTCTTGATTAAGATGCCCAGATGCCCAACAATACTAGTTTCCTATGATGAGTCGGCCTCACCCAGCAGAGGTCGAAGGTCGGACGTGCCTAATACAAGAAAAGCCGGTCTTTGGCATCCTGTACCACCCATTCCAGGCCTTCTGTTAGATTCCTCCCTGTCATGGCACTGCATGGGAGAATTGTCCATTTATGTGTCTTAATGAGATCCAAACCAAGGCGCTGCAACATCTGTCCTTAGCCTAGTTCGAATGCCAATGGAAAGTCCATCACCGTGAAAATCATTCTGACAAGACTTTACATACCTCTCGCACCTCTTCCTCGCCCATACAATTTTCCACATCTGTTTTATTCAAGAAGACAAGGAGCGTCGCTCCCATTAGGCGCTGGTGGCCGCTTAGCTTTCGGATCCCGAGGATGAGACGATGGCCGGGGGGGAACGTACCTCTTCCAAGAGTAGCCCGGCCAGCTCCTGGCGGCAGTCGTCCACACGGAGGCGATCAGTAGCATCGACGACCCAAACAAGGGTGTCAGTTTTCTCAAAGTAATTTTTCCAGTATGAGCGTAGTGTTTTTTGTCCACCGACATCCCCTATGCAAGGTCAGTCCTGTCGTGGTCTGACAGATGGCAGGTGGGCTCACAGATGTTCAGTTTGTATCTATTCCAGTCAAAAAAAAGTCCCTTCTCACCCCGGAAGAATGGAAAACTCACCCCATAAAATCAATAGTTTTGATAATAAAGCCCAATGTGGGGCTGACTGTGGTGACATCTTCGTTCATGATCCGTTTAACAATAGTGGTTTTGCCCGCATTGTCCAAACCCCTTGTACCTCCACCATTAGCAGCGCACTTGCATCTTGACTGAGAGTTCGTACAGCATCAAAATTCGCATCTCCTTGTCCTTCAGACGCGCTTTTCGTAGTATTGACAACATCGTCTTGGAATCTACCGGCGTGTGAAATTTTCCGGGGGAGTTGGAGAGGGGCAAAACCTTGGAGCTTCTGCCGGAATCTGCCCCCCGAGCTTTATCGATATGCAGCACACCACAAATTTACGCTCACCATCCCTCCTGTCATCACGAAGTTATATCAACAGATGTAACGCAAAAAACAAGTAATCAAATGAACCAGGTCTCGTAGCCCTCAAATGCAGGAATCCTGACCCAGTCTTTATTTTCGCGTGGCAACGACAAGCGTACTGTAGCCAAGGTCCCTTCTCAACTAGGACCTGGCAGCAAATTACAACAATTCAATGCGAAGTCGTTCGAACTGGAGCTTGGAGCGCTATGCAATCCAAGATACGCTAAGACGCAGTTCTTGTAGTATTCCCAAGATGATAAAGAGTAGAGAAACTTACGAGATCCATTGGAATTTTTGTTTTGCTGATATTTGAGGTTTTGCCAAAATGGTAGAGCACGTGCCAACATTTAGCAGACATCCATTATCGATTGAGATAGGGACGGCTCGCATTTTCAGTCCACCGGCGCTTCATCTTTGACGACATCTCAGCAGATGAGGATACACTGTGTCCTCTTGTCACACCGAGATTCATCACCTGTTGAGACCCTCAGAATGTGAGTTGGCGTGATTGAATGGAGGATCTTCGATGCATTTCGATGTATTTTGCATGCTCAATGGTTGACGAGAGCTCACATAGCCTGTAGGGAAAGGACTGAAGACAACTCTCACATCCAGAGGAGCCTCCCCGAAGTGGCTCATCACCATAGAGACGTGTGCCCTCCGAACTGCATCGTCGATAACGAGACGCCTGTGCACCGGACCCCAGCATGAATTCTGCGCGAGGCTCCCCCACAGGTGAAGAGTATGATTCCATCAAAGATGGTCAGTAGATGGTCAGGAAAAAGTTATTCAACAGGCCAACAAAAGCAAAGTAGATATGCTCTGAGCAGGACAAAATGGCTGGTAAGCCGCAGTCCCCATGTACCATTCGTTCCCACAATTCCCATGCTAATTAGACGCCAGCCTGGTAATCCTCGTCAAGCATGACCCCATCTCCACCCAGAAACGACGAAGCACTCGAAACGACGAAGCACTCGAGCGAGCTGCTTTTGCGGCTTCTGTTGCTATCTCTGGCTGGCCGCTCGTGCCGATTTGTCTTTCCTAAGAAGATATTGTGCAAAGTGCAGCTGCACAAAGTAGCACACTTTAAGCCAGCCAACATCCCTTTGAACCGGCCTGACAAGGTGATGTCACTGGTTTGGGATAAAAGGCATTGAAAGACTCCAAAGAAAGACGCGGTGAAGCTCTCATTTATGATGTCGATTTCGCTGGTACTTAACGGCAGACAGACGCCAGACGCTCTGGAAAAAACTTCTCACATTAGCTTGAGATAGCTGGCCCTGTCGCCATGATCTGGCCCATTTTTTGCTGGACCTGGTATTTAAGGCGCCTAAAACATGGTCTGTTAGTCCGCCGAATGTCATTCTTCATATGAAGTTTGGAGAGCTCGGTCTATAATTGGAAGACGATCACCACGAACTCACTCCTGGTCTAAGGGGATGCATCTATGGCGACTCCAGTGCTGTGGCCGCAAGTGGTCAACAAGAAGCTCAGACCGCTGGCATTAGATTGGAAAGAATTTGGATACTCTACGGCCATTGCCCGAAGTTTCTTCTAGCTGAGAAGCCACGATCAAGCAAGCTCTAGAAGTCGAAAAGCAAACGACCTAATTATCGCCTTGTGTATTCGTGTCTGCGTTTACATGCGATGAAAGCGGGTCTTAGCTGGTTTCCTGATGGTTCATATCTATCATCCTGTCTTCTTCTTCTTTCTTCTTTTCCTTCTTCTTCTTCCTCGTCCTCTTCCTCATCTTCCTCTTTGCCAGACGGTGATCATTCAACCACCCCCTGCCTGCGCATCATGAGCGACAACGTGAATCCCCTCTATGTGGCGAGGTTCTTTTTTGCTTACTCCTCCGATCCGAGAATCGCCTGGGAAGAGGAACAGCAGAGAGCCCGGATCATGGACGACCAACGAGTATCCATTCTGGCAGGAGTGGGGAATCTCTCCTTGATCAGGAATCCGCTGCGTCGGCCACCCGACTATCAGGGGGAAAGTTTTTCTAATCCTTCTCCTGTCAAGTCTCTTGTAGAGTACCCTCATTGTCGTCCTGCCAACGATTTTCCTGATCACCCTACCTCTGGGTATCCATCTGCTGATTATTCTTCTCCCGGTTGTCCTCCTCCTGGTCATCCTATTCTTGGTCATCCGACTCTTGATTTTCCTGCTTATGACCATGGTCATGCTCCTGCTTATGTTTATGCTACTGCTGCTTATGCTGCTTCTACTACGCCTGTTGATCCTGCGATTCCTGCTTCTCCTAATTACTCTCCTCCTGTTTACCACTACATACGTCCAGTCATCAAGGCTGATGCAGAGGAGATCGCCCATATCATCAATTATCACGGTGCCATATCTCCTTTCAACCCGGAGTTTGAGCCGCTGGAGCCCAGGCATATCCGCAATATCATCGAAAACTCGAAATTGCGCAAACTTCCTTTCGTGGTTCTAGTGAAGCCACTAGATTCCTCTCAGACTTCCCAAAAGCCTCCAAAGACGCAGATTTGCGGCATTTCCTACGTTGATGTGTTCGAAGAGAAGATCACCGAGAGATCCTGTGGGAACCTGCGTGTGTACATCCGCCCGGGTATGACACGCCAGGGCTACGGTTCCTTACTTGTGGACTGCATCCTGTCTATCTGTGACGAGTACTACCGTCGCAGATATCAATTTGAGTGGCGGCCTGTCGGAGACGTGCAGCTCCAGGTGCAGCGACTGAGAGAGCTGATTTGTATCATCCCATATCCCGCTCAGCTGGAGTTAAATTATTGGTTCATCTGGCAATGGCTGAGAAACACATTCGGCTTTATGAAACACAGTGAAGCGAGACAAGACCGCGCCAAGTACGGCTATGAGTAAGCTATACTTTCTTTCAGTGCCTATTTGGGACAATGTCAACTTGCTAACATCTCATCAAGGGAGAGTTACTGGGTCCTTCACCTGCATATGAATGCTGGAAGACTTGAGAGAAAGATTGGAGTGCCTAAAAAATACGAGCGAAAGCCAGCTCCTCAACGCTACCAGTGATCTCGAACACCACATGTTGGTTATCCCAATTCGGTTACCAAGGACCAACTCGTTCTAGACTTATGATGGGAGGAGAACAGTCAAGATGCTGGAACACAAACCAAAAAGTCCAGAAATCCACCAAAAAAATTGTAAAAAAAGACAAACAATGGGGGAGGAACATGCAAGGGCTTCTCTTATCGAGGGGAGCTCACGTTGAATCTGGCATGTAGTTATCTGATTTTGTATGATCTCATCCGATGAACATGAAAGATGTCCTTATTACCAGCGAAATAAAATTTAAACATTGAGAATGACTGGTGTAATATAAGATATACTAATGTATGGAGCAGTCATCTTTGAAGGCAGGAATAGGTCCAGAAGTAAGGTAGTGTGTGGAGTAGAAGCTGTTAGTTCTCGACTTGGCGGTGACGGATGGATTTGATCTTATGTCAGCTATTTTTTGCTCTCACCGCCCGGGGAACTTTTTTTTTCTGCTGTTGATTTCTGTTCGGCGGATTGCGAGGACAGCAGAGTCTCGATATTTACTGGATTCTCCTTCACACTTTTGTAGGAGATTACAGGGATCATTCAATTCCTACACAGGGAAATTTTCCCTAATACCATTTCCACAATGGCTCCCAGCACAGCTAAGCGAAGCGCTCCCAAGGACGACGACTTCGTCCTCACCCTATCCGACGACGAGGATATTCCCCGATTTGACGACGAGGAGGATCATGAACTTGGCGATGAAAACCCAGCTATCAGCTCGAAAAAGCGCAAGCGCGAGGCCGAAACTTCCAAGGAGAAGAACAAGAAGCAAAAGCAGCAAGCTAAGAATGTGAAAGGCAAGAAGGGCAAGGCTCAGCCTGTGGCTGAGGAGTCTGAAGAAGAGGAGGAGGACGAGGAGGAGGAGAATGATGTTCCCGGTGCCGACGACGATGCTTTGAACCCCGATTTTGAATTCGATGTGGGTGGTGTGGCCAATCGCGGTGTCACTGAAGGCTTCGACGGTTGGGGTTTGGATGAATCCAAGCAGAACGGCGGTGGTGATAAGAAGTCCGTGGACATTGACGACATTATCTCTCGGAGAAGGGAAAAGCAGGAGGCTGCAGCCAAGAAGAAGCAGAAGAAGCAAACTCAAGAAGAGGAGAGTGCCAGCGACTCGGATGGTGAAGATTCCGAGGGTGATGGCGGCATGGAGGTGGACTTTGAGGATGATGAGCTCGTCGCCGAGGATGCCTTCGGCATGGGCGCTGACGGCGAGGATGAGAGCGACGCTGAGGGCCCTGAAGTCGGCTCCGGACCCGAGGACAGCGAAAATGAAGACGAGCAAGACGACGATGATGACGATGCTGCATCCGACAACGATTCCGTCGCTACTCCTGTTGGCCACCCCGACGATATTGGTTCTGACCAAGAATCCGATGTGGAGAGCGAAGTGGACGCAGAGGAAGCCGAGAAGCGCAAAGCCTTCTTCGCCCCTGAAGAGAAGACCGACGACAAGGCCGCTATGGCGAATAGCACATTCCAAGACTTCAATCTTTCTCGTCCGATTCTGCGAGGTCTGGCCTCCGTTGGATTCACCGACCCTACCCCTATTCAGCGCAAGACTATCCCAGTGGCTCTTCTTGGCAAAGATGTCGTCGGTAGTGCCGTTACTGGTTCAGGAAAGACTGCCGCTTTCATCGTGCCCATTCTCGAGCGTCTGCTCTTCCGTCCTCGCAAGACGCCTACCAGCCGCGTCGCTATCCTCATGCCCACTCGTGAGTTGGCGGTGCAGTGTTACAATGTTGCTGTGAAATTGGCTACGTTCACCGACGTCACATTCTGTCAGCTTATTGGTGGTTTCAGTCTTCGCGAGCAAGAGAATGTGCTCAAGAAGCGCCCCGATGTGATCATCGCTACGCCCGGTCGTTTCATTGATCACATGCGCAACTCGCCCAGCTTCACCGTGGATACTCTGGAGATTCTGGTCCTCGACGAAGCCGATCGTATGCTGGAGGATGGTTTCGCCGACGAATTGAATGAGATTTTGACTACGATCCCCAAGTCTCGCCAGACCATGCTGTTCTCTGCTACCATGACCGACACCGTCGACAAGCTGATCCGCGTTGGTCTGAACCGTCCCGTTCGTCTCATGGTGGATGCAAAGAAGAAGACGGCCGTCACGCTGACCCAGGAGTTTGTCCGTCTACGCCCTGGTCGGGAGGACAAGCGTCTCGGGTATCTGTTGTACCTGTGCAAGGAGATTTACACCGGGCGAGTTATCATTTTCTTCCGGCAGAAGAAAGAGGCGCACCGTGTCCGGGTTATCTTTGGCCTGTTAGGGTTGAAGGCTGCAGAGCTGCACGGTAGTCTGAGCCAAGAACAGGTAAGCCATGAACATGCCGGCCCTGTCCAGATGCGGCAGATGCTTCGGGGGATTTCCACTACGTTTCTCATGCTAATCTATGCCTCTAGCGTATCAAATCCGTCGAAAACTTCCGTGATGGTAAGGTCGCGTTCCTCCTCGCGACCGATGTTGCCTCTCGTGGTCTGGATATCAAGGGCGTGGAGACTGTGATCAACTACGAAGCCCCCCAGAGCCACGAGATTTACCTGCATCGTGTCGGTCGTACCGCCCGTGCTGGTCGATCCGGTCGTGCCTGCACGATTGCCGCTGAGCCCGACCGCAAGGTTGTCAAGTCCGCCGTGAAGGCCGGCAAAGCTCAGGGTGCCAAGATCGTCAGCCGAGTGGTCGAGATGGCTGTTGCGGACGAATGGGCGCAAAAGGCCGAGGATCTTGCCGACGAGGTGGAAGAAGTTCTACAAGAAGAGAAGACCGAGAAGCAATTGGCGCAGGCCGAGATGCAGGTCAACAAGGGCGAGAATTTGATGAAGTACGGCCAGGAGATTATGGCCCGGCCGAAGCGGACGTGGTTCGAGACGGAGACGCAGAAGCGGGCAGCGCGCAAGTTGGGCCGTGCTGAATTAAATGGACCAGACTCCCAATCGAAGGGGGACAAGGTCAAGCTGAGCAACAAGGATAAGAAGCGGCTGGACGATGCGAAGATGAGACACGAGGGCAACATTGGGTGGAAAAAGGGCAGGTCGGAGCGAGATGCCCCGAAGACGAAAGGCAAAGACAAGAAGAAGAAGAAGGGGAAGAAATAAGCGTCTGGGCCTTGGGCCGATGATATCCCTTGGGTGAAGTTGGTGTCATTTAGTGGCTAGGCTAGTGTGATTGGCATGCATCCTGGCAAACCTTGTATAGATGGCGAAAAGAGAGGAGGAGGAAGGGGGGGGGACGGACGAAGCGGGAACCAAAAAGGGCGCATACTACTACTCCTGTAGACACCATTGTCTCTCTCTGTGAATAGTTGAATCAGTAATCAAGTCCGATGACATTCATCTGATTCCAAGTCTCCAGTAGCTCCCTATCTCCCTACAGAGCATCGATCTAGTATCTATCCAGCAAAAGATCGACAACTGGGCGGCTTCCAGACGCTTCGACACGTTCGAGTTTGGACCACAAGTGGCATCTTCCCGACCGCATCACGTCTTTCCCGACTGTCGCCGGTTCAAATCGTGGAGATCACTACACGCCCCGATGCGACACCGTGCTCCGTCACGTCACTAGACTCCAGTCATGCCGTATCTCAAGGGCCCCCCCACGGCTACTCAACATACTCAACTCTGGAAATCCCCTCCCTCCTTTTGAGATCCTCCAGGATGTGCCTGTCGTTAAGCTCCACCGGGCTGACTTTCCCAAGTTTTCACCCAACTTTGTGGACCCGCCATTCGCCCAGCAGATGCGCCCGACCAACGCCAAGGCGAGAAGAGCCCAGCCACGACATGTTCCATGCATGCGGTCCATTGGGCCATTCCGCCGCAGACGCATCCCCCAACGCTTGCAGGATACTAAACGATTGGCCCGGTGAAGAAGGTTGTCTGGATCCTGGATCCCCCCAAGATGCAGGAGAGGGGCAGGAAGGCAGGAGGGCACACGCTGATGGCGAATAGACAAGGTAACCGGTTCGCACGTCTACCCGTTGGCGCAACTCAACCAAGGGCCCGAAGGACTCAAATCGGATCCCGTTTCAATTCCCAATACTTCCGACGTCAGCCCGATCTCACCAAAGACCGAAAGAAGAAGAAGAAGAGAAGTGGGCATCTGATTATCTGGGACCAAAGCCGCTCCGAATTATCATCGCTGGCTGGTTCCACCGCAACAAGAAAAAGGTTAAACCACCACTCCCCGCGATCAGCACTGCGCCCCACGCCGTGTCTTTCGGAGAAGCCCAAAATTTCGCCGGTGATTCCCCTCATCCTGGTTCCCCTCATACGCTCTTTCTTCCTGTCCTTTTTTTTCTTGACTCTTCTCTTTCCCTTGATTGTTCCTCATGGGGGTCGCCAATATTGAGCCCCCTCCGTGAAGAACGTGTTCTTCATCCATGGTGGTCGAAGGCACCGGCATGTCTGACGTGCCTCTTAAGAGCGCGCTTCCGCGGAAAAGCGCCTTCTCATGTGAAGCGTGTCGCAAGCGCAAGGTGGGTTGCTACTCGGACAAATCCCGAAATCGCCAGATGCGGATCGCGGGAAATACCCAAGGCTTGACTCTGATCCGTTGAACATGACAGGTTAAATGCAACGGAGCTAGTCCGTCGTGTTCGCGATGCGCTGCACGTGGTGAGACCTGCGTCTACAGCTTGTGAGTACATACTTTCGTTAGGCCTTCCAGGCCCCCCTGGCCTACTCCCGCGGGTCCGGGACCGCCTGTGGCTGTCGGCTAATTGACTCGACTTCCGCGCGCTTGCTTCCAGGGCCCCAACATTATCCTACACGAAACAGCTAGAAGCGAGAGTGGCCCAGCTCGAGGATGCTCTCGCCAAGCTTCACGGCCACCAGGCTGATTTAGAGGCACGGAAGGGGAGCTCGCCGGCATCAGTGGCCGAATCTAGCTCGAGCGCCGGCCGCAAAATCAAAATCGAGCATGATGACACCCAGGATCTGGCCAGAGAATTTGATGGCTTGAACGTGGAAACTGACGGCCGCATCTCCTTCCACGGACCGACCAGTCTGTTTCAGCTCCCGAGTGGAATGGTGAGTGATACGACATCGACGACGCATGTTGTTCAGGAGCTGGAGGCTCGCAAGGAGCGGCTGATCAACAGTGCATGGCGGGAACGTGCATTTGAGCAGATGGCTGCAATGCCGGTAAGAAGACCTGTGTGTGCGACCAAGGGCATCAATCATTCAAGCTGACGACGATCAACTGATCAGGAGCCCTTCCAATATCTGCTCGATTCTCATTGGTGTTGGATCCAGCCGTTGTTTAATTTTGTCTATCGCCCAGCCTTCACTCGTACGTATTTTCTCAAAATCCCCCTCGGTTGCTGTACATGGACTGAAGACTGATCTTCGCCATACAGGCGATATGAAGATCCAGGGCCCATACTACTCGGATGTCTTGATGAACGCCGTCCTCTCCCATTCCGTGCGGTGGTGCAAGGCCGAGCCCCAGATCGGCCCGCTTCTGGACTCTTTCGATGGCGGCGCTCAGTTCTATCAGCGTGCGGTGTCAGGACTCTTCGATTCCTTGAAAGTCGGCTACGCCAGTGTACCAACAATTCAAACCTTGCTACTTCTCAGTGCGCAAGAATGTGGCAAGGGTAACCGCACACAAGCCTGGCTGTACAGCGGCATGGCATTCCGAGTTCTGGATGATCTCGGAATCTCGATCGATAGCCGCAAGTATCTCGGGGCGGCCCAGCTGAGTGATGAGGATATTGAAATTCGGAATCGTCTGTTCTGGAGCTGCTATTTTTGGGATAAAATTGTGTCGTTGTACTTTGGAAGGGCACCGACAATGCAACATTCTCAAGTCAGCCCACCCCGTATGATCCGTAAGTTGTCACCCGCAAGACGTGTTCGGTGAATCTGACTGACTCGGATTGCAGTTGACGACACTTCTGAGGTCGAAATCTGGACTCCTCATGGTGTGACATTCGCCGATGGAGCTCATTATCCACCTACACAGGCGCATTCCACCTCGTGCTTCATTCAAATGTGCGGCCTTGCGGAGATCTTGAACCAAATATTGATTCACATATACGATCCTATGCGCCAGAGTACCGAAGCCGAGTTCTTTGACTGTGTTCAGGAACAAGCGAAGAACCTCAGCGACTGGTGGGATGAGCTCCCCGATTACTTGAAGCTGGTAGCAACAGATCTACCCCCTTATTCTCCACCGAGTCACATCATGACTTTGAAGTGCGTTTCTTCCTCCTCCAAATCCTAGTTCTTGCCTGCTAACTCCATTTCTTCTAGCTGCCTTTATCACACCGTCAACATCCTGCTTCATCGCCCGATTCTCTGCTCTCGTGGCTTGTTGAAGACCCGACAAGAGCCATACGACAAGTGCCATCTTGTCCAATGTATGGCCTCGGCAACTTCCATCCTATCCCTCTTCGATCTGTACCGTCGCACGTTTGGCGACAATCACGTCGTCCTTTCTGTCGCCTACAGCATCTACACCGCGGCATCCATCTTCCTCCTCGAGATCCAAGCCCTGAAGTATGCTGCCCCGGGAACACTTGACAAGCTCAAGTTCTGTATATTCGCGCTCGAGCGCATCAAGGGATCCAATCCCGTCATCACCACCGCCCTCAACCTCGTCTACCAAGAAATCCAAAAGCTTCAAATCGACATCCACTTCCCAATGCCGGTCCCACCCCCCAGCACAACCCAACCACCACACCCGCCCTCTCTACCTCACCCTCGCCCCACCCAACCAAGCCAATCCCCGTCCATCGGCAGCAACCCCTCCCGCCACGTCTCCCCCGGCATCCCACATCAACATCAGCGCCAGCAAAGCCGCGCTGCAATGACGACCCAGCCTGGTACACCTGGCCAGAGCACGAGTGCGTCCATGATCCCTGAATACAACACCTTCCAACAACCGGTCGCCGGATTCGATGTGTCTCAAATGGGCGATATGCCACAATTGCCACCCACGCACTTGTTAGGTGGCATGCCGAATGCATTGATGACGGTGGATAACCCAGGTTCGTATGAAATTACGCCGGAGGTATTTGAAGCGTTCTCATACGCGCAACCAATGTCGACTACTATGACTTCGTCATTTGAGGGCGGGTGGACGGGTCATGCCCAGTGATTTGGAAGGCGCTGCTTTCGTTGGATTTCGTCATGTCGTACAGTACTGCAGCGTTTGAGATTTTGCGATGGGGGTATGAATTACTACGGGTCTGCCTCACAAAAGTCGTACATGGAGTCTGATTCTTTGCGGAGTAATTGTACGGTTTTGTGTTCTTGTCAGGCACAAGGAAATCAATTATTTTGGGGGGGGGGATTCAGCTGATGGACATTTCTGGATCTGCGCAAATACCCCTTTTGATCCCTCGAAGATTCAAGATTGTATGTGAAGGTTTCACAGCCGATCAGGCTTCCAGTCGGCCTAAATAAACAAAATCAACTTGTCGCAATAGCGGCCACGCGAGGAGAGTCCCCAAAGTAGAAAGAGTGGTTGGTGGTCTGGCCAAGCTATGTGACTGCCACAGTAGTCGTTTCCTTGAGAGTTATGATCTTGCCTCGCTCGATCCCCTTGCTCGGGGCAACGAGAGGGATACGAGTCCTCGACACAATCGATTAGTAGGAGGTGTGATGAGTCACCCTGTCTCGAGCTAACTGAGGCCCTAAGCTCAATGTGAAGAATCCGGGCACCGCTCTGGTTGGCGTCCGTAGTCTTCAGACCGATGGTCAGGGAATTCCTGAGCCGCAGTTCGCGAATTAGCGGTGATCTGAGTCATGGCAAGTTTCGTAGATGCCTTTTGCCAGGCAGTCACAATTTCGAAATTTCAGATCCTGGATCTTCAAGCTCCACGTGTATTTCTGTTCTCCATCGGGAATAGCGCGTGTCTCAATCGCTTTCACCAGCGCTGCCTAAGAACGCAAGTGTTTTGGATGATCTGGCCCCACCAGGTGAGGCTCTTAAGTACCCCCCCCGCCCACCCTGACAAGCACTGTACCATAACACTGGTTCTCCACCCAAGAAGTACACGATTCCATTGAATAGCGAGTCTGAAGCATTAGGCCAAGCTGATCTGCCAGACACCGAACAGCCCTTACTTCTGTTGCCGAATCCAACTGTCCCACCCACGATGGATCCCGCGTTCGACGAGGATCCCGTCTGGATGTAAGTTTGTTTGCCGAAAGTGACACACTATCTCTACTAAGTCCCCCATCCCCTATAGCACCAAGGACGATGCTCGCTCAAACGAGTCAGATAAAGAAGAATCAAATGAGCTCCCTGCAGTCCCCCACCCCCCCCGAGCCAGAAGCACCCAAATGTGGAGAGATCTTGCGAATCACTCGCCCCGAAAACGGGGCCGTGGATACGGAGGGCGGATGCCTGGTTTTCGGCAAACCCAAGCTATCCTGTCAGCTCCGGCAATGTTCCTCTTGGAACGGAACAGCCACTTTCCCGGTCTTCAATCTCTGGCGTCCGGCATCATACGTCGGGACGACTCTCACGCAGCTGGGACCGCATCCGGTCAAACTGAACAACAACGACGATCTGATTGTCACCAATTCCGACGAGGACACTGAGAATCTCAAGTCGAACGATACGGAAGCCGTTGTATTCACGGAGGGGAATATCGTCGCTGCGATTGATATCGATCGGCCGGGTCTCTTCTGCTGCTCGGTTTGCTACTCATGCCGTGGAAAGGTACTCCTCGCCAACGGCGAGCGTTGGACGTTCAACGAAATCGAGTATGACTATTACAGTTTTGCACAAGAAGACAATCAGAGCGATGCCAATGGCAAAGCCAATGCGAAGAGTCTGATGTGGATGTACTACCACGGCTCAAGGCCTGAACTGGTGAGCGGAGTCCCTGAAGATTTGCCCTTCGCGATGGACCGGTATACTCGCATTTGTCGCGTGAAAAGAAAGTCCGGATTTTCGGACGGTTTTACAGAAGGTCCTGTCCTCGCGATAATGAATCGAGATGGTATTGTCTGCTGCCAAGGGATGGAAAAGAATCAAGAGATCGCGACGGATGATATCCGAGAGCTCGTCTTGACGACTGCTCTTACGATTGCGCAATATGAGAAATGGCTTTGAAAGAGTGGAACAGCCCATGTCCCATGTTGATCAGAGCCTGCTCTACGGGAGGTGAAGGGTTTGACTTGATAGGAAATCGTCAATTGTCATTGCCAGTGTCTACATTACCACCCAAAGCTCTCCTGATGCCAAATGACCTCTCGGCCCCTGGCCACCCATTTACCAAGGTGACTCCGTAGCTCGCGTCCCATACCCTGAGGACCGCAGAAAATCACTGCGACCCGCTCGTCAGAATGGTAGCGAAATGTTTCATCGACAATATCCTTCAAATCAGGTCGACCAGCGAGTGGTTTTACCCCTCCAACAAGCTCGTCAGATTCTTGTAGACTATCCATTTCCAAGCCTTGATCATTCAATGCACTTTCGAGTGCATTCTCGCGTAGTCGATGTCGTGTCAAGTAAACGTGAACTTTGGAACTTTGAGCAATCGTCTGTTTTTCGGAATCCGTAGCCCATCCAGCCTCCGCAGCGGACCTGAGTGCCCAGGTGAGGTTGAGTCGGTCGGACCCTCCAGCCTCCAGCTCCAGCTGCTCTTGCAAAGCCCGATAGATAGGCAGGATGAATGTCGCTCCAATGCCCCCGGCCACAAGGAGGATACGATCCACACTAGAAGCAAGCTCCGCGACCGGTAAGAACCCCCCGTAAGGCCCTTCTATACTGATCAAAGGGTGTGTCTTGAAGCGATCCGCGTGTGTTCGAAGCGTCCGTGTTGTAGGACCACGTCGAGCTCGAATAACAAGCGCTATCTCGCTGCCAGTGACTTCTGAGACCGTGAAAGGATTGGAGAGCAGACTTTTAAACCCGGTACACGTAGATTTGGAAGGCATAGACAGGTAAACGTGCTGGCCGGGCTTAACCTGGAATCGCGCCAATTTGGTCGAAGGCATGGGGAACCGGATCTTCAGCAGCTCTGTATGAGGGACTTGCTCAAGGATAGCCGGTTCCGTGACTGTATCCATGTATCGTAGAATCCGATCGCTGATGAAAATGGCCAATGCTTCCGCTGCGTAAAGCCGGAGAGGCTTCGCGTGAAGAAGAAGTATCGGCCAAATCGCCAGGCCCAGGGTAATATGGCAGTAAATAAACACGCGGTAACTCCATTGCCGCGCCTTCTGCAGGCTCGTGCCTGCAATGATGGCCATGCAGAATAACGAAATTAGCCCCGTGATAGAGTGCACATGCTGTAGACGATCTGCGAGGATTCCGTTTTGAACAAAGTAGTTGATATACCACGTCCCATGCAGAAGAAACATGGTCATGATGACTCGAGCGCAAATTTGATGCCAATGAATAAGCTGTTCATGCGAGGAGCCAAATATGATGGCAATCGGGGAATACCGAGTGCGCATGGACAAGAGAAATAGGAGAGGCAACTGGGCTGCAGCGACACTTCCAAAGCGTTTGGTCACATGTAGGTAGTCTACGTGAGGGGGTCAGCACCGTGGACAGAAGTTGGAGGCATTAATGTGGGATCATCAGATGGGGAAACCATCAATCTATCAGCCTTCTGTGCCTCTGCTTTGAAAGACATTCTCTCTCGGTCGATGTGTAGTTGCACCTTACACAATTGCGTGGTGTCTCTTTCCGGGTTGGACGGGGTTTGCTTACCGTGGCCAGTCTGAACAAAGCAGAGAACCAGCAACCAACTGATCCAGACGATCGCAGCAATCCAGCGTCCTCTAAGCCCCCAATTTGGCGCAATCTCTCCATTTAACCACCACCGTAGAGTTCTCCATCGTTGGGCAATCACGTTGGATGAGACGCCCTTGGGCTCTGGGGTTGATTCGGTGCCGCCTGGCAACTGCCTCAGCGCAGAGTATGCGACATCGAACGCTTGTTTCCTAATGAAAATCCATGCGCAGAATCGATAGATTCCATAACCAAGGATCGGAAACAACACCGATACTTGCGAGATGAAGGCATATTGAGAGAGCAGGTCCCGTCGGTGGCTCTTCTCATCGGGGGTGAGATCCACAAAGTGATAAGGCCATCCCATCGTGGGACTTCCGTTCGATGGCTCTTCAATGGAAGAAGTATGCTCACGACCGGAGGTCTCTATTGCCGGCTTGCATCAAGATCCTCCTGTGCACCAAAGAACGCGGTGTCTTGAGCTTCTTTGGTTCTGTTTTCGCTGTGCCGGGAGCCACGAGTGGAGAATAAGTCCGAAATGTCCGCATTCCCCCCCGCTCGGTCCGACTTGGGGGTTCTCTATCGGCAGCCCAGAAGACGCGTACGCCAGTAAAACCAGCAAAGAACCGCAGAGGAGAATCATAGAGCTTTCGTATGGTACGCATTTGAGAAAGGATAATTACAATTGAAGTTCACCGACTTCTCCTCATCATATGTTCTCTGGTTGGAGACATGGTTGATTCTACCGAGTTGTCTAGCAAAACGGCATAGAGTGTGGCTTCAGGCCCAGACACCGGAGGGAACGCAGTCTGAGCGAAAAGAGCGGGAGAAATAGCACAAGTATAATACAAAGGGTGACCAGCCTCTCTGGATGGAAGGTGGTGGGATTGATGAGCTATCGCAGTGCCTCGCTTGAAGTTGTTTATGATCAGATTGATACGCGATGGGCCCGTTTCAAGTAGCTACTTGGACTGGTCTAGTCAACTTCATTTATCGCTGACTTTTACTCTAGCCCCGGATGATGAAATAACTGGCCCAGATTTCTGGAAACAGGGTACTGGCAGCATGTCAGTACAGAGCGGGACGAAGGTTGCAGACCAGTGTGGCATGAAAATCTCATGTCGGAGCCGGCTGCGTCCAAATTCTATCTCAATTTTGGGTCCGAGTTGCTGGAGATAATGTAGACTCATAGATATGTTATTAAGTCAAGTACAATATGTGAACCCCAGAGATTATACACCGGGAGTTGCTAAACTATTAGGCAATCCGTCGCGAAGGGGTGTGACATGAAGGTAAAGTGTAAAAGGGTATCCAAAAGGTAAATAGTACAGAAATCAATCATAAGTCACTTCGCTCAGCGGAATTTGAAGATTTATGACTTGAAGGTTTTTTCATCGTAGTCGTGAGAGGCGATTGTCTCAGTCGTCTCAGACGAATAATCAACATACTTGGGCCGAGCGCGCCAGCGGAGGTACCACGGCCCGTCAAAGAGCTCGTCCATACGCTCAATCGGTACTTGCGCTGTCTCCGGCATCCAAATGCCGAGGATGATCAAGCCCAGGGTACAAATGATCGCCCAGAATAGGTAGGCGCCCCACACATGAAGGGAGGCAAACATATTGGGAGTGACGCGGACCACGGCAAATTGGAAGAACCAGTGAAGACCCATACTAATAGCATAGCTCACATTACGGATCCGGGTCGGGAAGATTTCCGTGCCGTAAAGGTAAGGAATAGTGCAGAGACCCACCGACCAGCCGACGGCATATACAAAAACGGATGCGATAGCCGCGTCCGAGGCAGATTTGTTGTCGGAAGAGCCGGGCTGCAGGCCCATATAAACACCCATGTAGATATGTGCTGCCAGCTGCAGGGCAAGGCCAGTCAGGGCGCACCGTCGACGACCAAAGAGATCAATCAAACCCCAGGTGAAGGCCATGGTGAAAACGAGCTTGACGATACCGTAGGCTCCCGATGAAATGAGCGACTGGTTCGAGCCAGTAACGCCAGCGTACTCGAAAATATTGGTTACATAGTAGGTGATACCATTGCCTCCGGTCCACTGAGCAATGGTTTGCATGGTCATCAGTAGCCAGAAGCGCTGGCGGTAATTGGGATTCAACTGAGATTCCTTGAACGCCTGCCAGTGAGAAACGGACTTCAAGTCGGCCCGCTCGCGGGCTTGTCGGTCGATTTCCTCAAACTCGGCCTCGACGCTCTTATCGGTGACTGATTTTCCGCGCAGGCGGGCCAGCACCTCCTTTCCTTCCTCATGGCGCTGCTGGGATGCCAGATACCGAGGGGTCTCGGGGCAGAGGAATGACAGGCCAAAGGCGATGCCAACAGGGATGAGGGGAATAGCCTGGACAAGCCGATACTGGGTACGCGTGGCGGCCATGTGGAGATTGGCGCCATAATTAATGAAAAACCCTAGTGCGGAGGAACGAAGTTAGTGTCAGTTATGGCCTGATTTGGAAATTATAGAGAAGAAAAAATTGAACGTCACTTACCCATGGCGAGCACTGTCAGCAGAACCACCATATACATGCCAACCGCGAGACCCCGCGTCGCTCGAGGTGCCACCTCTGATAAATATAGCGGCGAAGTGACCGTCAGCAGGCCAGCACCGAGTCCAGCAAAGATGCGAGCAAACAGCAGCAAGCCATAAATTCCCGACGAGAAAACCTGGATAAAGGTGCCAATCGCCCAAACCAGACAAGCCAGTCGCCACGAGATAAGACGACCCAGGCGATCATTCAGGTCCAGGCCAGCTAGGGCACCGAATGCTGCACCCAACACGTTGAAGGAGGTGATATTGGCGGTGCGATTGGTCAATCCAGTTAGATCATTCTTCCAGTGCGATTTGATGAGGTTAAAGTCGATCTTGAATGACTCGAGCTTGACACTCGCGCTGTACCCTCCTTCATCATAACCTGCGATCATTGGACGGATAATGTCAGTTCCTTGTCCGACGTGCTTTAGTCTGAAGCGGTTGCCAGCCACGCGCAGGGGCTAACTAGTCCAGTCGCATACCTTTAGGAATACTACCGCAAGCGATCACGAAGACCACCAGCGCATAGTATGGACTGGTCGTCCATCGCGAGCGCTCCAGCCATCGCATGATGTTATTCGTACCGGATTCCCACCAAGGCCCCAATTTAGATCACTGTGGAGGCCACGGTAATCTGGGGAAGCTGCAAGACGGAACGGTCGGCAAAGAAGTGGGTTGGTGAAGGATAAATCGCCAGAAGGCGCAGGGTGGATAAAGGGGAGAAGACGACGACGGCGACTTTCGCTCGGCATCCCGTTGGGTCGTGCTGAGAGTCTCGGTCAACTTCCGACAAGCTTTTACGCTTTTTCCCCTCTTTCTCTCCCCTTGGCCATCCCCTCTCGAGAGCACACCATCGGTGCCCCAGTATGACTGTGGTGCTACACGATGTATGCCGAAATTCACATTTTATGTATGTGGTTGCACCAGGAAGTTCTTTCATCGTGCAATGACCCTGTCGTCCTTGAGCAATGCCATACGAAGGGCGGGGCCTTGCCGACCGAGCCCCATACCTCGCTCCTCAACGCCGGATCGAGCCGCGGAACAAGTTACATAACCCACTTTCTCTACTCGTGGCTCAGGGCTCCTCCGTAAGAAGGTCCAAACCCTTTATCCCCTCGTGGACGTCCTGCCTCGGTCACTTTACCTGCGCTATAAGCTGGAGAAAAAAAAATTATGAACAACACAATATGACATAGGGTCCGAGAGTGCGACCCTAGCCCATTTCCGTGTCTCCCTGTCACTATATGCTTGAGTCGCCATGCCAGCTGCCTCACGGACGACTTCCGCACTGATCTTCCCAGTACATGTACGGCATCACCAATCCCTCATTGCCGCTGGTCGACTGTCAACAGCCGACGGTGGGTCAATTTTGAGGTCTCTACCGGGTGGGATTGCGGCACGCGGCAAATTTTTTTCGTAGATCTATGGCTGTTTTCCTTGCTTTTCAGGCCTGCCAGTCCCATTCTACGGATGTTGACCGATCGAACGAGACGGCATGATACCGCTTAAGCTTGCCCTCAGGGCAAGCCCCAGAGTCAGATCCTGCTCATTTGTGAGTTGATATCCCTCAAGGGCTGCGGTCCTCACCTTCCTGGCTCCAACTACATGTTTCTTTGCAGCGGTCTTCGTCTGGTGTCAAAATTCTCTTCCACAATGCTGACATCGACCCAGCCTCATGCTGCTATATTCGGAGGAACACCGCGGATATCACTCACCGCGGGGTCTTCGATTCGATTGAATGAGCGTGCAGTCCATGCAGCGGCTGTTGCACCCACGGCCACGACATCTAGTCTGCCCTTGAGCCGGAGGATTCCTCGGCGGTCATGGGACAGCCACATGCATGTCGTTGACCCTCAACGATTTCCGGTGTCTCCATCGGCGGTGTATCAACCAGGGGTTCATACTCTAGCTGACGCTCTGGCTTTTGAGTCCTCCTTGGGCGTTGAGAACCTGGTCTTTGTCCAGCCATCTATATATGGAACCGACAACTCCTGTCTATTAGCGGCTTTGGCGAAGCTCGGTCCCTCCCGTGGTCGTGGGGTGGTTGTTGTTGACCCTGCCACAGTCCAGTCAGAGACGCTAGACGAGTGGCACGAGCTTGGAGTCCGAGGTCTCCGAGTCAACCTGCAGTCCGTAGGCAAGGTAATGGAACAGGGCGAGTTGGAAGAGACATTACTTCGCCATGCCGAAATCGCCCGCGCCCGGAATTGGATAATTGAGGTCTACGTTCCTCTGAAGATGGCTCCCATGCTCGAGTCCGTGGTGCCTCGTCTTGGTGTTCCCCTTTGCATCGACCACTTCGGAAGTCCCGATTTATCTTGCCTGGCTTGGGCCGAAAGCAATAGCACCTTCGATCCCTATGCTCTCCCTGGCTTCAGCTCGTTGATCTCGCTGCTTCGAGCCGGAAACACCTACATCAAAGTGTCTGCACCTTATCGGCTTACGAAAGACCGACAGATGCGTGATTTGAAGGCTATGGCAAGGGAGTTCCTGGTTGCAGCACCGGACCGGGTTATCTTCGCCACGGACTGGCCTCACACTCGCTTCACCGGTGTCGACATCCGCCCTTTTACCGACTGGTGCTTGGAGCTCTGCACTCGTGACCCCGAGTTAGCGGAGAAACTGTTTAGGCGGAATACCGAGCGGATGCTGGATGTGCACTCGGGCTGATTTCAGACTTTCCCTTGGCTTACTGCCCCTTTCACGAGGTTGAGCTGTACATAGCATACTCTGCATTGCGTTAAGGCGTTTGATTGTTGGGAGCATTAATATATCCATCTGCTACCGAGGCCATTCCACAGGAGGCCCTATCATTCTATCACTTTGAACTATTTTTTTGGACCACACAATCACATACTACACGCGTCAATCTGTGTCTAGAGTGTCTTTCTAGCATGGCACTGATGGTTTCGTAATGGGTACGTAAGATATTCTTGTCATTTCAGTATATGTTCCCCCATGATTTCTTGATCGACAGTATTGACATCGAATAAGCTCGCACACGAGGTCTGCTAGTCGTAAACAAATAGTCATGTTCATTAATGAACATGAACTCCGCATCGGTCGTCTTCCAAATCAAACATCCGCGGCGTCCTGGAAGATAACATGCGAGGTGCAAATCTTCTTGGGGCCCTAAATGAAGAAGTGATGTTAAATGCAGTTCCAGTCAGGGAGAAGTGATAGAGCACTCACAATAGTGTAGCAGCAAGCAGGACGTGACTGATCCTCGCACAACTGGGGCTCGGTCAATTGCTGGCCTAAAGCGAACATGAGAAGTTAGCATGTTCGAATACACCCTGTCGACGAAGATAGAGCATGGCCATCACCGGGTAAACTCACAATCCATGGCCTCGTTGGCCTTGGCATTGTTCCGCGCAGGCTTCATATCACGACAGCAATAAGGATACTGCATCATGCCGGTGTGGTCGGCAGCGAACTTGCAAGACATGTTGATCTTCTTCGGGGCCGACTCAGCGGCCGACTCAACGGCCAGGGTAGTCGCAAGCGCAACAATGAAAGTAGAAACGCGCATATTGAATGTCGAATTTAAGTATGCAGCGATGCGGCAAGTGTTGATATCCAGGTAGAACGAGAAGACCAGAGTCGCGACTGGGAGGATTGACTGATGTATACTCGGGGGAACGGGCAGACACTTCAGCTGTAAAGGGCTACGCAGGAGTCAGTGGAGGGAGTAGAAATCCTTGCTCAATTGGCTAACAAGGCTAGACAGGCTAGACATTGGGTTCTACGTAGGAATGGAGGTTGATCCATGGGGTTCTTGATTGGGTGGTTGGTATATCCCCTTACATTCCGTTGTCTGTGAATGTGGGCAGGCCGGTAAACAAGGGCCGCTCGTACGCGTGGACAGGAGCTAGACAAGTAGCTTGGAGAATTTCGGTATGTTTCAGGGCACATTTTAGCGGTGGTGAATTCATTTCTTGGTTTTGGGTCTGATTTATCAAGGGATGCAGTCATGAACTTCGAGGCTCATCTCAGGAAGCGCTAGTGGATTAGTTGGTCTAGTTGCTCAATTTATCGTAGGGGAGGCATTTCCTGCCACGTGAGAAATTCACTATGTTATGGTACCATCAAAGAGTGCTGCATTCGAATCGCGATCCATTTCTTGAGTGATCTGTTCTATCCGATTCGGAAATCCGGGGAACGGCGCAAAACTGGCTGCAGGTACCACGATCACGTGAGGAGCTCTCGCTCTCTCTCATCGCAGGTGACCAAGTCATTCCCCCAGAGTCAACCAGTAGTAGTGCCACTATGTACCAGTGACTCCCCACTGTCTCCTCCAGCGGTGTGTCCGAATCCTTCACGTGTTGACTTCCCAGGCCGCCATGGAAACCCCCCACAAGAGTCCACGTATCAAGGCAGTCGACACACACAAGCAGCATCCAATCGGGATCAGGCGATGGCCCATTTGTTGAGGCCCAACGCTTAGCTAATCTTCCAGAAAACAGGTGATCGGCGCTGATTGGCTCTCCCTAAATAACACCCCCTCTCGCCTCGAAGGCCCCCTCATCCCTCAACGCAGTACAAGTATACGATCCGCTGCTCCTTTGTACTTACATTGCTCTTCAAATCACACCTACACTTTTACACTCTCTCACGCTCCAGATCATGAAGAAGCGCTCTTCCTCCCAGAATTCCGCCGATATGGATCGCAGTGTCTACATCCCGCTCTGCATCTGCCTTATCTCTTTCGCAGTGATCGCATACAATCACTAGTGTTCTGGCCGACTTGTTTGGAACGCCACACCCAAACCAAACACCCAACTACTACCAGATTTTTCAACCGAAAGACCGCTGCACTTCGAATTTTTGCTACAAGCCATCCGCGCAGCATTTGTGACTCGGCTCCGAACGACACCGACCTTCGCAAACTTCCAAGATGCTGCTCAACAACATGAGCCCAGCGGTGTTGTCCGAGGCCCACCCGCAATATGGGTGGTTGAGCGATGTGGCGCAAATCATACAAGTCGTTATGGTTGCTCGACGACTATGAACACATCGCCGTACCTACATCATCTGCATTACACATCGATCTCGACTCCGATTTGAACGCCAAAGGTCACTTGCCTACACCAAGCAACCACAGAAACAAAGCTTCTCCTATGTCCTTATCGCCGACCGTCAATGATAACACCCGCTTGAATTGGGTTCATCCCTCCAGTTCAGCATATCGTGAATCAAAGACATCTTATCATCCTCGGAAATTGAACACGGTGTAACATTAGCTTCATTTCCACCATCAAGCTCAACGAACCGTCGCAATCCACCAGTTCTTTGCCACTCTTTCACCGTGATGGCATACTGCTTTCTTTTATCGAATGCAATCCATCTGAGATAGTCGAATCAAGGAACCATGAGACTGGTCCTCATATGTCCTCGAAATGACTGTGCAAGACCACATTCCTTTATGTCTCCTTTTGTCTCGATCTTTTTCGGTGCTGGTTGTGTATTTCACTAAGAATCAGTACTTGAAAACATCCAAACCATCTATGCTATTATCTATGTCAGAATTGTCTACTTTGCGGTTATCTTCCACTCAATGAATTAACTTCAAAATTCGCATTTACATCAGCATATCATAAATTACCTTGGCCACCTCCACATTATATAGCTAGTCAGCCAGAATAGAGTCCATGACAAACATGAAACGTGAAGGCCCGCTTGCAGAGTCTCGTTCACGTTGGTCTTCCACAAGAAACGATCTCATAGGGCGAGATGTTCAGCTCGCCGTGCTTAGGAATCAGCATACAGTAGTCGTCAGGAAGAGCGTAGGCTACCCAAGTGCTCTGCATCAATCTAGCAGCCCGAGACAAATGCTGAGCACATGTAAGCTGCATTATCATCACCAGAATCATCATCAGCAACGGATCAAATGCCGTGATCGAAACTCGATTTGTCATCACGTGGTCTCGGCCAGTCCCTCGGAGCTCCGCCAGCCAGGCCCTGCGGCGATGACTACTCCGTTCCCAGTGTCCAGCAGCTCCCCGGCGGCGTATCGATCGCTGATATCGTAATCGCCAGCTTTTTTTGTCAGGGCCGTTTTTCCACGTCACCCAGCGTATCCTGTACATACCCCGCCATTCTTTCCGGCTGTTTCCCATCTCCCCTCTTCTATCCATGCTCTCCCGTTCCCTTCGCATTCCCTCATCCAGGATCAGCCTTCGCAGTTCTGTCCTGACCCGTTCCCCCGTTACTAAATCCATTCACACTGGTCCGACTGGTCCGCGGCCGACCGTGACCCAAACTCTGGCGACCATCAACCGCTCCTCCGCGACGACCTTGAATACTCCCAGCTCCCGGCTGTCTACAATCTCTCGACACTTTTCGTCATCGTCCCCCGCTTTTGAAAGCAAAGAATCCTCCACAATGGCCCCCGTCGAAGTTCAACAGTATGACTACATTGTTCTGGGTGGTGGTAGCGGTGGTAGCGGAAGTGGCCGTCGCGCCGCGGGTTGGTACAAGGCTAAGACCTTGATTGTCGAGAGCGGCCGCTCTGGCGGTACTTGCGTGAACGTTGGGTATGTATCAGATTGATTCACGTCCTACTCTCGTTGTGGAAATTGTCTACGATCCAAACGCTAATCGAGATGTCCAGCTGTGTCCCTAAGAAGATGACCTGGAACTTTGCGACAGTGAACGAGACCTTGGAGACCGCCAAGCACTACGGCTATGAGATCCCCGAGGGCACCAAGATTGACTACAAGCACTTCAAGGAAACCCGTGATGCCACGATCAACAACCTCAATGGTATCTACGAGCGCAACTGGAGCCGGGAAGGCATTGATCTCGTTCACGGCCGCGCTCGCTTCGTCGAGCCAAAGGTCATTGAGGTCGGCCTGCCTGATGGCACCACAGCCCGCTACACCGCGCCTCACATCCTGATTGCGACCGGTGGTCGTCCCAACCTCCCCACCGTGCCCGGTGCCGAGCACGGTATCACTAGTGATGGCTTCTTTGAGATTGAGGAATTGCCCCCCAAGATCGCCGTTGTCGGTGCCGGCTACATTGCGGTCGAACTGGCTGGTGTCATGAACGCTACCAATGTCGAGACCCACATGTTCATCCGTGGTGATTACTTCCTGCGCAAGTTTGACCCCATGGTACAGAAGACCATGACTGAGCGATACGAGGCTGCTGGTGTGAAGCTCCACCGTAAGTTCCAGGGCTTCAAGGAGGTGAAGCTCATCCGGGATGGCAAGGGCAAGGACAAGCTGATCAAGCTGATCGGCAACGACGGCTCTGAACTGGAGGTCAACGAGGTTCTCTGGGCCGTTGGTCGTGCTCCGGAGGTCGAGGACCTGCACCTGGATATTCCGGGTGTTAAGCTGAACCCCAGCGGTCACGTCGTTGTGGACGAGTACCAAAACACCTCGGTCCCCGGCATCTATGCCATTGGTGATGTGACTGGCCAGGCTGAGCTGACCCCAGGTACGTAGATCCCCCTTCCACACGAATCATGAACAAGCTAATATATATATCTTAGTTGCTATTGCCGCCGGTCGCCACCTGAGCAACCGCATCTTCGGTCCTCCTGAGTTCAAGACCGCCAAGCTCTCTTACGAGAACATTCCTACCGTCGTCTTCTCCCACCCTGAGGTTGGTTCCATCGGTCTCACCGAGCCCGAAGCCCGCGAGCGATATGGCGACGACAAGATCAAGATCTACCACACCAAGTTCACCGCCATGTACTACCACGTCATGCCGGCCGAGGAAAAGGCCAAGAACCCGACCGAGATGAAGATCATCTGCGCTGGCCCCCACGAGAAGGTGGTTGGTCTGCACATTCTTGGCCTCGGTGTTGGCGAGATGCTTCAGGGCTTCGGCGTCGCCGTGAAGATGGGCGCCACCAAGGCGGACTTTGATAGCTGTGTGGCGATCCATCCGACTAGCGCTGAGGAGTTGGTAACTTTGCGGTAAATTATAGAAGTAGAATATAGGCGATCTCACAAATGGGATAATACATTTCTAATTTGAAGAAAAAAAAAGTCTGGTCAGAGCTCAGTTAAGTTCGGAGACATTGTGAAACACCAGAGTGTATCTGATGTTTTCCGTACACATTCGAACGTGGCTTATGTATCATGTTCCTCGTACGAGTCCATAAGAAATGGGCGATCGTAACAACAGAGCTCCATTTGCTACCGGGAAGTAACACCTTTCTGTCTTGTTTCCTCGAGATAGTGCTGTATATCATCGATTGAAACTACCTAAACCTTATACTTCGTGTCATCGATTCAAGTTATAAACTCACTCCTATTCGCAATGCATGGTACATCAGGATTTAGCCGTGCTATCCCATCCCCACCTGATCTATTACATCTTATCTGCAACTGGCAATTCTCTTTTTCTAGTCCAGTACAGAGAACTCGTGACATCAATGATGACAATCTGGGTAGTATCATAGCTACACCTTCTAGATCAAAGTATATGCCATATTTTATTGAAAGTTGATGATATGCTATGTACATATTTGGAGAAAATCCGTTTCCTCATCGTTCATAGCTTAGCAGCACAACATTCTCTCTACCGACGCACTATCCACGCAACGGTGGCAGCACCCACCGCAAGGATGATCCCCCAACGAGCAAGACCGCGACGAATATGCGTTTTCGAAATTTCCTTCACAGCATCCGCTTCATTGATGTGCGGGAACGGTCGATCCTTTGGAATTTCTTTCCCCAGGGCCTTGCACAAAGGCTCCCAACCATCCTTCACTTCGAAAAACACCAACCGATCCTCTGGAACCACCTTCTTCAGCCAGGCAATATGGCGATCATAAGTTTGCCTCGTCGGAATCGCCTCACCGTACAACTTCTCCCACTGCGCAGCCAGAAGACGCAGATAAGGAATAAAGTACATCAATCCGGGCAACGGCAACAAAACCAAAGAGAGGTACCAAGGAACAGTCGCGTTCCTGACCTGATCCATACTCCTCTCCCACGATCCGCAATCCCGAATCGTGCATATCACCTTCGCATCGGGGTACAGCTGCATTAATTCCGGAACAAATTGAGCTCCCGGGGAATCTGTCACGGCAGCATATCCATCTAGTTGAGAGCGCAAGGCAGCAAACATGACTTCCCGATCTGACTCGCCCCCCGCGAGCCAGCGACGGAGAATCTCCATCCATTGCTTAATCTGCGCCGTGGGCCCTAGCGTGGCCTGTGTTCCGCAGTGGAATACGGGTCCATCGCAAAGAATTTCTAGAGCACTGCTGAATGAGGCGGTACCGGTTCGTGGGAGACCGGCGCCGATGACTTGGAACTTTGTGCCTGGCCGTGGCACCGAGGGCTTTTGACCCATGTTTGTTGTGGGGATGGGGGTGTTAGCCCGTTTGTGGCGTGGGCGACGTACTGCAAATGAGTTGATTGGTGGTCTTGCGGCGCGCTTAGAATGGGAAGAACACCGTCCAATGGGATGGTTTGGCCCCCAGTTTGAGATGAGGAAGAATTTAAGGAACCCCGGAAAAGATGTCTACGAATCACTTCTGAGTATGTTCCACGACGTTGGTGATCATGATGGTGATGGGATGATCCAAGGGTCCTGGTTTAGCGTGGGAAAGCGGTGAGGTGGGGGAAGCATGGGGCCACATAGATAAGGGGGAGAGGAGCGAGAGTTGAAACTATAATATAGAGTGGGCTAAATCAAGAAAGAGAGAGCATTGTTGAGATTGAGCTAGACCTCCCGCAAACCCGTAATTTAGCTTTGAAGGGGACTCTTGGCTTCACTTGGATGGCTATATATAGATATCCTTGATCCTCAAACTCCGAGCCCATGACCATACGATGTACACTCTAGAAAACTGCCTTCCTGGCATTCTGAGCCTGAAATTTGGTGAATCCACCTTTTTGATTTTCGAAAAGATCTGTACAGAATGAAGATAGAATAATTTTTGAGACTAAGTACTCCGATGCAAGATATCATTCATAGGGGCTCTGTGCTGTGAGATATGTGGAAAAGGGAACAAAAAACAAGGGCAAAGTTCAATGGGCTACTTCGTCGGGGTCGGGCTGCCATCCAGTGGCTTCTGGGCCCATACACGCCGTCTATAGATCCGCATTAGCCAAACCGGTCCAAAGCCGAGAATCAAGATCGAACTGTCCACTTACCCCCTATGCCAGATATGGAAACGTGGGTTCATCAACTCATTCCGCAATCGAGCCACATACACCTGAACTTCCTCCTGACTCCACGGATGCGGAGACCCAAATCTGGTGAGCAGCCACATACCCCAACCTTCCAGACCAGAACTCCAATGCTGGTGATTGACCATACCGGCCTCTTTGAGTTCCTTATCTCGGGGCCAGGGCCCAATGGGCCATTTATAGTGTTTTTGGTGGACGTTGATGAATCCTGCTTTTTGAATCTTATTGGTCATCGTATCGAACGTGTCGACGGCTCGACCGGCTCGTTCACCACAGGCCAACATGTTCGGGCCCCAGTCGTTCAGGATGTTATCGGGCGGCAAGCTTCCGTCATCAGTCTGGATCACGGGGCTAACTTCCAGTTGTTCGATCCATCCTCCCGGTTTCAAATTGCTATAGTGAACAGTTAGTCTTTCCGTTTGATGCGAGCCATGAGCTGTGTGTCCGAGTTTCCCCCCCCCTCCCCAACTTACTCATAACATTGCTTATATAGACGATCCCATTCTCCTTCGTCGAAAGATCCGATCATGATCCGCATGTGAATGAGATCAAACGGTTCATGCCAAGTCCATTCCTGCTGCACGTCGTCGACTTCAAGAATGCAATTTGGAGGCACCCAAGAGACTGGTGGAGGAAATAGGTCGACCCCACGAACGGTGGCTAAGATACATTAGATCGGTGAACAATTGTAACGCAGGGGCAGAGTGCTTTACCCTTTGGAAACATATCGGCAACATCGCTAGATACGGGGTCAGCGCGAGAATGATAATAACAACCAGATTTGAACTTACATCGCCCAAGTTCCTTTTCCGGTACCGATATCCAGGATGTGTTCTGGTGATGGGCCAATCGGGGACCGGAAGAATGGATTATCATGATTTGACTCTAAAATGAGAGCACAAAGATGTCTAAGAATGATTAGCTAGTTGCAATGCGCAGTCTCAAGGGGAGCATCCAAGATGTACCCTGCTTCGTATGCTTCAAATTGCGCGTCGTCCGCCGGGATACTGCCGAGATACCATGAGTAAATTTCCCAAATGATATTTTACCTTTCTGGCTTACAGGTACTCCTTGTTTCGAAGTGCTTGATAGCTAGAAGCAGGACGCAATCATGCTTAGTCAGTGATACAGGCTTGGGACCGTTTTCATTTAGCATTCAGCATCTTACCGTCGGCCATTCTCAATCAATCCTCGATAAATAGACGATCCGATAGAAGTCGTTTCCCTGGAGAACGAAGGAAGAGAGGGTGAGTTTTATTCATTCCAAATCTGCACACCTTTTTCCTCGCTACGAGTTGAAACACTTACGATTGCCAGTCGTCGGGCCAGTAGGCACTTTCGACGGCGTACGTGTCCGGATCCTGGGGGACGTTCATTAGTGGCTGATAAGAGCGAATCAATTGGATGAGAACAATAGAACCCACCACCGCAATAGGCTCGGGTTCCGCCATGATGGAGGAAGAGGGGTGGGTGTAAACAAGATGCTGAGCTTTCCCAGATCTCTCTGAGTGTTGAAGTTTTGACACTAATCTCAAACGTCTACACGGCAGACTTTTGCTTTAATGGGCAGGAGAGTCGAGACGGACCGCGGGCAAAATCCACAGGTCGTGGAATGGCAAAAGTACAGAGGGTAGTCCGTCCACTGACTGGTACGGAGTACAGACAATCCCACAAGGGCCCAAACTCTAGGGCGTAAACTCAAAGCAGGATCGGAGGCACGAACCCTTTATGTACTTGGCCGTGTACTTGGCTGGATCATGGACGGGTGAACTAGACTGGCCTCGTGTCGCCTTCCGGGGGGAGGGCCCACTCAGCACAGGAGGAAGGATTCCCAGTGGCGGGTCACAAAGAAAGTAACGAACCAATGCACCTCACTGAGAATGGAGAATGGAGAATCGACCAGGTTGAAATCATTGAGGTCGAACGGGGATGGGGCGGGTGGAAGGGAGGGCGATGGGCAGACACTTGCAGCGGAAGAGTCCAACGGAGGGTCAGGAGAGGAACGGGTGGTGACTAGTGACCACCAGTAACGGTAGGTTTGGGAGTGGTCATTACTGGTAATCATAACGGTCAAAGCAGTATGTATGCCGGTAATTTATGAAATCTCTGAAATGCCTGGATCCACGTCTCTCTGAAGATGTGGAACATGGTAATCTTTTCCCATCGTGATTGGCTCGTCTGGGCTTGAACAGGGACATCCGTACTCGATCTCCACCTCTCCAAGTAGCGTTCCAGTAAGTGAGTAGCACATTAACACAACACATCTGTACAACAAGAGTTAGACTTGCTTCTGTGCCACCCACCTCTCTTATGGATCAGCACCAATCAGCTTACACAAGACGGGCCGGGGATCACGGGAAGACCTCTGGGCCGGCCCTAACGCAACCTGGCGTGAAGCTGGGCTCCGACGCCCACTGCTCGTTGATCCACTCAGAAGGTTCTGACGTGACGCCTGTGGGACGAATAGCGGAGTCCAAACATCTCTGCAAGACTGCATGATGATGAGGGTTTACTAATTTTTCTTTCCCCATTGTTCGGAACCCAATGAAACGTGGCGATCCAATATCTCGGGTCTTTTTTCCTGCGCCTCGGATGGGGTGCCTATTGTCTTGATGAATGCCATTGTTCTTAGTATGCTTCGCTTCAGTCGCTCAATCTAATGACACTGGTCCCGGCCAATCCACGGAGGAGACTAGTTGTATAATAAATAAATGAATTTATTCTAAATTATATCAGACTCTCATGAAAACTGGACTGTGGAGCATAGGACTAGCGCCCGGATCGCGTAGCTGACGGCCAAATAAGACAGACTGTTCGTATTTCCTATGCCCACACCCCCCCTGTTCGCTGCACCGGCTCTTCTAAATCATTTCCTTATTCTTTCTGGCCGTTGCAACGGCTTTTACTTGCCTGAGGATGGTGTGGTCAACCATATCTATCACACAGCTGGTGCTGTCTCTCGGAGTCGCCGGAGTGATCTATACAGTATGCCTCGCTATACAACGACTATGGCTTTCCCCGATTGCACATTTCCCCGGGCCCAAGCTCGCAGCCCTGACCATGTGGTATGAATTCTACTACGATTCATTCCTAGAAGGTGAATACACCTTCAAAATCAAAGAAATGCATCGTAAATACGGCCCCATCGTCCGCATCAGTCCCTACGAATTGCACATCAACGATCCCGAATACTACGACTACCTGTACTCGCGGGAAGCACCCCGAAACAAGTCCCTGCATTTGACCGGTATGTTCGGCGCCCCAGCATCGGCCTTCGGCACGGTCGACCATCGACGCCATCGTATTCGTCGTCAACCGATGAATCCGTTCTTCTCGCAACAGCGCATCCGACAACTCGAACCGATGCTGCGTCGCATGGTGGACAAGCTGTGCGATGGAATGCGCGCGTGGATTGATAGACGTGCCCCACTGCATATGTACCATGCTTTCAATGCGTTCACCACCGATGTCGTCGTGGAATACACCATGGGCAGCTCATTCCACTATCTCGACGACCCGGATTTCAGCCCGCAGTGGTCAACGACCATCCAGGCTATCGTACGGGCGGGTATGCAGTTTAAGCAATTTCAGTGGTTCATGGGTCTCTTTGAGATTATGCCTCGCTGGCTTGTCTTGAGCATCAATCCGGATATTGGCCCTGTGATCGACCAAAAGGCGGAAAGTATACGTCTGGCCAACTTGATCATCGATAGTCAAAAGGCAGACGGTGTGTCGGATAGCAAGGCTGTTGTGCCCAAGGGTACATTGTTCCATGCTCTTCTAGACAGTAATCTCCCAGCAGAAGAGAAATCGGCGAATCGCTTGAGCCAGGAGGTTTTCACTGTCATTGCGGCTGGTGGAGAGACGACGGCCAAGAATCTGACTACCGTCACTTTCCACCTTTTGAATAATCCCGATATGCTTCAAAAGCTACGTGAGGAGTTGAATAGGCTGGATCCTGATGGAACAGCGACCTTGAAAGACTATGAGGCGATGCCTTATTTGGTAAGGCCCCCTTCATGAAGCAAACGACGTATGAGATGGCTCATCTGATACTACCAGACCTCGATCATGCTGGAAGGCCTTCGAGTCTCCTTTGGCGTTGCAACTCGACTCCAACGCAGCTCACCAGATCAACCTATGATGTATAGGGACTGGGTTATTCCTCCAGGTGTCAGTTCCGCCTATTCCCCATACCCCTGTCAATATCGCCCGGGATATACGCTAATTTGAAGCCCTAATCCCAGGTCCCGGTCGGCATGACAAGTCTACTACTCCATAACAACGAAGAGACCTTCCCCAATCCCGAGAAATTCGACCCAGAAAGATGGATGGATCCAACGGAACGACACCGGCTTGAGAAGTACCTCGTCGCATTTAGCAAAGGATCCCGGCAGTGCATCGGTATTCCGTACGTGAAACCCCCACTCCCCACTCCCAACCCCCAACCCCAGGCATAGTGTACAATTTTCCTGTCATTGTAGGCTTGTACTCATTCCATCCACCCACCAGCCTTGCCAAAGCCGAAATCCTCCTAGTGATCGCCACTATCTTCCGCGAATTCGATATGGAACTCTACCAAACCACCTTCGAAGACGTCCGTGTCGTGCGTGACATGTTCAACGGTCATCCCAGAAAAGGAAGTGAAGGCGTTCGCGCCTTGATCACCGGGTGGAATGGACGGCCGGGATCGACGAGTACTTAACATCCATACAGATAAATGAGAGAATACGAGGTATGGCAACCGAGACTGAGAATTATGGAGGGGTTGAGCTGTGTCTGGTACCTGTTGCTTGATGACGTTGAAATCTTTGGTAATGAGCGTTAAACTACTTACTCTGAACAAATGGAACGTGCTAATTTGAGGCTGATCTGTCCCTGCGTGTTGCTGTTGCGGAGACGTACGAGGTCAGCGTATGTGAAAGACCACACAGATCATGTGAATAGGCATCTGTATTCGATGATAGCGCTCTTCCGCTTTACCTTAACGACAGATCTGATCTACTTCTTTGACTCGATCTTTGGAAACCTCTATATGCTTCGCCTTGGTACAGCTCTAAGAACCCCGCGATATAGAGATGTAGAAATATTCAGCTAAGTTACATCAATTCATAAAAGAGACAAGACACCTTCAAATGTGTTCAGAATGTAGTGTGACATCAGATGAGCCTGGGCTAAGAATGAACACCGTATTTCCCGAGCACACAATCGTGCTGAGCACAATCAGAGTGATTGATCTCATGCTGCTTGGACCTCGGCTAGGAAAATGACCATTTCAGACAATTCAGAAGATCAATTTTCGACATGACAGCAGGCCAGGATGGGAGTACGCTCAAAGACGGTGGGAATGGAATGATAGCCGGCAGACACAGGCATGGTCTGCGGCCAAAAGAATAGACGAGAATGTATGGAATCGACAGGCTAAAAGTGCAGCTGTCAAGCTCACAACAGGGCGAGTTGCTACATGTATCAACAGACAGCCGTGATATGTCAATGAAGACGGCGCCTGCGCCGTGAGATCACCTGGCTCTGAACCTCGGTCGTGGGATGAATAAAGAAAATTGAGCGACTTTGGAAGAACGAAGAGGATGGGCGCAATCTTAGAACAGGGGGAGTGGGTCAAAGTCATTTAATCAGCCTGTGGGTGCACCTGTGGCTCTCCGTCGTGAATGGGACTGGTGGCGACCTTGTCGAGAGCCACGGCATGCAGAGCTGGTTTCTTAGCGTCATTCAAGTAGCCAGCTTTACGGCGCTCGAGTTGCTTCAGGACCCATTCCGCGACTTCGGCGTCTTCGGTCAAGAAGGAGGGAATTACACGAGGTGCAGATGCTTCGGAGGGTTGCGAGGCGGACTCGGCGTCCGCCTTGGTTGGTGGGCGCATCAAAGGTTCCAGCCATGGGTGGCGGAGGAGCATGTTGTAATTTGGGCGGTTCTTGGGAATTTTGTCAAGGCAAGCGCGGACAAACGCATGCGCTTCTTCGGAAAATCCCTCGGCAGGAAGACTGGGGGGCTCCCCGTGAACAATGGCCTAGTGAAAATGTCAGCAAGTGAACAATGAAGTTTTACATCAGACTAAAAACCGACATGAAGCTGGCTGAAGATGTTGGTAAAAGTCTCCGGAGGATACGGGTACCGTCCCATCGCACATTCGATGATCGACAGGCCTAAACTCCAAATGTCGCTCTGCACGCTGTATGTTCCGGCACTCGGGGCGCCCGATTGCTGTATACCACCTCCTGCAATTCGTTCAGGCGCCATGTAGCTTTGGCACCCAATATTGGTCTTGGCGATACTAGCGACCAGGTTCCCACTCACACCGAAATCACAAATCTTGATCTGCCCCTTGCTGTTGACCAAGATATTGGTAGGCTTGACGTCGCGGTGGATGATATTGTGCTCATCCTTGAGCGCCTTCAATCCCATCACGGTGGAGAGAGTTACCTTGCGCAAGATGTTCTCGGGCACGCCACCCTCGTAGATCTTGTCAATCGAACCACCATCCATGTATTCCACGCACATGTAGACGGCACCTTCTTGGAAGAAAGCACCGTAGAAATCGATAATGAATGGCGAGACACAGCGGTGGAGAATGTCCAACTCCATGATGATCTGAGCAAACTTGGCCTCGTCCAGCTCCAGTCGAATCTCTTTCATAGCCATGATCACACCAGAGAGATTGTCGTGGGATCCACTTGCTGGGCTCGTCTCATCTTGTCCCGCCGGGCGGCTGACAATCCCACTCAGGCCCAAGCCCGGTTTCCGTAGGTGTGGACGGCTGTGTCGTACTTTATAGACGGTCCCGTAGTTGCCCTTACCCAGCTCATCTAATCGATCGACCTCATCCAACGAGATCTTGAAACTGTGTCCCGAGGAGAATTCAACGCCACCGCCATGCAGGATTGCCTTGTTCTTAAAGTTCAATGTCCCGGCCTTTGTGTCGATAAACTCGGAATACTTGCTGAAGGCAGATTCTCCACTCTGCTCTGCCTCCTTTGGTTCTGTCCCGTTCGGCACCGGTGTTGGGGGTCCCGTGACATCCGACAGCTTGAGGCCCGGCTTCATGCGCTTTGCCGCCAGACCTCCTGGACGTGGCGACGCGGGACTCGACATCGACCCCGCGATCGCGGGGGATGAAGCCCAATTTTTGTTGGTGGGCCGAATGGATGGTGGCATGCGGCCGGCGAGTGGCCCGCCCGTACCGCCCTCGTGCGCCGTTGGTATTGTGCCTGTCGAAACCGCATGTGCGAGAGGAACACCTTGGCGTGAGAGGGAGAAGGCCCTCATTTTGGCCATGATATCTTGGTTCAATCCCCCGGCGCCTTGGGCACTCATCGACGCCTGCAGACGAGGCGGGGTCCCCGCGCCGCGCCGCGCCGCATTGATCTGGCCCAAGTGCGTGGAGGAAGCTGTGAGGCCGGCGGTGGGATCCCGAGAGGAAAGGAGGGCGGGTTCTGAGGCATGGTGCGTCCCAGCAATGGAGGAGGTGGCTTCGGGGCTTGGGGAGCTGGGATCGCCCAGTGGGCGCTCTGCGGAGGGGTCGCGGTCGGCGTCCATCTTGTATCGCAAACGGATTAACTAAGGGGGACGTAGGCGAACCGACGACACGGGCCGGTGCAATTGGTGCGAAGAGGCCGTTTTGGGCTCGGTGTGCACCGGTCGGCGGCGCTGTCCAGGGTTGTTGGGTAGGGTGGAAATCCTGTAGGAGGAAAGACGGCCGGGAGGGGAGTTTGGAGATAGGAGGGAAATGAACGTTGCGGGAGAGAGGGGCAGGTCCGTCCAAGAAAAAAAGACGTGCAACTTGTTCAAGGAAAATGTCAAATGGTCCAGTTCCACTGCCAAGGTCCCTGGGAAGAAAGAAAAGAGAGAGAAAAAAAAAAAGGGAAACCTGGACTGAAGTCGCCGGGGTCCAAGGTTGTAAGCCCACGGTCAAGCCACTTCTCAGCCCGTCCAGAAAAAGTCAGGTTGGAGTCACGTATGATTAATGATGCAGTATGTGAGCGTGAGATAAGGTGGGGGGGGGAAGGATATGATCCAAGCTTCCTCGCCCCCCAGTCTCTCTCATACTTATGACCAACTCCTCCGTGCTGACCCTGGCAAAGGCTCAAAAACAGGCCAGGTCGACCAAAACAATCAGAATTACCCCCTCCTCCATCAACCTTGCTTGGCTCCTCATGCGTCACTGCACAACTCCATCGACGTCGCCTCCAACGTGTGTCCCCCATCTCTACGAGATTGACATCCCTAACCGGGCGGACGGACCAGCCAATCAGAGGGATGAACCGGCGAAAAAGCAGGTTTTGGAGGGAAGCGGAGCAAAAAGAGTGTACATTACGACGGCGTACACACAACTACATCTTTGTTGCTGCCTCGTTTTTCCCCCCTATGCTGGCGTGGGTGGTGCAGGGTTCTATCCTATCAATGGGATTACATCTGACGACGCCCCGAATCACCTCCCCCCGGAACATGCCGAGCTTTGTCCTTCGATAACTTTCTGACAGGAACAAAGATACCTACCCTCACTATCGTTATCGCAATGGCGCGTGCGCAAATCCGGCTCGTTTTCCCCCACTATCGCGATCATCATTCTACGCAATGGATTTGGAGAGGCCTTGGTACTGTTAGAGGGCGGGGGATGGTTGGAGATTGACGCGACGGTGGCATGTAATGATCTCGAACTCGCGGAGAATTGATTCTGAGGAACCCGATACACACGTCTCGCTGGCGTCGGGAGTTGATGATGGCTGCTTTATCCACTTGCGGCCGAAAGGGCCGAGATGCCCGTCGTTGCGTGAGTCGTTGACTAACTTGACTCAAGCCGCTCCACTTTCATCGGGGACTCCCGTTGGAGGCTCAGAAAACCTTTTGATCGAATCGGACTTGGACGAATCATCCCGTGGGATCCGGTACCTTGGAGCAAATGTGCACGTCGTGCAACTGGAACGATAATATTGCTATTTTAGCACATACTGACAATGTACCGTGTGGGTGATGGCAAACCGGGGCTAGTAGCATGTAACTATACTAGTGTACTTGACCACTGGCTCCCATGAGAATTCACAGCACGGACCGGTGGACACTGACAGTTTCGGTCCCCCGCGGGGAGAATGAACGTGGATCCCTCTCCTCTCCCGCAGTCTGCCAGGTACAGTACGACCTGACCCCAAATTTCCGGTCGGCATGGCCTCAGATTCGCTGTTGGAAGGTTTCAATGCAATCGGAGAGTCTATCTATCTACACAGGCCTCCTGTTCATGCCTTCCCAGATCCCACCTCGCCGTCCCTAGTCATCCTGTGTACCTGGGTAGGCGGGGCGACTCCTCGGCGTATCAACAAGTACCTAGCCCAATACCAGGAACTTTTTCCCACATCATCCCTTCTCTTGATAACAACAAGTGTTTCTGATGCGGCTTTCCGACCACTCAGATGGATACGTGCCAATTTAAAGCCCGCCCGCGATACGATCAACCAGATCGTGGGTGGTGAGGTCGGCCAAACCCCAGCCAAGACCAGCTCTAGCCAGCGTGGCATTCTACTCCATCTATTTTCCCACGGCGGGGGCATCATTGCCAGTCAACTCGCGCTCTCCATGAAAGGAGAACCCGATCGCGGTGATTTGTTCTTCCACCATCTGCGGACTATCATTCTAGACTGCTGCCCTGGCGACGATAGCTTCGCGCGCATGTACGAGGCCGCACGGGTATCCCTACCCCAGACCCCCGTCGCACAGCTTCTGGGTAAGACTGTCATGTACCCAGCACTCGCCGTCCTCAACACTATTCAGCAGGCTGGTCTGGCGCGGGCCGTGAAGGATCTCCGTGATATTCTAAATGCGTCTTCTACTTTTGGGTCGAGGCCGAGGCGACTGTATATTTCTTCCAAAGAGGATGTCGTGATAGGATGGGAAGATGTGCAATCACACCTTGAAGATGCACGGAATCGGGGATACTCCGTGGGTCAAGTACTCTTTGAGCAAGGTCCCCATTGTGGATTGGTCATGGAGGACCCTACTCGGTACTGGGATGCCGTGAAGAAGTTTTGGGCTGGTGAGGATGTCTGGGATGTGGATTCTACTGGTCCCACAGTCACCGACACGCAGAGGCGCATCCGCAGTCGACTTTGAGAATATGTCAGCTTTCGGGCTCAATCTTGGTCCGGTATGTTATGTGAGCTCCGATCGTACAAATCCCACCTGGAATTTAGGTAAGAGACATGGTAATTCTAGATGGGCCTATAAATATAGAATTTCTGTTTGCATATAGTCTGAGTCGGAAGACGAATCTCATGATATCGATATCCGATGTAGTTGCAAAGAATGAATGCAAACGAGCGGGACATGCATATACCCGGATCTATCTGCATCAGACTCGTTATAAGTGTGGAGCAGAGAATTGCGATAAGTCATTTACCTGCTAGGGGATTCCCCAGTCTTCTATAGGTCAAGATTATTCAACCTCATCTATTTGTACATTTTACCTCTCAAAGTTCAGGCCCAGTGAACCCCCCAAATCCCAGCAAACACTCATCCTCCCCGTCCAACTCAAAATCGAACCGCACCAGATCCTCCCGATAAGGAATGAAATAAGTCTGCGTCACCCTATCGCAACCATTAGCACCAGCTACCTATCCATTCAATTCATTCCACTATCAAGCATGCATACCTCTCATGCTCGCTACTAGCTTGATACGCATCCAGTGCAGCCCGATTTTCGTGGTAGCTCACGAGCGCATACTGAAATCCCTTGCTCTTTGACGCGGGGTCTGTTATTGAGGGTCCTCCAACGACAAGCCGTTGGCTTTTCACGCTAGGTAGATCTTTTAGGGTTTTCAGTTCGATGATGAATTTCTCTCTGATACTGGTTTCGGTATCGGAGCGAAATTTGAAAAGGACTGGATGCGTGGTGTGAGATGGTGTTCCGGGAAAGGAAGATGTTGGTGGGTGGTTAACGTACCGATGTGTACGATGGTCATTTCGATGTTTGTTTCTAGTTGTAGTGGTGAATCAATAGCAATCAAGTGACAAGGGAAAATTGCATCGCCTTTTAAACTTGTATGAGGTGTCTAGGAGAGACGGAAGCCATCCGCATATTTTGGGGTTATCCATGCCGTTCTACAACTGCTTCGCGATACCTTGTATGACTTAGCCAGTGCTTTTGATTACAACATTTTTGGTACACTATATCAACTCGATTTTATTTAATCTTCATTAGTCACTGTCCTTACCGGGAAATCTCGTCTAAATCAAGGGTTTTCACCTACTATGCTCTCGAAATAGGTCCCAAAAGTTTCAATCGTAATCTGGTAGGTTAGTCATCCACGACGTCAATTGGCGGGCGGATGAGCGCCGCTCATCCGATATTTTTTACTCAGTCATTGACCACCGAAGCTGTGAGTATCCCAGTCGCAGTATGGAAACACCAGAAGCTTTGTGTTTCACTGAAAGCCGCGCTACTCAATGAATACCCCGCAGCGGAGTCGAAACCGTGCAGCATGCCGGCGTTGTCAGAGACGCAAGATTCGCTGCAACGGTGAAACTCCGAGTTGCGCCGCCTGTATCAAGGCAAATGTGCCATGTGTTAATGATGGCAAGCAGGAAGTCAATCGCACGTAGGTCATCAGGCTTTCTTTCATGTATCCTGCTATGACTGATTCTGGGGTAGATATATTGCAAACCTGCAAAGGCGCGTTCAATGGCTTGAGTCTTTAGTCCGTGGGCAAGGGACCAATGTCTCTTTGGAAGATGGTCCGCCACTTGACGCTAATGAATACGCAAATGTTGGAATTTTTGATTTTGAAGAGGGTAGTCGGAGTGCTGTGGTGATGGCATCGCCTCGACAAGGGCAGCCTTCTCCGATTGAAAATACGCAACGGAACCGCACGCAGTCAAGACAGGCACATGAAATTGGCCTGGTTTCGCTTCCTTCTGGCGGAGAGGCACGATACATCGGCCCTTCAAGTGGCTATTTTCTTGCGAATCTTGTCTTCTCTAATGCCGGTCGACGATCAAGACCACCGGGCAATCGCAGCGTGGACGAGCCAATCTCGCTGTCGGCAGAGTTGTTCAACACCCCTGCCTTGTTACCCTCGCGAAAAGAAGATGCGGTTGAGCTGTCTTCGAAATATTTCTCCACTTTTCATCTTCTCTATCCGTTTCTTCATGAGCCGTCTCATATGCAGCGCCTGGAGAGAATGTATACCGAAGACTCGGCGGCCAAGCCTGATCCTTCGGATGCCTTTCATGTTTACATGGTTCTCGCAATAGCGGCGTCAGATCTCTCGCGACGGTTCAGGCTTCGGTTGCCAGCTGAGGGATACTATACGGCCGCAACACAATATTTTGAAACTGCCTGTGCCGAGGGGTCGCTGGAAAGCCTTCAGAGTCAACTTCTTCTCATGGTCTATGCTTTGCACAGTCCTTCTTGTGGAGTGAATGTCTGGAGTTTGAATTATCAATGCCTAGGTGCACTCATTGACCTCGGTCTTCAACGAGATATCCGCACTTCATCCTCATTCCGTGTTTCATTCTTGGAGCAGGAGATGCGAACCCGAATCTTTTGGGTCGTGTACGGTTTTGACCGAACGTTGGGTACGATGATGGGACGGCCGATAGGAGTGAGAGATGAAGCTTGTGAGCTCCGGGTGAGTGGATCTTCAATCTTAATCTGAAGACTATGATCTGATAAATAATAATTTTACAAGCTACCATCGGATATCGCGGATAGGCACCTCGCTGATGCTCTTCCTGGTGAGGCGTCTCACGATGTCGCACCGTCTCACATCACATACTCGATTCATCTGTTCAAACTCGCAAGGTTAAACTCTGAAATCAAATACGTCATGCATAGCATCTGTCGAGATCCTCCCAAGTATGCATATCCACCAATTTCTGATATCCATGAATGGCAAAGAGACATGATCGGTCGCTTGAAACTGTGGCACACGGACATCCCCCGTGCCGCCAATATGACATCAATCGCTAAACTCTGCGAAACCAAATATCACGAGATGATGATTTTGGTACTAAGGCCAAGTCCTGGGATTCCCGATCCGTCGGAAGAATTGCTAGCACAATGCTTTCATCATGCGGTTGAACTTATCCGTGGCTTTGGAGAGCTGTACAAACGAGAGTCATTACTGTATAGCAGACTGGTCGTGCATTCTATCTTTCTCGACACACTAATTATGCTTCACTGTCTCTGGCGACTACCGCAGATCGCATCGCAGGTTCAAATTGATGACCTGGTCGCTGACACCGGTATTGGGATGAACATTCTCAGCAGCATCGGAGAACATTGGGCCGAGGCTAGGCGAGCAAGAGATTGCATCCATGAATTATCTAGCGCTACAGTACAGCGTCTGCTTCGATTACGTGCCTTGGAGGTATCGCCGCGAACCCAACCGGCCGCAAGTACCATGAGGCACCCGCGAACATACACTTCTGATGAAGCGCCAGGCTCCGCTTTGCCAGACCAGGTCGACTCTGCCATTGACATTGCCCCTTCAACAGCCTCCTTTCCGGAAGGGCCCGACTTTGGTCTGGACAATTCCAATTGGGTGGATGATTCTATGCCTAGTGGCTTCTTGGACTTCTCGGGGATACCGAATTTCGATGGCATCATTCAGCAGTATCTAGATCCCAACGCAGTGATGTGGAATTAGATGCGATGAAGAACAATTATGTGTGTAGCATCGGACCCTGTATTATATTGACAATTTGATGACGGGGGTCAAGTGTAAAAATACAGTCATGATCTCCTTCTTCCACATCCACTGGGGCATATGATTAGCCCCTGCGGGTTTCTCTAATGACTTGTTGCAACCGCCCTGTTTTCGGTCGGTCGGGCAGTGTACGCTCTGGTTGTAGCTCGCTTATGTGGTCATTGAGCACAAAAACGATGTATAACTGCTGAATAGTGACAACGCTCGCGACAGCCAGCGATAACGGCTTACCGGTACATGTCCACATTCATTAGGACAGATGATCAAAATGTCTCCCGGCAGGAGGAATATATGTTCAAGAATGAAGTACACTATGCGAGTTTCGTGCAGATGGAAAGACATTACCTTCACGCAGACATTGTAGGAAAGTTTCAGATTACCTTTGATTACCAGAGCGCTTCTAATTGAAACGTAAGATGATTATCGACTACTGACTTCGGCGTGGACAAGAGACGATATGACAGAAAGAACCAAAGTGATAATGGAATATTATACGATAATTTAGTTGAATCTTTCGAACGGGCGTATAACTCAGTTGGTAGAGTGTTCGCTTTGCATGCGAAAAGTCTGGCGTTCGAATCGCCATTCGTCCATTTTTTTTTCTCCATCCGCCATCAGCGCTCGACAATTTGAAATGTTGATTCGAAGTGTCCTTGCCTATACTGTCTTTACCTCCTTATTCCTTTCCTCCCTCTGTTAATATTAGTCTCGATCATTTAACAAGCCTTGACGCATTATAAGAAGGGACGATTTATCTCTCCACGCGTTTGGTCGCAAGTCCTAGACAGTCACTTCTAATTACCAGCAACATTTAACATCCTATAGCGGGTCTTCTTGCTACATGTGTAAAAAGACCTTCGAGTGATACTGTTGCCACCCCCAACGCAAACAGCTCCCATTTCTACAAGACAGAATGAACTTCCAATCAAACGATGTTCTCAAAAGAGACTGTGCGGACTTACTCCCAAGGCTGACTGCTCAAGTTGTAAATACCTGCGTGTGCTTTGTTTTCCCTTCAGAGGTTCCTTCCCATATCTCTTGCAGGTCTCCGACCGGTTGATTCCTGTAGCAGGGATAGAATTTTGCTCTTATTTTATTTCCACAGCTTGATACTTTTGATATAGATAATCTCGTTCGGTCGCATGATTAATTTAGATGGCCTACCCCTTGGCTACACGAGCGAGATTAGAATTGACGAATAAGTTTACTGAAGACATGATCCAATAGCAGTTTCAATAGATATAATAAAGTACAGGAAGGTATTCAGTCGGAGATCAAAAGATTAAGTGCTAGCCACGTGCCAGTGTAGCTACGCGACCATCGAATTGTTATTACCACCCCTCTAGCCTCATATGTACATACATGTACGGAGAGACAAGCTCGTATTAAGATAATTTGACTTCATGAGTCCCAGTCGGGCACTCACTCATATTGATTCAGAGGGACTGCCTCGGTCTCTTGTTGATAATCAAAGCTCCCTCTTAATAACTTATACCAGGCGTTATCGTATTTGGTATATTTCCTGATCAGTTGATTCCATTAATTCAAAGACGTCCTTGAGACAACTTAAGTGTTTATTATTTAACAGGCTTGGCAGATCAGAAAAATCAGGCCGAAACCAGGCATTCAAAGGCGCAAATTGTGTTCTTTAGGGGGCAACACTGCCTGCGGTTCTTCTTAAACTACCAGTCGGCTCTTTTTGGCAAATTAGAGCTAATTGGTCTTCAGTTCTGATCAATCAGAATGAGAAAAATAAAGCCGCAAATGCCGATAATTTGCAATTGTCAATTATGTAACATAATTTATAGATGCTCCAAATTAATCATCAAAAGGGCGTATAACTCAGTTGGTAGAGTGTTCGCTTTGCATGCGAAAAGTCTGGCGTTCGAATCGCCATTCGTCCATTTTTTGCTATTTCGCCACGGAGTATGCTATTTCTCTATCCACTTCGGGCGAACGATCTTTTTCCTTGTCGGCCATGCGAACCAATAGAAACAACATGGTACGCTGTGGACTGATCCCAATCCTTCGTCCCCCTAAAGGAAATCAGTCAGTCACCAGCGGAGTTCCTCCGCAGGCAACGGGTAACATCCGCATTTTTCCTTACCTTCTCCGCAATGTAATACCCAATCCCATCCCAGCATCAAACTACATCCCAACTCTTAAAACAGTTCAAAAATCAAATCAAAGATAGCCGGGTACTTAGTAAAAATGCCCGCCATGGCCAACACTACCCAACAGCAACAGCAACAAATGCACAATATCAGACCAGCCGACCTCCAAGCCTTCGTCACCCAAATTCTCATCGCAAACAACACAACCCCCGACAACGCCGCCATTGTCGCAAAATGTCTCGTCGCAGCTGACCTCCGCGGCGTGGACACCCACGGATCCAACCGAATCCCTTCCTACATGGAGCGCATTCGACAAAAAGCCCTCGATCCAACTGCCACACCTACCCTTCGCCAAATCACGCCCGTCGCTGCGCAGATCGACGCCCACAATGGGTTCGGCTTTGTCGCGGCGCACGCGGGTATGGCCCGCGCTATTGAAATGGCTCAGACGTTTGGTATGGGGATGGTATCAATCAAGCACTCAAATCATTTCGGTATGTCGGCCTGGCTAGTAAAGCAGGCTCTGGACGCAGGAATGATGAGTCTCGTGTTTACCAATTCCTCGCCTGCGCTGCCTGTCTGGGGTGGCAAGGAGAAGTTGATGGGTGTTTCGCCTATTGCGTGCGGCGCACCCGGTGGAGACAAGCCGTTCATCCTTGATATGGCACCTTCAATCGCGGCCCGAGGAAAGATTTATAAGGCTCTGAGACGTGGAGAGCGTATTCCGACTGATTGGGCCCTTGACAAGGATGGGAATCGGACGGATGATCCTGCAAAAGCGCTCGAGGGGGTCATGTTGCCTATGGGTGGACCAAAGGGGTCGGCGCTGTCGATTATGATGGATGTCTTCTCTGGGGTGTTTTCTGGGGCTGCGTTTGCTGGCCATGTTACCAATCCCTACGATCCGTCCAAGCCGGCGGATGTGGGTCATTTCTTGGTTGCTATCAAGCCGGATTTGTTTATGACCATGCAGGAGTTTGAGGAACGGATGGCTTACCTCTATAAGAGAGTGGTTGAGTCGGAGAAGATGGCGGGTGTAGATCGAATTTATTTCCCCGGGGAGATTGAAATCCTTACGGAGGAACAACGTCTCAAGGAAGGAATTCCTTTTGCCGAGGCAGAGATTGCAGGTTTAAATAAGGAGGCCGACCGAGTTGGTGTTGAACATTTGAGGGTGATCACTTGAGGGGTGTGAGAAGCCCCTGACATGCCAATGATCTTTATAGCACATAGCAAACGGCCTCCAAGTATCACATGTTACATGTATGTTATCGAACATTGGGACTCTGATAATCACGAAGGGTCTCAATTTTCTAGATTCACCTGTAGGGAGCTGCTTCTAATGACTACAGAAAATACCCCTGAAGCTTCGAGGTGGCAGATCCTACGCGAAAGAAGGAGAACTACAGACAATAATGACAGGCCGGCCAATCAGACCTAACATATTCAAACAGAAGGCTTTGGTCACTTAACCAAATACAAGTTAATTCCGACAAAAACAACATGTTTACTGCTCAACAGGAGCCCATGTATTAACGCAATCCACCCAAGACGCGGCAACAAGCCAAAAGAACCAAATATGGAGCCAAATGATTACCGAGAAAGAAAAGCAAGAGCGACTGTTTCCCGTCTCGATGCTTGCCAGCCAAGAGAAAACCGTACCGCTTCAAAGAGGTACTGGAAGCAAGCACACCAAGGCAACGAAACCATAATATTAAACATACAGAAAGCCCGTATGCAACGGGCAAGACCAAAAGCCATTAATGAGACTCAACATCAAGAACTGAATTATCGTTCAAAAGAACACCTCCCGTATAAGACAGAGAGCCTAGATGAACATGGGGCAATTGGATACATTGGACATGGGAATGGGCAATGGGGATGAGCAAATGGATCACGCAATGATGAGACGACGAAAAGGGGGATGTTAAAGCTCTGAAGGAGGACACGATTATGTTCCCACTTTACAGTCAGAGATAATAATAACAGGAGAAATGAACACGGGGGTTGAATCGAACATGAAGATGAATAGAGAACCCCGAAAACAAGGGGGAACACATTGGCGAAAGGGGAAAGGAAGGAAAAAAGGAACACTCAGAGAAAAGAGAAATAAGAAAAAGGAAAAGTTTATTCTGACAAAGGAAATGGACATGCTAGATAATTGGTCAAACACCCAACGGATGATGAAGAATTTCGCTCCATGCGCAGAATGTAGAAATAAAAACTTGAAATAAAAGCAGGGTATCACATGGGGGTATTCGAACGACCGCGCTGCTTTCTTCTTTTCTCACTCGAGTTTGGGCGTGGGAGGAAGCAAAAATTAATGCCTTGAGCGCAGCAAAGACGTTGAGTTCGCGCTTTGTATCGTAGGAAGGCGGGTGGGGATTTGGTGTCGTCATCCATCCGAGGAATTTCAATGACTGCTTCTCATTGTGAGGCTGATTGGAGTCGATAAGACATTGTACAGATTGGAACTATCGGTCATCACCAGCACGAGACTTGGCTCGTCGGCGGAAAAAGTCCATCACTTTCCTAGCCGCACCCGAGCTGCCCGAATGGTGGGATCCGTCCCGCTCGTACTCGTAGGCATCGGCAAACTTGCGATGGCTTTTCTGCAGGACATTAGGTCCGCGCCGACCAGTCTGCATGGACTGGCGGGGCATGCTGTCGTAGGTGCCGTTGTGATCATCGTAATAATTCGGCTTCGACGAGTAAGTGTAATTGGGGCCCTGGTAACCATCGTCATTTTGATAGACTTGTTCAGATGAAATGGCGCCAAAGGAATCCTGGGTCTGGTCGAATCGGTTGCCGAGTTCGGCGAATTGTTGGTCAATCTGGGCCTCGTAGCTAAGAGGCTCGGAATTCCCATTTTCAAAGGTCTCCTCTGCAGGCCCTTCACTGACCATACCCATGGCTTCCTGTGTCCCATAGCTCGATGCGCGAGGTCGGGTCGGAGCTGGACCAGTAGTAGGACGTTGCGGTCCCACAGAATCTAACGTCCGCGGGGTCTGGGATACCTCCTCTGGGGTCTGGTCTCGACCAGAGAAGTTCCGGAAGGAGAAAGACGATGGAAGAAGAGAGAAGCGGCGGGCACGGCCTTCACCAGCTTGGCTGGCCTTGCGACTATGCGAGTATTGCATTGACCGTCGAGAATCCATGGAAGCACGGGAATCTTCCCGAGGCAAGGGCTCCTTCATGCTGGTAGGGGGATACCGCTTGGTTTGACGATCCCCACGCGATGTCGCAGTCGACTGTGAATTGCGGCCACCCAGGAGTGAGCCAGAGCGACCAAACAGCTTCTCTCCGATACTTGAGACGGTATTTGAGCGCTTATGACCTTTAGGATGCTCTTGCCGAGGAGTGGGATTGAATGCTGAAGGAAGTTGTTGCGTGCTGGGACGGCCAATGGAAGCAGCTGATGCCTGCGCCGGGTTCTGCGCGAGAGAGAATTGACCACTCTTTGGCTGCGCGAGACGTCCTTCGGTATTGGTCGCTGTGACCGTAGGGGCCACAGGCTGACCATAGGAGCCTCGAGATGGAAGACGACCTGTGTGGAAAGATGCGATGGAACCACCCGTCGTCGGCCGCGTGTTGGAAAGCCCCACGGTGGCCGTCGTGTGGGTTCCAGTGAATGCTGCATTGTCCGAGGTGGAGCGGGGGAAGTGACCAGGTAGTGGCTTGTCATAGTTGACAGGAGGCTTCGGTGCCGTTCGCGTGGTTGTATCCTTGACTGGTGGCGCAGGTGCCTGCTCCTCCTGCTTGGTAGTACCCCGGCTCTGTAATTCCGAGGTCTCGTGGTACTCTCCTCGTGTTGTTTGAGACTGAGGAGCAACATATTCGACCTGTACCGTTCTGCGCTTAGCATCCCGGGATGTCTTTGATTTGTCGCTTGGCGATCCCTGCGAAATATCACCAGCATGGTGGTTGAGCCCGCCAACAGCGGGGACGGAGCCATGGCTGGTTTTGGGTGGCTCGCGAACCGAGGCACTGCGCGCGAGTGCTGGCCCTTCATTCTTGGGTTCTGTGATAGGGAAAGGTTAGTCAATCCGATCGAGAGTTACAGTATTGTTTCCACAGAGTTTGAGATCTTACCAGCCGGTACTGTTGAGTTGGCAATGTCTGCTACATTGGTAGTGCTGCTGGTGATGTGCGACACAATGTGCGCATACTCACTCAGCCAGCTGTGGCGAGCGACCTCAAAGAGATCGGCACGTTTTCGGGGATCAGGGACAAGAATTCGTCGCAAAAGATCACGGGCATGAGGAGTGACGTATTCAGGAAAGGTCAGAGGCGTGGTGACGATGTACTTGTAGAGGAGATTGATATTGTCACCATCCGGGTTGGCTGGATCATCGTCGAACGGCAAATAGCCCGCGAGCATAGCGTACTGATCAGAAGTTTAGAAATGATCCGGCGCATCGTAAACATGAATAAACAAGACGTACCAAAATAACACCACAGCTCCAAACATCAACCTTTCGACCGGTGTAAAGCGAATCGCTGACAACCAACTCTGGAGCTGCATAGCAGGGACTTCCACAGCTGGTCTGCATCAGGTCACCACGACGCAACCCATCGGGACCTAGCTTGTCCAGGCGCTTGCGCTTCACGTATTCCTTGTTGGTCAAGTTATATTCGATCTCCTCCTCCAATTGATCATTGGGATTAAAGGTATTCGCAAATCCGAAATCGGTAATGATGATGTTTCTGTTCCGGTCCAGCAAGAGATTCTCAAGCTTCAGATCTCGGTGTACAATGCCCTTTTTGTGTAGATATCCGACACCAGACACCAATTGCGCAAACAATCGGCGTGCCGAGTTGTCTTTGAGATAACGATTGTTCAGGATGTAGTCGAACAGCTCACCACCCGATGCGTACTCCATAATGATACCGATGTGGCGGTCTGTCTCAACCATCTCATGTAGACGAACAATGTTCGGATGAGCGAGCTCGCGCAGGATAGAAATCTCGCGGTAGATCTTGGGTAGGCGGCTGGGGTTTGATCCCAGAGATTCCCTTCGGATCAATTTAATGGCGACTTGGATGCTTCCATCGCGTTTCCAGCCTAATTTGACCTTTCCGAACTCACCTTCACCGAGGGTTTGTCCGAGAATGTAGGTGCCAAAGGTGGTCTCCTTGCGCTTGAGATCCTTCCCGTTGTTACTGTAGTCGTGTCGGCTGCGATGTCCAGTACGGGCTCCCTCCTCAGCGCCTTCGTTTCCAGATGCGCCATGGCTTGAGGAGTTGGCCTCCATGGTAGCGACGGCATCCGAACCACCCATTTGTCGTATCTGCTCTCTCTCAATGTCCACCACAGGATCGCTGACCAGCACCGAATTGATGACCGCGCTGGACTCTCGCACCAAATCCGGGCCCGTACTGTCTTCCATCTCGTGATTCACCCGCGTATTCGTCTCTGGGACCTCTCGTGACCTGCCCGATTCGCGAGTCGTTTCTTCCAAGGGTTCGGGTCGTCGAGTTCGACTCTTCCCATTGCGGTCCTCACGGGGTCGTTCGCGGTTCTCCTTGCGGTCAGATCGGCTTTTGCTGTGTCGCGAGCTTTTTTCCCCATTAGGGCTGCGGCGGGCAGAGGACGTCCTCGGAGGAGGAACCGGTGGGGAGCTTAGCATGTCGGGAAAGTTGTTGCGCGCATGCTTCTGTGGAGATGGCGTGGTGTGACTCGAGGTTGGCACGGTATGAGCAGGGAGAGGGAGGGGCTGTGAATGAGAAGTGCTCATAGCCGAGGAAGCTGGTTGGGACCCGCCTCACAGATTGGCTGTCGATGGATGAGGGTATCAGTATTCGAAATTGTACGCAAGATTTTTTTTTTCTTTATACGATCGGGTGCGTGCGCGTGGATCTGTTTGTCGCGTCTAACAACACACCTGCGAATTGGAAGCACCAAGTTCTAGGACCTTTGAAGTTGATCCACGTCGGTCCTTGATCAGGAACTCGATCGGAAAGGGACGAAAAGACCAATTGCGACGGGCACGGCGCGTCGAAACACCAGAGCTCTCCCGGAGGGTGTTGGGCGACAAAGATCGGGGGGGAAAAGAGTTGGGCGATCGGTCGCACTCACTGAGTGTCAACGGTTAGCCTCACTAGCTGTCAATCAATCACAAGCATGTCAGCCACAGCCTCGCAGATACAATCTTATCGGCAATCGACAAATATGTGCAACTTTATCAGGAATAGAGTGCGAACTGACAGGATATCGATCGCAGGAATGGGGGGTTCAGAGGAATGCTACCGTCACGCCGGGAAGGCTCGTGGTCGCAAATGAGTATGGGGAATGGGGGGTAATTAAGACGAAGATTCACATCGGACACTGAGTCACAATCTGAACTAGATTGAACGACGCGTCGCTGAAGCAAGAACTCTGTCAAAAAGGATCGGTGAAGTGAAGATACCTGCACTGCAGTGTTCTAGAGTCCCCTCTCTTTTCTCCGGAGGCCCACGAGCGGAACAGACAGCGACAGTCGCACGTTGTCCGAGAACTGGGGACAAACAAACGCGGGAGAAGCAATGTCTCAGACGCGAAGAAGAGTCCCGGATCAATCGCAGCAGATTCAATTGCGGATGCTGGACATGATTGAATCCAGGATACCGAGGGGCGGTTTCGCGCGGACAGGGGGCGCGAGGGGAGAGGTCCGGTCGGGAGGGTTCAGAAAGGAAAAAAAGGGGGGCTGGTAGGGGTTTGGGAGGGAAATTGGGAACAACCAACTAGAACAAGAACATAGAAAAGAAACAGCAAAAGGAAAAGAAAAACGGCCAGAGGGAAAAAAGGCCAAGAGGGGATGAGAGAGCAGGGACGGGAAAAGAAGAGTGAAGAAGGAGGAGGGGAGGGAGATACGGAGATTGTCCAGGCCAGCGCCAGCAGGAGCAGCAGCAAGCAACGGCAGCAGTAACAGTCACCAGTTACGACTGGAGCAGTAAGCGCAAGAGGGTCGCAACCCGATGGGGGCCAAGGGAGGATCGAGGTTAGTTTCGCGGTTTTAGTGCTGCTTAGCGCCTGGTTCGGGGGTTTTGGCTGGTTGAGCTGCTGGAGCGGGTTTAGCGGGTTGGTCTCTCGGTGGAGTCTGGGGGAAAGGTGCGGGTCTCGAACGAGTTGCCTGTTGTTGATGACGCCGTTTACGATTCTATCAAGTCTCGAGTGGAACAAAAATTGATTCCGGCGTACATGATGTCGAAGTCGAAATTGGGAGTCAATGGACTCGACGGGAATTGAAAACTACTAGAATACCATCGATGCGAGGGCGATGTCCCAAATGCCCCCCCGGCCGCTAGCCGAGGACACCTTTTCTGCGATGCAGAATACCATGCACAATTATCGGGTGATATGTCAGTACTTCAGCAACCGACATGTTTTATTGATGATAATCACAACTCTACCAATTGCTAGCTCTCTCCTCTATCGCGATCAGGAAAACGTCTTCCCCTTGCGTCCCTTGCCTCGCCTGTGATAGAACGAAACGGGTGAGAGGCCCGAGGGCTAATCCTCGCATGTGGCCAGTCTCCGCATCGACAAAAATAAATAATAATAAGCGCAGATGAGAGGGAAATGGGAGGGCGAAAAGGAAATCAGAATCAGAAAAAGGATAAAAATAAACAAATGACAAAAACAAGTACGGAGGAAAGTTGACAACTCGGACCACATGTACTCGGAGTCAAATGCTTTGAATTTATCATGTTTCTTGGGCTAATTGGTATGTAAACCTGAGTAGAAGCTAGAGCTCTTTGGTCTATATGCAACAAACTCATTACTTGCATAGAAGGAGGTATTAATTCTGAGTGCGGAGCAGTCTGCGGGAAAAATGAACAACATCAACATAGAAAGAGGGTCTTTCGTTTTGGAAAAGGGGGCGCTAGCTTGCTAGCACCGGCTGTTTCGCATTTGCGCGGAGTGGGCTCGTTGGCCAGGGACGATCGTCATTAGCTCGCGATGACCCGACACGGAGATACAGTGGGATCTTAAAAGTTCTAGTGACGGAGTACTGGGCCTGCCGAGTTGCCTTTGACTAGCTAACGTGGGTACTCCGTATTAGAGGACCATTGCTCCGTAGGTTAGACTCGATTATGATTAGCGCGTTCCTCATGATGTCACTGTGTTTTATTTTAGCTCAGCATTTCATTGCATCAGAAGAGCTTGCTGACAGCAAACTATTCAAGTCAGCGCACAATGAAGGCTCTGGAATCAATCGCTGACTTTCAGCTGGTGCTCTATGATTCGCGTGATTTATTCGGTTTAGCGAGCACTTGTACGAGCCTCTAACGTGTTAGCGTGGAATTGGACAGAGTACTGTTCAAACATGTCCGATCCCATCAAGTATATGGTACGACCGCGCACGCAAAAACCATTTGGTAATGGTGGAATATTTGACTGATATCCTCAATAATCAAAATCCTCCAATTCCTGATGAGATACCCCTTTTTTTTTCTCTCCCATTAATCCCTGGTACAGTACGGAGCACTACTAGGCGGGGACACCCCAGCCACGGTTAAGGCGCCGCGGGTCCCAGGGAAGCCCACTGGATCGAGCAGATCGTGACTTCCGCCCTGCAACGTGAAATTCTCAACCTTCTCACTGGACGGACCGTTTTCTTCTTCCCCACACCACAACTCCACCATCCTCCATCATCCTCTATCATGCCCTGAAAAGAGAAGGTTGTCTATACGCCACTAACATTAGTATTTGGAAAATGAAGAAGACAAATCTCTGCTCGCGATCTCACCCCGTTCATAAAGTCGCCCTGTGACCCGCTTCCACTCCCGGCCTTCATGAGCACCGCGCTCCCAACTTACCCGATACTCCACGTCAGGATTGCAATCGCTCGCTCGTCGATAGGATACAGTAAACCAAATCACAAGAGACAAAGTATCTCCGTGCATAAAAAATGTTAATGTCAACTCCAGAAATTCAACACTCCATTCATACTCATCCCAGTTGCCGCCCTTGCGCCTTACCTACCTACAACGATGTGCTAGAGCCTCTGCAACCATCAGCAACAGACAACTACCTCTTTTCCAGCCTTCCAGCCCTCCATCTCAAGTCGGTGTGGAGTCAACCGCTCCCCTGATAAGCAGTCATTGGCCCAACGCAGGCCGGCCACCTGTCAAGCGGGTGATGCGTTGGCAGCGCCATTACCATGGGAGCCGCTCATCCAATCGAACCCTAATAACATCCTCTAGCGGTAACGAATGTCAATGTCAATCTATCGCCCACCAATAGTCATTGCACTCAATTTCCGCGGCTATGAAGCCAAACTGGGGGTCGCAGCGTGAAAGGGGACGAGAATGAGATCTGAGCTTATGTACTTGTTTCGTGACGGAGGCGAAAGTGCGCGACACGTACATGCCAAATGCCACACCGACAAGTTACCGTACGACGCCGCCACTTGTGCGTTGGACTGACGAACTGATCTGCCGAGGCGAGACGCATACATTCAATAATAAAATATTCAGGTAGGAGAAATATCGCCGACTGTTCCACCTGGCCGAAACCTAGATTCTATCTGGACCAATCGTCTGCAGAAGAATGCCCGAAAAGCAGGCTGCCAATCCAGATGATGCATGAAAAATGCGATGTGGCGTGGAAGTCTGTTTGGCATTGATGTGGCGATCACTATCTACATCTTCGCTAGTTACTGTACGCTGTACGCAGAACCCCAACAGTCCCGAACCCAGCCCCCAGCGCCAACACAGCCAAGGACCAGCGACCAGGGAGATCGCGGTCTGATCTCAAAATTGCAAATGAATAAGCCACGCAGTTTGCAAAGACTACTACTATACTGAATGATTGAAGGAAAGCTTTCCAGACGAGAGATAACGAATGGGGACAAAACATCGCAGAACGGTGACGTTGAAGAACTAAAATGAATTGACGACCCGCCTGATATACCATGAAAATCAAATCAGTCACTTTCTTCCAGCCTATCATTTCGAATGGTATATTTCCTCCTAGTTTACCGCTTTGCCCCTGACCCTGATCTAGGCGTACCGCCTAATGATACACCCCCCGATGCACCATAAGCCGGCGGCGGCGTGGGGGTCGGCGAGGCACGTCGCACCACTGAATCTCGGACTCCCTGCCCGCCCGAACCAGAAGGCCCCGCCTCAGCATTAATTCCAACGCCTTGGGGTACCTGGCCGCCATCGCCAGCGCCAACAACCACCTGCTTTCCATCACGCATGCGGCCTACCACCATGCCCTTGGCCACAGACTTGAGCAGTGCGCGACGGCTCACACCTGTGGCATCAATATACACGAGACCAACGTTCTTGATGCCGCCAGTCAGGTTGTTCGCGACTGAGCCAGCTTCGGAGCCGTAGCGGTGTTGGATCATTGTGGTTGCGGCCGCCGAGCCGGTCATCAGCATGCTGCGCGCACTTTCCTGAATACCATCTGCCAGCGTCGAGAAGGCGATCATCGACTTGTTCAGCACGCCTGGCTTGTAATCGGGCGGGGGATTATGCCTGTTAGCGCTGCGAGGCTTGGCATCCTTGCGTGCTAGCGAAGCGCCAATGTTCTGCGCTACCCGCTCCACTTGGCCCAGGGTACGAGAAGAGAGGTCTGCTGCGCCGTGGGAAAAAGTGCCGACCTTGCGGATCCGGGCATGAGTGGCATCGGAGAAAGTCACAGGTTTGGGATTGGGCTTTGTCTTTTTCATGAAGCTCTCGGCACCGCTGGTGATGGCATTGGAGATGTATGAGGAGGTAGTGACAATGAGTCGAGATGCGGCGGCCGAGGTTTGGACAATGGTTGAATTCTGGTACGCGGGATGCCGTGCCATTTCCAAGTATTCTTCTGAAACATTGGTCACGCTCACCTTGTTGCCCTCGCCTTCGGCAGGGAGCTCAATTTCGACGGGGCCTGGACAGAATTAGCCACTGAAACAGCAACATGCAACACTGATTAATAATGAATGTACTCACGTTTAGATCCAGGTTTTACGTCCGGATCCTCCACCACATTATACCCGTCACCCAATTCGCCAACAACACTCCCATCTTCTTCATCCACTAGCACGATCTTGCCGTGCAATTTTTCACCCTTGCCATCTCCAGTTCCGACGTACCCCTCGCCCGGCGCATAGTCGGCCGGGTTGTAGGCAGCGAAGCCATCCGACTTGCCGCTGGACGTGGGAGCACGATCAAGGAATGCTGTGCATTGGGCGAGGATTGTCTCGAAGGTATCAATATCATCTTGGGTGACATTGTTTGGGCCACTGCCAATGCTTGGGAATTGGATGCGAATGAAGGCCCCTGTGTCGGGAGCCAGATCCCATCGTGGGATCAGGTAGCTATCGGGCGGTTGATGAAAAATCTGGGTAGTAGCTGGCAATGCGAGATCCAACTCTGGAGGAAGATAGAGGTGAAGGTAAAAATCCTCCTCGGGAGTCTGTGTGCCTGCACCGGTGGCATATGGAGGAGTGGGCGCCGATGTAGCAGTAGGGACCATAAGGAGGGAAAGGGTCTGCGGGCCTGACGGCGTCAACTCCTGCTCCTCACCATCCTGAATGTGGAAGGCGCGGATATTCTTGACGCTATACAGCAGCCTGGGGTCGTGTGTAGCGCCCGACATGGTGTATGAATGCGATGATACTAAGCAAGGAAATTGAGTTGTCTGAAACTCAAAACAGTGTTGATAGCCGCAGATAAGGCGATGACGTCGGTGGTTTTGAGATCTTAGACCACACCCTCGAGACAAGAAAGGAGTGAAGAATCAAGAAAAATCCAAGTCTCTGAGGCAACACAAGATTAATGAAAGGAGAAAGAAATAATTCCAGACGGCAGCCAAGGAGGGGCTTTCTTATGAGACTACCGGGGCTGGGCGCTTAGATAACACGAGCCAGTAGTAACACCCCCGTCATTCTCTCCTGTTCTCCAAACAGAGGAGATTGCTGCGCCACAGATCCCCGGACTGCACCGCCACGTTGCCACAGCTTCTACCTCGTTCTGTCTTCTGTCTGAACCCAAAAAGGATTCGTGAGCTCCGATTGGATCTCAATGAAAGCTTCTGTGAGTTCCTAGCAAGGAGGGTCCCCTGATTCATTTCATTCATTATCTGTGGCAAATTTGTTTAGCATTTTTCTGTATCCAGGAGCTCTCAATGGTTTAAATCCAGATTGTGTCCCTGTGAGGAACACATGACTAAGCTGGGACCTAGTTAACGTAGTCCACAGCCGATCGGGACACACGGCCGTGCAGGACACCCTATACCACCATACTAAAAGCAATATTCTACAGCTTGATATCTCAACGTCTTAAGAAAGTGACAAGTCACTACGATGTCTTAGAGTTAGAAATACTAAGTGAAGTAATTTTCCGAAGCTAGAAATATAACACAGGGTATCACTATATAAATATAAATCACTTCTACTCGACTAGAGCGTATTTTTGGTAATAGCAGTAATTAACTAGTTCCTAGATATATAAGCTACGCTAGAGTGGTTCTAATACTAGGAAAAGCATATCTAAAAAAGTTTCATTGAGAGCTATCTTCTCGTTGTTGATATATTGTGAACTAAAAATTGCGCTCAAGTATGGTGTTTGGAGTGTCCCGCACGGCCGTGTGTCCCGATCGGCTGTGGACTACGTTACCATATCTTACGTAGTGACTAGTTAATAAAATATTGATCTTTCTACCTCCTAACTTATCCCGTTATATACTAGTGGCAAGCACCTAGCTAGCTAGAGGTCCTTCTAGCTAGGTTTAATAATTGTACTGTTAGAATTTTAACGTTTGTTGAACTAGGCCTCAGACCCGCCCACAGGCCGCTCTCAAAGGGCCGCCTACGGACCCGCGGTTTTATAGGTGAGATCCTGGGGCCTTTTCCTAAAGCCCCTGTTCGGCCAAGGCCATGGGCTGCAGATGGCAGGCGGTCTCCTCCGTTCTGCCACTTTCGGCCACGTTCACGTGACCACTCAACAGTCCATAGATTATATCCTTAGTTCTACAGCATACGAATAGAACTTCATGCACCTTACACCCTATCATGGATCACATATGGTAGCAAACCCTTGAATAGAGTTGGTCTTCCACGGCCACTCACTGGGAGGAAGCTTGCATCCCATTTAGGGCCCTCCCAGTCGGATCGATCCCTCCCTGATCCACAAAGGGGTGAAATGAAGCTGAAAGCTCCCATCCAGGAGCTTTTGAGACGACCTGTGAGATCCTGCGGCTTTAATAGTCGGGGAAAAGTTTTTCGACGGCTGGAAGTGGGAGGCGGGTTTGACCCCGAATCCTCAGCGGAAGCTCACTTCCGCGATCGGAGCCGATCGGTGAAGGAAAAACTGATTCGAACGATCACTGGTCTAAACCGTCACTGAATGGGGCGGAACGCTTACAGAAGCCCCATTAGGAAACGTCAGTTTCTAGGTGCATCCTTCTGATCGGCATCGGAAGTAAAACTACGAGACACGAAAGCATTCACTCTTCTAAGAAAACCACTCTGAAGTGACCAGTTTGCAAGCTTTCAATAGCATCCACCATGGACGATATCATCAACACCCCTACCGAGCCACTGCAGGGTCCTGCTAACCAGGATCCTCCTATGCAGCCACCTCCCCAACGCCCGATTTCGCCAGCGACCGAGGACGCACTGAGCCTTTTACCTCCGGATGTTGCAGTGGAAGTGCGCGCGGGAATCATCAAAGCGAATGACCCCGCACCATACATCCTAATGGCGAAATCAACCGCGAGGGCCATCGCTGAACAGAATTGGCAGGCGGCTCGGCGTCAAATGCGAGCTACTGCCGCCCAAAGCGAGCGGTTGCCGACGGAGCCGTCCGTTCTGGACACTTCTCCGCCCGCGGCAACGCCGAACACCTCTGATTCGATCCCGAACGCTACTCTGGCGGGCCAGATCGCTCTCAAAAGGGCTCTCCTGAAGAAGGTCCCGAAAATCCGCGAGTATTCAGGGGCTTTCAGAGACGATGCTGCGCGGGAGTATCTGCTTGACTGCGAACGTTTCTTCTACGAAACGGAACAGCTTGCCGAAGCCACCCTGGATGACAAGCTAAAGGTCGTTTACGCGCAGGGTGCACTGGCAGGAAAGGCTATGAAAGCTTGGCGAGCGCGCCAACAGTGCATTTCGTCCACTTACGGAGACGAAATTTCCACTTGGAAGCAGTATAGGGAATGGATCCTCCGCGAATTTTCGGAGCATTTGGGGCCTGAAAAGCGCTGGGATAGGTTCGTGGAACTGAAGCAGGGCGCGAAACAACCCTTTGCCGAGTACGCTATGGACCTCCAGCAGGCTGCGGCCGATACCGACCAGGACATTCCGGAGGGCATCCTTATTCAATACCTCCGAAAGGGAGCGAAGGTCGAACTACAGAAAAAGTGGGCTGAGGACGGCTTACGACCGAAGGCTTTGAGGGACATCGTCGAACGTTTCATTCAGTACGAACAGGGATCGACGATCGCCAACTACTACGGACGGAAGGCTCGGGATGCCGATGGAGACGTCAAAATGGCCATGAACGCCATGCAGTCCACGCAGGGTCCTCCAAACCTCCCGTCGACGCGCGGATCCAGCCTTTCTAGAGGCCGAGGAAACGGTCGTGGCCGTGGCTCTAGAAACCAGTCTACGAACGGACGCGGTGCTTGTTACAATTGCGGTGGAAGGGGCCATTTCTCTACCGAATGCCCTAGTCCATTAAAGCAAGGGAATAGTGGTGATGGAAAGCCAAAAAACGCCTACGGCCGGACGAATTAGATGCGCTCGTCGGCCGTGCGAAAGCTGCATCACGGACACAAATGCTTCCTGGTCCAGACCTTCTAGATCCTTCGCAGAACGCATCGAAGGAAAAGGAGGCTACCCTCCACTCTATGGGAAGCACCTTGCTGTTCTACCAGGTTGATATCGGGCCTCCACAGGAAAAAGTATCCGTCCGCGCACTCTTGGATTGCGGCGCTTCACACACGTTCGTCTCAACGGCTACTCTCAGGAAATTTGGAACTCGTCTCCCTACGCTTAGGAAGACCGCGCCACTTCGCGTCCGAATGCCTGACGGACGTGCGCTTTTCACGGATACGAACCTCAGGATTCCGATTGGCATTGGGTCCTGGCGAGGCTACATCCAAGCATGGGTGCTAGATCTTATGGAATTCGAATTCGTCCTTGGAAGGGATTTCCTTAGCGCGAGGAACCCCTATATCGATTGGACCACGTCGGTAATGACACTGCGGGATCATAAAGGCTCACACCGGATTGAAGCTGTCGCTCCATTCAGAGACGACGAATTGGCGGAAGCTCAAATTAACCTTATGAGCGGCCACCAATGCCGACGTGCCCTGCGAAAGGAGTCTACGGATGCCATCCTAATGGTCGTCCGACACGAGGAAACGCGTTCCATGCCGGAGCATTCAGATCCTAGAATACGCGAGATCCTGCGGATGTTCCCAAAGGTCCTGAGGGACGAACTTCCGGACGCTTTACCCCCGGAAAGGGCCATTACGCACCCGATTGACACAGGGGAAGCCCAGCCAGTGAATATCAATTCATACCCTCTGTCGGATGAGAAGATGCGAGAGCAGCTGAAGCAGGTGGATCTACTCCTCAAGAAGGGTCTCATTCGGCCATCTTCTAGTCCATGGGGCTTCCCGGTGATCTTTGTCAAGAAAGCTAACGGAAAGTGGCGGATGTGCGTCGATTATCGTGCGTTGAACCAGCTTACGATCAAAAATGGTTACCCGTTACCTCGCATCCAGGAGCTTTTGGATCAGGTCGGACGCGCAAGGGTCCTCTCAAAGATTGATCTTGCATCCGGTTTCTGGCAGATCCGAGTGGCCGAGGAAGCAATACCAAAGACCGCTTTCAACACCATTTGGGGCAAATATGAATGGCTCGCTATGCCATTCGGTCTTTGCAATGCCCCGGCGACCTTCCAGACGGTGATGAACGAGGCCCTCCGCCCGTATTTAGGCAAATTCGTGGTAGTTTACCTCGATGATATCCTCATTTTCTCCAATTCGCAGGAGGAACATTACGACCACCTCCAAAAGGTCCTGGAAGTGCTCGAACGGGAACAGCTGATCGCCCAACCCGACAAGTGCATCTTTTCGACCACGGAACTAGACTTTTGTGGACACATTCTTGGCAACGGGTCCATTCGGCCAATGCCAGCCAAGGTCGAAATCATTCGAGATTGGCCAAGGCCTAAGAACGTCCACGAAGTTCGCCAATTCGTCGGGCTGGTGACTTACTACCGCCGGTTCATCAAAGGCTTCGCGGAGATATGCGTTCCGCTCCATGAGCTCCTAAAGGAGACGGATGCAGACCTCCGCAAGCAAAAATTTCGCCCTGTCCGCTGGACAGTGGCCTGCGAAAGCGCTTTCAAGAACATCAAGGACTTGATGACAAGCTCTCCAGTCCTTACGCAGCCTGACCGCTCGAAACCTTTTGTCATTGAGACGGACGCCTCCGAATGGGCCATCGGAATGGTCCTGCTCCAACTGGGGCCGGATGGGCAGCTACATCCAGTGGCATTCGACGGCAGGAAATTGACCGGAGCTGAACTGAATTATCCAGTCCACGAGAAAGAGCTTTTGGCCATAAAAGAGGCCTTACGGCTCTGGGATCGCTACATCGAGAATGGCACCCAAACCACGGTCGTCACCGACCATGCAAGTTTGCAATATCTGCAGACTACTACGACCTACAGCAAGCGTTTGGCTCGCTGGGTCGATGAGTTTCAAGAGTATGATCTGAAGATTCAGTATCGGAAGGGATCGGACGCAGTAGTCCCGGATGCGTTGAGCAGAAGGCCTGATTTCATAGAGGACAGCCCTGCCAACGTGTCCCAATCCCGGCCGATTTGGGACGTCACTCTTGCCGCGACTCAGGCAGAATCATTGACTGTCGATAAAGTCCCCGAAAACGAATGGTTGGAAGCGACCGTGCGATTCCTCGATACTGGAGAATTGCCCTCTCGCAAAGCTGTTGCTAAGGCCGTCCGGAGGTATGCTGCTCACCTAAGCTTTCGCAGCCATCCGGATGAGAATGCAGCAGTCCGACAACTCGTTTTTACCCACGGAGACGGGCTTGTTGCACCGTATTTAGAACCCGCCTTCCGTGGAGACCTGGTGAACCGTATGCATTCAGAGTTTGGCCACTTAGGTTGGCCCGGCCTGAATGGAGTCATCCGCCCGCGGGCGTGGTGGCCACAGATGCGAAAGGACATTGAAAATGCGGCACATTCGTGCCCGAATTGTCAAGTTTCGCAGGGTTCAAAGCAGTCTCTAGAAAGGGAAGCACCTCAGCATATGGTGACCGCTGGGATCCGTCCATTTCAGCGCTGGGGAATCGATCTGATTGGCGTCCTGCCAACGACCCCCAATCGTAGTAGATGGATCATCACAGCGATTGACTACGCTACCGGCTGGCCGGTCGCGAAAGCTGTCCCTGAGGCCACCGAGGAAGCTTTAGGCGAATTCCTGCATGAGCAAATCTTCATGAATTACGGAGCGCCTATGGAAGTGATTTCGGACAATGGTCCAAACCTCCTTTCGGGAGCGGTTGCCCACTATCTGAACCTTCTAAAAACGAGACATAGAACCACTACACCTTACCATCCCCGAACGAATGGAAAGGTAGAAAACCTGAATGGACTGCTGGGTCGCATGTTGACGAAATTCCTGATGGGAAAGCCAACGAAAGTATGGGATCTTTATCTAACGCAAGCGGTTGTCGCCGCTCGGATCCGCGAACATGCGGTGACCGGCTTCAGTCCATTCTTCCTTGTGTACGGAGTTCACCCGCGACTGCCAGGTGACGATTTGTCAAAGGATGCTCTGCCTTTTTCAGAAAGGGTCGGAGAGCTCCAAAACCTTAGCGATGCCCGCAAGAAAGCGAACGAACTGTTGCTTACGCGCGCTATCAGGACAAATCGTGTGCGTGACAGTTTGGTCACGAAGACAAGCTTCAAAAAGGACACCTGGGTTTTAGTCCGAAATGAATCGCCGCAGAAGTACGAGAGCAAGTGGTTTGGACCTTTCAAGGTCATTGAAGCTTACCCACTTGGTACTTATGCGCTGGCGGAGCCGAATGGCCGCGTTCTCCGCCATTTGATAAACGGATCTCGGCTTATTGAAGCTAATGTGAAGGACCCACACGCATTGTGGACGTCCCAGGCCGCTCAAAGCGCGCTCCGCAGGAAAGGCCTGCGGTTGAAAAGGCCTGAAGAGATCATGAAAGTCCTCGAACAGGACGACTCTCCTCCGACCTACCACGAACTGTCTACATTCACTCGCGATGAATGGGAGGCGTTTCGGGCTGACGGTGCACGCCCGGAGCAGGTGGGGGAGGGCAGCGGTGCCGCGAATGAAGTCGACAGCGGTATCGCAGGGAACACTCTCGAACGTCGCCGGAAGCGACTGGCATTGAGAAATAAAAGCTCACGAAAGCCAACGAGAGACTGGGAGGAGCTCCCAACGCTGTCTTCCGAAGAGAACAGCGAGCATGAGGATTCGGAAGAACCTCCACGATCAGTCCAAAGTGGGCCTCGGGACGCCGATGCTTACGAAAGGACCCTTTTTGATGGCCCTATGGCCGTCATGATTTAGGTTACAGACCTACGGAAGGGGACGAAAGGTGGAATTCAACAGATAGATTGACAGGAATTCTACAAAAGATTAAGGCCAGGGGCTCTAGGCGAACTTCAAGAAGTAGGGAGCTCCACCATCCTTACCATTATCCTCCTTTTCCCTATTCATAGGGATGTCCTCGGGCTTAATTACCCCTTTTGCCACGAGATACTTACCCAGCACCTTCCGGTCACTTTCAAGACGATCAATCATGTCCGGAAGGGCATTGAAGGCTGCGAGAGCCACGGAAGTGTCGGTGGGATTCTGAACGTCAGGATCCCCGAGGGGAGAGGTCAACCAGGCGTTCTGCCAGGGTCCGGCAGCGGCAACTTTCGCAGGGTCTACGCCCGGTGGCGCGGCAGCAGGAGCGACCGCCGGCTTTCGGGCAGCGACAGTAGCCCTGCGCGCTGCGGGTGTGGGCGTGGCAGGAGTGGCTGGAGCTTCCGCTGGTGCCGCAGCAGGGGGAGCAGTCGCTGGACGGGCGGCAACGGGAGCGGCCACAGGCGCTGGGAGGACAGGCGGAGCAATTGGCGCTGCCGCCGGAGCGGGAGGAGGAACTGGAGCGGCAACGGGGGCGGCCGCTGGCGCAGGAAGAGCAGGAGGAGCCACCGGGGCAGCGACAGCGAGCACAGCCGCAGCGGCAGGAGGCGCTGGAGTAACAGCCTCCTCCGAAGCGCGCGCACGGCGCTTGACAGGGGTCAGAGCCTAAAAATTTCACAAGCATTAGCTGCTGAAAGCGCGCGGAAGTACGACGACGATTGACTTACAGAAGGATCCTTGAACACTGGGTGATCAGGATTTGCATCGGCCAAGGGCTTTCCTACCCATTCGGGAAGCGTCCCGAAACGCAAGCTGCAGTTCGTTCCGCCGGAATTGAACGAACAGTTCCCACAGGCGCCTTTAAAGGCCAAATCGCGGTTGACAATCAAGACGCGACAGGATGCGAACGGGCCCTTCTGAGAGCCACAACCAGTGCAGGAGCCGCCGGCCGGAGCTGTAATGCCGCATTGCTGAACGTAAGCGGCCCGGCGTTGGCTGGAAGTGTTCAAGGGCTTTGACCCATCACGCCAGTCGACGTCGCGGACGGGGGCGACAGACAACATGGCCCTTTCGACCGTGGAGGTGAAAGCTGACCGCAGCGGGTTCTCGCGCGTGTCGAGACCTGTCAAGGCTGCGAAAAGTCAGCGAAAGCTCAAGAAAAACGCGTTTTCTTTCACTTACAGCGTTTGGAATGGGCCTTTTGGGTGGCAGAAGCGTCAAAAGGCGTGCTGCGAGCGTCTGCAGCTCCGCTGCTGGCTGCTCTCCTGGCAGCCGGAGCCTTCGTCGCGGCTTTCGGGGCCTTTGGGGCACCACCAGCAGCAGGAGCGTCATCCGCGGCCTTCCGCTTTCGTACGCGAGGGCCAAGACCAGGCGCAATGAGAGCAGCGGTGCCAGGGCGAGCGGGAGCGGCAGGAGCAGGCGCAGGGCCAACGGGGACGGCAGGGCCAGGCGGAGGAGCAGGAGGAGCAGCAGGAAGGGCGACAGGAGCGGCCATGGGAGCTGCGGGGACGTCAGGAACAGGCCGAAACAGGGAATTCCAAAAGGAAGAGGGGGCAACAGGACCATTCTCGCCATCGGCAGGGTCATCTTCATCGGCTTCATCGTCGGCAGGATCGTCATCGTCGCCGGCAGCGACATGACGCTCAGTACCGCCATCATTGCCGGGTCTGAATGGCACCGAATGTGACATTTCGGCGCTGGGGATAAGAGGAGGGCGCGCTTGAGGGCTCACTTCCACTGACGGAAGCACTGTCATGGGCGCAGGATTGTTCGAAGAAGTGCCCTTTTCGGGACTTTCATGTTGTGACCGAGTTGTGACTATCATGATACGTCAGATTAGAAGCTCCAGTGAGGTTTCAGAAGGCCATTTCTTACCCATTTCGGGAGGAAAGTGAGGTGAAAGTGAGGGAGAGCGAGAATTTGGAGTATTGCGAGGTGGTGAAAGGGAAGAAAAGTTTTCGAGAGGGAAAAGACGCGTCTGTTTATGTCGCGATGCATGTGCTGGGCCTTTGTTTGCCCGATTCGGCCATTTCCTTTGTATGCTGGTCGCGCTTGATAACGATCGTGGCCGGCCACAACCACTTCCTTCTATGTTTGGAAATCCTTTGATTTCCGCCATTCTTTTATGGAGAGCCATAAGTTTCAGGCTTTCGTGCCCTTTTTCATTCGTGTATCTAATCACCCTGTTTCTAATTATGGACGAATGATGCCATCCGCAAGCTCATTCATGCGGAGGCACGATCTCGGGTCGAGATCGAATTTGGTGGGGGAGGATGAGATCCTGGGGCCTTTTCCTAAAGCCCCTGTTCGGCCAAGGCCATGGGCTGCAGATGGCAGGCGGTCTCCTCCGTTCTGCCACTTTCGGCCACGTTCACGTGACCACTCAACAGTCCATAGATTATATCCTTAGTTCTACAGCATACGAATAGAACTTCATGCACCTTACACCCTATCATGGATCACATAGGTAGACTTCTTGGCACTGAAATTTTAATCCTTTAAAAGGATAAAATTTCACAAAACAAGTGATACAGATAGATACGAGTTCGTGGCTGTATCCATCTTGCGTAATGGAGGCCTCGTCTTGACCTATTGCGGTTTAACAGGAACTTCGCCCCATTGCCAACTTGACTTCAATGCGTGATTTCAGAACTACTATGAAACGCGAACAATATCGGACGCGGCTTTGCCTATCCGAGCCTCTCTGCAGAGTTGAAGTGACTAGATGCGTATCTAGCAATTCTACTAAAGCCTGCCATCAAATAAACTGGATTTGATTATCTATAGCCTAGTACGAGATGAAAACTCGTAGAATAGTAGAACGGTGTAAGTGGTGGTCTTGAAGAATCTTTAACCTAATGAGCATAGATACTAGGCTAATTGATTTGTCTGTCATTTATTTCACAAAAGAGTTGACACTAATTTGGAATGTCACCCTTCACCTTTTGGCAAAAACATATGAACATTACTCAAAATTGATGATGCTCTTAGCAACTATTTGGTCATTCAATTGCATATGCTAGTACTGTCATATCAGTCTGTCATCAAGACGTAGATATAATCACAAGTTTTAGTTAGTTTGCACACTACACTAGAAGGATGAAATGCTCGAGGTGGCTTGACTGTTCAACGAATGCCGTAGTGCACTTCCGAGGAAAGATGCGAGGGATTGACTGAATTCTAAGAATTCCTTGCTCTGTCGCACGTAATACCCGTCAAAAAATTCGAACAGCTATGGCCTCTTACAGCACCGCATAAGATTTTCGGTTTGAGTGGATAAGATCATCGAATCCAGCTCACCGATTGTGTGAAATATGGGTGTCTCGATATTCCGAGAGTAGAATGTTTCGTAGCACTTGTTGTCTAGCCTGAACCCACTCAGGCATACTGTGAAGTGGAAATTCTGATGATGTACCTGAAAAGATGCGTAAGCAATGTGGTCGAGCCAATAGACTTCCGCTTACTCACCTTCCAGGGAGAAATATCGCCTATATCTGTCTTCTCTAAGAACGATGTTATTATAGCAGCCATGGCGGCTCCTGATGAAAAGCCCACTATGCCGATAAAGGGGCCTTTCTCAAAGAGAAAATCCAGAATATGCCCAATTGATGACTTCAATCCCCGAATCTTATCATCGGGCTCCCCGTAGCCCCAGACTCTCTGGTGATCTTTGTCCTCCTCGTCGGGATAGGCTGGAAATGTACCGGATAAAAACTCAAACTCAAGATTCATTCCTTCAAATAATGTGCGGAAAGCTTGCTGGACATATCGGGTTTTGGGTTTGAACTCTTCAATAGATTGCCCGTGGCCTAATATAAGTACATGTATTAACATATCAAGCAACATAACTCTTGGTGTCTTGACGAGGGGGTTACCATGAAGCATTGGGATCTTGATTTTTTTATACTCCATTTCGAGTTGTGCTCAGTCGGCGTGCTATTTGAGCTGAGAATCTCCGAGACTTCTGTCAGATTTTATTTCGTGATGTTTCTCATTTTACCGAGTTTATATCATGCGAAAAACACCTTGTCAATAGAAGAAGGGACTGATGTGGGCCTTTTCACCATGAATGGCGATCAACTGTGATTTGTATGTACGATCATGGGATCATGGAACCTGAATCCATCTTCCAACACCTTTAGCGTAGTTTTCAACGATAACATCTGAAAGGTGCGTTGAAAGAATTTGGAAGTAACTAAGCTGATTTTGAAGCGATAGTCTTTTGGTAGAGCTGAGGTTATCTACGGTTTTTTGTAACAATTTTCCTGTATTCCGCTCGGTATTTACAGTAAATTCAAACTTTAGTTGAAAGAGAGGGAAGACAGTAGGAGGTGCAAGAGCCTGTTAACTGGAGTAACCTTGCAAGGGACAGACCGTGAAATACGTAATTTGATGCCGAACGCAGTGACCACTGGCAGTACACCAGACCTCGTCCACGATATAACATAAGTTCGCCAATTCAAATAAGTACTAAATGGAATATGCTCCAACAGCAAGATTGACAATTTATTGTAAGACTCAAGGAAAAACTAGTTCTATATTTCTTGGGATTCGGCTCGACCTAGGGTGGACTCGGATAGAGAGTAGATCTAAAGAACGGAGAAAGAGCACCAAGAGACCCCAGATTCGACATCATTTTTTTTAAAATGTCAGTGCTCAAATGACTAAGGCGAATGTGTCAATAGTTACCCTCAATATCAGCGCCCCGTCGTTGAATTTCCATTTTCAGCTTTGGATGTGGCAGCATGACCCATCCGATCTGTACACACTTTCCCTCCTCAGGCACCACAACCTTAAAATTATATTTCATGGGGATATGGCAAAGCAGTGTTTTGATCTGGGACACCGCAAAGAACCGACCGGGGCATGCCTGCTTCCCCAGTCCAAAACCGAGAAACTCGGCGCTTGTTGTCACACAAAGGCAGGAAGACGGATTCTCAACGGTTTTCCTTTGGTTGAATAAGCGATAGCCGTCATATTTATCACCGCCCGGCCAGATAGTGCTATCCATGGTCTGATATGCTGGTAACCCAACGTGGGTACCTTTTGGAATTACAAGGCCGTTGGGCAATACAACCGTCTCCTTGGCACGTCGTTTACACATCACTGATTCAGGTCCAGATATTTAGTTTTTTCGACTTGGAGTGCCGGGTAATGCAGCGCGACTTACCACTTTCAACTGGTGTCAATCTTAAACTCCCTTTCATTGCGCTGTCCATGATGTGTAGTTTATTGATCGATTCTTTATTCAACCCTTCATTCCCAGTCACCTGGACGATCTCGCGCCCAAGGTCCTCAACCAAGTTGGGGTGTTCCGCGAGATCACACAGAATTTTCATGAGAATATCCACTGTGGTACTAGACCTGAGGATAAAGATGGTCAACTGCATATTGACAACCTCGGCAGGATCGATTGGAATTCCAATGTCCATCATCCAATCGATCAACGTTGGACGAGGCTTTCCTTTCTGAGGTGAACCTGTAAATGAGAGGGCATCCTGCTTTCGGGAGATTAAGGACTGAAGGTGCTATTTGGCTTCAATAAGTTGGACACGGAGCTTCTGGCAACACGGCAACATGTATGAAACAAGACTTTTGGTCATTGCCGGCCATCGTCATAATTTGTTCGTTGAATCGAAGATCGAGTCTGAGCATTGATGAATTAGATCTAGCCAGACAGGATCACGGCAAATATCATCGTCAAAAAGAGCTCTGGTGCTAGCTTGCATTACAACCTTGGAAAGAGTTTCTTTCATCATCACTTGATGCCATTCTAAGTCAGAGTTAGGTTATGGTTCGTTCTTGCCAAAATAATAACAAAAATCACCTTTCTTATCTGTCCACGTTTGGTGCAAAGCAGACTGAGCTTCTTCTGAATATGGCTCGATGAGGCTCTCTTTTCTCAAATAAGGAGTTAGCGTATTGACATTCAGATCAGACAAGAATAATATTTCTCACTCAAAGATCGGGATAATCTCTTTCTTATTAGCCCTTGTATAACTCTTGAATCAAGGCCAAGATTTGTAATTGGTTCAAAGCCTGATACCCCATCATGGAAATCCTAGGTTTTGTCTTAATATGTGATAATATAAGATATCCTTGAATCATACCACGGCTAAAAGCTTCGAAAGGTCGAGACGTTCATCGTCACGAATTACATCGGCGTACTTCGGCGATAAAATCAATATCAGTGAAGAGTCGGTGTACAGGTAAAACCCATTTTGGCACTACTACTTCGTTAATTTCATAAAGTTTTTTTTTATTTGTGACTTCTGAGCGAAATAGTATACCTTGTTGAAACTAGATTTGATTAGGCCCGCGGCATCTCTGAGGAATCGCGTTTTGGAATTGGTGTACCCCAACTCGAACCATTTTCTGCCGTTGATGATAGGCAGCGTCGAGAACCTTTCACGTATTTTGGACAACGCATTGATGGAGATAATGAGGATAAGTATGATGAACACACAGAATGTGTTCATTGACCCCTATGTTATTCCTGATTCAAAGAGCATTTTACCCTAACATGGAAGTAGCAATCAAAATGGAATTTAAATCCCTTGGAGACAGGGGAGATTCAAGAAGTTCAAGTTCAAGTTGGAAACCCGCCGGCGGAGAAAAACAAGACGAGCATATAGCATAAATCATGTTCGGATTGGGGTGTGACTTAAGCTTGCGCTCCAGCATTAGCCCCCCTCGCATCCATATTCCTGGAGCGCAGTAAATCTTTGTATGTAATATATAAGCCCCTTCGCCAAGCTGTAAATTTGAAGTATCTGTGGTATTTGAGGCATTTAAGTTAATTTCGGTGTTTTCTTTCAGTGATCGATTACCGCAAAATCGTGTAGGTCATTCTGTGGGTCATCACAGTGGAATGCGCATGTCAGTGGGGTGTACAGGCTTGATATTTTGTTATACATCACAAATACATAGCTTCAATTTGCGGTGGGATTGTGGGCCCATTGAGCACATGTACTAGTAGACACTGCTGATATCAGGTATATAAAGCAGGGATAAGCCGCGTGCCATTGCACGTCCGGATTACCTAGTTGAATAGCCTCTTTCTGATCTAATCAACCTTGTAATGTGTTTTTATGCGCTACCATATCCTACTCCACAGGAGTGAGATGAGGAGAACGGGGAAGTTTGTACATAGCAAACATCCAATAATTATACCTCTAAGCCAAATTCAATTCAGACAAACGATACCTTTCCGACGCAAGGTAGAACTTCATCTGGCCAATTATGTACTCATGCAATAAGTTGTTCAGTTTCGAGTGATCCTGGGTGATACGATTGACCAGTGCCTGGCGGTCGCGAATTCGATCACCAACAGACCGCAGAACATCAGTAAGGGGTATTCCCCCTACACAATCCTCTTGATGAACGAAATTATCCGTCTCTATCTCGGTCTCCCTCCTGATTTCAATGACTGATTCTTTATAGAAAGAAAAAAGATCATTGATTTCGTCAGATACATTGATCAGCTCGGGCGCAGCATGCAACAGGGATTTTATCTGTGGCATGGAGAAATCTTCTTTAGTCAAAAGAAATGAGACATAGGCTTCAGAGTAGCCAGTCATATTGCGAAAGTATTTTGGAAACAGAGGCGATGCGTTCGTGGTGATCAACGCCGTACCGGGAGACTGGTCAAGTTCAACTTCGAAGATGGACCACGCGCTGACGATGCCCGCAAAAATCTTGTTGGCACACATCATGGGGTAGCAGGCATATATCAAACTCCTCAAATAGCCACTTCATCAGTTCAAAAAGCTCGGGCTACTTCTCGCCAGTCATCATACGCTACCGAAATTTAGCCAGGTCATCGATCATCAAATGGCCCGAGTCATCGACAACCAAGAAGCAGGAAGTAAAAAGTCCAATCAAGAAATGCTCTCTATCTCCATGAAGTGGATAGAAATAGAGAGCGACTAGTGTTCCAAGCCTAGTGGCCGCTTTGGCTAGACGCTTGTTTGGGGTCACATGCTCGATTCGGGAGAATATGGCGGCCTCGAGATCCTCGCAAGGTATTTGCTCATGATTCGGCTTCAGGCCAACGTCTCTTGAGAACTATTTCAACACGAGTTCGAATTGCTTTTTTGTCACATCAGGACTCGGTGTCTGACTCTTGATCACCTGAAATGGCGGCGGTGGAGGTGAAATATCAGCCAAGCGGGAAACACTGGTTCCGAAAATTCTGTAGAACTTGCTTATAAGAAAACGAGTGGTTGATGCGAGAGACATTGTGATTCAATGACAAAAATTTTCTCAAGTAACTTGGAAAGCTTAACACGACTTGACTGAAGCAAATTGGTGAAAGCGCATCTAGTCTTGGATGGACACTCTTGGAAGCTGGAGTCATTGACTTCGGGACTGTCTTTGCATGTAAGGAGATACATTTTCCGTAAGATGCAGTGTCGATCTTCTGTGGATATCCATGTCCCCACTGAGATACAATTTGGAAGTGGATCGAGTTTTTCAGCCAGCCTCGTGATTATTTTCCACAGTTGATGTGACAATACTACATATTGAAGAGGGGCAATTGGCCTGTATCGGAAAAGAGCAAGGAAAGTAAACGGCAAAATATCTAAATATTTTCCTGGTCAACGCTGGAAATCAGTGAACAGGAGTCATAGTAGCCCAGTGGTTAGAAGAGTGTAAGAAGTGTGTTGTTCAGAACTATTCGCAGTGCAAAGCTATATGACACGGAAGAATCAGAAGGGGGTAATATCTCCGCGACCAAATCAGCCGTTCCTGATTGGGCGGAGGCTTTCCCTACTTCAATATGCACAATACATACGACCAAGTCAAGTCCGAGGTTGAACATCGCGTGTACTCGATAGTACGCACATATAAATATACAGTAGTGCAAGACTTACAAAGTGGAGCTTTCTACCTATGTTGAGCTTATCAAACTTTGAATTTTTCATTGATCCCACACAATCGTCGTATATACGAAATATCTCGAAATACGCATGCTGAAACCTACTAGATAACAGGCTAAAACTCCGGAAATAGATAAGCGGGAATATAGTCAACGTACCACTGATGGATAACCAGTGATTCCCACGTCTAGTATCTAACATACTAACTATTTTCTGATATGCAACGCTAGACAGACATCAAAGGTTGAACATTTTTGTACAACAGATGTCTCAAACAGTCAGGCATTAAAAAATCGATTGTGGAAGCAATAGAGCCTAACAAAAACAACCGTACAGGTACCCAGCCGTACGGAGTCATGATAACAGAAGTATGTAAGAGATAAGATCATCTCACGTTTATCTAGCTAAAATCTGTATACAAGCCACCGAATAACGAAACTCTCCTTGAAATACCTATGGTATTGGCTAGCGATCTGGAGTCTGTCACCAATGACCGTAGATAGCTTTCCAATTATCCGTTCGTACGCCGATCGTCGTCTTTTCTAGCGAATTCTTTGTCACCGACTTTCTGCGAGTGGAGTTTCCTCGCTTCCGTACTGCTCGATCGGCGCTCTACATACATTGATGCGATAAAGGGCTTTGGTAGATCGTCTAGATAGATCGTACGTGGGACTGTAGCCCGTGTATTCAGGGACTCGCCGCTTCCAGCCTTCACATAGCGTACTGATATCCACTTTCCTGCATGAACCGGTATCCACATTCTTGCATGAGAAGTCGTATTGGGTGTGGGGGTGGGTGCGGGGGGGGGGGGGAGAGTGGGGGACTAGGAATACAGAAATACAGGTAGGTAAGAAGTCCCTGTATATTGTAAATGTGTGCCTTGATCTAGGTATCATATGTATAGCCTAAACCTAAAGTACAAACACACGAAGATCCCAGGCCCCACCTCCAGCAGTATTACATACATGATTCGTCCAAAATTAAATCTCGGCCATGGAGATAGTATAAAAGCTGAATCCAAGTTCACACACCGCTCACTGTGCATGCAACAGGAACTTAAAGACCTTGAACTTGAAAACACCGAACAACTACCTACTACGTAGTCACGATGTGGATGAACTTTTGAAAGTTTGATATGTACATGCCCGCGCCTAGAGCCTAAGAGACTTGTCTTACCAATACATTCAAATTTTCTCGGATTTAAACACTACAGTGACCACTCCTCTGCAACCTCAGGCTCAGGCTTGGAACACTTCAACCTCGGAATATTCAAGCACCGCAGCCATCATGATTACCATATCATTTGCTGCTTTATGCTTGGGAGTATTTCTTGTCTTTCAGATTATTCGCGTCGAAAGAAGACTGTCTACTATCCCCGGACCCTTTATTGCTCGCTTCACCGACTATTGGAAAGTGTACCACCTCTTGAAAGGAGATTGGGGCGAGACTCTCCACTGGTGGCATCAGCACCATGGTAGCTTGATCCGCACGGGACCACGTCATATTAGCGTTGGAGACGCAACTGAAGTACCCAGAGTCTACCAGATAAAACCTTTGTTGCATAAGGTAAGTCCATCGCTTCTTTCTTTGTGATGAGCATAATAGCTAACACGTCCCTGCTACCCAGGGATCTATGTATAAAGCTGTCATTGGTTGGTACAAAGGCAAGAACGTCGCAGGCCTTGAGGGGATGGTTGACGAAGTTGAACATGCCAAAATCAAGAGAGTCATTGTCCCATCCTTCTCCTGGAAATCTGTTCTTCAATACGAGTCCAATATTACCGACACCGCCGAGGAGCTGATTTGCCACCTCGAAAAGAAGGATGTGATCGATATCACGGAGTGGATTGCATACTGGTCCATTGACAGCATGAACAATATCGCTTTCTCCACCAGCCTCGGATTCATGAAGCGTGGCGAGGACGTTGGCGGGACATTGAGTACTATTCGTGCTGTAACGGGTGTTATGATGTGGGTGTCGGCATTTCCAACGGTTTTCATGTGGTTTGCGTGGGCAATGAGCTTGGTAGTTGGTCCTAGTGGCAAAATGGTAAGCTTATGTATGGATCGTGTGAATGCCCGGGTGGAGCAAAAAGAGGCTGTAGAAGAGAAGCCTTCGCCGAGCAAAGCAGATCTTCTGGATGTCTACATTGAAGCACGTCGAGAGCAACCAAACATGGTTTCGCACGAAAGACTGATCGGGATGACTTTCACGACAATTCTCGCTGGCTCAGACAGCACGGGCTTGAACCTACAGTGGACCCTGTACTACCTTCTTAAAAGCCCAGCTTGCCTTCGCCGTCTCCAGGAAGAAATTGATGGGGCTATTGTGGAGGGCAAAATATCTTACCCACCGACCCTCCAGAGCCTATCTTCACTCCCGTACCTCGAGGCCGTTATCAAGGAGGGATTGAGGTATGCGCTGTTACTTCAGCTAACCATGGATCGCATCGTTCCAAAAGGCGGTATGGACATCTGTGGTTACAATATTCCAGAGGGAATGACAGTTGGATGCCAGTCGAGAGTCATTCATTTCGATAAAAGCGTGTATGGTGAAGATGCCGAAAGCTTCCGCCCTGAGCGTTGGATCGAAGCAAGCCCCGAACAGCGGAAGCTCATGGACCGATGCGGCATCTGGTTTGGAAGTGGGAAACACACTTGCCTTGGGCAGCACTTTGCTCGGGCAAAGACGATGAAGCTCTTGGCAATGATGTTGATGAGATTCGAGGTAAGTAACACTCATTCAAAACAAAATCTAATTTTGTACTGACCTTTCAGCTGATTGATCATGATCCAAACGCGAAAATGGTTTCTGGGGCAGCCAATTCGACTCGCGATCCAACGAATTCTTACTTCATGGGGCTGAAGAAAAGGGACTCATCTCCAGAGATTGTGATGTAAAAAAAGCTTAGGACCAGTGAGACCTTTTTCTTCTTGAAGGTCTACAAGTTGAATTTAGGTTTGCATAGGTCTGTCTCGCTTCGATTTCAAATGTTTGTTTTTAACTTAAGCCCGAAATACATAATTTTTTTAAGAATTGATACCATGATACATGTAGATCCCGAGACGTTAGGCCTTTGATACCTAGGTAAGCAATTGAAGTGGAAGGAATGGACAATGCATACTGGCATCTTATCTCGTTTGTCTGTTATTTGGACCGGAAGAGGAAAGAGAGACCTCAATGTTGTGATTAATTGAAAACCTTATTAAAAATACGAAAGGAAAAATCCAGTTCCGTTGAACAGGGCCGTGGCCCAAATCATCGACCACATTGTCGGCGTGCTGGATGCTTCCTGCTGCACAAAAACCACCAATGTGGGTCTCGGAATGGGCCCAGGTAGCATAACCAGTTCAGCAACGACCTGTTGAGCATAATTGGCCAAGCATTCGTGAATATGATGCTCAATTTCGCCCAGTCCCACACGTTGGCCGCGAATTTTGACGTGGGTATCTTTGCGCCCCTCGAATGTCAGTTCTCCACCTTCGGTATAGCGTACGAGATCCCCGGTCTTGTATAGCCGACCATCACGCCCAGGATGCCCGGGCACTCCACGAAGGAGCCATTCTGGAGTTTGAACAAAAGCTGCTGCCGTCTTCGCGGGATTATTGAGATAACCGCGACTCAGAGATGGCCCCTCGAGTAGACGCTCGCCGATCGTCCCTGGCGGGCTCAACAAATTGTGGTCATCTGGGTCGACCACCCAGGTAACCAACCCGGCACCAGTTCCGATGCTAGGTGTATTCAAGTTATTAGAGGAAGCTGAAGTATTGAAGATGGTACTGGTGGCGGGTGATTCGCTCACTCCATATCGACAAATGATATTTGTTGGATCCTTCCATCGAGATATATCAATCATCAACACCTGGTCTCCGACTAGAATGATTGATCGCAGCTCAGGAACGGTCTCCGGTGTGATAAGGCGAGCAACGGAAGGAGTGAGAGCAATTATATTAGCTCTCAGTAACCTGATACTGCCTGGAACGTCACCAAGCCGATCTTTCTCTCTCTGGGTACAAATACAACTCCCTGTGACAAGCACTGCAAGAGTGTTACTAATTGACACATCGTAACTGTACGAGGCGAAGTCGTAGAATCGTGAATCTGGCGTGACCTCCAGTCGATCAACCTGGTGATGAATCGCAGATGCCACATTCCGGTGCTCGATTACGACACCCTTTGGGATGCCTGTACTGCCAGAGGTGAAGACCACATAGATCACTGATGATGGAGGAATAGGAGTCCTCTCAATCATCAATCGATTTACATACAGTCTCATCGTTCAAAACAGGAAGGAAGATCACCCTTGCTCAGGGAAGAGGGACATTATGAATACGAGGTGTTGTGTAACCATCCGGCAGGGATCACAATAAAGGAAACCCACACGATTCTCCATCGAAAGGCCACCGATCGGTAGCCTAGATCCTGAGGCACCAAAGTGTGAATACCCTCGCCCAAGGTCTATCGTCACAGGAGCCACTATAAGTTATAGCAACAGACTGCATTACTAGTGCAGGAGCACGCCGATTTGAGCGCGGCGAATAACAAAAAAAGCTAGAAGCGCACTCGATCGACTAGGCAGATCGCTTATAAAGGAGACCTATCAATCGAAGAGGGCACACAGCTAGTTCAGCAGCCTATTCAGCCGGTAGAAGCTGATGTAGTAGGATCGCATGGTTTGGTCGATCTGCCTAATCAGCCGATTACCAACCAATCAGGAGGGCTCCGCCTACCTGTAGTTGATATGGACAGAAAGGGCACAAGATTAATTCATGTCAAAATCGCACTAGCTAGTGAAACTAATAGGTGTTGGTTGTTTCATAATGATTTAGTAATTTATCATAGGGGTAGGTGGCCAGGGTGGCCGGGAACTACGTTATATCCTACGTAGTGACTAGTTAATAATAACATGATCTTTCTGCCTCCCAACTTATCCCGTAACAGTCTGACATGCATCTGGAAAAATTCATTAGCCTACGAGTTCTTCGAAGTCACACACCACGCGCCAAATTTGGCCCTTCTGGGTGACATAAGAGGTATTGGAAGATGCAGGCTTTTTCACTTTCACTAAACTCAACTCATCCAGTCTATATAGTATCACTAGTCCAGGGAAATCATGAACCATGGCAACCAACATGGTCAAAGACAAGAATGGAGAGTTTCGAGTCCTATGACTCGGTCAAGAATCGACGTATATCAAACGAAACCGCAACAAGACCTGGAGGCGAGTTTGCCTTCCTGGACCAGATTCAGTGCAACCTCTCCCCAGAGATAGCAATCTTGGGATGTAAACTATGGTTCGATGTTTCCAAGGAATACAGAGAGTGCATTAGTTTTGGTATCAATGGCTTCTACTGCATTAGCGATTGTAATGTTGGAGATCATATCCGCCGCCATCGGGCAGATGTGGAATGGCTTAACAGCTAATTCACGCAAATTACAGCTTCTGAACCTGAATGAAAAATTGAGGGTAGAATTTGTTGTTCATACTTGCCGAAGAAATGTATTTGACTTGCGCAAGTCCTTCATGGAATTCTGTGCATTCTGCTGAGAAGTTCGAGTCACAGCTGATCAGCGGGTCCAAGTTTAGTACAACGGTTGGACCGGGCCCCCGTGGGCGAGAAACCAAGTGCGGTATGATGAATGAAGATGGGGTTGAGCGTGGAATCTGGGGCGATTCTCTCAGCGAAAACGAGTGGTGTTAGGTGATGGAGCTCCGCTGGCTCTTGCGCGTCAAGGTCGTATGAGAGGAAAGAGACGGAGTGCGTTGGGCAGGTAAGAGATAATTCGGAAGGTGTACTCCGTAGAGATAAGACGGAAGCCCTGAAATAAGGGTGAGGTACTGTAGGTAGGTCCGGACATGGCCCACTTGTTGACCGCCTGATTCTTGGGGCGACAACTCATCTGACTGTAGGATTTCCACAGCCAATTAAATTGAAGATGCTGGCCTGCAAACAGCGCAAACTAGCGGCGCGCCACCCGTTTTGAATATTTTTTGATAGAAAGGTTGGAGACCTCCGCATGTTTCATTATTTGCAGCAGCCAGCGATTTCGTTGGACTGAAATTGCCTCAAGGACTCAACTGGGAAGTGAGAGAATCAATTTACTGCTTCATATGTCCAAAATGGACTCAACAATTCCTCAACCGACGGCTGCGGAGACCACTCAAGCTCCATCGGAGGTTGATGTCCCCAAGCGCGATGCTACCAACGGCAGCCCTGCTGCCGAAGAGCCTCCCTCCAAGAAGGCCCGCATAGATGAGCCAGAGAAGACTGAGGAGGAGCGCGATGTTCGGCGCAACAAGGGTATTGCCCCAATCAAGGCAGAGTAAGTCACTACTGCCTGAATCCGACCTCTATCCCATAATGATTTACAATTTTTTTTGTTTCTCAGATACTTGATCAACTCTACACCGAAGCCAATTTCTGAAACCAACACCGATGATGCCGCCGAGGCTGCTTCTCACACCGAGCGCGATGAGGACAAGAAGAAGGGAAAGAAGAAGCCCAAGGGTCAGAACACCAATCGAAGCTTTGGTAGCTCAAAAGACGCCAAGGGCTTGTGCGCCTCAAGAATGTTTAGCGCAGAGTTTTCACCTGAAGAGTGCCAATTTGGTGAGAAATGCAGATTCGAACACGATTTGCGACTGTACCTGAAGGAGCACAAGCGGGAGGACCTTACTACATTCAATGGGATCTGTCCCGTCTACGAGGCACGTGGTACCTGCTACGCTGGCTGGCGATGCCGCTTGGTAGGGTCCCATTCAATGGAGAGAGAGACTGCAGATGGAAAGAAAGAGCTCATTCTGCTGGAGGATGAGGAGCGTAAAGCGAGGGCTAAGCCTCTTGTGCCTTTCGCTACTCGGGAAGGACTCGTCAATATTATTTCCTACGAAGACAAAGTCGCGTTGTCACGAAAGCGGGAGCACACTCCTCGCGCCAACCAATACAATGACTGGCTCAATAAAGTGTCCCAGGAGCTGGAGAAAGCGTTGCACGGTCGATTGAAAAACGAGGCAATTGTCCCCGAAAATGAAGAGACCGCCCAGACTAATGGAGATGCCCAGAAGGCCAAGGAGGACCTTGAAGATAATCGGGCTCAATTTACAGAGCCCCCATTCTTGGCTTCAGAAAAGAGGCGCATCTACTTCGGGCCGGAGACTCCAGCGCTTGCACCTCTGACGACACAGGGTAATCTTCCGTTTCGCAGACTGTGCGGAGACCTAGGTGCTCAATTCACCTATTCTGAAATGGCTCTTAGCATGCCTCTGATTCAAGGCAACAAGTCTGAGTGGACCTTGATAAAGGGCCACGAGTCTGAAATGCTCCCGCCAACCATCACTCCTGGACCGAACGTGGTGCAAGGATACGACAACTCCAAAGATCTCAGATACGGTGCTCAGATCACTGCTAACAAGCCATTCCAGGCCCTCAAGGCCACAGAGGTGCTCTCGAAATATACACCGAACTTGCGCGTTATTGATTTGAATTGTGGCTGCCCCATTGAGCTGGTCTACCGCGACGGAGCCGGCTCCGCTCTCCTGGATCACCCCTCCAAGTTGGAGAAGATCATTCGTGGCATGAACGCAGTGTCTCAGGAAATTCCGATTACAGTGAAGATTCGTATGGGAACTAGAGACAATCAACCCAATGCGCTGAAACTTGTTGAACGCCTGGTCCTGGGTGGCTACGAGTCCAGCCTTTTGGATGTTGGTCCCCCTGGCGCTGCCGCCATCACCCTTCACGGACGAAGCAGACAGCAACGGTATACCAAGCAAGCGGACTGGGGTTACATTGCAGAGACCGCTGCTCTCATCAAGCGTCTCAATGAGAGGACTGACGATCTCACGGACACCATTCGCGAAGCCGATCCTCGTTACTTGCCGAACGGTGGTAGGACCTACTTCCTTGGAAATGGCGATTGTTTCTCACACGTGGACTACGACGATCACATTAAAAATGCTGGTGTTGATGCAGTGATGGTGGCTCGTGGCGCTCTGATCAAGCCATGGATTTTCGAGGAGATCCAGACCGGCCAGTATCTGGACAAGTCTGCGTCTGAGCGTCTTGCTTATATCGAGAAATTTGCCAAGTACGGTCTCGAAGCCTGGGGCTCCGATGAATTCGGTATTGGTACAACCCGTAGATTTTTGTTGGAGTGGTTGAGCTTTGCTTATCGCTACGTTCCCCTTGGTCTGCTCGAGTACCTCCCTCCGCATATCAACGACAGACCTCCTGCCTGGCGCGGCCGGAACGACTTGGAGACTTTGATGGGTAGCGGCAATTACAAGGACTGGATCAAGATCACGTAAGTTTACTCTGTGTCCTCTTTCAAAGCACTTGGAAGGCTTATTGGCTAATACCTTTATCAGTGAAATGTTCCTCGGCCCTGCACACAAGGACTTCAAGTTCGAGCCGAAGCACAAATCCAACTCTTACGAGGCTGAGGGGTAAATCAGATATCTCTGTGGAATAATTTTGCCTGATTCTATCCATTCAATCTGTACATAACATAGAGAATAAATGTGAATGTGAAAATCCTAAAGTCTCCAAATATGATGACATGACAGCTCCACGGCGTAACGTTAGGGCTGCCCGCACAGTCACGTGCAGGTTCAAGACGATGACGTCTACCCCCCGAGGCTTGGAAAACTTCCCCATAAAAGACCACCTCCAACCTGCACGTCCGCCCACTGATCTTCCAATTTTCTGCTACTGCCCAATTTGAACACGTCTACCTCTTGGTACTCGTACTTTCTTATCTCCTAGTTCCCCGCCGCTTGAAGCAATCTACCCGCTGGTGTTTGTTTACACTCTAGCCAGCTCACTCCGAAGCTCTCCAGACCACCCCCCCACCCCTTTTGACAGGCACCAACCTCTGATCTCGCGTCTCGTGCTACTCAAATTAAAGTTGACATTATGACTCTCTACTACAGTCTCGTATGTTCAGCTTATGATCTCTTCCAAATGCCAAGTGGTACTCTCCGGTCAAATTAAGCTGCGGGCGATTGGAGCCTAGCTGGCTAGACCGGCCAGCTCGCCAAATATCCCTCACTTTGACCTTGATGGTGCATTTTCACCAGACCCGAATACTAACATATAAGTCGCGTATTAGGTTTTCCTCCTCCTGGTGTTTGAGATGGCGGTCTTCTTGGCCCTCATCATCCCGCTGCCATTCACCATCAAGCGGAAGCTCTTCGCTTTCATTTCCGAAAGTCCGATCATAGCAAAGCTACAGTACGGCTTGAAGGTATGGCAGATACCCATCAATGCCGATGAGTCGAGATTTTTTAACGGGAAACTCAGATCACATTCATCTTCATCCTCATCTTGTTCATTGACAGCGTCAACCGTGTTTACCGGGTGCAGCAGGAGCTTGCTGCCTTCGCCAAGGATGGGTCTGCAGTCAGGTGTGTTCTCTCCACAAGACGTAAAACCACAATGACCGCCACTAACATAGTATTCATCACAGCGCCGCTCACCTCGGTACAGACCGCATGGAGGTGCAGGCGCGCAAGTTCTACTCGCAGCGTAACATGTACCTGTGCGGCTTCACCCTCTTCCTCTCCCTGATCCTCAACCGCACATACATCATGATCCTAGAGGTTCTTCGCCTTGAAGACCGTGTTAAGCTTCTCGAGGGTGACAAGAAGGCCGGCGGCAAGGACTCCGCCCGCCTCGCCGAGGCTGGCTCTGTTGGTGAGATTGGCTCCCTGAAGAAGCAACTGGCAGAGAAGGATCGCGATATCGAGACCCTCAAGAAGCAGTGTGAGGGTCTGACTCGCGAGTACCACAAGCTCGGTGACGAGGTCTCCTCTGGCAAGAGCGAGAAGACCGTGAAGAAGGACCTGTAATGTGTCCGTCTGGCTGTCTGACTGGAGACAAATTTCGACCATTGCGTGCATTTTCCGCCTTTCCCTAAAGAGTTCAACTTCAGCACCTGAAACTACGCTCATGCCACTGTCAATTGGTCACATTCAGACTGGGTTGAACCAGTCTGCTCTCCTCGCCAACCCGAATTCGCACGCCAACTGCTCCTCCGTTACACCGATCGAAAGCAGTCCTCAAATTTCTCTTTCAAAAGTGTCAACGATTATTTACCACCTTGAGAGGTATCATCTACAGACACTAGCCCTGATGGAGTGACGCTTTTGCATCTCGTCCCTACTATTGATACTATGTTGCCCAGGTTTTACAAAGCTGGAGTCATATGTGTTTGTCCTAGAAGCGCAGTCTAACAAGACTACGCATGATGTTTTTCTTTAACTGTGGACCATGTTTATCTTACATCATGAAGATAAGGATTTTATTCTGGGTCATAAATTCATGCTTTGATATTCATAAAATCTTCGTAACTGTACAGATTTTGTCTATTATAATACCGAGGTCGGGGAGATTGTACATCGCACAAAATCCGACCTTTAAATAAGGAATGTCCAGAAGCTCGGGTATACTAGTTCCTCTTCGAAGATGCGACGCACCTGTGCGAGAACAAAGCGCTCCACCTTGCCCACATTCTTGAGGACTTGTTTGCCATCCTCCTTACGGCCAATTTCGCTCTCTACCCTGATCTCCTGGAGCAACCCACCTTGTCGTTTCTGATCTCCGCCAGACCGAGGTCGGCCATCCTCACTAGTCTGCTGACTGCTCTGATACTGTCCTTCAGATCCAAGCAGCGCATCAGCATCTTCTGAAGATAAGAAGCAGAAATGGATGCGCTTCCGAATGTATGCAACCACCGCCACTCCATCAAAGGTGATACCGGTAACGTTCAGTTTCAATGGCAGTCCGACAAAGCTCGGCATTGGGTAATCGAGTAGGATCTCAGCTGTCAAGGATAAGCGGACATCGCCGGCATATCGGGCGTGACATAGGATTTGGAAATCTTCGGGGCGGCGCTCGCGCATTCGAGGCGGGATTGGAGCAGACGGGTCGATGGCAGGTTCGGTGGATGGTTGCGGGATGTCTGCGTGATCATTGCTTTTGCGATTGGATCCGCTGCTACCAGTGTGACCACCCGAGGGATGCGACGGTATCGTGTTGGCGGTCGACGGGCGTGATGCGGAGTTTGTGGTGTCGACATCTGCGTCTGCGCGCTGCTGAAGACCACTAGGGCGAGAGGGGCGGCGTGGCCTGCTGCCATATCCCAAGCCTGCATCTGACCAGCTGCTAGCAAATGGAGTCCCGCCTGCTACTGCTGCGAGAGGAGTCTGGGTCCCTGAAAGACCACCCAAGGACATCAAATGGTATCCGAGCGTGGACGTCCCACCGGGGATCCCCGGAGTGCCGGCACGAGGCAAAAAATGCGAGTTGATATGATCTCCTAGGGGCAGTGGAGATCGAAGTGCAGAGGGCTGGAAGGCCTCGCCGGGGTAAGGATGGTGGTGGAGGTTATGAGGTATGTCGTCTTCGTGGCCAGAGTCCGACCATTGCTCGAGCTCCTCCGAGGTTGCGGAGGTGTCGTCATCGTCCTCCTCGTAGAAATCGGAGAAGGGTTCACAGAAATCTTTAATCTCGAGGTCTGGTCCGATTGTCCCAAATTCGAAGGCATGGCACTGGACTGAGCGGATGAAGCGCGGTAGAGGCACCTGCTGGAACTTGTCGTGGACAAAGGAGCGGATGCGCTCTGCTAGAGCTTCACCGTCCGGACCAGAGGTGGCCCTTACCCAGTCAACTTCGATGGACATCACATGTGCGTTGTAGCTGGAGACCTGGTCAATAACGGTCCCATTATCGGAATGATGGAGTGGAGAGCTCTCGAGACGCCATGCTAAGGTTTATCACGTGATAATCCATTGACATTGGAGATCATCGAGCCGGACAATCCCCACCCCCTTCTGGCTCGGCTTTTCCACATGTTCATGACTCGACTCTTGGGCTCTGAGATGATGCAAGTGGTGATTTTGAGATACCGAGTTAGTGAAAGCTGGCTACTAGTCAATTCTACTAATGAAAGGTGCATGTCCAAGTTAGCCTATGGACCCCTCTTACCTAGGACCCATTAGGCGCTACAGACCCTAGCCGATAGGACCAAGGATGTGATGAACATGCGTATGGGCGTGAGTAATCAATACTATAGAGTTTATGAGGCCAATTTCGGGTAATCTTGACCTCTCATTCATTCATCAAGGTTTTCCGCCGTGTGCTTTCGTCAATTCTAGTCCTTAGGTTCCACGTAGATGGTTGGCAGCTAGCCAAAGGCGGTTACTGCTGAATGCATCGTTTATTCTCGAAAATTCTTATATCCAGAGGTAGCAGAGTTTGCATTTTTTGGCAACCGTATAATCACCCAGATTCAGGACCACCACAGCAAATCAGATGATTCCAGCGCCAGGCACGTCTGATAATGCGATGCACAAGACATCCATCTGCTGCTCTCAGCCTATCGCTAAGTGCCGGACGCGGTTATTACCACAGATCTATTCGCTTAATTCCCAGAATAGATAATTCTAGCACTAACCAACTTGTCCTCCATGGCAACACTTTGTACTCTTATTCCCCACCAACAAGGCTTATAAGGCGTTCTTGGCTTCCGTCACTTCTCGTAACCAAATGACCACCCTTGCTAGTGAGAGTAGTTCGCTTTTCGACTTTTGAAGAGCGCTCTTGCTGTTGAGACTCACGCCGGAGTTTTTGGTGGACGGCTTGGTAATCGAATGAGCGCTGACGTGATTCAAGGAAAGGGGGAGACAGGCATTTCTACGTGGGTTAAAAGTACAGTCTTGGCTGTAGACACATTTATCACTGTATTCAATTGAAGCAAGAAGAGAAAGCTAGAGCTCAGAGGATTCTAAGGAAGAGCATTTTGAGGGTGGACAAGAATTGTATTGAATAGAAAGATTAAGCCACCGCGTGGCGAAAGCTCAAGTTACTGAAATCTGAAAACATCAGATCTAGTACCAGGATGAAAAGTAGAAACATGTAAACATTGAAAACAGAAAAAGTATTTCGGCGCATCAATGGGTGTAATAAGGTGCAGGATAGAAAGCAGCTCATCCTCCTGTTGACGTATACACAGCAGCTTGTTGCTCGAAAGAACGGCCCCCGTGATGAAGGGCCTTGCCGAAGAAGTGAATTTGTGGCCGGGAATCTGAGTATAGAGGCCTCGTCAGCAATCTATTATCAGATAAGAGATATTGCAAATTCCGAATCCTCAGACTGACCATGCTGGGAGCCCTCTAGCCACCGTGGGCCGGGCATTTGTATCCATCTCGACGGCGAAAGTGCTCTTTTACGCCCGAGCAAGATGGAGTCCCAACCTTCGCACAATGGACGACATCGCCCTCGCGGAGGCAGCAGCCGCAGTCGTAGAGAAAGATGTAAACAGAACACATTTTGAAAGAGTAGATTGTGTTTTATCCGGAGAAGATGTTATTGAAGAAAGCTCTTCAAGTTAAAGCTTGTCACTGATGAGCTGGCTAGATTGATGAAGATGAGGAACTCGAATTGCGAGGGATCAAGGCCGCTTTATATCGTTCCAAACACGTATATCTCGATATAATGACTGTGCCGCGACGTGGAGCTATCAAGAAATGACAAGGCGTTCATCCATGACTGTGATATTTTGCGCATTCACTGCCGCTGTGGGGGATGAAAGATGCGCCATATGCATCTAATGACTTGGTAGTCACTCCCGAAATGAGCAAGGCCTCTAGAAGGAGAGGGAGGACGAGGCGTACCTGGTCCAGACAGGCTAACAGATGGCCTCGTTGCGAACCAACAAATTGAAATGTTGGCGTTTATGTGGATCATCAGAGAGGGCCCCCTCTGTCCGGCAGATTATGTTCGGTGATCCAGGTTTTGTGCCCCGGGCACTACGCGTAGACCAAGGTGTGTTCGTCGAATCGTCGATAAGGGCAGATCACCCCCAATTGTTTATGAGAGTTTCCGCGCGCCTGCTAGAAAATACGATGAGAGCACGTCGATACTCATGTCCTGTAGATGGAGCGGCCCAAATAGATCTTCGATTCGGCAAAAGGATCCCGACACGGAACCAACGCTCTCCATACACGACTGACCAGGCAGAATCATCAAGGTCAAATGAGCCTAGAATTTCGCGCATACCTTTGCATTGTCTTCTTGTTCGGAAAGATTCCACCTGCCACAGCCTGCGATGTCCATAAAGTATAAGCCCCATGTTTTCGGGGGCCATCACCGGAGCCCTGAGAGGGGGTTGGCGCGGCACTTCTCCAATTAAGCCTGGGCACAACCCGTGCCTACTCAATTTTTTTTTCTGGTTTTCTACGAATCATATCCCTCCAAAGTCAGGATTATCATTAGCATGGCGTCCAGTAGCGCGTGTGAGGCCTAGCAAAATGTGGTAGCATGGTCATGAACAGCAGGATCAACCCCCAGGCCCGAATAGGAGCTAGAGCCTCGTCCAGACTCAAGCCCGTGCCCTTCATGAGACAGCCCCAGACATCAAGTTTCTAGTCAAGGGGACCCCAATAGGCAATTTGCGTATCATGGCCCCAAGTTTGACTTGCGACAAGAACCCGCTGGAATGGATCAGTTGGTGATAGCAGCGAGCAGGCTGCATTGGGATCAGATATTGGAGTCCATGACGTAGTTTTAAGCGAGAACACCGAGTAGACCATCTTCGGAGTTCACAAATGGTGTCTCCGGCTACGTTGAGGATAGCTTCATCGATTGTTGGCTGGGATTTGATGAGGAAGCGACACATCCCACGATCTCCATGGTGAATACCAATGGACGCGTCGGCCACACCGGGATACATCAACAACGATCAATGCCCGCCAATGAAAATTCACTAACTTTTATGTGACTGGTAGAAAATGACTGTGCTCCCGAGGAGCACAGTCGAATTCCGTTACATAAATACTGGTGACTGAGGCTCATCACTTGGCGCCTGTGCTTCGGGAGATCGACTCCTGGCGAGTGATCCGTCGAGGAGGGGTGGAGGCAATGCACGGCGACTAAGCACAGCACAAATCAGCATCCTTCTTCCCACTCCTTTTGCCGCCGTTGGCATTGCCAGTGAGTCTCAATGGTGGCCTCCTCCAATTGACGAGGGGATGCCAAGAGAGGTAGGAAACAAAAAGGGTACATTGTTCTATTGGGGCGCATGTCGCTGGCGCAGGAGAAGTCCACCACGTGACTGCTCCTTCGATTGATACTACGACGGTGTTGTACCACCTCACCTTGAGGCTACTTTGTGCATTTTCCCATTTCCGAACCAACCATGAGCCTTCAATCTATTTACCACCGTCATCGCAGAATGTGCGAGTGCGGTGGCTACTTCCCTGAGTTCAAGATCTCACATGTCGGCCACCTTCCCTGCGAAAGGACTAATCCAAAAAGCCGAGTCGATCGCGCAGGATCGGTTCACAAAGAGATCTCGTTGTACTCATGAAACCGCGCAGCCCACTGGTCTAAGTGATGTCATTTGCAGTCCTTGGGTTTCCAAAGAGGGATAAATTGCGCGAATGACGGGATTGATTGTGAAAACAAACCGGAGAACCCCAATGTTGCGAATGGAAACGGACGCGGACGCGGACGCAGTCGGGATGATCGGAGCGCGTCAATAGCTTCCACGAGCAAGATCCGGTTGTGGGGGGACGATTCCTCCGCACTCGAGACCAGGCGGCTGCATGGAAATTGGGTGGGCTGACCCAGCCTGTAGACTATTGGCAGTGTTTTCGCACCCTGGGGTGGACAGTGGCTAACTACGCAGTAGTTAAGAGGTCTTCTTTCTTCACTGGGGCCCGTCTTGGATATCCCCCTCACCCTGGCTGCGGATCGTCCGAGGTTGACTAGCTCGCGGTTTGAATCGGACCCGCCAAACGAAAAGGGGAAAACAATAACCTTACCAGTCAACCACGATTACTGATCCACACCCAGGGCGTAAACAGATTACGCAACTAGCAACTCTTTTCACTGCCACAAGGACCGGAAAATGCCAAACATCTGCTCGCTTTTCGCTTTTTCTTTTTCCTCTTTGCCAAGAGAGATGCATAGCTGCCATGGCCCGCTGGGAATGACTGACGGAGTGGCGGGCAGGCTAGACCGGCGCTGGTGTGACCCCAGAATACCAAACCATCAAAGCCAAGAAAGGCGAGGTCGCAGGGTTGGAAAGCAAAGAGGGCAGATCCTGATAACGATCCCAATAGTGACGTTTTGGCCGCTCAGAGGGAGAAGTGCCTGTTCCCCCCCTTTTCGGGCCAAGACATGTGAAATATTTAGGATGTACCGGATTGGGCAATCATGTCGATAACTGGGGCAGGCTATCCGGTCCCTCTTCCAGTCATACCCACTTATTCGGCCTTGTGCTATGCCAAATTATCAGCGATAATCGCGGGGAGGCTTACCTGGCTGGCTATGTGACCTCTTCGGGTATCCACTGACTGTTCGGCTGAGATGCACGATGTGCTGGATCGACGGCTTGTCTTTGATACCGGAATGCCCCTCACTCTCCATGGTCCCTCACCATCTCTTGGCTCCGTTGCGACTCTGGGCTATAAAGTCTGACCGATTTCACCCGCCGGGGTAAATGAAACTAGTTACCTCTCACCTTACACATTACCACTTTCTTCTTCACCTTAAGGGTCCGTCTCGTGCAAAAAACTCTTGCCCCGCGCGCAGCCATTTATAACCGCTTTTGGCACAATTCTCATCCCGGACCACCACACTAATTTTCCATTCAAAACATTCCCTAAGCGATCCAAAAGTCTCTTTTTCACGATGTCTTTCAGAATCCCCCCTCCCCGTCAGTTCCTCGTCCTCTCGGCCACGAACTCGGCCCCTTTCAACCCGAGCCACAAGTTCCTCGTCTTGTCTCCCACCGAGTCCGGCCCGGACTCTCGTATTTATGATGAGCAGGCTGTGACTGAGTCTCTCACCGTCGAGCACGAGCAGGAGTTGCACCGCTCCAACAGCTCCTCCTCTACTTCATCGGAGGCCTCGCAGATTGACGAGGATGCTGCCACCCTGCCCAGTGGCTTCCTCTTTCTCGGCCACACCAAGGGTACCAAGGCCGCCGTGCCTCCCAGTGATTGATCAAAATCTCACTCGGCGTCTTCTCTGTCCTTTTCTTTTCACGTTCTCATTGTCATGACCATTGCTTCATCAACACAATACCAGCGACCGACGTATTTTTGACTTTATTTTATGGCCTAGCGATCATCTGGGTTTATTGATCGTGGATTTGGCTGAACCCAAGAGACACCGACACCGTGCCTCTCGACATTGATCCCATCCCCTTCTGGACAAACCAATGGGATGGTAAAGCACAACAAGGGTGTTCAGAGGCGCTATCTGATCTGGGCTTTTTTCGTGTTTTCTCTTTTCTTATCTCCTTACCTCTTAGGGACTACATGCCAAAGCCCCAGCGGGCGAGGTTGCAATGCAACCAATCAGACTGCAATACAAAATATCATTTCACCAACCACTCCTCCCATCGCTCCTTTTCTACTCCGTAGACACACATACAAACAAGGCACCCTTGCCCAAACATCCAATTCTGATCAGTGCCCAGAAACTAATAAGCCGGCCCACCGGATGCGAGGGAGGTGTCCTCCTTGATGCCCGCCAAGTACGCGCCAAGTGCGATTGCTGGTCTGCCAAGCCTTGTGCAGTTTGATAGACCCGTCTTGGCTGTCCCTGCGCCTCGCGGATCATCTTCATCATGCTGTACAGGCTGGCTGCAATCCGCACTTGTGTACCGTAACGAACACCAAATCCCCTACAGCCGGGGTCGACAGGACGAAATCGCCGATTCTGCTCGCTACGATTTGTGTATTCGTGATGTGGATGATGTTGTTTTGTCATCTAAGCCTCCTCATTCTTGTTTTGCTTTTTCTTGGACCCCGTCTTACAAGGCTCCTAACATTGCTGGGGCTAAATCTGTGTTGGTCGCCCCGGTGAGATCACGGATTTAACCCCCCCTCCCCCCCTGAATCCGCCCCGCATACCCGGTAGACATCTGGAGATAAGATTACCAAGTTCGACTCAATCGATGATCCTGGTGAATTTTGTAATCGTTTCATGCGAGACGGGATGCCTTCATCCAGAGAAGTCTTTTATTAATGGTGGCAATCTGGCAGCTTGATATTTGTGAAACCTTTATGTGCCAGACCATACCTAGAGGAGTACTCGGTGTAGCATGGCGTGTTTGACATCGCCGATACGATTTGCGAAAGCGATATTCTAATCAGACTTGCGGGTATGTTCATTTAGCCGAAGCTGATTGCGTAGCCTGTTGTGGCCATTTGTTCTACTTTTTCCCGCAGCCTTCCGATTTGATAGACCATATCAATGACTGCACTCTCTTCTAGACATGCTTGGATCTGGGTAGCCTATAAAAACTCATCTAGTTAACGATCACCTTCCATTTTTCCCAGGTTGAATGTTAGCGAGACAAACGTCGAGGAACAATTACGTCAGGATCTGAATGATCCCGTCGAAACTGGTGAAGTATTTTCTCTTGTCAAGTGGCTTACCCAACCCGAAATGATTACATTTCAATGTCGTTTCGCGTCTAATCATGATGAGCTGCTCTCTTAGATGGATTTGGAATAAGATGGAGCCTGGAGACAAAACAGAAAAGCCGAATATTGCTGAATGGAACATAAAATTCTAACCATTCCATTCATCTCATGAGTTTGTGCTATTGCCTATCAAAGCGCACCATAGAGAAAAGTTTTGGATCGAAGGTGTTCATACATCTGGGATATAAGACTTCGTGGATGATGGAGCCCGCCAGAAAGAGCACTTGAACTTTTGTGGATTCATTCCTAATTTAGGCATCTGAATTAATAACAGTAGCTGTCAATTGATCCTCAGGGACTACTCTTTATATCGTAGTAGATATCTGATTGGTCGGCCTCTCCTACAAAGACTCCTAGGGTCTTGGACGCAATCGTCACAGCATCATTATTTGTCACGTTCCCCGGTAGCCTGACGTGCAACTCCTCTACAAGTCATGAATACCACAATCTGAGAGCTTTGGTATTTTTGATTCTGTCTGGTGGTTCCTGGTGGGTTCAGGTTCAGCCCGGTTGCCAGTTGTCGATAGCTCATTCAAGAAACCAAGCTTCTCTGATATAATTGCTTTTTTTTCTCTTATCTGAAAGCAGTGCCATGTGATCTATAGTTTGTCTAGAATATGACAGAACGGATGTGTGACTCTTCATCTCAAGCTTCTCTCATTGATCTCTCGTGGACTTTCAAGTTACAAGCGCTATTGGCGGTCATAGTGGATATGACCTCTTGGCCGTGAGACAGGTGTGATGATGTGGGAACCTCCTACTGAGGCAAATCACATGCTCTCCCCAGAGAAGAAGTGAATCTTTATTCATTCCCCATTTCCAAGCTCTCCCTGTCACGAGACCTATCGAAGTTGAAGTCCTACCCCTAGATTCCTAGATTGATCAATATCAGTTCATTCTCCGCATTCCCCGCAAACGGACAAAATTCTCTATTGCGGGGGATCATTTCATTCGAGCAAACCCAAGCACTACATCGAGTGGCTGGAGTCTAGACACCGATCCGGCGAAGAGAGTGATGTCGAATAAATGCTGCGAGGTCGAATCCAGAAAACCGCGATGTGTGTCTGAGTTAGCTGCACAGATGGATTTGTCGGTTATAGACACAATGATCACGATGATACATGAGCAGGTAAGTTTTGTACGCCAAGAGTAGCAGGATTGATGAGAATCAGAACTACCAATTGAGTCTTGACGATCAACACCAAAGCCGTTGTTCACCGCTAATACTGTCGTGGCGGACTCGCCAACGACCGATATTTACACCCACCCAGTACTCCGCACTCCATACCGTATAACATCCACAAGCAAGCGGTCGGCGCTATTTACGGGGGGGTAGGGTCATGTGCCCTATTCAGCTAGTTTGACACGCTAGCGGTTTCTAAACCAGGGTCGTGGATGTGCTGTGATAACTCTATGAGACAGTCTATGACGCTAGTGTCTATCACCTGCGAGGCTTCACGCTAAGAGGAGGGCAGTATGAAGTACGGCGTAAATTGGTGTTTGATACAGTGCCCCCCCCCCCCCCCCCACGCTAGAAGGTTAAAATCGCAACCTGGCAAAAAGGAGAGTTGACCCAAGGGATATCGTCGGTACGCCTGGTAGATCCCCGTTTATGATGATATTTTCGAGCATTGGACGCATCGGTAATTGATCTGCGATGGCTGCCCTACTGTGGTGGGTTGGAATGGAGGGGCAGTGAATTGATGATAGTAGGGACCACTGTGGCACGTACGGTCAGGTTACATTAATATTTAGACCCCACGCCCCACCGTATTCATACACAATATTCTGCCTTACGATAAGCCTCCTCAAAGCGTCGAATGATATGATTTTCGTAATGACGGACAGGATTTAGATGAAATGCAAGGGCTATGTGTGCAAAAAGCTCTCTGTTGAGAGACTCCTGCGTACATTACGGCCTCGTAGCAACATGCTATACCTATCCTATTTTCTAGCCAAGCAGATATTCTCGGCGGTGTGAGCATGGGGTTAAAATACTCTTGTAACGTCCCTGTACTGTGAGGGGTATGTGACTGGGTTCCTACTGGGGCGATTTGTCCGTGTTTCGGACAAGTCGAGACGAGGAGCGCGAAGTCAGGGAACTGTTCAAGTCTATGACTACTCCTGGGTGGCAGGCTGTACGGAGTACATCAAGCAATGTTGTCCTCTGAATTTTTCCAGAGTGTCTGTCTTCTTCACATGTTGTTGTTACAGTCGGGGTCGACTACCGAAATACCCTCATGCCAGATCGAGCGAACCCCGACTAATTTCCGTGGGGGAAGCACACGCGGCAGGGAATCTTTTTTTTTGGGTTGAGATGGAGAATGCAGACTATGCTATTTTCGGCACCAAATGTCAAGTTCAATTGAGGTTACCTGCAGTACTCAGAAGGTGGAGGATGGAGTGCATGGCGATCTCTTCGAGGCAGATCTCAAGCAGGCGCCGCCTTGACCATGGAAGGACGATCGGAGGATGAGTTTGGAGTGTGGCCCGTACTTTGGTACTCACGACGACTTACTCTGTACTCAGTCAGGGTCCTTGGTGAAGACCAGCGGGGCGGTGTGGTCGCGTCCCTCCCTCCCATAGGGCAACCAGGCCTGAAGACTCCGGGCAACGCTAGTTGATGGAAGCCCGACCGAATGCTTCTGCCGCATTTCTAGCGCCAAAGCCAAGACCCGTTGCTTCCCGACGGAAACTTTGGGTTGGAGCCAGTATGACTACTGATAGGAGGTGAACTGTGTCCTCTTGCGACGACAGAAAGACCACGTTTAGCGCCATTTGCCGATCCACAGAGCCTAATTGATGAGGAGATTGGGGATCCGGTATTATTTCAGAGTTTCGTACGACGGTGGATGTGATGGAGCGGCCTCACATTGTTGCCCCTGAATCACCATGGCGAAACTGGAGTACCAGGGGCGGAGCAGGTGACCTACTGCTCAGCTTCAACGGCAACATAGCGGATCTCTATCGTAGTATGTAGTAGAAGACCGCGGCGCCCAATAGAGTGCGTTGGTGACCAGTAGTGGTCTCGGCTGAGCGGGAAATCGCCACCACCAAAATGATCTTGCCCCTTGCAGATAGGACCCCAGATCTTGACTACTAGGGTCACTAAGAACGAGAGCTTGATCCGATCCTGCATGCTGTAAATGATCGATCATCCGATGCTCTGGCGCCGCGGGCAACTGTCATCCGTACTTTGATCCATTCGATATCCCGAGTCCCCGACAGGTCGCCCCAAGAGACAACGGTACTCCGTAACAGCCGGCAAGAAGGCAGCAGTGGAGTCCCGACTCTCTCCAAGATGAACCATGGGCGACGGTGTTCTGATCAGAACGGAGATTCGCTGGGTGTATGGTTGACCTGCTCCACATTAGGCCCGCAGCGTCGGCAAGAGCAGTCAAACATCATGAAAATCTTCACCCCCATCGGGCGGTTTATTTGAGGATCCAGTCAGTAGCGGACACGATGACTGGATCTGCGTGCCAGAGAGCTTCACTTGAGATTGAAAAAGTCCAAAAAAAATCAGCAGATTGGAAGCGAGAAGGGAAGGTCGGTCGGTAACCGTAAACAGGAATCGGAACTGAGCTCAAGAGCGCATCATCAGCCAAGGAGCCATTAGTCATGTTATACCTCTCTGAACTAGTTCACCAAGTAACTAACTGAGTATAACTATGACTACTGAGGTTGGTCCGTGATTGAGTTGATCTGACAAGTCTGAGGGAGCAGAAAGGGGGAAGATCAATAATACCAGAACACCCCCCAGGTGACTACGAAGTGATAAGGTAACTGAGAACTACTCAAAAGCATGCTATAAAATACGAAGATATACCATGATATACCACGATATACCAAAGTTACGCTAGTCTTGAGGACCGTGTTTCAGGCCCGTACAGCCCAATACCGATCATGACGTCCCCTCCGCTGGACTCTGCAAGCGGTGTGTCGTGGCATCATTAGATCGGCGTCGGACCCCCGTCATCGATAGCATCGAAACAGATATCAAGTATTCGTGTTATTGTAGCGTTAATGCGCTTGAATATAGTGTGTCAAAGGTGACTGATGTGTTTTGGCAACCAGCTCCAGCTACATAGGATACTTGGGCCCAATTGAACTCATGTCGTGTGGTGATTTTACTCTTTTACTTTTCATGTGACTTCCTCTTGACTGCCCCCCGTTTGCACTGCATCACGTGCCCCTGGTAATACGGTAACGACGCCAGTCCCAAAGCGGCAGGGTTGTCTCCGTCGCAGTAAGTCCCGCTAGGACTCGACGAGGGCCTTACCTCCTCTCTCTACTCTGTTCTCCTCTTTTATCTAAAGTCGGGATCAAAAACAAGATCAAGGAGAGAAACTCATCTCTGAGCCTTCCCATCTCTTTTCACTGCAACACGCGGTGTCCAAACCCTTGGAACAGAAAGACCAGCGCGTCCATCGCCACTACTGCGCCCAAGAGACAGGCGATTCGCTGGGCCCCAGCACCAAGAGTGGGACATCATCCGAGGGTGGACTCTCGAACCCGCCCAAAACCGCCATTCACCTACGAGTCCACACCCATCGAGGGGCACTGGAACGAGGCTTGCTCTTCTGTCGCATTCTCATCCTTTTCAACTCTCCACGGTGACTTTCGTTCGCGCTTCAACACGGGACCTTTCTCATCAACCCTGTCCCTTCAACCCCTCGGGTCTGGCGTGCTTTGGCTTCGCGCAGGACCAGACAGGGAACTAAAGTCCCAAGAGACCTTCTAGAAAAAAAGATTCCGGGACCTCTTTTTTTGCTTCTTTCATCGCCCCGGATCATACGGGACATTTAAAACGACTCGGAACTGTATAATCCTTCGTCGGCGCTTACTTTTCCCTCCATCACGATGACAGGTGCCGCTCCCATTGACATCACCACTCGACAGTCGACCTCGGTCTCACCACCGGGGCAACAGGCCTCGAATCTCACTTCGGCACTCCAGAGGGCTGGTACGGGTGAGCGCACAGGGAGTATATCGCATCACCCGAGCGGTGGGCTTGGGGTGTTCAAGGCCCCGCCGCCTCGTAAGGACTCGATCGGTGCCGCTAATATACCATGGGGAAATGGAACGAAGCCGATCTCCATGTCGGGGTCTGCCCGTGACAAAGGTCGCCGGGAATCCCTCGCAGGAAGCTTGGTGGGAGGGATGAGCTGGGGTGGCGTGTCTGTAGGAAGCTGGATCCGTGACGAGTGAGTGGCGGAAACCCCTAAGAGACGAATAGATCGAGAGAAGAGGCGCACAGGGTATTGTGAAGGTCAACTAATGACTCCTCATGGCCCTTCCAAACGACCTCTGTCCTCTGCTTGATCGTTCCACCGCATCAGAAGACTGACCAAGGAAATTTCTCCACAGCATCATCATGACCGGCACCTCTCCATTTACCTTCCAGTCGCCTTCGTTCCACTCGTCCTCATATCTGCCGAAGCTGGAGGCCAACTTCATGCGGGACTTTTCCTGCTGCGGTGTGACGTTACCGACGCTCCATGACCTATTACAACACTATGAGGAAGCCCACGCGACCAAGTCGCCCAACCAAGGCCATCGGCCGAGCCAGGGTGAAAACCGGGCTGCGATGGCAGCCGCCGCGATCGCACAGCAACAGAGCCAGCAACATGGCAACCAAGGGCGTGGCCTACAGCCCGACCGCACCCTTGACATGCAACGGAAGATGGGCCAACCCCCCTCCGCATTACAGCACGTGGATTTGGATACGATGGATGACATGGAATTGGACGACCCGATGGGCGACGCGGATGCTGCAACTTCCCAGCTGTTCTCCTCCCAGCTACGCGAAGGTGGTCAAGGCGGATTTGGCAGCTCCAACCAAAGCTCGCAATTAAATTTGGGCATGCTTCCTAGCCATCAGGGCTTCAACACTCCTTCTCAGCCTGGTACTCCAATCGGTTCTGCACGCCCACTTTCCCTGTCGAACAATCCTACCGTCTCCTCCGTCAATACTCCGACTTTGATGGCAAATCCGCTTCAAAATTCTCAGTTCCGAAATACCCCCGATTCGTCTGGGCCTGGTACTCCAGCTGAGATCGATGAAAGCGTGGTAGGCGGATTTGGTGATCTCACTATGCAGCAAAATATGATGGGTCAGAACCAGGTCCAGTATGGACGCTACCCTGGTAATAATGATATGGTTGATCTGTGCATCGACGAGCCGGCCAAGCGGCTGTTCAGCCCCAGTGGTGGCATGGGCACTCCTAATGCCCACTTCAAGCTCAGTGGAGCCCAATATGGTCCCAACAGTGATATTGCTCGGCGGATTCGGGAACAGCAGCTTCTGGCTGGTGTTCCTGACACTACTTCTATTCTTCCAAATGAGGAGCCTAAGCCGTTCCGCTGCCCCGTTATCGGTTGCGAGAAGGCATATAAAAACCAGAACGGTCTCAAATATCACAAGGCTGTTAGTATTTCAGAAAAATTCCTTTTGAAACCACCCTCTAACATTTTGCTTTCTCTTCCTTTAGCATGGCCACAACAACCAGCAGCTCCACGATAACGCCGACGGAACCTTTTCAATTGTCAATCCAGAGACTTCAACACCTTATCCTGGTACTCTGGGTATGGAGAAGGAGAAACCGTACCGCTGTGAAGTCTGCGGTAAGCGCTATAAGAATCTCAACGGCCTGAAATATCACAAATCGCATTCGCCCCCTTGCAACCCGGACTTCCAGCTTGCAGCAGGCCGCAACCTGAATCTCGGCGGTGGTGTGATGCAGGGACAGAACATTAACGTTGCAGGAGCTGGCCTCCCTGGTATCGGCGAGGAGGGTCTCTTGTAAGCTTGATGGGTCACTGGAAACATATAATCTCCCCCGTCCTTGCTTGTCCATACAAATAATATCCAGCGATTCTTTGATACAAATTATCGATGCGGCTGAGAGAGGCAATCTTTCCCGCGCTGGTTTTGGGGCGTCTCTCAAACACGATGTCATGAATTGGTTCGGTGACTATGGAGTTTTCTATTATTTGACTTGGGATTTGACCTTTACGTCCTGTTGTTTTGGGCTGAGTACCCTGATGCCATTGGTTGATATTGGCTTTTGGTTCTCTTTTTCTTTCTCGTTTTCCCCCCTTCTTTTGCTCGATATCCCTCTCGCCGTTTCCAGCTACCACCCTCCTTCCCATCGACCCGGGAAAAGGCAATCTGGTAATAGAGCTATCTACATCCGAGTGATCAAGATTTATCTCAGCAAGATCATTGCTGTCTTTAACTGTTCGTCTGTCTAGAGGACCTGATTCGTTTTTGTCTCCTCGACATGGCTGGGAACCCAGGCCGAGGAGCATTTGGGAAATGAGTGTTTTTATACCTGCAACGTTTCTTCTACTCCCCCTTCTTTGTTATTGCATGCTTGCGTTATGCGTTTTTTCTTTTTTGCACGGGTTGGCTTTTTGCTTTTTCCTTGATTCCATCTATGATTACGCTTATGCTCATGATTGAGTCTCTCTTTCTTCCATTCTCCGATCACAGGGGGATAGTTGACGTTACCTACTCCCTTGGCCGCCTTCGGAATCTCCAAGCGTCCTCGAGATTGCCAGATATCCCCTCCCCAATGGGGCTGCGCTTCAATCGGAACGAAAGACTTTCAACGGATTTTCAAGTGTTGTCTTGAAGATTTCTCAGACCTTTCGTTCTGCTACTCAGAGAAGGCCTTAACTGTGGGCTTTATTCCCCTGTTGGCCCTGGCTGCTTGTTTCTCGCAAATTTGGACCGGGACTGGAACTGAAACTACAAACAAAAGTGTGGTTTTCTGGCGTCGAATCGTGTAGATATGGTTTTATACACTTTGGCTTCTCAACTATTGTGATTATTTGATTGCTTCCCAATTTCTCACTTCGCTATATACTCCTCTGAATTACGTATCAGTAGCAACTATTGCCTAACAGACTCTCACTTGTTGTATCGGTCAAATGGATGAAGGAGAGACGACATTGGTAGAAATATTCCTTCGTAGTTGGTGAACCTAGCTAGGATTTGCTAATTTACTCTAGTACAAAAGCAGGGACGTGGGTATGAAGGGCAAAGTCCACGTGCCCTGCCGCACTAAGCACCATGAGCAAAGTCGATGCTCATATGGAAGAAGTGATAACATAAGGCAAAACCCAAGGTCCAGTCTTGTTAGGGTTTGAGAAGCATAAAAAAAGGAACCATCGTCAGGAGGGGGAAAAAACAGTCGCTTGCACCAAGCATTGGGTAAACATAAGGGGTAAAGGGTGTGGGATAATTTTCATGTGCTGGATATAGCACTGGCAAGAGGAAAAAAGGTATTACAGACCGAACGCAGAAATTTCGTGAACATGAGATTGTAGATCACGGCCTATATGGCGACGAGGGTGATTTACCACTCAAATTCACCCTGGCCCTTGTGGAAGACATATCTATATGTAGAGTCAGCTCAGGCTCGTTTAGAAAACCGCAGACTTCAAACGTAAAGACTTACTCCTTGCCACCAGTGGTCAAGATGCCATCTTTCAGGGTGCACTTCCACTTATTCTTGACCCGCTGGACCTTATCATAGGTGCAAAGCATGACCTGTCCATCCGCCTCATCGGCCTCTGCCTCGTGATCGATAAGATCGTCGGGATCATCCAGATCTGAGTTGATCGCATCCTCATCCGCTTCTTCCTTGACGTCGTCATCTACGCCATCGAACTGACCTGGGACTCGAGGGACTTCAGAGGTCGACTGCGAAGCATTTGCTCGAACCAGAGGAGCAACAAGAGCCGCACGACGGGCAGTTGTAACAGATGATTCCTGCTCGGACAGAGGACGAAGCAAGCCGCCAGCCTGCAGCCCACTCATCCGATGCTTTAAGTACTCACGGAGAAGATGATCCCCTTGACCGTTCTGAGCGGCTTCTCTGCGTCGGGCAACCTCGGCCCTCCAGTCAGCCAGAGAATCATCAGCTCCATCGGTCTGACTGGGTCCGATTGAGGAATGGCCATGCTCCTGCTTGATTTGAGGCATCTGGCCATTGGAAGGGTTGTGCATCTGCGAGTAGGGTTGTTGACCTGCTGCCTGAGACTGGAGCTGGCTGACTGATGTGGCGGCGGAGGCGCCAAATCTTTGCGTCAATTGAGCAGCAGCGCGGTCGCGAGCCATTTGCGGGTTTGGTGTATTCGCAGGCATACTATGATGCATGGGTGGCATTTGGGGAGGGCCGTTCGTGCCAGGTTCTGTCTTGATTCTAGGGGCGCTCGAGGTTGGCGGTGCGACAGGCGTCACCGGTACAGAGGCCTGCACAGGACCTTGCTGCGGCATAGACACTGGAGGAGGGACATGTTGAGGCTGAGGAGGTGGGCGAGGTGCGTTAGATGGGACGGTGGCCTGAGGAGGCAGGGGAGCTTGGGGAATGGGCTGGACTGGGGGATCCCAGGGGAACTGAGCAACATTGACCGAGGAAAGCTTCTTCTGCCAGGTCTATAGATAAGAGGTTAGAATCAGGTATCGGGGTGATGGGGTCATCTTATGTGCAAGGTGTTTCGACGAGTGACGGCTTGGCGGCCTAAGCCCCTCTTAGGCGGGTAGCGGCGGCGGCGGCATATAAAGGGAGCCTCATAATCCGGTGTTCCCCCATAAGCACTGCCTCCCGCACCACTTCGGGTTCCCCCGCTTTTGGCTGACCCTCCCCAGTGTGACCATATCCAACACCATCGAAGTTCACCATATGAAAGACCGAAAATTGTAACTTACCTCACGCAGATCAAGCAGAGTCTTCTGGTCAACACCGCTCTCCTCAAAGTCGACTTGGGAGTTTTCGCAGACGTCCTTGATGACCTTCTCGAATACCGCACCCTATAGCAGTGAGAGATATCGATATCAGCCAACTATTCGAAGCATACAAGACAATCGAAAAATCGCCCTCGAATGATCTATATGCGAACTTGATATGACCTGAAGAGGGGGGCGTTGCGACCGTGTTGGGTAGGTTGTCGCGAGACTGAACTTACCACTTGCTGGTTCGACATGACGGCGAAGGGATAGACTTTAATGCGAGGGAAGAGGAGTGACTGAGAAGGAGGATCAAAGGAGGGCCAGAAGAGGCTCAGAGGCGTGGTTTAGGATATCGGCGACTCGATCAGTGGATATGGCCTTGAGTCGCACTGGGAGTGGCCGTTGGAGCACTGGTCGATCACACCTCTCGGAAATGGGGTGGGTCCAGACGATCTACCGGTCTGTAGAGCCCTTTGTGAAGTAACGAAGGAACGGTATGCACAAAAAAGCAGGCTAGAAATGCAAGCCCAAGGAAATGGACAGGTAGGTGGGATGGGTAGTTTGGCCGTTGAGTTGGAGAAGGTGAAGGTCGGACTTCCGCGGTCGAAAAGCGTCCCCATCTCCCGGGCGCTTAGTCATCCATCAGGAGAGCGGAGCCCCAACGCGCGAAAGTGCCTGCCAAGAGCAATGGTAGAGGCTCTTGGATGCAAGGAGACGGAGATGGAAGGGAGAGGTTGATGAGAGATAACAGAGGTAATAATGTTCACAATTTGTACAACCCAGCCTATGGAAATTACACACAACAGCATAAACTCCCCTTTCCCAGATTAGCCGAGAATTGAAATCCCTAAGAGACGCCGAACTGGATGAATGTCCCCTAGCCCATCAATGCTCGCAAGATCACCATGAAAACCGGGTATTAAAAGCCACACAAGGAAAGAATAACAGGACTCCAAGGTCACCAGTTAACGAATCGTCATGGACTTGGTCAACTGGGCCTTGCTACCAACACCACCCTCGCGGGAAGCAGAAGCGCTGCTGCCAGGCTTGCGCTCGAACACCTTCCAGAATTTCAAACTTTCGTCAGCAGCGGCAGTGGCCAAGATCTGGCCGTCGGGGCTGAGGCTGCTGTGCAGGACACGAGTCTCGTGAGCAGGAATTTCAACGTTGCGAACCAGAGTCGGATAGCTCCAGATGCTGAGCGAGTTGTCGGGGAAGCCGCTGGAGCTAACGATCTCGCGGTAGTGGTTGCTCCAACGAAGGCTAGTCACCTGAGAGCCGGTATCGATACTATTGGTACGAGCACCGGTAGTGGTGTTCCAGAAATGAATGTGACGATCGTAGGAGCCACCACCAGTGGCGAGAAGGTTCAATTGCCAGGGGCACCAGCTCAGTGCCTTGACGGCAGCGCGGTGGTTAGTCTTGGTGAATTTGGGAGCACTAAGTGAGCGGGCATCCCAGATGTTGACCAGGTTGTCATTGCCACCGGTAGCAAGTTGAGCACCATCAGAGCGCCACTCCAGACCACAGACCTCGGAAGTGTGAGAGACAAGCTCGGCAACCTTGTGATCCGCAATGCGAACATCGTGATTGAACACGAGACCGCTGCGAGCACCAGTTGACAGAGTGTGCTTGTTCCAACCCATCACACCGACGCGGGAATCATGACCGTACATGCTGCGGAGCTTAGAACCCTCCTCGACGTCCCAAATCTGAACCTCGCCAGTTCCGAGACCAACCCCAACGTAAGCACCGTCGCCACTCCATTTCACGCTGCTGATGTAGGTGTCGGGCGAGGTCTCTAAAAGGCAGCTGACTGTGCCTGACTCGGCAGACCAGACATAAACATTGCGCTCCAGACCAATGGCGACCTGGTTGCCAGAGCTCCAGTCCAGCAAATTGAGATAGTAGTCATCCAGCAGACCAGGTGCATCAAGGACCCGCTCAGGAGCAGTCTGAACTCGCCGGCGGAACTGAGCACTCTGGGACTTGGCAGGACGAAGGGGACGGTTGTATTGAGCACGGAGATCGATGGGCTTCGATGATTCTGGAGGTGGGGGCTTGAACGCCAGAATGCGAGTGTTGAGGTTAACCCCACAGGCATTTGCCAACGATGACTCGTAGGCGACAGCATCTGGTGCAGGGCGGGTATAGTTCGGCGGCTCACTATCATCCAGGCCCAAATTGTCCAAAGCAGCGGTCAATTCATCTTCAACTGCACGGCCACTGATATCGAAGGCGCTGGCAGCAGAGGCCAGGACTGTAGAGCCCTCGCTGCCGCTTGTCTTGGGACGCTGACTCTCGTCGGGCTTGGCGGCACCACTTGTGACAAGGCCCTCACTGGCCGTTCGGTTAGGGATAAATCGGTCTCCAGCATTGTGAGCGATCCGGACGGTAGTCTTGGTAGGGCGAGACCGAGTTGTGGTCTCCCGTCGAGTGCGTTCCTTGGACGGGGTTTGACCAGAGGAGGAAGGACCAGTACCGGCCAGAGACCAATCAGAGACACCAAGCTGCAAGTGCTTAGGTGAATGACGGGTGCGTGCAATGTTCGACTTGGGAGAATCGCGGTGCGTACGAGATGACTTGGCGACAGATGATTTGGCAACGGAAGCCTTGGGAACTAAAGTCTTGGGAATCGAAGACTTTGGAACTGGAGCCTTTGTAGTTGCGCTAGTCTTGTTTCCCGATGATTTGGCAAAGTATGACGACAGGTTACCACCATAAATAGACTTGGACTTCTCGTAGCCCGCATCTGCCTTTTGAGGAGTGAATGGCGAGGATTCATCAGATGCTCTGGGTGTCGCTCGAGTATTAGGAGAAGGGGTCAGCGGCATGCGGCCACCGGCTGTCTTGGAGGAGAAGATCCCATGATGGGTCTTCACTGGCGTAGAGACCGAAGCAGTTGCCATAGCTCGGGCTGATCGGAATTTTTTGTGTTCGGTAGAGAAGTGAAGCAAGTCAGAGTGGGACTAGCCACGAGGATAAATTGCAATGCGAGAGGCGGAAATCAATGCAGGATAATATGCGATAGACAGAGAATATGTGGTGAGGAGGAGAGAGGAGCAAATTGAGTAGTAGAGAGGAAAGAATAAATAGAATTCCACTTACGGACTGGGCGGAGTCTCGCCGAGGCAACCGTTACCTCAGGTACGGATACCCTAGTCCCAATTGGGTCTAGTGGCAGCCGCACATGACATGCCGGGGGATTCCTTTTTTCGGCGACGATCGCCTCCGTGGAGGAAAAGTGCCTGCGGAAAGTGTCTTGCATCGGCGTTCCGATAGTCATCGTTGGTCGGCAACTTCACGATGCGACTGAAGCTAGAAAAAGAGCCCCTCGGATTGAAATAAGTGATGCGCCCTATATCTTTGAGCATCTTTGTTCCCGTTGTCACCACCTGATGGCCAACTCGACCACTCCCCTCCCCGCTATCCCGTTCCACTAGGACCCACCCACAAGACCTCCGTCATCTTGGACCGTATCTTCAAGACTCTCCAACCCAACCATCTCTGGGCGCGTTCGCTCTCTTATCGTCGTAATGCAGTCGCAAGATACATACCTGTTGCCCGCCAGCCCTTCGAGCGGTCGCCGGGCAACTTCTGCGGCCGATTCGGTCCCAACCGTGAAAAAGGCCCATGGCCATGTTCCTGCATGTTTGGTGAATGCCTCACTGACGTACTGCGGCAACGATTGCATCTACGCCTTCGGTGGCTTTGACCAGTACACTGATGAAGGTATGACTGCCTTGAACATTTCTGACATTCTTTTCCTCTCTCTTCTCTCCTTGTCTGCCAAAACTTGAAAAGTAACATCCTGGGTTCCAAACAGTGTACAACCACGTGCTTCGCCTTGACTTGAGTACCTTGCGATGGGAATTGGTGGATAACTTTGGAGACATTCCTGGGGTTCGGATGGGTGAGTCTCATTATATCCATTCCTGAGATTTTAAGCACGCTGTCGAGTGTATTGGCCTTCTAATTTGCATCTTTTTCTTTTCTGTCAGGACACACTGCCAGCCTTTACCAAGGGGACAAATTGGTCATCTTTGGAGGCGAGAACGAACATCGCGAATACCTCTCCGACGTCATTATCTTGGACCTTAAGACTTTTCACTGGACGTTACCCCAGATTAGCGGGTCGGTTCCACGGGGCAGAGCGCGCCATGCTGCCGTCATCCAGGATGACAAACTGTTCATTGCCGGTGGAGTCACGGGCGAAAATAACGTTATCTTAGATGACTTGACATATCTGGACTTACAAACATGGACCTGGTCTCGAACCTGGAGCTTCACGGCTCGTTTCGACCATACGGCTTGGGTCTGGGGCAACCGCCTTTGGATCTTTGGCGGGCTAGGCCCTAATATGGAACGAACCTCGGACATCTGGTGGCTCGACCTCAAAGGCTCGCCTTCTTTAACTGGAATCGCCTCCTCCCAAGGTACCGACAATCTTCCGGACACACGTTTGCCTATTGCTCATTATCCAGACTCTATAGCTAGTCCTTCCTCTCAACAAATGTCGCCTCGCTCTGGCATCTATCCCGCAAACTCAGCAAGTGTCCAGGTCCGCAATTTTAGTCGACGCAAGCCTCTCGCTCCTGGAGCTATCTCTTGCCTCCGGTTCCACTCTGGTCCGAATGTTCCCCAACTGTTCTCTGGGACTCATTTTCAGTCTTTCACCTCCGGGGTTCTTTTGGACTTGATCACTCCATCTGAGACTGTACGGTCACATGATTGCAATTTATCTGCTCTAGATTTGAATTCCTTGCGCTGGCAGCGCCTAGCCGATGGACAAGAAATCTTCCGGCCTGGTTATCGGTGGCATTATTGCACTGTGAATGAGACAGGGACCAAGGCCTGGTTACTAGGATGCAGTCTCGACCTAACCAATAATGCGCCCGGGGCCAGTGACGAGAATCACATGAGCGAGGTGCTCACTATTGACCTGGAGAAATACGGCTTACTTGGCAACAGCCTGTCAGCGGAGGTTCCTCTCCAGGATGCCTCATGGCCAGCCGACCGGCCAGGTCATTCGCCCGTCTCTGGGCTTGGGGCTGACCTCTCTGCCGTGTTTGACCAATCCCCCGAATCAGGGAGCGGCGCGGATTTTGTCATTACCGCCATTCGTGACGATCATGACTACTCGGTCTCAGATGACCTGGGAGGTACCCCATCCGGATCTGGCGCCCAGACCCAGCCCACCTTCATGGAGCCGAACCCCGCTACCTCAGATCCTATCCATGTTCACAAGATTATCCTGCAGCTGCGATGGCCGCATTTCAAGCGTCTTTATGCAGCCCAGATGGCAGAGTATCATACCAAGAGGATGCACATCCCTGAGCCCTACTCCGTCGTGCGTGCCTTCCTTTACTACCTCTATACGGATAGTATTGCCGGCCATCCCGAGTACTGCTCAAGTGTGATCGACGTGGCAGGGATGCTAGTCATGGCCAATTTGTACGACATGCCCAAGCTTCGCCTGCTTTGTGTGAATCGATTGAGCCGCGAGCTAGATGTGGAAAATGCCGCCGTTGTCTGGGAGCGGGCAGGTCGAACAAGTGAACACTGGCTTATGCGCCGAGCTGCGCAATTCTGTCTGGCCCACTGGGGCCGCGTTGTGCGGACAGATGGTTTCAAGTCGCTCAGCCATCAGAGCTTGATTGAGCTATGCGAGGTGGTCGATACCGAAGGTAGAATCATTGCCGGGCCTGACCTTGAAATGGTTGGTGCGTTTGGGGCGGATGCCCAGGGGGACCGAGACTCGAAGAGCACTCGACTGCGGATGGGTTCCGCTGTGAGCTTGGATGATGAGTCCGAAGATGAAGATATGGTACTTTCATGAACAAAACGAATCCGACACGCATTGTCTTCCGGCGTTCTGTTTTTTCTTTTCAGGGGGATTGGGCTTGGCACGGACGGATTTGGATTACTGTATGGAGTCTTTTACTTCTGGTGGGCATCATATCATGCTTGGAAATCTATGCATCTTTGTTTTTGTGAAATTGTACTCCGTACAGAAGTACCCTGCGATGAGATGTCCTTATCCGCTGCATGTACAAGATCCTCGTAGTCTGTCGAGAGCTTCCAACCGCCCCACTACGATGTGGATAAGACTCCATGCAACTACCGGACGTCAACCCTCATAAGAGTCGCACGGTGAACGGCCCGCCTTACCGCCTCATATTTCCGTGTCTATTCGTCTGCTCGCTTGATTGTTTCAATGTTTCATCCCGCGTGCACTAGGATGCGCCGACCAGGGCTGAGCATGCTGACCAGGATTAGCAGAGTTAGCCCCCCCAAAAAAAAGGGGGGGACCCTGCTCGAGTCTTCAACTCATAATCCTTGACTCGAATCTCGTTCCCTTCGAGACTGGCGCTAGCTCCCTTTTGGGTCCCAGGATCGCGGCTCCACTCTCCAACGCTCTGGGAGCGGGATCTGCTCCGGCAGGCGGAGATAGTTCCTATCACGATAAGGAAGCTCTCGCCTGTTGTCCTTTTTGTGTCTTCCGTGTGGCAGAGGCCACAAAAAAGGTCTGGTTGGACATATATAGTCCATGGCAGCTCTTTTAGGGGCACTCGGTCCAGACCTGCGCCGCAATTGTGCGACCTGAACCTAAATCCCGACATCATTCGAGCCGAGAAATTTCACCACTTTCGAGATTTGAACTTCGCCATCATGGGATCTATAGGGCAATCTTCCCTTCCGGCCGATTTTGTCTGGGGCTTTGCGACCGCTGCCTACCAAATTGAGGGTGCGGTGACGGAAGATGGACGTGGTCCTTCGATCTGGGATACTTTTTGCAAGATTCCTGGCAAGATCGCTGGTGGTGGCTCAGGCGAGGTCGCGTGCGACTCGTATCACCGCACACATGAGGACATTGAATTGTTAAAGACATGCGGTGCTAAGGCGTACCGGTTCTCCCTATCATGGTAAAGCGACAACTGTCTATCAATGTGGATTTCGTATATGGTTTGCTAATGGCTGGGTTGGATACATCTAGGTCCCGCCTTATTCCCCTCGGTGGCCGGAATGACCCTATCAATGAGAAGGGCTTGCAATTCTACGTGAAATTTGTTGATGACCTCCTGGAAGCGGGGATCATCCCGATGATCACACTCTTCCACTGGGATCTTCCAGATGCGTTGAACAAGCGTTATGGAGGTTTCTTAAACAAGGAGGAATTTGTTGCCGACTTTGCCAACTACGCCCGCCTGGTTTTCAAGACCTTCGGATCCAAGGTCAAGCACTGGATCACATTCAATGAACCCTGGTGCAGCTCTGTACTCGGATACAACACGGGATCTTTCGCCCCGGGCCACACAAGTGATCGCAGCAAGAGCGCTGTGGGTGATGGTTCGACAGAGCCTTGGATTGTGGGTCACAGCATTCTTGTCGCGCACGGGGCAGCAGTGAAGATCTACCGTGATGAATTCAAGGCACGGGATGGTGGCGAGATTGGCATCACATTGAATGGTAAGCTGGCCGTTATCATTCCATCTCTCTGATTCCCCCCATGCCAGCAACCATTATTGACATTCGAAAGGTGATTGGGCCGAACCCTGGGACCCTGAGAACCCCGCCGATGTGGAAGCCTGCGATCGCAAAATCGAATTCGCCATCTCTTGGTTCGCCGATCCCATCTATCATGGCAAGTACCCGGACAGCATGATCAAGCAACTAGGTAACCGACTGCCCGCCTGGACGCCGGAAGACCTCGCTTTGGTGCATGGGAGTAACGACTTTTATGGAATGAACCACTACTGCGCAAACTTCATTCGCGCCAAGACCGGCGAGCCCGATCCCAACGATATCGCGGGAAATCTGGAGCTGCTCCTGGAAGACAAGAATGGCGTCAGTGTCGGGCCAATCACTCAATCGCCATGGTTGCGACCTAGTGCAATCGGCTTCCGCAAGCTTCTCAAGTGGCTGAGTGAGCGCTACGGATACCCTAAGATTTATGTCACGGAAAATGGAACCAGTGTGCTGGGCGAGAATGACATGCCGCTAGAACAACTGCTTGAAGACGAGTTCCGCGTGCAATACTTTAAGGATTACATCGGTGCTATGGCGGATGCGTATACCTATGATGGAGTAAACGTTCGTGCTTACATGGCTTGGAGTCTTCTGGAGTAAGTTTCTATCCCCGAGCCCAGTGAGAACCAAGATAGGAGACGGTACTAACTCGCATGTTACAGTAACTTTGAGTGGGCTGAGGGCTATGAAACCCGCTTCGGTGTGACTTTTGTTGACTATGAGAACGATCAGAAGCGTATCCCCAAGAAGAGCGCTAAGACCATCAGTCAGATCTTTGATCGACTCATCGAGAAGGCCTAGGATTGGCTTCCAACCACCCAGGACTTTTGAGATCTTTGAATCTTCTAGACTTCAAGGTCTCACATTTTCACGACGATTTGTTTGCTCTGCTTTGGACGCGAAGGGGAACGAAGAATGTAAACTTCGAATATGCATGCTATTTTCATGAACGCAAATCCCTTTTGATGGTAGATAGATATAGACACAAGGTAGAAATGTGACTCCCAATAGACTATGACCCCAAAATACTATGATCATAGCATAGACTCACACTAGTTATCAGAAATGAAGCCTTACAGCCTTAAATAGATTGGTGAAGGGAAACATGATCGGAAATCCCGACATTCGGTTATCACGAGGCCCTTCACAGTGAAACACTTTTCCGTAACTATTAGTGCTTTGTGTAGGAGAAAATTCCGTCATGCCTACAATATCGGTAATATGAAGTGGAAGGCGTGCAGTATCTTGCCAATAAGGCTCTTAGTTAGACTAGTCTGAATCAGGCAAAAGGAAGAGGACATATTCGAAGCAGCAGATTTTTAACGGCCGTAGCGGCAACTATAAAACACAGGTTGTTGAATAATGAAATTAAATTCGACTCTTTCATTGCCTGAAATGAATATATTGAGCCCAGTCCCAAATCCATGCTTATCTTTCCAACGCTTCGTCATCAGATTCATGACTGGGAGACGAGCTCCTGCAAGTTTAAGAAGCAGAAGAAGAATTGCAGAACACACTACACGTTGGCAAGATTTTTTGATGTCTCCCAAGTGAAGGCTCTGTTATTCCAAGTAAATCAGGTCTCAGGCTTGCTGCTAGAAATCGGGAAGTGGCGTGTTTGCATTTTGGAGTGAAAACCTGCAGCTCAGGCCTCGAGTGGCACGATCTCAGACATTTGTTGCCATACTCCGCTACTTGCATCAAATATTTGCCTCGAGTAATGCAAAAAAAGCTGGTCCGGACCACGGCCCCATCGGGCGACGTCTTTTTCCGTGATATCCGGAGGGAAGCCGTTCGCTGGTCTGAAAACACCACAGAACGATAAGCGTGCTTCCTCAGGGATAGATCCTGTCATGTTTTGTGTGGATAGAGCCCCGGCTGAAGAGTTTGGAGAATCACAGGCTAGCTGCTCTCGTCTGGCTTTTCGTATCATACTAGCATAGCCCTCTTCAAGTCTCATAAGATTTCCAGCTAAGAGCGCAACTGGAGTACATTTAAAGAAGCCTTGCATAGGGGGTGCTTGTCGTAAGAGCTGCAGTGCTCGATGACGCAGTTTTGTCTCTCGACATTTCATTGATGTGAGGAACAGAGGAATACCGACACCCATTTCAAAGGTAAATGGTGGCTGTGAGCCATCGGGTCCAGCCGAGGTACTAAGCACCAAATCCGCCTGTTGAATGATAGTCGTAAAATCTGCTATATGAGCATCATAGACGGCTTCCGAATATGTGAGACAACCGGAGAGTAAGATTGATGCTGCGGCATGATATGTCAGGAGAACAGGCTCTAAAGTCAACGTAGATGAAGATTCGGCCGAAATGCTTCGACAAAAACATTTATAGGCGCGAAGCCAGTCATCAAGTTGGGTTTGAAAATATTCCTTTTTCGTAAGCATATCTCGATTCACGAAAGCTTCGCCTCCAACCGTATCCAAATGTACTCTTGCTTCACGATCGAAGAGCATTACGTCCGAGGTAATGACAGTAATGGCGTTCCGAGCAGAGCTAATTGAAGTCAACACAGAAGCGACTGTCTTTTTCTCGGCAAGTGCAAAAATCTCGCTGGGCTGAACGCCGGAAATCGTTAGGGAGACGGTACCTAACCGAAGGAAAAGCGGAATTATTGTCTGCTGCAAAAGAGCAGCTTTTGTCGCGGACACCCCTCCCAAGGTAACTTGAGCTCGAAGGTCAAATATTAGGCTAACACCCTGTTTATATAGGATCAATGCCTCTTCCATCCTTCCTTGAATAGTCTCAATGCAGATGAAAAGCACGCAACTGATGAGTGCAATGTATGGGTCTGTCTTCCCTCGCTCAATCTGGGAGTGGATGCTCGATATTGAACGTGAGTACCATGCCAGAGCCTCTTGCTGCGACTGACTCAAATGATGCGAGCCCCTATCTTTTGCTCTCAATAATGAGAAGTCTACGCATTGATCAGGGTGTTCAAAAAGTCCACTGATGGCGATCATGGCGTCCCATACAGCAGGCTCTGTGCGGCAGAGTTGCGGGACGACGCCTGTCCAAAAGTCGATAGTCATACCACCAGCAAGATATTTTGCGGCATTTTGAACATAATATTCGAATGCGCGACGCTCGCGTCGGCCTGAATTAGGCGACAACGACATCGCGTAGCTAGGGACCAAGGATGATGGAGTTGCTGGACGTTTGAGAGAAGTTTCATCACCATCATATTCGCATCCTCGTCCCGTACTGGAACAACGATAACATGTTGGTCTTTCCTCCCCGCACTTGACCCTCCTAATTCTGTTCAGCTGTTAGCGGGGAAGCCGAGGGAAACGGAGCAACTCACTTGCAGGTCTTGCACCCTGATCTTGATTTTGGGGCGCCAATGCGGCGGCTGGCCAGAACTTCAGCGCCCATGCTTCACTGTCTCCATTTCAGGCTTGCCTCAAGGTCCTTGAGACATGCACTTGAGCCCAAAGCGCTAGAAAGGGACGGATGAAAGAGGAAGTCACTCAGCACCGCCCGCACATTTCCTCACGCAAGGCTATCAGCCTTGCTGCCTAAGGCATCAAAAGTGTCTCCAAGCAAGACGAGTGCCAACTTGCTTTTTAGGTAGACAGTAGAATGGACAAGGTATGCATATTTACAAACAAACAAGTAGATACCCTACTCCTACTGGAGCGAAGTGGGTTTCTGTATCTGTGAAAAAAAGGAACCCATAGATGCCATAGGGAGAGCCAAAATCCCGTTCAAAATGAATGATAACGCTTCAATTCTCATTTTGATGCTAATACTCTTTCCACTGGATCCTCAATTCTCCTCAAAGTGCATACCTAAAATGCTTTGACTCCATATCAGTCATGTCTTTGAAACCATCCAGAATGGCCCGAGATTGGGTCTCATTGAAAGTTAGATCCTCCCCGGCCGCTACGGCTGCAGCATCCCTTCGCGTATTCTCCCATCGCATGGCGATATATGCTATTATTGATAGCACAATTATTCCAGCATAGCAAACCAGAAGCCCCGTCAGTGCAGAAAAGTACCGTGGAGCTTCACGGGAGAAAAAGATATTGGAGCCCGCGACATTCCCGGCGGCGTATAGTGCGAACCACATACCGTTGGCGACCGATCGCTTGGTGTGACCCGCTACATTGGTCGAGAGTAGATTCCAGGAAATAATGACCGGGGCGCCAATAATGTACTGCAGCCAGGTGCATCCAACGAGTGTCCACCTGTGGTCAAGGCTGGTGAAACGGATGCCCAGTAGCCCGGCGAATGGAATCAGACTCACAACGGCGAGAACGATGCAGCGCGAATTGGGGACGTATGTCGCGACGAGGCCGCATATGGGGACTACGATGGCTTCAATGGCTCCTGTCGGTAATTGAAGGAGCGTGGCGTAAATTCCACTGAATCCAAACCCTTTGATCAACGAAGAAGCAAAATTCGAAACTCCGCCGTTGATGACACCGCAAGCAATGCCGATACCTGCACAGCAAAGTATCTTAATGTCATAGAGTATTTCCACGGTCTGGCCCAATTTGATCTGTCGAGTTTTCACGCCAATCATGTTCTCCGCGACTCGCCGAACAGCTATGACGCGTTGGCGATGGGTAAGGAAGCGCGCAGAGGCGGGCGAGTCAGGCATGAATGCGAGGAATAAACCACCACAGACAAAGTTGAGCAGCCCAATAGTCAGGAAAATGAGCTGCCAGCTATGAAGAGCGGTGTTGTGGGAGTGTCCGAGACCGAAGCCGAGCAATGCTCCTACCATAGTGGCCATTCCATTTGCACTCAACCAGATAGCCATGCGGAGAGGTTGTTCGGATCGCTTGTAGAACATGGACGTGATGACCATCACTATAGCTTGTTAGAAGGATTTGGCCTTGGAATATGTCAAGCTTTTACGGGTGGGGAGACACTCACTGCATGGACTAACACCTGCCTCCGCCATTCCCAGCAGGAATCTCAGGACCAAAATGCCTGCGTAGTTCTTGGCTCCAATGTGTGCAATCACAATGATACTCCAGATCACAATCATGCATCCCATATACTTGGCAACAGGCAATCTCTGAATAAGCAGGTTCGCAGGAAGAGCCCAGAACAGATACCCAAAGTTGAAGATTGCTGCCACCCAGGAGTATCGCTGACCCTCGAGGCCAAGATCAGGGATAAGAGAATACGCCGAAGCATAGTTTAGTGAAAGTTTATCTGTACGGGAATCAAAATATCAAAAGCAGTTCCTCGGCATGATTCAGTCATTCAGGTTTATCTTACCAAGAAATTGTATCACATAAGTGACATAGAGCTGCAGGAATGTCAGCAAATGGCCGAGCGCGTTGAACAAGTTTGTCAAAATTGTCGACTCACCATCGGCATGATTCTCCAGTCCAAGATTCTCAGGACCGCAGCTCCCTCGCTCTCCAGCTCCTCATCCGACAATCGATCAGCCTCAACATAGAGATCAGCTCCAATGTCATGGACCTCCCCGATCGAGACATTTTTCTCCATAGCAGGCGGCTGTTCGACTTTAGCATCCTCTGAGGTCATATTGAAGAAAAGGGCAGACAAGATTCAAGGTGACTGATTCAGCATCCTTCTGCCGCCCTGCTCTGCCATCACTCCATGCTTATATGCCTCTTGTCCCCCTCTTGAGAGCAATTGCTATCGCCGCCAAGCAGTAAGCTAGAGAAGCTCGTTATCCTTGTACGATGATAGGCGCTCAGGCGGACTATCGCCCGCCTACGGATGGCAAAGTGGAGAAGATGCATTCAGCGGACAATACTCCGCCGTCTCCGCACTTGACTGTCGGACTGCCGCACTGGCTGTATAAGATCATTACCGAATGACAGGAACTTTATCGCACGAGATCTGGATTCTCTTGCAACTGAGACCAATTGATAGCGACTGTTTTTGTTTACCAATCAACGCGCCAGAGCAAATCATATAGCGAATCTCTTGTCCCAAAACATCATGGTTCAGCCAAGCTCGGATCAAGAGTTCACTTTGCTCGACGCTAGTATCTGCGAACTACAAAATGCACTCTCGTCGGGGTGGTTCACCAGCGTAGACTTGGTCTCGCGCTATCTACGGCGTATCAGTGTCTATGATGCGAATGGACCAAAGCTCAGTGCTATCCCGGTTCTCAATCCATCTGTCTTTGACGAAGCTGCCGCATCAGATGCCAGGCGTGCGACGGGACAACCATCGCGACCACTAGAGGGTATTCCCTTTCTGGTGAAGGACAACATCAAAGTCAAAGGCATGACCGTTGCCAACGGATCACCTGCTTTTGAAAAACTCATCGCAAATGAAGATGCGGCGTGCGTGCAGATTCTCCGGAATGCTGGCGCCGTTCTTCTGGGGCGGACCAACATGCCTGCCATGGCGTACGGCGGTATGCAACGCGGAGTCTATGGACGTGCCGAGAGTCCATATAATAGTGGTTACTTGGCCGCAGCATATGCCTCGGGCTCATCGAATGGATCTGCTGTCGCCGTCACTGCAAACTTCTGCGCATTCTCTTTGGGAACCGAGACTGTCTCGTCTGGCCGGTCGCCTGCATCGAATAATGCTGTCGTTGCATACACGCCATCCAAGGGATTGCTCCCACTTCGCGGCGTGTTCCCTCTCTATCCAACCTGTGATGTATTGGTGCCCCATACTAGGACCGTCGAGGATTTACTCCGCGTCCTTGACGTCTTGGGCGTTTCTGATTCAGCACCAAGAGGAGATTTCTTCAACGAACAGACATTCGTCAGACTTCCCTCGATTGAGTCTATTCGCCCGGATTCTTTTATAAACCTGACTGATAACTCGTCTTTGAAAGGCAAGCGCATAGGTGTGCCTTCAATGTACATTGGAGGAGACGATTCTTCCGTCCTACCTGTCAGCAAAGTGAAGACACGGCCATCTATCATAAAGCTCTGGCACGAGGCAAGAAGAACCCTGGAAGCCTGCGGCGCTGAAGTGGTCGAGACCGATTTTCCTCTTGTGACAACCTACGAGTCGAACGCAGCCACCGGGCAATTAGTTACAGTTGCCGATCTTCCAGAAGGCTGGCAAGCCAAAGAACGATGTGAGGTCGTCTCCCATGCCTGGGATGACTTTCTCGTCGCAAATGGCCAAAAAGACCTCGCATCCCTAACAGTTGTCGATCCTGCCACGATCTTTCCCTTGGCCCCAGGCTCCCTTCTTGGTACCCCGGAGGCAGCAAACAAGCCACGATGGGACGAGATTGTGGCATATCCGCGCACAAAGCCGTCTTCCATATTCAAAATTCCAGGAATGGATCAAGCGATTCATGCCCTTGAAAATGCCCGAAAAGCTACCTTCGAGGATTGGTTGGGTAAACTTGGCCTCGATGCGGTGGTCTTCCCCGCAAATGGTGATGTGGGCGCTGCCAATGCTGATCGAGATGAGGAGGCATCTCTTTTTGCCTGGACCAATGGCGTGAAGTACTCTAATGGCAATCGGCCAATCCGTCACCTCGGAGTTCCAACAATTTCAGTTCCAATGGGAGTGATGGAAGATACAAAAATGCCGGTGAATCTCACTTTTGCGACCAAGGCCTATGAGGACATTGATCTGCTACGTTACGGATACGCCTTTGAGATGGCTTCTAAATGCCGGTCTCAGCCAGCTAGTGTACCAATTTTGTCCTCTGATCGAATTTTGGTCAGCGATATCTCTCGCGCTTCGCAAGGCCCAGTAGAACTAGCAGTGGAAGAACAGGTCAAGGAGATTCAAGGCTCAAAGGTGCTTGTTCGGATTCAAGGATCCGTGCATGTATCTGACGATAGTTCCGTGCGGCTGACATGCTATGTGAATGGCGAACCATTTGAGGCCGCGTTAGAGAACGGAAAGTGGTCTCTCACGATATCATACCCGGCTTCTGAACGGGATGACGCGTGGGAAATGTGGAAGAGTCCAGCGTTGAACCAGACGATTGTCATCATTACGGCACATGCAAGCAGATACACAACGGCTGGGAAATTGATTCTGTTGTAACACTAATTCTTCATGGGGTCTGTGTCTTGTCATGCGAATAGTCTTGATGATATCATATCATTTACACTGTTTCAGTCACAAGAATGTCCGGAAGCGCTTCATACTGTACAAATCTTCCATACAACATATCCTCTATCATCCCCAAGATCGCCCGATGTAGATATTTCTTCTTCAACTGGTCCAAGTGGGCCTCTGCAGCCGCTAAGCCAGGAACATCAACCTCCATTGCAGATGTCCCGGAAGTCTGCAAGATCTTCCGGTGCAGAAATTGGAACAGTTCGAAGTATGGTACAGCATCCTCCCAGCGTTCTGCAAAACATGCAAAATTCTTCAAGCAGGCGTTGATAGCCTCTGGTGAGTCGTAGGAATTTTGACCCTGTATGATCAGACTATCCATGAGTGGCCGTGTTGCCCAGATCAAGTAGAGGAGCATAATAGCAGCTCTGAACTGGAACACCAACTATATAGATTTCAGTCATCTAATCTTTGGCAAAATGTGAGTAAATTTCTTACCGCAGACCAGGTAAAGCACATCACATGTCCCTCCTCTTGTAATCGGCGGAACTGTAAACAGACTTCCACCACAGCAGAGAATATCTCTTCCGTCCCCTCTTGGTCAAGAAAGTTCCACTTCTCTTCCATCAATATAAGAATACTATAATCGTACAGCTTCTTCATCCAGCTTGGGTGACAAAACCCGCTCGAAACGTTCGAGGTTCCGTAACGGGGTATCTCCTGCCTCCAAATATCCAGAGCCGACTTGAGTGACGAGCTGAAAGCATCTTTCTCTACAGAATATCGCCAACGTGACCTTTCAAGGGAACGTCTAATATTATTTTGAATTTTTCGCAGTCGAAATAGATGACCTAGTGCGGGATTCGCGTTCCCGGGAGGTTGGATCGTGTCTCCTAGAACGCAAAGCTGGAATTTTGTCAGTGAATTAGCAAAAATGAATCTCTCACAATGCTTGCAGTCTTACATCATCGTCCACAATTCGATATGAAGGGGACACAGGACGGTCCCATCCAGAGGCAATGACCTCATTTAGCATGTAGCATGCGATGAACATGTTCTCTGACATGACCTCGCCCGAGGTAGCACCTGTTCCTTCATCCCCTTCAATACGGACATGTTTTCGAAGGTGGGTTATTGCGGCGGTGCAAAATGGCAATATTGAGGAGACAGTAGTGGCAATCTCCTCGGACGACGGGGAATGCAATGCATAGACGATCAGGAGCAGAGATGCTTGAACCTGTAGGACCATGGACGGATGGCCCACCACATGTGGATAGTAGTTCATCGCAGAATCATACAGCTCTTTTGAGCGAGTCAAATGCGCCGGGTCTCTGTGCATTGTGCTGCAGAGAGATGCCCCGATGGCATACACCATGCGGAGAAAGAAAAATCGCCACTCTTCTTGTCCGGTTACATCCTCCTCGCGATGCCATGTCTTCCAAGCAGACTGATTTAAGAAGGGCCACTCGCGGTGTGATATTGAGAAGTATATGTTTGTGTAGAGCTCTGTGAGCCATATTGAGTCCTCGCCAACCAATGGAAAGGATGGCTTATCGAGGCGAAGGATATCAATTGTTTCATCATTCAATTGATAGAGAGAATCCATAAGCGACAATGGCGAACACGATGATAGTCCAGAGATCGGGATTTGAGGCTGCACAGCAGACGAGAGTACCAGCGCTTGGCTCTCATCCGCCCCAGTAGCCCAATATGGCGATCGCACACTTGGTGCTGTACCCGCTTCATCACAGCCATTCTCCACAGGATCAGTCTGTACGCCCGCATCGCATAACTCCACACCTTGTGTCGCTGAACATGAGCCTTCCAGCTCGGCTACCCTCCTCTCGAGGTCTTTCAGGTATGCGACCGGGATGGTAATGCTATCTCCCGACTTGCGCGATCTAGCAGGCAGACACTCTGCACCTTTGCGGCGGCACTCGCCGCAGGTGGGCTTCACGTGGTCACATTTGCGTTTCAGACGGAAACAGCGGGCACAGGCGATATCTCGTGGTTTGAGTGGGCGCGACATGCGGGTATTGGGAGAGTCGAGGAGGGAGAGACAAAGTGGCGTGCGGGGGAAAGCGGAGATGGACCGGCCGTTTTGATCTGCTTTTCCATTGATAAGAAGTTTCGGGGGAATTCCGAGGCCAGTCTGATATCTATTGGTAGCCGAAGATAAAGCCAACATGGTTAAGATCGAAAGATAATAGTAATGGCCGACAAGCGCGCTTCAAGAAGGGTCACATCACCATCAGAGTAGAAGACGGAGGAGATACTACAGTACATCCCTGACATCCCTGAATCTTCTCCATGAGCCACTGGGCGATGATGAGATGCGACTATCAAGAATGACCACAGACTGAGAAATCAAGAAAACACTCCACAGTAATTGATTTACCCAATACAGGCTCCATACTAGCGATGCGCCCAATGTCGGCAGTCATCTATCACCCTTTCAACCTCGGATCCACTTCCCCATTGCCGAATCATAACCGATGATTTTAAGATCAATACTCAGCGTCTTCAGCATGAATTCAATGGAAAAGTCCTGCAACATGCTAGTCAGCCGGTGCACATCTCCAGTTAATCACTTGATCAATTGTCGCCTTGATCCCATTCGTACCTCATCCTGAGACTCTTCTTCCCACGCTTTGGAGCCATTCTGCTCCTCCGCAAAGACATCGCCCAGATCCCGGTTCGCATCACCGTACTCATCCACATGTTTTTCTCCTCCCTCCGCAAAGTGCCACTGGAATGCATCACGTTTCGAACGCTCCTTCCACGCTGACAGGCCACCCATACGAGTGACACGTTCCTGGGCATCCGTGAAGACCGCGTCAGCGGCCTCCTGACTGGCATGACGCCACTTCGTGATCAACCGCTCAAGTTCGGTATCTTTGTTTGAGGACTCAATGCGGAGTGCTTGTTTTGCAACGTTGAGCTCTTCACGTAGAGCTGCAAGTCGAGTCTGTAGAGTGCGCTCCTGTTTTTGCAAACGTAAAAGCTCGGGGTCTGCAAGAGGCGACTGTGCGGGCGTGGTGAGTGCAGAACGATTTGTAGGTCGCACCGGGCGCATAGCCTGGGATGAAACTGGCGATGATGCGATTATGTCAGGGTCCAAAGTCAGCCCTTCGGATTTACCGGCCTCATTTTGGGCTATTCCGCTTGCATCGGGTGTGCGAGGTGATACTCGAGATGCATCCTCAATAGGCTCAGGCTTGCGTAGTGGGGACTTGAACGGCCTCGAGAGGGCGGCTGCCGCGTTCAGGCGACGTCGTTTGCTTGGAGGATGATTGTCTACCATAGTGAGGTAGGCTAATGGAAGGATATGAAGGAGGGGAAAGGACGTAGAACCCCGATACTAAGGAAAAGGACAGGATTGGAAATGAGAGTGAAGGTGACGATGAGCAACTCCAGATGTCTTATCGATAAGAGGCTATGCAACTGATATTTATCTACATTTGAAATCCATACATTACAGATTCCTCCATCAATGACCCACTCCACCTGCCACCCACTGCCCGAATTCAGGGTCACCAGGCTGTGGGAAGAAGCCACGGTCATTAGGGTTCGCGTTGGCATTAGCGTTTGCGTTGCCATTAGCATTGCCAGCCTGGTTGGCCGCGTTGGCATTCTGGCGGTTACGCTGCTGTTGCTGACGGATGTACACCAGCACGAGAAGGGTTGCGGCCAGCCCAACGATAAGCAGACCTTCAAGGACACTATCGTCTATATCAAGGTCCAGCTCGTCATAATACCCATCTTCATGCTCTGCGTGGACGCCCATGAAGTCTTCGTCGTCTTCGCGTGCTTCGTAAAGCTCGTTGTAATAGTCAGCCGCGTCATTCTCAATGAAGGCCTTGATCCATTCCTTGAAGGTACGTCGAGGTCTCGTATCTGTGGAAACAAGTTAGTCAGAGAAAGGATATACATTGACAGGCGACAATGTCCTTCGTTCTTACGAGCTTACCTTCATCACGGATGGGATTGATATCTCCATTGGTAATTCGGTTCCAGAATCCTCGTGCGCGCAGCTTCAGGAGGCTAAGCTTCACAGGCAAGTACGCCTCGCGATTAGTCACCAGAGCAAGATCATAGTATCGCTTGGCCATGTGGAAATCTTGCGCCACAGCAACACCATTCTCATGCATCCAACCTAAGTTCCAGTATGCCTGTGCACTGTGGTGGGCTTCAGCCGCATTGTGATAACACGTCGAGGCCTTCTCGGCATCTACCGGGGCACCAGTTCCGCTTAAGTAATAGTCACCCATCTTCACCAAAGAATCGATATTAGACTGCTTGGCCGACCTAGTCCAGTAGATCAGAGCCAAAGCCGAATTGCGCAGCAGCTTGGTACGAGTTCTCTGAGCCCATGGCAAGAAGCGACTCAAAGAGAAGAGTGAGCGCTGTTCGTCTAGAAGGTATGCCACGTTGGCTTGAGCGTGCTCGTATCCTTGCTCCGCGGCCATCATGGCTGGTATGAGAGCCCGCTCCTTGTCGCCATTTTCATATGCGTCGTTAGACTCGGCGAAGGCAGAGTGGACGACTTCCGCCTTCTCAGCAACCATCTTGTAATACGCAGCGGCAACACCACAGTGCGGCTGTCTGCCGACGCCAAAATTGGCCATCTCTGCTAGATAGTAGTACGCCTCCATCCATCCCCAACGGGCAGCGAGCTCAAAGTATCGAGATGCGGTAGCCACATCTCCTTGGTCCAGGAAAAGCGCGCCGAGTCGAGTCTCCGCAGCGGGAATATCCTGGTCAGCTGCAGACTTGAAGTATGAAGCCGCCTTGTACGCGTCTTGAGGCACTCCGTAACCGTGGAGATACATTAGTCCCATTTCGTGCTGGCAAAGAGCATCCCCATTCTTCACACCTCGTCGGAACCAAAGCAAAGCCTGGCCCAAGTTCTGTTCAACACCTTCTCCGCGCAGATACATCAATCCAATATGTCCTGCTGCTTTGGCAGCTAACTTGTCTAGCCCGAGAGAAGGATTTGGGACGAAAGAGCCATCCTGGTTCCAGTAACGCCTCGTTACAGTTTTGAAATACTTCATGGCTTTCTTGAAGCTGCGAGGCAAGCCACGAGCTCCATCGTAGTTCATTTTGCCCAGAGTGAACGTGGCCTTGAGTTCACCTTTGCGAGACATGAGATCAAGGTACTCAAGGACATCTTCAACACTGGACTCGGTGGCGGAGTGACTAGGATCCCGCGCATTGTGCCCAGAGCTCGACACGCTAGCACCTTCTCCATAAACACCGCCCTCCTCATCCGCCCACCGGTAGGACTCCCTGACCATGGCATGACCACCAGGCGGACCGGATCGATAATATTCGATAGCCTTATCGGCGACCCTCTTGTAGTAAAAGACCGCCTGTTCACAGTTCTTCGGGGTGCCGATTCCAGAGTGGTAACGATATGCTAGTGTCATTTCTGATCGAGTATTTCCTCCCTCCGCCGCGAATTCGTGGTACATTAGCGCCTTGGCTTGATCGCGTTCGACAGCGTCACCAATACCAGTCGCATACATGAATCCAACCATGGATTGGGCAGTACTGTTCCCTGTCAACCAAGCCAGGTCGTGATACCACTGGAAGGCCGCACTGAAATTGCGCGGGTGCGTGAAGTTGCCGTAGAAGTTCATCTCCGCGAGAAGAAACATCGCGTCCGGGTCGGCATCTTCATCCGCGGCGGCCTTAAGCTCTTCGACTGCGTGCGCGACCTTAGAGCTGAGCTTCCTTTCAGCTTTATCAGGGGCGGGTCCGTTCAAAAACAGTAACCGAAATGCCTCGCGACCGTAATGTAGTGTGTATCCGACGAGTCCGGTAGGTTTATCAACATCTAAAAGGGCCGGCTTCGCTGCTCGAAGTGTGTCCCAGGCATTTTGAACTCGTTCTGCCACAGGAAATTGAGTAGTATCAGTACGACCAAGAAATCTGAAGCTGCACGTGCGACTGTTCTCAGGCGAAACTCACCACTAATTGGCCATGGCTCAGGTTCTGGCTCTGTGAATGAGAACTCTGATTTCTCGTTGCTTCCCAAAACTGCCGTGGATGAAGCGTCTCTCAACGGTGCTTGGGTCGGCCCAGCTGCGCATGTCTGTAGAATCACTTGAAAGCGGAGTCAGCACCGATTGACAACCCCCGAAAGAAGTGGAGAGCGAGGGGAACTCACGCAGGGCCGATAAGACGGTGATCAACGGCGTCCTCATGGTGCCTGTGATATATGAATATTCAGAGATTGGAAGAATCGCATTGCGACTCCGTTGGGCGTCGGAGACAAAAGGTGGAAGAGAAACTGCTGGAGCGCATAGCACTCGGTGATGTAGTTCCATTCCAACGGGCCACTTGGCTAATCGGTGGAGCTTCATTCTGCCGGTATCGTTTCACCGCTTTGTCAAACAACAGGCTATTCAAACAACGCAGATAGATCTAGATGGCTCGAGATACATAGATTCGCAACAACCTTTAGAGTGATTGCGTCGTTTACACTATTGACAATCAGGCGTTTTATCATTAAATTCCTTTTATTCAACTCCCTAGAGTCTGTGTACAGCATGGGAGAAAATCAAATCAAATACAGAAACCCCCAGTGCGCTCTTCATGCAAAAAGAAAAGGAAAAAATATTTGGGCAGTGACAGCGCGTCCCCTATCATGAGCTTGAAAGCCATGTAGCCTCCCCCAGAAGCGGGACCCTGGGATCAATAAAGACCTAGGTACCGCCCCAAGAGACACAGAGGAACAGATGCATAACCACCTGCGAAAAGGCGGGGGGGGGGGTAACAGAGTCGTTCTCAATTTCGGAAACGGCAATGACAGCTGGAGCTGGGGCATCGTAGGAAAGTGAGGAAAAAAAGAATTGATGAAACAAGCGAGCCCAGCGAAGGGCTCACCAGCATTGCTAAGAAAACAGATACAGTCGAACGGACGACAAGCGAGCCACCCGAATCGTGAAGCAGAAAGATGAACATCCAATTCCGAGTGGTCAGCTGCAAAATAAGTCTTTTTTGTAGTTTGTGAGAACGTTTTGGTGATAATACAGTGGTACAGCACGAGCCAAAGCTAGGCAAGCCGTGTCTGTCCTCACTTCTGGCGCGGAGACCTAGTCACAGCAAGTCAGTCATAACATTCATGCAGTACGTAAGAAGATGGGACTTACGTCGGGCTATGGAATTCCGGCGAGCTCGGGCTGTAGGCAGCCGCGGGCGACGTCGGAGAGCCAGAGAATTTGGGAGACGTCGGCGAGTATGCCTCGGGTTGCGGGGGAGACCAAGATGGAGAAGTAGGGCTCCACTTAGGAGAGGTTGGAGAGGCAGGGGATGTAGGAGACAAGTGCCGACCACCACCAAGCGCAGGGCTGGTAGGGCTGTACTCAGGGGACGTCAAGCTAAAGGCTGGCGAAGCCGGGCTGAAGTTGGGTGAAGACGGGCTGTAAGTCGGCGAGGTGGGAGAGTACGATGGAGAGGCCCCAGCAGGCGACGAAGGCGAGTAGGCCGGGGACGTGATCACGAACTGCGGGCTCGATGGCGAAGTTGGCGACATTCGAGGAGAAGTGAAACCCGGGCTGCTAATACCAGGAGACGTAGGTGAGTAAGCAGTCGATGACGGAGACCAGCTTGGAGATGCCATGCTAGTATTGAAGGGGCTAGTCGGAGAATAGACATGGCCAGGGCTGCGGGCACCGGGGCCGGGGCTGAATGAACCGAAGCCATCGGCAGGCTGATACTTGGAGAGGCCTCCAGGTGACTCGGCACCACCCTGATGGATCGGCGAGAAGCTCGAGTCGGGGTCAGAATCGATCATGTACGAAGAGCTGGCCATGGGCGATCCACTATCGTACTGAGTGGCCGCACCATCAGAGATGATTGCGTCCTTTGCGCCAACGCCGCCCATCAGGGCGAAGCGGGCATTGTTCGAAACAACCGTGTTCAGCAAGTTCTGATCCAGGTAAACATCAAACTCTCCCGTTCCAGCGGGGGCCATCTGTCCAAGGATCAGGTTCTCCGACACGCCACGGCAGTCGTCAAGCTCGCCAAAGGCGGCAGCCTCCAACAGGATCTCGACTGTCTCCTCGAACGAACAACGCATCAGCGCACCATTGTCGGCACGGTTGATACCATGACGAGTGACGGGGGTCAAGTAACCTCGGACAGTCATGACATCGACCAGGAGGGCCAAGTGACGGTGATTGACATAAGAACCGTCAAAGGCCAACACCTGGGTCAGTTCACGAAGCACGGCAGTACGGGCAGCCTCAATACCAAAGACCTCGAAAATCTCAATGAACTGATTGGAATAGGTACGAGTAGCGTCAACTCCAGGGATAGCGAGAACCGGCGCAAGATGAGAGCCGCTGGTCTCAAGAACCCAGTCCTTGCAAAGAGGATCAGTCTTGCTCATGAGCAAGGCACCATCTTCCGTGACGCGGACCTTGCTTCTCTCATTGATGAAAGCACGCTCCACCCCGGGAACACCACGAAGAGTAAGCGTGTCGAGCAAGTGCTGTTCGAGCTTCTTGAGGGTCACGTCGTACTCGACATCATCATCGTCGTCATCATCCTTGTGAGATTGAACTTGACGAATACGAATCACCTGTTCGTCGGCGTTGTTGTCACTGAAAATAACGGCAATATCGTCCTTGTAGGCCTTCTTGATCTTTTCGGCAACGTCTTGGACAGTGAGTCCCTTATCAAGCAACTTGGGTCGGCTAAGGACAATACGAAGAAGCCACTTCGACTGGTTGGCCAGATCACCTTCAACATCCTCAGGAATGATGAAGTAGGACTCGACCATATCGCGATCGTTCTCGATGACAGTTGACTGAATGTCGGGATCATAGTAGATCTCAGTTGCCTCGGTGACAGACCGCAAGCTGGTGTGCTCGACAAGACTTCGCAACTGCTTCGCACCCTCCTTCTTATAGGTGTTGTCACCTTCCTGGTAGACAGTCATGGATGGAGTCTTGATGTTGGTTGCCACGTTAAGAATTTCCTTCAGACGGGGCACACCCAGAGTGACATTCTTTGACGATACACCAGCGAAGTGGAATGTGTTAAGTGTCATCTGGGTAGCGGGCTCTCCGATACTTTGGGCAGCAAGAACACCAACCATTTCACCGGGGTTAGCTGCAGCACGAGCGAAACGGTTCTCGATGGCGCCGAGAACATGCTGGAAGGCGAGCTTGTTGAGCGAGTACTCGGTGACCAATCGCTTGAAGGCGAGACGAGAGCGGAGCTGCGCTTTGAACAGGAGGGTCGCGTTGTAATCAGCCTCCTTCGAGATAGGATCGTCACCACGCACGACAACCAAACGATCAAGCAGAGCCTGTACTTGAGGGATAACCTCGGCAGGATGTAGATCGCTAATGGTGCCTTCGCGGATGCGGAACGTCGAACGAGCCATCTCCAAAATTCTTCGCACGTTGATAGGGAGCTGCATCATCTCCTCGTCCTCCTTGGCAACTGTACGAAGGAACGCACGAGCCTCGAGCAGGGCTTCCCACTCTTCATCAAAGTAGCGCTGGACCTCGATATCACCCGCGATCTCGTTGGCTTGCTCCAACACTTCGGGACCAAGGGACATCTCGCTATCCATGACATCAACGCGGAAGCGCTGACGCATCTTCTCGTCGGAGCAGCGGATGATATCAACAGGCTGGTTTTCAATGTGAACACCATCGAGACCATCTTCTCCGTAAATGAATTGGATGATATCACCCAAAGAGTTACGCACAGTACCGTCGTACTTGACCATGACTTCTTCCAAGGCTTTGACCAGCTTACGCTGGATGTAACCTGTTTCGGCAGTCTTGACAGCGGTATCGATCAAACCCTCGCGACCAGCCATAGCGTGGAAAAAGAATTCAGTAGCGGTCAGACCACGGAGATAAGAGTTTTCGACGAAGCCACGGGATTCCGGAGAATAATCGTCCTTGGTGAAGTGAGGCAAGGTACGGTACGCAAAACCGAATGGAATTCGCTTGCCCTCAACGGATTGCTGACCCACAACAGCAGTCATCTGAGAGATGTTGATAGTCGAACCCTTGGAGCCAGAACGAGCCATTTGGATGGCGTTGTTCAGATCCTTCAAACCCTTCTCAGTGGCAGCACCAGCCTCATCACGGGCGTTATTCAGGGCGCGAGAGACCTTGCTCTCAAAAGTTTCACGGACATTCATACCGGGTAGCGCCTCCAGCGTGTTATCAGTAGCACTGGCAGTAATCTCCTGAACTTCCTGCTTGCGTTCTCTGACAGCCTCCTCAATTTTTTCAATTGTCTTGCGATCGGGAATCGTATCACCGATACCGATGCTGAAACCATGGTGCAGCAGCCAATAGTTGACAATGGTTTGGGCACCATTGAAGAAATTGACTGCGGTGTCACACCCATACTCGTTGAAAATGGTGTGAATCACACCACCACCACTTGCACCGACGGTCTTCTTGGAAAGCATACCGTACAGCAGCTGTCCTCCTTGAATCAGTAGGCCACCATCATTGAGTGGGCTAAATTTCTCAGAGATCGGCGCATTATCCTTGTCGACGCGGACAAGATTGAGCCCAGTGGGAAAAGCCATACTGATCATTTGCTTGCCTGTCCAGCGGGGACGAGGCTTCATGATCGCAGGAGGAGGAATGACACCATCCCAGTCGGGAACCCAGAGCATTAGGTTCATGACTTGATCCTTAGTGAGGAAAATATCACGACGGCAGATCTTGTAAATACCGCACAGGGTATCCTGCACAATACCCATGAGAGGGCCGTTACGCTGTGGAGAAACGATGTTCTTGGGCACCAAAGCAAGCTCTGCAAGTTCTGCACGCGATTCCTCGCTCTGCGGAACGTGCAAGTTCATTTCGTCACCGTCGAAATCAGCGTTGTAAGGTGTCGTGACCGACAAGTTCAGACGGAAAGTCGAGAAGGGCATAACGCGGACGCGGTGACCCATCATACTTTCCTTGTGCAGGGAAGGTTGTCGGTTGAAGAGAATAACATCACCGTTGTCAAGATGGCGCTCGACCTTCCAGCCGTACAACAGCTGCTGATTGCCGGCGCGCTTGGCGTGACGAAGATCAATTCGCTCGCCAGTGTCTCGAACAATGTACCGAGCACCAGGGTGGATGTTAGGTCCGTTGGAAACGAGCTTCTGCAGCTTCTCGATGTTGTACGGAGTCACCACCTCGGGATAGGTCAAAATCTTGGCCGTCGAGTATGGCACACCGACCTCGTCAAGAGACAAGTTAGGATCACCTGTGATAACGGTACGAGCTGAGAAGTCGACACGCTTGCCCATCAAGTTTTGACGCAAGCGACCCTCTTTGCCCTTAAGACGGCTACGCAGGGCCTTGACTGGGCGGTTTCCTTTCTGCATAGCCTTGGGCTGACCCGCGATATCGTTGTCCATGTATGTGGCGATGTGGTATTGCAGCAGTGACTCGAACTCACGAATGACGTGCTCCGGTGCACCTTCCTGCTCGCACCGCTGAACATTTTGATTGGCGCGCACAATCTCCGCCAGCTTGTAGGTCAAATCATCCTCACCACGAGCGTTGCTGGTAGCGCCCATCACGACGCTGGGGCGAACAGTTGGGGGCGGGACGGGGAGAACAGTGAGAATCATCCATTCGGGACGAGCATAGTCGTTACTCAGACCCATGATTCGAACGTCCTCGTGGGAGATGTTGCGGAAGATGTTCAAGGCCATGGCGGGAGTGATCACCTTCTTTTCGGGCTGTGCAGTCACGTCGTCCTCCATCATACTTTTGCTGGGCTTCCAGGTACCCACTAGAGTTATACCTTCCTTGCGCACCGTGGGCTGAGCGTTACCACACCCACCGTGGAAATAGCGCTTCTTGCCCTCCTTTTGAAACTCTTCGTCGTCGGGGGAAGGGTCGGTCTCGCAAATGTTGATATCCTTGGAAGCTCTCCAGATCGCATCGAAGCGTCTTTTCGGATCTCGTAGGCGAATGGCCTCCAAGAACTTCGGGTTATCCTGAAGTCAAGAATGTCAGCACGAAAAGGTCAGAAGATTTGCCATCCCATGAGGGATGACTAACCGCTCCAACTTTGATCTTTCCACAGTTGTGGCAGACGGTCTCAAGAAGCTTCTTAATCTTCGTCACGAAACCTTTTGAAGAGAAAGAGAAAGTCAATAACAATCAATAAAAGGGAACGCCACCGCAAATCCCGAAGTGATCAACGGGCAGGATCACTCACCAATATGGAAGACTGGAGATGCCAGTTCAATGTGACCGAAGTGTCCAGGACATTCCTTGGGACCCTCTTCGCAAGTCTCGCAGTTGAACTGGCGGTCGATGGTGCCCAGTCGAGGGTCATTGACGCCCTTGGTCCGAGGCCGCATTCGTTGCTCGTCCTGTAAGAAATGATATCAGTTAGAAACTTCAGTCGCAAGAATCGTCTTGATGGTATTCCGGAAAGATCAGAAATGAAGTGTTGGGCACGTACCATCGTCTCTGGATATTCCACATGGACCACACTCATGCGCTTGATCTCTTCGGGGGCGAAGAGACCAAACTGAATCTCCTTAATGGTGCGCAGAGGCGCCTTGGAGTAAGGGAAGTGTACATTCGACATGTTGGCGGTGGCTCGATGCGCAAAGAGCTCGTCGGATGCCGGGAGGTGAGATGGGTGCGGGTGAGAGAAGTTGGAACGCGGACCTGGAGAAAACGAGAGATCTGGGGGTCGTCAAGGCGCAAAAACTGAAGAGACAGGCTAAGTTGACGACGAAACGTCAAAATCACACGAGGCGACGATGAAACGAAGGTGTTGTGGAAGCAGCTGGCCGGCTGAGGCCTTTGGCAGCCCTTGCCACGAGGGCGCCGGCGACCTGGAGTCCCCGAACGTCACGAAGCCCTTTAAAGGAGTAAAGGAAGGAAAGAGTCGCTAGTGATCGCGTGTAGATAGCCTCCAGGAGAAATATCGCGATGGGAAACGCGATATTCTTGGATGGGGAAATGATGGGGAAAGCGTGTCGGGGAGGTTGAAAGGGAGTTGGTGAAGGTTGCCTCACCCGTTGATGGGGCTTGAGTTTTCCCTCTCTTCACTTAGCGCGCCGAAGGGTGTCTATAGTGTCCCGTAGCATGGGCGGTGAATTCTGGCAGAACACCCGGACCAGGCGACAAACCTGAAGAATCAGGCATAGAGTGGGTGAAGTATAGACCTGCAGCTCACCGCCTTGGACTCGACTCTGTTCGTTGAGAGACTGCAGAGCGGCAGATATATTGGAAACTGCCCGTTATTCATCATATCGTCGGGTCTTAAATATTGACCCCGACCTCGTGCGCATAAGACTCCACTGTGAGCTGAATGTTCGAGCCATCAGCTTCTTGGCCTTTCTTTCAGGCCCTGGGAATTCTGATCCTGGAGATTTAACTCGATCTCGCGCTGATTCGCCGCCATGAATTTGTCACTCGTTGACCCGTTCGTCCTGGCCCAGGACTACCCGGATACCTTGACAGAGAAATTGCGTATGTGGATGTTCTCTACTTTTGTTTATTTTCGGCACATCCTCATTAGCACTTAGGGAGTGGTCATGCGACATGTCTACGATTCAACCATACTGGCGACTATCTCGCATCCGGACGTGTTCGTGCGCCTCTACACATGCAGAGAGGACTGGAGCTGTTGAAGCTAACTATTGCGTCTTAGGTGGATGGTACCGTCGTGATTTTTGATATTGAGACCAACGGAGTCGCACGCAAGCTTCAGGGTCATACTCGGCAGATCCAGTCACTAAGGTATGATTATGTGGCATCCCGCCCTGCAAGCTATTTTAAGACTAAGTTGCTGATCCCACTAGTTGGTCTCGAGATGGTCGATATCTTCTTACATCGTCGCAGGACTGGAAGTGTATATTGTGGGACTTGAAGGATGGCTCGCGGGTGCGCACTGTTAGATTCGAGGCACCAGTGTACATCGCGGAGCTACATCCATTTAACCAGTATGGCTTTAGCTCCTCCAATTCTTGCCGAGAAGACTGGGAACTAATCATCCTTGTGCACTATCTAGCCTCCTCTTCGTGGCCTCTCTTTTCGAAGACCAACCGGTTCTCGTCGATATTTCCTCTCCAAAGCCAATCAAACGAATCCTCCCCTCCGCGCCCCTCCGTCCTCAGCCTACAAACGGAGAAGAAGTGGACCCCGCCGTCGCCGCTAAACAAGCAGCGCAAGATGCAAAGCATTCGACTTGCGTCACCATATTCACAGCATTCGGCAACCATATCATCGGCGGCACCTCAAAGGGCTGGATCAACATCATCGAAACGGAAACATGCACGACAATTCATTCCATGCGTCTCTGCAATGGAGTTGTCATTCTCGCCCGCCTTGCAAATAACGGGCGCGATCTACTGGTCAACAGCTCGGATCGTGTTATTCGCACTGTCCTCATGCCTGACCTCTCTCAGCTGGGTATTGACTTTGAGCCATCTGCCATCAAATTACAGGTGGAGCACAAATTCCAAGATGTCGTCAACAGGTTAAGCTGGAACCACGTCACTTTCTCTTCGACCGGCGAGTTTGTCACCGCGACTACCTTCATGAATCCAGATATCTACGTCTGGGAGCGCAGCCACGGCTCTCTCGTCAAGATTCTCGAGGGTCCACGCGAGGAGCTCGGCGTGGTCGAGTGGCATCCCTCACGACCTATGGTAGTCGCCTGTGGTCTGGAGTCTGGCTGCATATATATATGGTCCATTATCAGTCCCCAGAAATGGTCTGCGCTAGCTCCAGATTTCGGCGAGGTTGAGGAGAACGTGGAGTACGTGGAGCGCGAAGATGAATTCGACGTTCACCCAGCTGAACAGGTACATCAGCGCCGACTTGATCTTGAGGACGAGGAGCCAGACGTGGTCACTCTAGATCGTGCCCAAGACAGTGTCGATGCAGAACAGTCTGGTGTGTTTAGTGTTCCGGTCCTCCTTGATATCTCGGATAGCGAAAGCGGCGAGGATATCATCGCAGTGGGGCCGGGCACCATGCGGCGTCGGACTCCCGGTGATGGAGATGCCGAGAAGGACTCCAAAAGTGCCAATGGTGTCTCTCGTGGCACAGGCAGGAACCGCCGGCGGTAAAAAAAAAAAAAAAAAAACTGGTTTCAATCTTTATTTTATTCGGGGGAACATCAGCCTGGCTTCACAATGTCTAGACGGACATCATTTGCATCTGGATGGCGTTTGAAATGCATGGGTTTGGAACGGCGTTCTGGTAGGCTCTGGCCGGTTTTTTTTTAGGCCAGCTTTTCCTCTTCAATGCGGCACTAGAGTGAGTTGCCAAATGACCTACTTGAGATGGGTTGTTTAGCTGCCTTATATCTCATTTAAATTTAGTGGCATAAATGGTACATAGTCTGAATGTATTTTCATTCTGTGGTCCATCAACGCTGTGATCTGACCAATTTAGTCGGGCAAAGAGACAGGTAGTGATCAATGATTGTGAGTGCTTCTCGGTCGGGGCTTACCCTCCAAAGTGCCATGCTGATTACTACGAACGTGATGCTTGGTTCCAGAAGAAGCTTCAACTTCAATGGCTGAACTTGGCCATATGCTAAAGCTCGCCTGTGTTGGCTCGCAGATAGGTGGAACCTTAGGACTTGGTCGTGGTCATTGTAATAGATGAGCATTCGGAAATTGGTCAATTTCGAAGAGTTCAGAGGGGAGGCATGCCGATTAGTTATACGTTTGTGTCCCACATCCTGGACGTGCTGTTCTCGTGGCATGCGCCTGGGTCCTTGCAGGCTGTTCGGTTACTGGAGCGAGCTAGATATATATATCACTGCTACAATGAGTCACCGAAAAGCCGACTGGACCCCTTGTTCGCGATTGCAAGAGGAATGAACAAGCAAGACGAGACACTAGAATATAGAATATTTGCCTTGGATACCTTGATATTAATACATGACCGACATGTTCGCAAGATGCTCGATCGGTGGTAAAAACCTCACTCAGTATGTAAAAGCTTGACTGGGTGCAAGGCACCCTCCGGTTGTTAACAGCAGAATCGAATTCTGGCTGTGAGTGGTTATTAAAGTAAAATAACCAGGATAACTATGTACAGAAATAGCATAATCTATCCATTCTCAAAAAAAAAAGATCGTGGTGTATATATGTATGTCGCTTGGAAAAAAATAAAAAAAAGTATCACATATGGGCTCAGCCGGGAATTGAACCCGGGTCACGTCCAGACAGGAAACGATGCTCGTTTCGGGCAGGCCCGAAGGACGTATCATGCGACTAAACCACTGAGCCTTGAGTGATGCTGGTTTGAAGTATTTGAGGAATATAATCACCCGCACAAATAGATGGATGAAGCGGAGCACGTCGAGCGCGCCACCACATCGAGATATAGAATATACAGGACGATATTTTTTTCGCTAGGTACAGTAGTCACTGGTTACTGGTCAGGGCATAATTCGAATTTGATAGTGCGCAAGACACTGCTTGCACAGGAAGTGAAAAGAGCGGGAGACTGAGCTAAATGACGAAGGCGATTACTCCGTAGAACAAACAGCGAAGGGAAACAAGAGAGGATCCTGTATGGCCATGGCCATGAATACAAAGGAAAGTCAAGGAGAGTGAGTGCCTTGCCCAGGAAATCTCTGGCCCCCATCCTAAATTGCCAAGGAGGATGAGCAAATCACGCAAAGCCATCGAGGTCGAATTGGTCAAGTCATCACAATCTATCATACGAGTTATCAAGGAACATTTTCTTGGTCTTCAGTCAGTAGAGTTGTCATGAATGCATGGAACAGTTCTAGGGCTCTTTACCTAGGCGTTGGAGTTGTGGAATGGAAAGATGTCCTTAACATATCGACTCAGCCCCACCTGCAGTCGGTTACCTGAAGTCGGCTGATTGCAACAAGCGCCTACTGTTCGAATCATGCTATATAATATAGTTTCTAAGTAGGAGAAACGGCCAGTAATAACCATATGGATACATCGACTACTTTACAGGCTACGTGAAAAGCCATTCGAGTCCCGAAGATTCGTGTTGACACAATCGTCAGACATAGTTAGCAAACCCAACCACAAGCTTAGGTGAGACACCTGGGTATATACCACATGAGCCGCAAACATGAAATTAGAAATACATATGACGGATCCAGCCCGAACGCCACACTATGCAACACAAACAACAAGAAAAGATTTCGAACAGAAATAGCAAGTCATCATCATGGCAGGACCGTGGATCCCCTCCCCCCCCCCCCCGAGTCTCGGGGGAGACCAACTTCACTCGTTAAATTCTCGCTGGAGAAATGGTTCCTAGTTGGCGAGGGGCTTGCGAGCCTGGTAAATATGCAAAATATTGTAGCAGCGCAGATCTTTATTGAACGCCTCGGTCTTGACGTCCGTCGCAAGCCGTTTAATCTTCTCAATGGGCCAACCGTACACCCGGCTGAAAGGTGCGAGACTGAGAGTCTCGACACTCTCCGAGATGGCCAGGTTGTACCAGCTCGCGACTTTGCGCTCGTGCTCGTCATCATGCCAAGGATTCAAGGGGAGTCCGACCATTTGATGGTCGATTTCCGTGAACCCGGCTTCTTGAAGATTGCGGATGGTCTCGCGAGAGCTATGGGCTAGAGGACGCATCGTAGACTCCGTGGCGCGCTTCAGGGCTGTGTACCAGTGACGAAGAGCGAGGTTACTGAGCGACCGATCGTCGCAGCGCGGTTCGAAATCGATTTCAACTTGTTCGAACCATGCGCCCGGGCGCAGGTGTAAGAATATTCGCCTGTATAGACTGGCCCAACTAGCGACGCTGCCACTTCCCATTTGCATGTGAATCAGATCCCAGGAATCCTCGCCCATGGCCCACGGACTTTCGAAATCGAATGGAGCGTAAAAATCGCAGTTTTTGGGATGGTTCTGTGGTTGAATGGGGGCGAGATCTACGCCGACCACGAATGAATCGGGGTATTTATTGGCAACCTCAATGCTCCAGATTCCCGTCCCACAGCCCAAATCCAAGATGCGGGAATTCTTCGGGTGTGGTGCATATATCAAGCCATCCGACACTCGGGCGACCGTGAAGAGCTTGTGGAATATGTCGAGGCGGTCTTGTTCTTCGTCGTCGCAGGGTAACATGTACGTGCCCCTACGGTAGGAATGATACAAGCGATTATTTTCTTTATACGGAGGGTACTTTTCGGGGATTCTGCATGTCAGAGAGGATTGTCAGTTGAGTAATTCCATGATACTTGACTGCGTAGCTGGGAAAGTAAAGCTCGGCTGCAGATATCTTTGCATTCTTTGCGGGAGTAACGTACTTGCGATTGGAGACAATAATGGGCGGAGACGACCCAGAAGCACGAGAGGCCTGTGATGTTTGTGAAGCGACCGAACCATTGCTAAGAAAACGGCCAACTCTTCGATCATCATCCTTGTCGGAGGGATTCCGGTCTGTAATCATGTAGATATCCATGGCGGTTGAGGTCTGACGCGACCGAGCTCGTTCGCTGGCTGGGACCGAGGAACCATGATACCGATCACTGGCTGGTATTGATGAAGAGTGATAGCGCTCCCGGGGAGGAATTGACGAGGATCCATAGCGGTCGCTGGCGGGAATGGACGAGGAATGATACCGTTCGCTCGACGGCATCGATCCAGAATGGTAATATCGTGAGGAGCGACCAGCCTCGCTCGCCGGAGTTGATTCGGACTTATGTCTTTTCGGCGGTGGAGGGGATGTCAACATTGGCGGTAGCCGATTTCGACCGGATTGCTCGTCGGTCAACATCCTGAATATTTGATGGTGGTCAAGACGATTGTCAGGGGGATCAGGGGTTAAGTCGTCTCGGGACCGATATTCTCGTATAGGTTGTGACCGACTTGGCGGAGAGGAGAGAAGGGTAGCTACGATCAATGATCGCACAGCACAAGCACGGCTCAGAAGCAGACCATCAACGTAGAGCTTGTATGTTCCAGCCACCACACCGCAGGCGGAGCAATTGGCGAGGCAGCACGTTAATGCAGGAGGGCAAAGACAGCACGCAAGGAGGAGCGTTGATGCCAAAGTACGACTTGCTCCGAGGGGCCAAGCGAACCAAGCGAACCAAGCGGATTCAGGAGGGATATTGTAGGCAGCGCTAGGCCGAGAGGCGGAGACGGCCAACACTCCACAATCCACGATCTCCAAGAATATTAACCGAGTGGTATGAGGAGGCGATGCAAGCAATATCGTCACCACTCAAAGACCAAGCCCGAGCATTCCAAGGGTGGTTCACGAGAGGGGAGAGGTGGTGGAGGTCGAGAGCCAAAGACAAGAGCGCGACCCCGAGGGTTTTAAGGTTGTGTAGCCGCTGGCTGGGTTCCGGGGGTCCACGGCGGGGAGGGTAAGGGTTCAAGAGTCAAGAAAAGAAGATTGGACTCGAGAGCGAGAACACCAAGAGGGAAGGGGGAGAAATCGAGCAATAGCAAAAAGGAAGCGACAGTAGAAGGAAAGGACGGAAAAGTGTGTGTGTGTGCGCGGGGGGGGAAGAAAAAGGAGGAGAAGACGTGCAGAGGTGCAGCAGACGAGCAAGTCTGAAGTCCAGCAGAGAGAGAGGCTGACACTAACAGCTGATCAGGCATAGATTAGTGTAGCAAAATCCGCAGTACAGTGAGTTTGTCCTACGTGCACGGAGTATAAGGGTATAATTGGTACACAGTACACTACGGGATCATTGCCTATCCAGTTTAGTTAGTGTCTGGTCAATACGTGGTACTATGTATACATTATACAATCTTCCTCCCATCGTCGATCCCCAGCATCATACCTGCTGAAGGTTGAACCCAATCCGAGCGATCCAGAGCCTCGGGTTTACAGAAACCTCATCATCATTTTGAGGTCCATGCACCCTTTAAAGTTGAACGGGAGATGGGAGGGGAGGCTGGAAGAAGTGGAAGTCTACCGGTTGGTCACTTGGCCCTTGACTTGAGTTTACTTTCGCCTCGAGGAAAAGTCGACTCCTTCCTTGTCGGGTATCGGCTTCCCTGGAGAATCTGGTTGACTCCTCTCCATAAGCCCAAGGATCCAATGAATCCCATTTCCTCCTCCTTGGGGCCGGGCGCCAACTCGGGATCGACCATCAAAGTCTCCACCTACGCCGCGCGGGACACGGACCGTCTGGGCCTCCAATGATGGTGATGATTTTGGGGGAGGCCTGGGTAACTTGATAGGTTGCTGAGAATTGACTCATGATCCTAGACAATCGACAAATCCCAATCCACAGAATCCGGATGTGAAGAGCAAGGAAGATGGGTGCTGGATGATAGACGTGGCACAGAGGGGGACAAAAAGACACGATTGTGCAGCACTGACTCCAACCCAGGGGAATGGGTATGCCGAGAAGCTTCGCAGCGTGGCGCCCACTCAGCTTGAACTCCATCTCGGTCTTTGGACTTCCCTCACAGTCGGGCGGTTTCATGGCTTGATCGCTTTCACCTAGAGTAAGCTCATCGGAGGGGCCGCGGTCAGCACATCATATGGACCAGATCATAGCTCCAGGCTTCCATCAGACAACAACGGTTCATCAGGCTGTGAAAAGATGACAATCCCTGCAGCAGTGCATTACTGCATTACTGCACTACTGCATCCCTCCTCCCCAAAAAACCCCCGACTCTCGCCGCTTCCCACAGCCCCGGGATCGGTCAATGCGACGCCACGAAACAACACCTGGCGGACCCGGGGACTCGTGGATGGGCGCGTCTCCTGGTTCGTTCCCAAGGCGCTTGGGGCGACCTTTTTTCTTCATGCTGATAAATACCCTTCTTCCTTCAACCAGGTCGCTGGTACTGCCTGGTCCACCCCGATCGGACTCCCTGACTCAGGCAGGGCAGCGATCGGGCTGTGCCGCTGATCATGCTTATGTATCGTATCACCTTTTCTCGACTGTACAAGTTTACCCCTAGTTTTAACGTGTGCCGTGGATTGTCCATAGCTGAATCAATATTCGCTCCTTAATTCCTTTCTCGTGGACATACGGACGATTCAGAGCAAAGCTTAAGATATGACACTGAGGGGACTGCCTCCCGAGACCTTTCGCGGAGAATTCGTCGAGATCCATCACATTGAAGCTCTTCGCTAAGGGAGAAAACATCTCCCATCTTCGCCTAACTGCGGCCGAAGTGCAGCCGAAGGACAGCCTAAGGCTCAGAGTACCCTAGTTAGACCCACATCCTCCCCTCAACCACCTCCCAAGCTGGCAGACTGGAAGCCTCCAAGATCGTCCAGGGCCAACCCCCCAATCACCTTTCTTCCGATAAGCGAATCACCGTGGGGGCTCCTTCTCATCGTCACTTGCCTCTCCCCGTCTCACGGACCACCTTTTGACTGCGACTCGAGAGACCTCCCTTGCAGGGGACGGTGTGTACCGTTATCCGATTACCCGATTACCCGATCTCCCGATGGGCAGGTTGACACGCGAATGCCACCCTCCTGAACCCCCGCTTTGTCGCTTGTCTGGCTCTTCCTAGAGCTTGACTTGTGCTGCTCTTGGGATCTGCTCTACTGATCTGCCGCCTTCAGATGTGCCCTGCGAATTCGTCATGATACGTCAATCGATATAGCCTGATAATCAGGCTCGCGATGATGAGATGCATTTACTTGGAGGCTCTTTTGAAGAAGTCAAACATGATTCACGTCCGCTGTCGATCCTACTTATCATTTTGGTGCATTTCATACCCCACGCTGCAGCTGCAACGCAACGCATGGAGATCCGAATAATGGACGTGCATAGTTCTCCTATCTTAACGAGTCTTACTTCCCCTTCTCATTATTTGGCATTTTCTCTCAGATATGCCAAATCAAAGTGTTATCATTATGCTGAGGTATCAGTTGTGACTTGTAGTTATGTAGGGTCGTCTGATCTGGAAGAGGCCCCAGTAACTGTTGTAGCAAGTGAGGCCCGGGAAGGGGAAGCCCCACGTTACCAAAAGGGAAATTTTTCTTGGCTTTGAATTCCTCCGCCAGTATACCACCAGTTCTTCACCAACCAAGAATTAACAAGCCAATGCCCCGATCAACCAGTAGCAATTAGCCTCACTCAAAAACTACTGAGCTCTCACGCCCCCGCTGCAAGCTCTCATTACTACAGAAAGAAACAGAGAAACCTGGAAAAAAATTCCATTTCCCCGCCATCAGCCACAACCTTGTGACCATTCAAGAACTGACCCGCAGTTCACGAGAACTCTCGCTTGAAGTACACCGCTGTACTCCATAGAGGCACCATCGCAGCAAGGAGTTACCGCAATAGCCGCGGAGATCGGACATCGCGCGATCATTTTGACTCCATCATGCATACATTGAAAGCAACCGCCGCGTCGTCGCTGGGGCTTCCAGCAGAGAACTACATCTACACGATTGCCGCATCGGCGCCTAATAGTTTTGCTGCGATAAGCTCGGATGACTCGCTGCGTGTTTTTGATGCGGCGACTCTTGGCCGTGTCTCGGTGATCTCGAACAAGACCCATGATGCGGGTGTGACTTCGCTGAGGAGTTTTGCGGCGGGCGAGTCGCAGCTCTTGGCGACGGGAGGTCGTGAAGGGAAGGTGAAGTTGTGGGATGTGCGGGCGGGAAATGCAGTTGTGGAGGTGGAAACGGGTGAGTCAGGCTGATTGATTTAACCTTTTTTGTTGCATTGCTTCGAGTGTGGTTTTGGTCTTTCATTGCGGGTGTAATAGGTGTGGTATTTGATACTTTTTATATGGGTATCAGCTGCCATTATGGCTATGCTGTATCCCTGCGTGGGGTTTCAGTAAACTCGGGAGATTTGCTATCGTCCGGCGCAGAAACTACGTTGTCTGGTCATTGACAATTTCTTTATCTTTCTGATACCGGTTGGCTGATCATTCTGTATGTTTCTAGCGAGACACGCCCCGGTGCTCTCGGTGGCTTGCAATTCGGAGAGCCACACGATCGTGGCAGGAACCGAACTGCTCTCCTCGCAGGCAGTGGTCACATTCTGGTGAGTGTCTGCTTTGGAAGTTCAACAGAGACATTGATTTCGCATCTTAAATCGATTGAGCTGTTTCCGCGAGAACATCTGGACACTGCTAAAACTCTCGAGCAGGGATATCAGATCTCCACAGGCACCAAGGCTGCAATACGTGGAAAGCCACAATGATGATATCACAGAGGTAAACAACTGTCCCTTGGCTTTCTCACATTAGAAACTATATCCTGATAAGACCCACACAAAACGCTTCTTTGATCTCGGAAATGACATGTAATCTGACACTGCGCCGGTAACACAGCTTCAATATCACCCGACTCGCAGCAACATCTTACTATCCGGCAGCACGGACGGACTCGTCAACGTCTATGACACGTCCATCGCCGATGAAGACGAGGCTCTTGTGCAAGTCATCAACCACGGCTCCGTCCACCATGCAGGCTTCCTATCCGAGCGCACCATCTACGCTCTCAGCCACGACGAGCAATTCTCCGTCCACCCGGCCACCGATCCCGATGATTCTGCACAGGAGCCCGAGCCCGTCCATTTTGAGGACGTCCGCGAGCCATTGGGCTGCGAGTACGTCGTGCAGTTGTGTCTCGGCGCGCAAGGGCCGTACATTGCGGCAGGCAATAAGATGTATGTATACCTCGCATCTAGCCCGGCGAAGGAAGATTGTGCGGTAGTCCGAATACTAATTGTTTGGGATCTGTAGTGACAAACGGTTGGATCTGATTCCGCTCGTGTCGACTCCGACATGGCGGTTTGACCAGGACAACCTCTGGCGTCTACCCGGCGCCCACGGCGAAGAAGTTGTACGATCAGTGTACTTGGATGAACAGGTATGTCTCAGCTTGAAAATCTGGAGCCTGGCTGCGAATTTTTACACGAGTCACTAACGTCCGGTATATTACAGAGTCAATCAGTCTTTACTTGTGGCGAGGACGGCTTTGTGCGGGCCTGGAAACCGGTTGAGGGAGGTGACGAGGAGGTTCAGAATCCGGCCGGATCAGGAAAGATTTCTCGGCCCAAGGATAAGAAACAAAAGGATCGGTTCAAACCATATTAGCTCTGCTACACGCTGCGGGTAATCGCAGTTTGTCTCGTGTAGCATAGGGAGTTGGGACGGCGGGCAAAATTAGAACAGCAATGTGACTTATGACTCTTGATTTTGTTTTGTCGGTAGATCCGTATAGACTGGAGCCCATCGTGTGCGACAAGGAAAATATTTCCCATTGAAGCACCGACAGAGATGACAACAATATCTATGAAAGTCACGTGATTGTGAATCGAGTGACAGACACCTGAAAAAGAAGGCATATAAATCTGTTATCGCCCAGGAACCGATTTTTTTTCAGTCTTATCCGTTGCGCTTTTCGCTCTTTTCTTGAAAGGGACCGCATTTCTTGACACGTCCTCTCTCTTGGTTATCTCACATCGGACATCCTCATGAGATAATACGAGAGCAATCAGACGGTCCAATCTCTCAATAATTCTACCTCTAGACGCTCGTGTCACTCCTCATCACTTACCTACCTTCCACCCGCCAAATCTCTCCCTCTCCCCCCCCACCTTCCTCCTTCCTTCCAATACAATGGACGCACAAGCCTATCTCATCCGGCACGGATGGTCAGGTCCCGGAAACCCTCTCAACCCGAACCAGCGCCCAGGCCCACACGGCGGTCTCGGTCTCACAAAGCCCATTCTCGTCGCGCGCAAACAAAACAACCACGGTGTGGGCAAGAAGACAACAAAAGACCCGACAAATCAGTGGTGGCTGCGTGGATTTGAAGATGCGCTGAAGGGATTTGGCGAAGAAAAGACGGATTCTGCAGCATCAAACAATGCCTTGACGAGCGAACTGTACCGCCACTTTGTACGCGGCGAATGTCTTGCCGGTACCATCAAGCAGAAGACCGTGGACGAGCCGGAAGTCAAGTCCAAATCCAAGTCAAAGCGGAAGCGTGATTCCGAAGATGAGGATGAGCGTCGGGCCAAGAAGGAGGAGAAGGCTGCACGGAAAGAGGAGAAGCGCAAGCGTCGCAAGGTCAAGGGAGATGAGGAGATTACCGAGTCTACAACTGTGTCTTCGAGTGATGTTTCTGGGTCGGAGAAACACAAGGAGAGCAAAGAGGAGCGCCGGTTGAGGAAGAAGGAAAAGAAGGAACGGAAGGAGCGGAAAGCCGAGGAAAAGAGGTCGAGGAAGTCCAAGCGTTCTGTCAGCGAAGAGGATTACCCTACACCGATGTCGACTGACGAGGATCTTGACGATGGGCGGGTGAACACCGTTGAATCAGACGAAGCCCTTCCCACGACCGAAGAGAAGAAGGAAAAGAAGGAGAGCAAGAAGTCCAAATCCAAGAAGAAGGACAGCGAAGGGGATCAGAAGTTCGACACGAAGAAGTCTAAGAAAGAGAAGAAGGAGAAGAAAGAAAAGTCTGCCTGAGCTACACGCCCATCTTTGAATGTGCAAGTGGCGTACTCGACAGTGTTTTGCAGTGCGCCGGGGTCGGATACTTAGATTTTGCATACGCCATTAATTCTCGCGATCAAGATACCCCTTTTGTTTGGCAAGGATAAAGAATCCAAAAATAAGTTATTTTCTCATTCCATCTCGCACAATCAGTAGTGTTTTCGTTCTTCTTTTCGCTCGTATCAAGCCTGCACCGGCAACTTCCCAGGTTTGCCGGACAGAATCCAAGGACGTCTCTCCCAGAAATCATCCTTGATGATATCAATGTGATCTACTACGACCTGTGCCTTTCTGCGCAGCTTCTTGAGTTTGTCTTGCTGTGAGCGTGACTGTTTCGTCTCTGGAAGGGAGTCCTCTTCTTGGGATGCTGGTGTCTCCTTTGGGTCTTGGAGCTCATACTATAGAAAGTCAGACGTCTAAATCAAAGAACGTAGAGGGTGGTTTCATTCTTACTTGGCGGTAGAGCACACTTCCTTTCTTATAAATCTCTTCCTCGTTATTGTAGTTGATGCCGAAGCGCTTGAAGAGGATCTCATTTTTGTCGGCGGACACGGTTCCCTAATTTGGGTTAGTAAATTGTACAAATTGCTTGCTCAGGCTTGATCGCTGCGTTTCTGTCTCTGATAGAGGTATTGTACCTTCAATTCTTGCTCTGCATCTGTGTTGCTCATACCACCCTGGAGGACCATTGTCCAGAACGTTGTGTTGTAGAGATTGTTAATGTGGCCTATCAGGCATGAATGAGCAAATCTAGCCCCTTGATGTGGCAAATGGTACCGGCCTCAAGTGGGATTCAGGTAGACTTACAATCAACTTGTCGCCAACTCATATAATCCCGCAAGATTCGCGACGAAGGATAGATGACCGCTCGTCCATCAAAGGTAGGCAGGTTAGGTGGTTGGAGAGGTGTTGAAGGAAAATATGTCGACCATAGATGAACATAGTATGCGGTAAACGTTGATACAATGGTTGTGACCAATTTTCTGAACTCAAAGTCTCAGCCAGCGGGCCATGCTGAGGGCCACTCGGGAATTGGACAAAAAGGCAGGATTGACTTACGCATTTCGTCTCTCGAACAGCTGGCAGCTCGGGTGGAAGACAAAGCTAGAATATTTACGTTAGAAAAAAAAGGGCGACATTCTGGAAAAGGCATTTGCAACAAAGACGAGACCAACCTGTACTCGTCACTAACACCATAAGCAATGCATAGATCTGGGAGATCTTTCATGACCTCGACTGCCGCAGCATTCATGAGGTCGAGTGCGCGGCGGTCATTCGGTTTGACGAATCCATAGCGATCTGATAGCCTGGGAGAGGTCAGATACATGTGATGAATAATGGAGGGCTGGCTACTAGGCCTTGCAAGCCATATGGTAAAGCATCAAGTGATTCGCTAGACCCCTCGAGTATACCAGAGAGCATTGACGTATCCGAGACAAATAAATACAAGCATCTGGACTGGGCATAGGGTTCGAGAGCTTACTTGTGAAATCCTCTCCCGTCAATGCGGACCACGATCCACGTGTTGGGAAGCAGCACGTCAGGCTGCTCGAAGTCCTTGACATACTCAAATCTTCGCATGGTTAGTTGACAATATAAACGTGCAGAAACCGGAGTACTAACTTGGAGTTAGCCATAGCTCTTCCTCGTCCCTCGTGGTGTCTTGGGGTGTGTCGAGTGTCGAGTGGGTGGATTTGTTGCGGCAGCGAAGACAAGTCATGACTTTGTGCGGCGATAATTTGCTGCCCGCCCAACTCCGAACTATAGCGGAAAGCTCAACTCTGCTTGAAACACCGGGCAACACTTGCAACTTTAGACGACATTCAGGCTATCCACTATTGTTTAGTGGAAGTCGAAAGCTTTGCATATTTTATTCTAACTTTTACTTTTCATTTCTTTTGGGGGGTTCTATTGGATTTGTACTAATCGAGCACAATCGTAAATGATGTCTGTATCATGTTGATTCTCTTAGGAAATAATAGTCGCTGTCTAAAGCATACTAACGAAGCCGTCGGGGTGTAAAATGGTTCATGATATGGAAGAAGCGGAGAACACCAGAATAACGAGGGACCTGAGACACACAAAAATCACGAGTGAGCAATGTCAGGGATTGAAGTATCTTCATCCCCAGCTTCACTGGCTCGCTCACTAGTCTCGCTCGCCTTGTCAGACTTGCGCGACTTGCGCGAGAAGAAACCCAGGCTACTCCGCGTCGAGCGATCTGCGGAGGGTACACTGGAGGCAGTGCTGTCAATGCTCTTCCCGAGCTGGGCCTCGCTGGCTGCGTCCTCTTCAATGTCACCTTGAGAGGACTCACCCTTCTTGGAGAACAGACCAGAGCGGTCCTTCCAAGAACTGAACTTGCTGGAGCTACCCTTCCGAGTAATCTTGCGTATGAATGATTCCTTAGATGCATTATCCATAGATGCACTAGAGGGCATGCGCTCTAGGGATTCATACGACTCGCCAGTGAAATGTGAGAGCGAACGAGAATCACGCGACGTGCGTGGCTCAGATGGGGATCCATCATCTACGTGAAGATCGAAAGGAGCCTCAGACTCTTTATCCTTATCCTGGTTTAATTTCCTGCTGGAGAAGATCGCCGTGAATGTCGGTGCAGCCGGGTTGAGCTTGGGGGTGATCGGGCGGTGGGATGACGATGGGCGGGTGCCAATGGGAGCTTGGAGTGGTCGCAGCTGGCGCTCATATGTTTCCTCAACGAAATCAGGTTCCCCAGTCAGTCCCAGCGGCAGATGCCCGGTGGATCCGTACGAAAGGGATGGACGACGAGATGGTGCTCGGGACCATGTCGATGGTGACGCCCAGTCCAGACCGAGGGGGCTATTGCGGTGACCCGTCTGTTCAGCCGACGGCCACCCGAAATGGCGGTTATCCGTGGAGGGATGAGGAAGCTGGTTTTGATTGTCAAAAGAAAAGGTCGACGAAGGACGAGGGGATAAGGAGCCGCGACGAACGTTTCCAAGAAGAGAAGAGGGATCAATAGGATCATGCCGTGGGCTAAACTGATTGTAGCCAGTGTTCAAGTCGGAGTTTCCACGACTGCTGGTACCACCAAACCCAAATTTACTAGATGAGAAGATACTCGAGAATGCAGCCCGCCTAGATGGCGGGTGATCCGACGAACTATCCGCAGTCACTCCTGTTGTGTTGCTTCGAGGAAACAGGGACATGGGATTCGCCCAATTGCCTGTATAGCTTAGTCTCCGGCGTCGTGAACCAATGGGGTCCATCTCATCAACGTTACGCGGGAAAGACTGGCTCTGGCCTGGCTTCAAGGTCCCCAGCATAGGTGGTTCGTCAGCCAACGTCTTTCCTCGAGGCCGATGGAAACCGAAAAGCCCAGAAAGCCGTCGAGACGCGCTCTTGGGCCGCTCGCCAGCAGCGGACAGCCCCACTGGCTGAGAATCAGATTCCCGTCGGTTAAGAGTCTCAAGGGGGCTGGCAAAGATACTTCCCGGTCTGCTGCCAGAAGATGCAGGTGAAGCGGGACCAATGCCAAAGTTTTCAAGAGGATTGCTTGGTGCTTCCATAGTGGAGAAGCGCGGCCGGGCTAGTGGTCGCGGGAACTCCGGTGACTCCTCATCACCAAGAAGGTCAGACGGCAACAAAGCATCCGCTCGAGGGCTCATTTGAGGGTTATTGAATCCCGCCTCGGCATCTGAACGCATTATCTCGGGTGGATCAGTAAGACCGGGAAGAGTCATGCCATTGTTGATGTTGAAGAACGCAGAGCTAGGAGGGAAAGTAGGCGAGTTAGTTGAAGGAGGGTTATAGCTGAGACCAGTAGGAAAAGCCGTTTCCACCCCAGGGAAGTTCACAGGGGAAGAGACATTGCTTGTCAGCGAGCTGCGATGACGCCGGGGTCTAATAGTTGCGGTATTCGACAGGTCCAGATCCAATGTTGGAAGGGTGAACGGGGCCGTGCTGCTCGGCCGCTGATTAGTGAGCCATTTCAGTCGTTCTTGAGCTTCTTGATACTGCTGTTGGGCTTGTTCATGCAAATTGACCAAAGTTGCATATCGGGCATGCAAGCTGTTCAACTTCATCTCCCATTGGCGGGCCCGCTCATTATCAATTCGATCCAGCTCCTTGCCATCCTCACTCTCCCCGTCCTGAAGCGCCTTTCTCTCATCCTCAAGCTTCTTGATTCGTCCGCCCTTGTCTTGAATCTCATCGTCAATAATTTTCATATCGGCTTGCTCCTTCGCAATCTTCTCGCGAATTTCATCCCCTCGTGCCTTGCCATCTTCCTCAACTCGAGACTTGTCTTCTTTCGCTTGAGCGGCATCGGAGTTCATGCGCGAAATCTTCTCCTGCCATCGAATAATGTCGTTCTTGCGCTTGTCGCGCTCTGCTTCCCTTTGCTGAAGGAGTCTCATGCGCTTCGTTTTCTCGCTTTGCACGGTGCGATTGACGCTTTCGAGTTTCGAAACATGCTTTTTCAAATCCCCACTGACTTCATCCTTCTCCTTCACACGCTTCTTCAGTTCATCGCGCTGCTTTTCGAGATCCTTGAGTAATGCGATATGTTCTTCATCTTCCTCCGCTGCTTGTTTCTCCAAGTTGTCATTTTCTTGTTGTAAAGCTTTCAACCGATCAGCTAATTGTTCCAAACTCTCGTCACAATTGCTCCGGTGGCCGTTCCGGCGGGATTCATCAAATTGGCCGTGTGAATAGTCCGCGGCCCCTGTAGCGGGCGATGACTTGCGACCTGTCGATGGCCGTTTTCCGGGAATTTGACCCGCACTGTGCTCACGAGACATGACCGGGGCGGATGGAGTAGGCAAACCGGCCGTAGTCCTAGGAATCGACGCTCTGACTGTCGGGCCGCCAGCAGATGCATCTTGCTGGGACTGGGATAGCGGAAGGGATTTCGTTCGAACATGAAGGATAGCACTCGGGGTTTGGAAATTCGCTGCGCTGACGGAAAGGACGCAGATGTGATAAATGCTACCCGGAATGAGGTTCAGAATTTCCACCGCGGTCTCTGCCCGTTTTGACTCGCCGACTGTAAATCATTGTTAGATATGCAGTCGAATTTTGCGAGAAATTCTGGCCGCTGCGGAGGCAAGGCATACCTTTGACATTATTCACCTGAATGATGTGCTTGTGTATGGAATTGTGAAAGTCCGGCTGTTTCCAAGCCAAACGAATCTCACGCGCTGTAATCTCCTCGAGGGTCACCTCTGGGGGTGGAGGAATGTCGAGACCCAGCTTCTCCACCAGGACATCATTGGGGGTCTGGCAGACCTGCCATGCTCGGTACAGGAGCCTGAAATTTCGAGTGACGGCAATGGTCAGCCCGGACCTTAGATACTCCCACAGGGTAGGAAACTCACCAGACGAGGGCCCACAAGATCGAGACGGCAAGAAATAGAGCCATGAGGCCGCGCACCTTCACTCGCGGGACAACAGTTGGGTAGGCATCGAAGGCGAGATAGAATGGCTCATACATCCCAGCGTCAGTCACCCATGGACGCGGGCAGCGAGGACGAGGGAGAGGTGGTGAAACGGAAAGATTGCGATGGCAGAGTTGATCGGCTTCTCCGACGGTGGGACATGAATGTCACCTGACCGAGGTTTAGTCAGGGCCTCACATATTGGGACTAGTGCGATCATGGTCTTGAGATCGGCCGCTAGTCCATATTAGGACTGGCGCATCCAAGTTTAGTGACCTCGGCATGCTGGCCGGGCTTACCTAATAAACGTTGGGTGTTGAATATGTTGATGAAGGGCCAACAGATCCGGGGACATCGGCTATGCAGGTGGGCATATACTATTGAGCCGATTCTGCTATTGTTATCCATGAGCCCTTTCACCACTTTGGTTTATACAGGAATCTGAGGCGGTGGTGATGCAGGTCGTGGCTCCGTGTCAGCCGAGTGTCACATGGGCCATTTGGTAGTGGTACTGTAGCGGCGATTCCGATTCCTTCCCAACGAACCTGTTTCCTGCGCCCGCCCTTTTCTTCCGCCCGATCAGTTGTCTTTTTGACATCAATACATTCACTTCAATTTCTTCGGGGCTTGTTCATATCCTTCTTTTAGCGGAGCCGTCGCCTAGGGAGCTTGACCATAACCTGGCGAGATGCAGTACGTACGCAGCATCAGCGGCTCTGTTTCCAAGACTTGGAACTCGATCAATCCAGCCACGCTGAGCGGTGCGATTGATGTGATCGTTATCGAACAGGAAGATGGTATGTCGGGAACTCAAACATATCCAGTTGTCCATAAGTTGGAGACTTGAGATCCTTTGTCTCTATCGTGAGCCATGCTGATTCTGACGTTTCCTCCCCTCCAATAGGCACCCTCGCTTGCTCGCCCTTCCATGTCCGCTTCGGCAAGTTCTCACTCCTGCGCCCATATGAAAAGAAGGTGGAATTTAAGGTCAATGGGATCAAGCAAAACTATGCGATGAAGCTTGGAGAGGGAGGCGAGGCATTTTTTGTCTTTGAAACCACCGATGAGATCCCCGCATCTCTACAGACCTCACCACTGGTGTCCCCAGCGGCTAGCCCGAAAGTCCCCGGCCAAGATCTTGCGTCATCCCTCCAGGAACCAGATCACCTGGACCTGGAAAAGTCACACGGGGACGCTTTATCAGAAGGTGCAAAGACTCCATTAGGGGTACCCCTCTCGCGCCAGTCGCGGGCAACCACGGATCTAGGTATGGTGACCCCGAAGAAGCAATTCTCCTAAGAGTAATGACTAACTCATAGCTTTAGGCGTGATCACTCCATTGTCTCGTTCTCCCGACGAATCCGAGCTCAATCCCGCTAATGGCGATTCGTTCAAGTCGAAACCTCCCCTCGATCACTCTGTATCAGACAACATACTCTCCACGAGTGTGCCTCGATCCGACGACGGGAAGCGGACCTCCGTGAATGGTCCAGGATCAGCTCGCGAAGATGATGTCGAGCGGAGAGATCGTTCTCGTAGCCCTCCTCCGTTGTCACCACAGGAGGCTATGTCTCGCGCGATCTCTCTTTCCAAGAAGCTCTCGGGCTCAAACATTCCATCTCACATTACCGACACCGGCGACCTTATGTTGGATATGACAGGTTACAAAAGCAACGAAGAAGATGCTATCCGGGCTGAGGTTCTCGCCCGCAAGATCCTCGCCGAGGAATTGGAAGGTAGCTACGACATTGGAGCACTTATCGGTGCCGATGAACATGGAAATCTTTGGATCTATAGTAGTGAGGAGGCAAAAGAAGCAGCCTATCGGACGGCGACCATTAATTCCATGCGGCCTAATACTGCTCTGAGCGAAGATGCGGTCTCCGACCCTGGATACCATAGTGAGGGCGACCATCAAACTCTGGAGCCTGCACTGGGCGCACGCCACCATCGAACCAAGTCAGATGTTCAACCAGGCTTTCCTACACCTCCTCAGTCCCCCTTGCAGGATTCGTTCGGAGTCGAAACTCGCAATTATGCCAAGACACTGCGGTTGACCAGCGATCAACTCAAGGAACTCAAGTTGAAGCCGGGTCCGAACCACATGTCCTTCAGTGTGAACAAGGCAACCTGCACGGCAAATATGTATTTGTGGAATGGAAACGTGCCAATTGTGATCTCTGATATCGATGGCACTATCACCAAGTCCGATGCCTTGGGACATGTTTTGAACATGATCGGACGTGATTGGACTCACACCGGTGTCGCCAAGTTGTACACGGACATCGTCAACAACGGCTACAACATAATGTACCTCACCAGTCGATCGGTTGGGCAGTCAGACACGACGCGCGCGTACTTACACGGAGTATGTCAAGACGGATACCGCCTGCCCAAGGGGCCCGTTATCTGCAGTCCCGATCGTACCATGGCAGCTCTGAGAAGAGAAATTTACTTGAGAAAGCCAGAGGTCTTCAAGATGGCCTGTCTGCGGGACATCCTTGGATTGTTCGCAGGAAAAGAGAACCCATTCTACGCTGGGTTTGGAAACCGGTTGACTGATGCCTTGAGCTACCGATCGGTTAACATTCCTTCCACTCGAATTTTCACCATCAACTCGAACGCTGAGGTGTCTCTTGACTTGCTGAGCTTGAACAAGTACAAGAGCAGTTATGTGACTATGCAAGAGCTGCTTGATCACTTCTTCCCACCCGTCAGTCTCCTGGTTCAGTCCGGAGGCGAAGAATATACAGACTTCACATATTGGCGAGATACCCCACAGGAACTGGATGATTTCTCTGCCACTGACAGTGAAGAGGAAGAGGAGCCTGCGGATGATGAGATGCTCGAGGACGACGAGGATGCAGATGAGGAAGATTACGATGATGATTTGAGCGAGGGAGAAGGCAGTGAATACGACGAGGGTGCCGTAGATGAAGACGGAACGGATTTGGGCGCAAGTTACATATCGCAGGCTTCGGAGGCCCTGTCCAACCCAGCAGGGTCCATTGTGGAGTCCATTGAGGGCGATCAAGACGTCGAGGATGTTGAAGGATTGGGCAAAGAAGAAGATGTTATTGCAGGTGGTGCTATGCCAGCTGAACCAGCGGGCTCCATAACCCTGCCTCTTCGCCCCAAGCCCCGGGACATTTGAACATACCCCTATTATACACTGCTTTCCCCATCTGCACTGAGCCATAGAGGCGAAGTTTTCCTGCGCCATTCAGATACCCCCCCCCACATTCTGCTGTTCATTTTTCGAGCTGGCAAGTGCATCAAATGCTTTTCAACACAACTTGCATGCAGACTCGGGCTCGGAGCCTGTAATGTATCGAAATTTTTCTGTGATTTGCGTGTCTTTTGATTCTCTACTCCGCGCATTGACGGCGTTTGAAGCGTTTCGTTCGAGAATAGTGCCCTGTTGCATCAGAGAAAATATGTACTTTGAATCTGTCATTACCATAAATATCCACTATTATTTCGGTCACGGTACTTGAATCTAATAAGTTTGCTCGAACATACCTGTCTATTGCTCGATCTCTGGTGTCGGTCATATCGCCTGCCGTGAGGCCCATCATGGTCCGCGTTTACCCCACATTCGCTGGAGCTGCGAACCACCCATGAACCGGGTCTCAGCCGCTTAGCAACTCTCGATGAACTTACTGGCGCATTGTGAGAAATCATGAACAAGATCTGGCATCGCAGCAAAATGCCTCCTCGGCAATCTCCTACCATTGAATACTACAATCTTGGCAGCTATCAGCGACCTGTTAGCACTACCAGCCCAGATGCTCAGAAATGGTTTGATCGTGGCCTCATCTGGGCTTACGCATTCAACCACCAAGAGTCAGCGCGCTGCTTTGAACAGGCTATATTGTTTGATCCAGCGTGTGCCATGGCTTATTGGGGTCTTGCATTTGCCCTAGGACCAAATTACAATAAGCCGTGGAAATTGTTCGACGGAGAAGATCTTTCCATAACCACTATGAGAGCTCATGGTGCGGCGACGGAAGCCAAGAGACTCGCAGCCAGGGCAAGCCTTGTAGAGAGAGCAATAATCGAGGCATTGCAACATCGATATCCCCAGGAGCACCCTGTTGGCGACTGCGCCGATTGGAACTACCGATATTCCCAGGCCATGAGTGCAGTGTACGAGAGGTTTCCGGACGATTTGGATGTTGTTGCCCTCTACGTTGATTCACTGATGAACTTGACACCGTGGAATATGTGGGATCTGTCTACAGGACAGCCGACTCCGGGTGCCAGAACATTAGAAGCGAAGCGAGTGTTGGATCGCGCCTTGGCCCAGACAAGTTCGCTTAGGCACCCGGGCCTTTTGCATCTGTATATCCACCTGATGGAGATGTCCAGTACCCCCGAAATTGCGCTTCCGATTGCAGATAATCTGCGAGGACTGGTACCGGATGCTGGTCATCTCGAGCATATGCCTACTCATCTCGATGTTCTGTGTGGTGACTACCGTCGAGCAGTAGCCTCAAATACCTCGGCCATCCAGGCAGACGAGAAATTCCTCGCCAATCAGGAACTCGGACATTTCTATAACCTCTACCGATGCCACGATTACCATTTCCGAATGTATGCCGCGATGCTAGCAGGCCAGTCTAAAATCGCTCTTGACACTGCCAACGTGCTTGCAGAGTCACTCGGCGAAGATCTTCTGCGGGTGGAATCACCACCCTTGGCAGATTGGCTGGAAGGATTCGTCGCTACGCGAGTACACGCCTTTGTTCGATTTGGCCGTTGGGAGTCCATACTTGCTCTGGAACTTCCAACAGACACGAGCCTCTATTGTGTCACCACCGCGATGATACATTATGGAAGGGGCGTAGCATTTGCAGCCACTGGCCGCATTGATGAAGCTCAAAAAGAACAGGAGCTGTTTCGATTAGCCGTGACGCGAATCCCAAGATCTCGGACTATATTCAACAATACTTGCGTCGATATTCTTGGAGTAGCGGAGCCGATGTTACACGGCGAAATTGCTTACCGCCGTGGAGACTACGATGCTGCTTTTGCTAGTCTTCGACTCGCAGTTGCGAAAGATGATAACCTACCTTATGACGAGCCCTGGGGATGGATGCAGCCTGCAAGACATGCCTTGGGGGCATTGCTTCTCGAACAGGAGCGGGTCGAAGAGGCCATGGGTATATATGCTGCCGATCTCGGGATCGACGAGTCACTCCCTCGCGCCTTAACCCACCCCAACAACGTATGGGCTCTTCATGGCTATTACGAGTGTCTGGTTAAAATGGAGAGACATGCAGAGGCACGCATCGTCCGACCGCAGTTAAAACTAGCTCTGGCCATGGCCGACGTGCCCATTATGTCATCGTGCTTCTGTCGGTTGAGTACAATTTAGACATGAATTTCCATACAGCTAGCTGGAAATGAATGCGATCGTGCACGAAAAGGCATTAGGTTTTGTTACTAGAAAAATGATATTTCCGCCCCCAAGGCGTCCAATCTTCGGCTGGACTGCCAAGCAGATTGATGCCAAGATCGTATTGTCAAATGGCAGAGTCTGAAGCGAGAAGCGAGATTGGTGCATGGGAATTCAAACCTATGGGAATCCCACTGTGAGCCCTTTCCAACGATATCGTTCAAAAGTTACCGTAGAGACAGTGTCCATTTTTGGCGCTAAGATCTGCTGTTTCTTGGCCTCGCCACCATGACCAACTGTCGAGAGGCTGTGTTTGGATGGAAGCGGTAGTGATATACACGTCCCCCAGATGGACCGTAAGCTGCCAAGATCAACTTGGGCATATATCTCTTGGAGAAACCCCGGAGGGCTGTCAAGACCAAGTTCCCTTTAACGGGCTTGGTTTGCTATCTCATCATCTTTCATCGCCTTCAACATGCCTTCTAAGTATTACGATCAACACCACCCTACTTGGTGTCTAGAGGCAGTTCCCAGACAACAGAAGAAATGGCTATCCTTCCTCAGCCTGCGCTTTGCCACAGCTCTCGTTCAGATGATAGTTGTGATATGCTTTGCTTGGGCTTATACTGAGCACGAAAAGCCTGTGGCCTATATCGATGGCCTGGGAAGTGCTTGGTCAAGCATCAATCTAGGAACTGTGAGTGCAAGAATTATTTTTTCTGATACTCATACAGAGATCATTATGCTAATTCCTTCTTTGGGGTACAGGCTGCCTATGCATTCCTATGGTCCACCGTCTTTGTTGCGATCGTCCTTCTCTTCAACTGCAGGTTCCATCCCAGCGCGAGCATTACCTTCGATTGCTTGGCTTTTCTCGCGCAAATAATCACCGTTAGCTTCTATGTTAATGAGTTTGCCGAGTATCAACCAGGTGGCTACTCGGAGAATACCAGAGATGCAAAAAGATTATACGGTGTGGAATGCTTTGGAATTGCAATGATGTTCTTGGGACTGTGAGTTTCACTCAGGGTAGGTCTTGAGAGGCTACAAATATCTGACTGCTGATATTTTCTGGCAGGACATTCAATCTTGTCCTCATGATCCGAGCCTCTATGGCTTGCCATGTTGAGCGGAAGGCCGGAAAGCAGGCAACTCAGCTCAAGATTGAGGATGCTTAGGGGTTTCTGCAGCTCTTCTTGAATTTGCGCCAGAAGCCAATGATTTCCACTAGCCGGGGCTGTAGAACCCGGCTGGAAGATGGACCGGTGGTAGATCGTATCATAATTGATATTTCATGCTTAATGACTAATGTCTAATGTTGAAGTTTGGAGGTTGAACTTTTGTAAAAGCAATGGCGACCACGCAATATATGAATGTGCAAAAGAGCCAAACCATTTCACAATAAGATTAAAATCGATTTGGTAGAGCTCACGGAGTGTGGAGCTTCTTTAAAAGTCATCAAGTTCCATCACTTGACATCAAGAACTGCAACTAGTGTCTGTCTTGTGCGATTGTCGAATAGTAGTAGCTGATAGAGGACCTAATGATGTAAATGCGTTGAAATCAACAGATCTTATATTAGCCCCTGCTATCCGCAGGAGAGGCCAAACCAAGAATGCAGAAACAACCGTCAACGCGAAGTTCCTGCACGGTACTCGAGATCTAATTATGATTGGGTCTATTGCCGAACGAAATCTGGCAGCTGATGTGGTGTTCTATCCTTTTTCGACGGAGAATTGAAGACGCAGGACATATCGTTCTACAAACACGCTACAAAGAAGAAGCGCCGGATCGACAATAGTAGACGGTAACGATAATGTACAGGCCTTCGACCCGACAGCTGATAACTATTTACTAGAAGACAAAGAAAGACCACCAATGCCATTTCAGGTGTGCTGAACGCGCAAGGGGTGAGCCTCGGTGTTGAAGACAAAGGTGTTCTTGTCGCCAGTCTTCACTTGCCATTCAGCGTCTGTGATGCTCAATATTAGTGTTCCTCTTTTTTGACCTCCAGGAATGGATGGATAATACACACCCTCTGCGTGGATAAGGTACGAATACTTCATGACCTCAGCAAAGAGGAAACTCTCTTGGTTGTCGTACTTGGAGCCGCCGTTGGCAGCATTGACATCACTCAGGGCCGCGAAGCCAGAGTCGGTACGACAGGTGGCGTTGATTGCAACAAAGGCGTTCCAAGCCCAGTCACGGTACTGCAAAAGCAATCAGTTGATCAATGTTGGCACGAATCGCAGGGGAAAAAACACTTACAACTTCCTTGCCAGTGACACGGTAGGCGTAGTAGAAGCTCTCAATCACCTCCGGGCGAAGGATATATGCGCCACTGGTAATGTAGAATCCGGCTTTCTCATAAAAGTCCTTTTGGTCGCTGGGGACCTTTGTGGGGTCCCAACCCCAGGAGTCCGGACCGATTTTAGTCAAAGTTGAGTTGTAAGTAGCCTCGCATCCATTGACCAGCTGCAGACCAAAGTCGATAAAGTCTTGACGACCCAGGACGGTACCACCCAAGAGAAAGCTACCTCCATCGAAACAAGTCAAGTGTTGCGAGCTGAGATAGTAGTTGCCATTTTGGTACGAGGTGAGCCAGGTCAGGTCAGGGCGGGGTTCCGGGTGAGACTGCAGGTGTTTGATGGTCGACTCGGCGGCTAGTACCCAACGGTCTTTGTATGTCGCAAACCGCTTCGGGTCATACACATACATCTTGATCAGGTACTCGTAGAAAGAGTCATCACCGCCGTCCCAAGACACGTAGCCATCGGTGAATTCACCATTATCGATGTTGATGTTGCTACCCACGAGGCCTGGGAATGGCTCACCACTGGAAGGCTTTGGGTTTAGCAGATGCGACTCAGCCCTCTGGCTGATAGACGCATATTCGTCGTCTCCGGTCAGATCAGATAGACGTGTCCATTCGAGAACCAAGGTTCCCGTAACGGCGAGGCCGTTGGTGGTTGATCCGTCATTACCCTGCGATGTAATGTTGATGTTGTTATAGGGAACACCTGAATTTGTGTCAAAGGCAAACTTGAGAACATCGCCTAGGTTCTTTGCTTGGATCAAAAGATTGTCCACAAGGCTTGTATCTTGAACCATTTGGGAAGCTGGTCCTTTGAGCAGGTCATAGCCGGAAAGCATGCCCGCCAGATAGCGGATGGTTGTTTCAAACAGGCTGACCTGCGAGTCGGTCTCGCTGTAGTCAATTTTCGAAACATGGTCCAGAATGGTGTTGACCACGTCTGTTTTGCCCATTAGAATTGCAGTTGAAAGGGCGTCCACTGCAGATGCGCCCCATCCATTCCTGAATCTTGCATTAGCTCATGATCTCCCTCTATGTGGGACCATTACTTGGAGTCGGAACTGCTCACCTGGAGTCCCCATAACCATTGCTCACTGGATGAAGCTCATCATGAGGATAGGCATACTTCATGTATCCATCCCATGCGTGTTGGAACGCCTCCTTGACTGCATCAGCCTTCTTCTGGGCATCTGAGTCGCGACGCAAGACCTCTTCGGTCTCGACGAAAGGGTAAGCCGCGGTAGAGCCCAGCAGGCTCAACGCCGCTAGTGAGACTGAAACTGGAACGCGCATGGTTGTTCGCGTACGCGCTCGTGCTTGGAAAGCGCAAAGTAATGTATATAGAGAACGACAGGTAAGCAAAGAATACGCGCAACAGCACCACACAGCGCAATTCCTAGGGGTAGAAATGAACAAAAGAAGGCCAGGCGAGTCGCAAATGAGTGACCACCCGCACGCGCGGGCCCAAGGCGACTATTAAATCGAGAGTGGATCAGTGAAGATCGCGAAGAATAACGGGGAATCATCATGGGGAATGGGGGGGGGGATGTGATGCCGGTGGACCTCCCGAAAGGGGAAACTGGGCAGTCACACGCGATCTTGTTTTCTTCCATTCTACCCCGTTACTTCCCATTCTCTTCCTCTCCTTCAGTTCTTCAAGTCTCCTTCCTACGCCAACCTTTGAATGCTAGTGACTAGCTGCATATTATGGTGGCATCGGGCTTGGAGGCGCCAGGACTGGGTCCCTGACTTTTCGATTTCTGCCCTGCAAGGTCCCATTCGGAATGGCTAGTGGCACTGGGGATCTGCATTCTTACTGAACCTCCATTGGCCGCCCTCGACAAATGTGGTTCGGAGGAATGCAGTGCACCCTGAGGTCTTGCGATCGCCGAGTCCTCCATGTTTTTTGGCTCGTCGGATGCGCACAGATCGATTCATCTGCTACAATCACAGGCTCTTCAGGCTTGCTGGTTTCTGGATGACCACGGCTGATGACGGCACTGGAGGCACTACGGATCAATCCTAATAGCATGGGTCTCTTGGTGGCTTGATTGAGGGATGTATCACGCTCATTCGTACGAAGCGCCAGGCGATGCACCCCTCAGCCCATCCCTGACCGATGCTGGGAGTCTGGGACTGACCACCTTGGCCAAGGCGACATGGCGTCACATCACAGCCAGGGGGGGAAGGTACCTTCCTGGTGCGAGTTTCATTGGCCTCGCGATCATCTAGCTATCGTGGAGTCGGTTTGAAAGTCGATTGTAATATTGTCCTCGATGATACATCATCCCCTGCGGAAGACCTAACTTTAGTTAATGTTTTCACCCTCGTCGGCCGGTGGAAATATCCGTGCGTCTGCGAGGATAGAGGGTTGGCCTTGGAAATCAGAGCAGAGGTGTACTCCGTTGCACCTGCCACATACAAAGTAATCATGAAGAAGTATAATATGCAAGCAGCCAATCCCCCGACAGATGTAGCTTACAGAATATTGAGGCTTCTCTTCGCTATGCTTGGAAACTATCGGAGCCACAACCTTCCATCCGCCCACTTGGATAGCTGCAGGGGCATGTTTGGCCATGCCGACAGTACCCCTGAGGCAAGAATGTCCCTTATTCTGGCGATCCAGCCTGCTCGATAGAAGATCACAAATAGTGTATTTACCTTTGTACTCTTCGTGTTCTAGTGACCACTACGGTAAATTGTTCAAACATGAAAAGGAAGCGGAACCGCACACTATAGAGGCCCCGCTCTTCAGCCTGAGCTGTTTAGTGGCCGGGCGGCGGATGATCAGCAGCCAACTTGTAGGACACCCTTGATAGCCTGTGAACAACCGTGTCTGAAAGCGCTTTCACGTAGAAGGTCCCTGTATCATCAGAAAAATGACTGATGGTTGCTCCAAGTGTCCTATGAACCAACTGCTGGACTAATCGCGAGCTTACTATGTAACTTGCAATCCAGATATGACTATGGCCTATTCAAAACGGACCTCGTCCGGTCTTACGGTGTCAGATATGTCTTTATTCCCAATGAGTAGATGGAAAGAGAGAAGACAGTTACCCATTCTCGTTATACTCTCGACATTATAGGGATTGATGCCTCATTCATTGCTGTCTTTTAGGCCGCCTGCGATCGCATCGCTTATGCAGGGGCAATGGGCGCATTTCACGCCCGAAACGTAAGTCACAGCTGTGCTAGCCTGGACTGAAATCCTGAACGATCATCGAGCAGCTGGATTGAATAGGCCAGTCGCAATGCATCTACTTTGGGAGGTCGTTCATTCGCCATGGATGACTGGACCAGTGTATAGATGAACCACGACAAGAGACTCTATCGAGTGCGTGGAACACAGTTATGCGCCCAAGGGCGTTTCAGCGTGAAGGGGAGATCTCTGGTTCTGCGACGGTGCCTAATCAATCCCAAAGAAGTAAGGTTGAAAGCAGTGTGATATGGAAATTGTGTGAGACAGCGACCGAAGACCCTGCCGGTCCTCATCACTCATTATTATTATTTGGCGGGGATTTGGTATTCCGAGCATGCCCGATATCGCAAGTAGGAGGACCGTCTTGTGGTCTATCGCTGTAGCAAGTGTAAGGAGGACGTTCACACGAGGAAGCGATTGATATAGTCAAAGTAGGCCAAAAGAAGGCAAATAAGAATCCGAGTCATAACCTTAAAACAGCCCCTCCCCCCGACATTCCGGTTTGCCCTCTGGAAGGGGACCAAACAGTGGCGATGAATCAGCGAGGGGCGGGTGACGAACGACCGCAGGTGGTTGGCGGGCGGAAAAAAGGGCAGCCAGAAAGAGGGAAGAGTCATCGCCGGTAACAAATTTCCACTTCGCAACGCGCCTCCCCTCCGCCAATTACTAGCTCGGGGGACTTTTGAACACTCCCTCTTCCTCTTCCTCTTGCTCTCATTTCCCTTCTCCATTGTTCTCAAATCATTCAACTCACCATGGCCACACCTTTCCTGATCTCCTACCCCTCCAACCCCACCTCCGGCCTGTCCCTGAAGCAGATTGCCTACTTTGGGCGAGTGCTGGTCAAAACATCAACCCTCGCCGAGGCCGAGCAGTTCCTGCGACAGAACTTTCGCCAACTTGATGTCTTTGTCGATGCCACTGCCATCTCCTCCGCCGGCGACCTTGTCGATGTGCTGAATGCCGGTGCCGCTAAGATTCTCATTACCCTCGATCAATTGACCGCCCTCTCCCAGGAACAATCAGTTCCTTCCTCTCGATTGCTCGTTTCCGCCCTCTCCGATGCTCAGATTGATACGTTCCAGCAATGGATTGCCGCAGATGCCATCGAACGCAATGATGCCAGTGTCTGTGTCACCCCCGCCGCGGTCTCCGTCGCGGCCACCAAATTGAACATTAGCTCAGACTCGCCCCGACTTTTCACAACATTTGGAGACGAGGCTGTGTCTGAAGATGCGGTAAACCAGGTCACACAAAAAGGTGCCATCGCCATTCTGCCATCCCAGGCCTTGACAGTGGAGCGGAACGCCACAGGCCAGATCTCTGCGGCGAAGATTATTACCTCGCGCGCTGTGACCGACCAGGCTAACGGCCTGTACGCTACGTCGGTCACTGATGAGCGAGGAACCTGCCTTGGATTTGTCTGGAGCAGCGATGAGAGCATTGCTGAGGCGCTCCGCACCGGTACCGGAGTTTACCAGAGCCGGAAGCGCGGTCTATGGTACAAGGGCCAGTCTAGCGGTGATGTGCAGCAGCTGATTCGCATTGGTTATGATTGTGATGCGGACTGTTTCGTCTTTGTGGTCAAGCAGATTGGGCGTGGTAAGGCGACTTCAGTTTCAAACAATTCTTGACTGTTCGTGATAGCTAACGATTGGTGACTCCTTTAGGCTTCTGCCACCTCGGCACTGATTCCTGCTTCGGTGCTTCCGCTGGTCTCTCCCGTCTCCAAAAGACTCTCCTTGCCCGCAAGGCCGATGCCCCCGCCGGATCGTATACTGCGCGCTTGTTCAATGAGCCCAAGCTCGCCGAGGCTAAGATTATGGAGGAGGCCGAGGAGCTGTGCCGTGCCACCACCAAGGAGGAGATTGCCTTTGAGGCTGCTGATCTGTTGTACTTTGCACTGACAAAGTGCACTGCTGCCGGTGTCACTTTGGAAGACATTGAGCGTAACCTTGACCTGAAGAGCCTCAAGGTCAAGCGGAGAAAGGGCGATGCTAAGGGTCCTTGGGCTGAGAAGGCTGGCCTGGCTCCCGCTACGAAGCCTGCTCCTGCTCCTGCCCCCGCTCCCGTTGAAGACCGCACCTCGCGCATTGAAATGAAGCGCGTGGTTACGTCCTCCACTCCTGTCACCGAAGTCAAGGAGTGCCTCAAGCGTCCATCCCAAAAGTCCAATGACGCAATTGTTGCTCTGGTCAAGCCCATCATTGAGGACGTTCGCACTGGCGGCGATGCTGCCGTTCTGAAGTACACTCACAAGTTCGAGAAGGCCACCTCGCTGACCTCACCCGTCATCAAGGCACCCTTCCCCGCTGAGCTGATGAAGTTGACCCCTGATGTCCAGGAGGCTATTGACATCAGCATTGGCAATATCCAGCGTTTCCACTCTGCACAGAAGGGCAGCAACGATACTCTCAAGATGGAGACTATGCCTGGTGTGGTTTGCTCGCGCTTCTCCCGACCGATTGAGCGCGTTGGTCTGTACATTCCCGGTGGTACCGCCGTGTTGCCTTCTACTGCCATGATGCTGGGTGTTCCTGCTATGGTGGCTGGCTGCCAGAAGATTGTTCTGGCCTCCCCTCCCCGTGCCGACGGTAGCATTTCCCCCGAGATCGTCTACGTCGCTCACAAGGTTGGTGCTGAGAGCATTGTTCTTGCTGGTGGTGCTCAGGCCGTGGCCGCCATGGCTTACGGTACTGAGTCCATCACCAAGGTGGATAAGATTCTCGGCCCTGGTAACCAGTTCGTCACCGCCGCCAAGATGTTCGTGTCCAACGACACCTCTGCCGGTGTCAGCATCGATATGCCTGCTGGTCCTAGCGAGGTCCTCGTCATCGCCGACAAGACCGCCAACCCGGCGTTTGTTGCCTCTGACCTGCTGAGCCAGGCTGAGCACGGTGTGGACTCCCAGGTTATTCTGATTGCCGTCGACCTGAATGAGGAGCAGCTGCGTGCTATTGAGGACGAGGTTGACGCTCAGGCGAAGGCCCTGCCTCGCATGGATATTGTCCGTGGCTCGCTGGAACACTCTGTTACTTTCGTGGTCCGTGATATCAACGAGGCCATGATTCTTAGCAATGAGTATGCCCCTGAGCACTTGATTCTCCAGGTGGAGGGTCCTGAGGCGGTCGTCGACCAGGTCCAGAATGCTGGTAGTGTGTTCATCGGTCCCTGGACTCCCGAGAGCGTGGGTGACTACTCCGCCGGTGTTAACCACTCGCTTCGTAAGTCTTCATTGCCCCTTACTAGCCTTTATCTTGTCCTCATACACTAACGTTTTTTTTTCTTAGCGACCTACGGATATGCCAAGCAATACTCTGGCGTCAACCTTGGCTCCTATCTCAAGCACATTACTAGCTCTAATCTGACCGCTGACGGCCTACTGGGTCTGGCAAAGACTGTCGAGACCTTGGCTGCTGTTGAGGGCTTGGACGCGCACAAGCGGGCTGTCAGCATTCGTGTCGCACAGATGAAGAAGGACCGCTCGTAGATTGTCTACGGTCGATTGCGAGTGCTTCTTTTATTCCGGGATTTATTGTTTAGTGTCTTTTTATGAATGAATGCGCGATGAATCTTAGATAGCGGGAAATGGGCCCAAAAGTTGTCGGCGAGGTTTCTAGCGAGTGCTCTCCGGGTTACCAATCTATTTGCATTAACTTTCGGTACTTCTTGAAGAACAGAGCCTGCGTACGGGCGGATGCCATCAAGCTAATCCCTAGCGCGCGAAGCGATTGATGCCTAGTGAAGTCAGGTATCCACATCGTCCACATCTCAAACTCAGATCTAATACGTCCGAGCAAAGCAGAATATCATGCAAAAGGTAGTTGGATTATAGCTGGGACTACCGAAATTTCCAGCGAGGTATCTAAGGTATCAAACAAAGAGATGCAAACCACCACCAACTTCTGCAGCCCCGACCTCGGGAGGCCCGAGATCGGACTGATCCTTTTACGACTGCAAGAGGCTCTTACTCATCCCCCCATCCGAGAAATAATGCAATCCGATCTACAACTGGGCAACATCATTCAGAATCTGGACCTCCTGGCCAGGCTTAAAGGCAGGAAGACCAAGGTATGGGCAGCCAGCGCATCGGAAAGCATCGCCCAAGGCGCAGCTACCGCAGGAACCGGTCGTTTTGCCCTCGACGGTGAAATCCAACTCGGTCAAATCGTCTGACTGCAGCTTCAGCACATTCAGATTCTTATCGGCGTTTGCCCGGCGCTCTTTATCCTCTGCTTCGAGACGGTCTGCGAGACCGCATGTACAATCCTTGCAGGCGCGCCGCCTCCGACCAGTCTTGGGTTGGCACTCTGGGGCTAGATCGTAAGAAAAGGTAAAGTTAGCTTCTTGAATCCTCGGAACAGCGTAGATCGAACGGTCAATAAGAGCCTGAAGGTCACATACGGGGCATGATGGGTCTCGTGAAATCCTCCTCATCGAGAAGCGAGTCCTCATTGATCAGCTCGTCATTATCCTCCAGGTTAATTTTAACCTCTTTAGTTGCATTGTTCGCAAATCCGCCCATTATCCCTGTAGGCGCGGCAGTCTTCTTCTTGCGACCGCCCAGCTTAAGCGGCACGGCCGACGCTTGCTCGAAATTGGGCTTCTCAAACCCGGCCTCGCTCTGTATCAATCCCGCCATAATAGCCTCCATTGAGTCCGCCGCCGTCAGAGGCTTATCTTGTGCGGCCAGCTTAGCGCCGGGGGTCATGGATGGCACGAGGGCAGTGTATACGTCTCGGGTGAGGAGTTGGAGGGCTTCGGCCCGCCGCGAGCCATCGGTGTCGGTGAGGACGAGGACGTTGGAGTATGTGGTAGGAGGGAGGGAGACGATGCCTGCGGAGAGGCGGTCGAGCATTTGTAGATCGGTGGATTGGCGGTCGAACGTTGTGAAAAGGGCATGGAGTTTCTCCTCGTGGGCGGCGATGGAGGGGGGAGCGAGGAGGAGAGTACGCGGGGCATCGACTGGCCTGGATGGAGCGACCATGTTGAAATCGTCGCTGGAATCAATGGTCACGATTGAGGGTGCCATTGTGAGAATTGGGAGCCTCTCAGTGCCGGGAGAAGGGTCAAGATGGCGAGGAGGAGAAGAGAGGGACAGCGTGAGCGAGGGAAAAGAAAAGTGCCAAGTGAGGGGTGGCGATATTTCGTGGTCACCGATAAAAGATAAACTGAGTCAGCGTTCATTATTAATCACTTTTCCGCGGGTTGAAGCACCCGATAAGCTGGTGGAGTCGCGTGATGATCCTATCAGCCGGCGGGGATTACGGGGCAGGGACGGTTTAACTAGGTTGGGTATGGGAACACGAGAGAGAAGCTGACCCGAGTCACCGAGGGTTATGACCAATTCTCGATTGGGTAAGACAATACTCTTTGTTCTCAATGTCATTAGCCACGGGGAATGGCGGACTTGTAATTGGTAATGGTATATGCTGCTAGAGACAATTTTGGGAAAGGAATAGAGCTTGGGGTCAAATCTGGATATAGCCAATAGAGTATTGACCATCAGCTACAAGTACTCAGAGCATGCTGAACTGCTTGTATTCCCACTTTTGGATTTTGATATTCAGAATGCGCCTGGAACTCCCCGTCTATGCTGGTATCGGTACAAGATATGGATCAAACAGAAGGAAAGGACAAGTAGACACAAGAAGATGCAGAAGCAATGGCCGCGGGTCATCAACTCATAATGAAAGCCCTCGTCGGACAGCTTTCAGACCGTTTACCGCTTCCGCTCACGGACTTTCCACTTGAGTCCATGCTTGTTGGTGCCTCCCACAGACCGGTCCATCTTGCCCCGCTGCAATTCAACTTCGCGCTCGGCTTTTTGGATCTCTGCATATTGTTTGCGCAGAGCAGCCAGCTTGTTCTCCCGACCCTCAATGACTCGCTTGCGGATCTTGCGGGCACGGCGAGCCTCGCGCATAGCTTCCTTTTCCGCAGCAAGTTGCTTGGGTGTCTTGCGAACTTGAGATGATGCCTTGTTGTCAACCTCGATCTCATCCTCACTCTCATCCATAGAATCGTCGTCCTCGTGTCGGCGCTTCATACTTTGCTGATCTCCCTTGTCGTCCGCAAATATGACCTTGCGTGGCTTCGGTGTCACTGGGGCGCCGAAATCGATATCATCAAAGTCGTCGAATCCGTCGAACTCATCATCATTCTCTTCTGGCTCCTCCTCCTTCTTCTTAGACTTTACGCCAAGGGCCACATTCATTCCGTCTTGGAGTTGCATATCTTGTTCCAAACGTTCGATTTGCCGACGTATCCGTTCCCCCACAGTCCGCAGATAATTCTGATCCTGGGTCTTGAGCAGCTTGATCGCGTCGTGGCTGAGTCCGCGAGCCGCAGCCGAGTCTCGAGATACACCAACACCCCGTCCATGCTTTCCTTGTTGGCTGTTCTTAGCTCCGACCATGCCAAAGTTGAACTCCTCCGGGTTGCGATCCTTGGCCTTTTCTTGCAGACGCTTCAATTTGGCCTTCTTCTCGTTGTAGTCTTTTGCGCGGAGGGAGTAGTCCTGTTTTGAGGGTTAGCCTTCGATCCAGTGCATTTGTAGGAGTCTAAAGCTGGCTGCAATAACTTGCAACAGCAGAGCGAGGATAATGACCTTGTGTTTCTCGAGAAGACCCCATTTCTCACGGCCCTCGAGCTGACCACGCTCACGGTGTTGCCGCCGCTGGACGGCATTGCGCATAGACGACATGCTGGGTGGTTTTGGGGCTACCGAGGCTGCGAGGTAAAAGAGAAAAAAAAGAGAGAAAATTGGAACAGAAAAGTGATGCAGCTCTGGAAGAATACTAAAAAGAGCTGTAAAGGGAATGCGCGTAGCAAGGAAAGTGGTGTGGTGCAAGAGTTGAAGGGTCGTACAGTCCGGAAGTTTTTTTTTTCTGCTTCCGCCTTTCTGCTCTCCGCCCGAACTCGGTTCCTCGCGCTCCGCATCAACACGTCTTCCCCTCTTCAGCAACCAGCACCTTTCGTGAGCGGCAATTGCTCTTTAAACACAGTATATACCTCCTGATACACTCAATATTCACGATACACAAACTTTGTGTTCTCTCTCCGACTGTCGAGGCCGCCATCTCGGACCCATCAGACCACGCAACTTCCCTCCTACTTATCTGATCTTCACCTGTCACCTCGATCTTTGAGATCGAGCCATTCAGTCCCAATGACTTCAACATCTGCCTCCCCCGATACGTCGCCGACGTCTTCATCGCCTAAGAAATACAACCTCCGCAACCCGCTCCCCCTCTCGGCCTCCCAAGAACAAGAAGTCAAGCGGATGTACTACAAACGCGTACGAGCTCTCTGTGCACCGGAAATCAAGGGTACGTGATAATATTTGCAGGACTCGATGGTACTTTCCCGTTGTATCATGTCTCCGACAAAAGCTGTACTGCCATTCTATGTTCACCGGACTCGGACGACTATCGGTTGCATGGCTTCTCTATGAATCTTCAGAGATGGATCACCATATCGCTAACATTCTTTTGCTGTATAGCTTTCGCTGAATGCGCTGTTAATCGTACTGTCACTGCCACATGGGTCTGCCGACAGCAGCGTCTCGCCATGAATGCGTGCATGGTTACCCACGCCAACAACCGGGAGGAAGAAGATCGTGCTCGAGAGGAGTGGTTCGCAACATACGAGGAGCGGCGCCGAGCGAAGGAGGAAGAGTTGAAACGTGTTGAGCAGCGCCGCGCAGAGGTCATTACGATGATGCGGCAAGACGAGGAACGGAGGCGGCAGCAGGAGCAAGGGAAGTGATCTCCTGATCTGCTGTTGACATTGTTCTTCTCTACGATTGCTAGTGGTTTTAACAACCAGTAGCGAGTGTATGTTGTGTATATGGTTCCGGCGTCCGGGGATATCCTATCCTGCTTGCTTGCGTCGCTTGGTTGGACTCTACGGTTTTTGACCAGCGTTTCTTTTTGGCCTGGCTCAAAAGTGAGGAGCTTATGATCTCGGTCAAGAATTTTGGCAGGCCAGTATGATTGCTGCTCAAGCAGTGATTCTAGAGGTAGGCGTCTGGCTTTACGGATATACGGCGAGCTTCATGTGAAGCTTGACCGGGCATGTTCCTCACCACGTCCCCTCCTTGCCGCCAAATGTGGAAATTTGCATGTCTTCCTCTCTCTCCTCACGGCGTTCAAGGGACAAAGTTCGGCGTTCTTTTGGGCATTTTCTCTCTTTTTTTGCATTAACATCCTGGTCTTCGAGAGCGGAGATGACACTCGATTATGTACTGTATATTACTGGCACGTCCTTTCAATTCATCAACCGGAACCCCGTCTCTTATTATTTGACCTTTTATTCATTGGCACCAGCCGATGTATATGGAAAGTCATCCAAAGTAGATAACTTGTCCATTGATAAATAATCCAGCCGCTTCCGGTTTGGATAGCGGCAATGACAAGAACATCAGGCACCAGTGACGCCGTCCATATCAAAAATGTCTAAAAATAAGCCGCCGCCTGGCAGAGGGTGGAAAAAGCCCCAAAGCGATCGCCTTTAGGCATCTCCCATCTTCTGATCTTCGTCTCCATCGCCTGCCTCGCCCATCGCAGTATCCTCGCCGAAGATATCCTCCATCTTCCCATCTCCCTCATCTTCGTCTTCCCCTTCCTCATCCTCCCCAGCTCCCGCAGCAGGCCCCTTAATCTGCTGTTGCGGCGCATCAGGCAAATCCTCCTCTTCCCCTTCGCTATCCCATTCATCCTTCATGTTCCACCCTGTACCAGTAAGGCAGAAGCGCTCTGGTGGCAAACGCATGCCCGCCATCATGACACCCTGGTTCGCCGTGCCCGCAGACGCAGCCCCATTCGCACCTCCCGCCGCGGCATCAAATCCTCTTGAGACACCGGGCAAAGCAATGCGATTGCGCTCTGAAGCAACGTCCATGAGGAACTCCTTGGGCAGACCGGTCTGGAATTGGTAATGCAATCGCGAGGCAATGCTGAGTCGTAGTGCGGGTAGAGATACGCCGTTCGCTTCGGCAGAGGGTGCACCCTTGCCTGTACCGGTGCTGTCGCCTACAGCCCCGGCGTATCCTTCTGTGGCCAGGTGTACTGCATCTTGGAGGACATTGGAGGTGTAGCGGTAGGCGAAGTCAAGAAGTTGAAGGGGAACGCGGTCTTGGTATGCCGTTACGCCGAGTGAGGCGAGGAGCATGTGTACGAGACGGACATCGCGTGGGCGTCGCGACTTGCCACTGTCTTGGAGAGATGTCCCGGGGATGTGTGAAGGCTGTGCGGTTGATGTGGTTGGCGCAGTTGCGGATGTGGGTGCGACTGCGTGTGAAGTTGTGGTTGTTGCGGCGGGGGCGGAGACGCCGTTGGCGGTCGAGGATTCGGCAGGAGGAGTGAGGGGTTGAGTGGCTGGTCCAGAGCCTTGAGTCTGGCTGGGAGAGGCCATGTTTATGAGCGGGTCTCAATTGAGAGTGCGGGAGACGAGGAAGCGGGACGCAGGATGTGGAAGGGTTTAGAGGTGGCGCGACAGGTGAGAAGGTGCGATCGCCTCAAAGTGTGGGCTGGGCGTGATCTACCAGCATTACCAGAACTAGGGTGCTTCTCAAAGGGTCGAGTGCAGGAGATCAGGTGCGCGATGGTTGTTGATGTTGAAGGGCAGGTGGTGATGGGAACTTGGTGAAGCCGAAAAGAGCGCAGGAGCTCCGATATTGCACTAACCGCTTTGGGAAATACGTGTCCTTGTCAACGCCTTTCAAGTGAAAACATCACAAGCTACATCTTGGATTTTCCGATTCCTCCACCTATGCGGCTATCACTGAAATCTGATGATATCATGGAAACAATATCTCCAATTTGAGCGATATGAAGGTTCGTAGAGACTAGAGAAATGACCTGAAAAGATTGAAGTATTCAGCACAGAGTACTAGATATTAGAACTGAAAGATCCAGAACAAGAATCAGAATGAACAACTCCAACAATTGAGTTCCAGAGCAGTAGATGCTATTCTCATCGCTTTACTGCGTTCGCAGAAACTGCGAGACTAAAACGTGTAAGATCCGCTAGTCTTCGAAGCCGTGAACATACCCCAATATAGCAGAAGCCCCACGAGAAGACCACAGTGCCTAGTTCAGGGAACATCCTTGAAATGTAGCCCTTTATAATCGAAGTTTATGCACATTTATGTTGAATTGCGGGCGACATCTCGTACCAATCAAGATTCTCCGACTTTATGCCTTGGTAGCTATAGCGCTGATAGACGGTCATGGGTCGAAATTCGAGGAAAGTATTTGTATGTTAACTGACAACTATTCAGAGGCAGACGCTTATATCAGCTTCCTCTCGCCAACAAGAAGACATGTCTAGTACGTGCTTCAGGTACTTGCGAAAAGTAGTAATTATTCACAAAAGGGGGCAGAGAGAGGTTTGGAAATAGAAGGCCAGACGCTCCTTGAAATCCCACGATCCTCGTAGCTTATCATTCGTCAACTAGCCTTTTCAATTTAAAGTAGTAAATTTCAAGGCGTCGTAATCATTCCTTCCCAGTCGTTCTGATTCTCGAGGTTTTCCCTCCCCAACCCATATCCCCGGGTGGTCGATCCACTCGGGCCCCACAGTGCGCACATTTGAGCAGGCACGATCGACACTAGTACGGCCGCATATCTGCTCGATCCCACTCACCTTGGAGACCGCCACCTTGGGGGCCTTGGGATTTATTTAGGTAGAGAAGTAGTCCATTGATAATATTCTCTAGTTCAGTGTTGAAGTAAATTGGCCGACGACTGATACCTTGGTACAGACAGAAAACTATCCATTTGTCCACACTCTGTACATCATACAACCTCCTTACTACATTTTGATTCCTCTCACTCGAGTACTTTGCATTCTTCCCCCATTTCCATACCTTGTTCTTACCGACAAGATGTGCGGTGAATCCAACAGACCTACCTTTGGCGGCACCATTGCTGTCCTATTTCCTCCCGATAACCAGTCAGAGAGATCACGATCATCATCTCCGGACTCGGTTGCATCAAATAACTCATTTTCGTCTTTATCTTCATATTCGCTCTTTTTCCGAGATACAGAGAAGTCTGGTAGCCGAAACACGAAAGCTATCTTCCAATTTAATGACGCGGAGACGTATGACGCCCTTCGGGAATACCGCCAGGTGAACATGCGGATAGAGTAAGTTCTTTGAATATTACTATTGATTGATTACATGCTGACAATTCCTAGAAAATATGGGGATCTTTCTACCGCAACATCTCCCACAGCCCCTCTCCACAGTTTTTGTCTAGATCTGACTCAAAGCCCGGCTATGAAATCCGGGCATTCTCGGACAGAGATGGAAGTCGACTTGGCCGAACAGTTGGATTTGGGGGTCTCAGTGAGGGGTGTCGTCGGGCGACAAGTTACCGTGAGCAATGCCGACGGTTTAGTTCTAGGTGTTGGGATTGTTGGATACAATTAATTTTATCAAGTCTTCTTTTACACAACTCTTTCCATTCTCAATATGAGGAAGTGATATCCTGTTGCTTTGTTTCATTGGGCATATTCTGCCGCTGTGTCTCAAGTTGATTCAAGTTATAGCTTCAGTGGGTTCTCCACGCCGGCTGTGTAGCGCTTTTCAGCTTCCGCCCAGTTGATGATCTTCCAAATGCCCTCGACATAACCAGCCTTGTTGTTGAGATACTACAACACCCACATTAGCAAAGAAAAATCCCGGGACCCACGAGGCTTGATATAGGCTACTCACCTGGAGATAATAGGCATGTTCCCACATATCAACGCCAAAAATCGGGACATCAGTGGCCGCCACCGGATCTTGGTCCTTAGTCGTGACAATGTCCAAACGACCCTTCGGTCCACCTTTGCTCACAAGCCACCCCCAGCCACTGCCCTGTAGACCGAGAAGCTCAGCACCAAATGCCTTGACAAAAGCCTCGTGTGATCCCCAGCGGGAGACAATGGCTTCTCGCAGCGAGGGCGCAGCACTAGCCAAGTCATTGCCGGGAGTTCCTGGGGGAGTGAGATTCTTCCAGAAAAGAGAGTGGTTGATGTGGCCACCACCGTTGAACTTGATCTTCTGCTGTAAACTGATCAGGGCGGGGACGTCGTTGCTCTGCGTAGCCGTGACTTGCGCAGAGAGGGCAGCATTAAGGTTGTTGACGTAGGTTTGATGATGCTTTTGATAATGCAGTTCCATGATCTGCTTGGATATGACGGGCTCAAGGGCCTGACGGGTAAGATTAGCTTGTTTCGGCCATTCTGATCCTCTCTCGATGCTAGACTTACATCGTAAGCATATGGAAGGGGAGGCAGGGTGTGAGTTTGGGACGACATGATGATCAGTTGGTACGAATTAGTGTTCACAAGAAGGCAAATGAAAGAGGTTCTATTCAATAGGGATTTTCAGGGGATGGGGGATGTATGCGAAGAAAACAGAGTGGCTCTCAAGGTCCTCCAAAACGAGGGGCTGTGGTGGGATGGCCGTCTTAAGTCATCCCCAGCACGTCACTTGTGTCCACCAAGGTCAGAGATTAGCTGGACTAGTTTGATGTAACTACCGGCTGCTCTTCCCGTGGCTGACATGTTTCTCGCTCGGGTTGGCTGAGCCATGCGAGCAATTGAGCACATTTTGGCTCCACCAGCCACTCTATCATAATCGGGAGTGTGAGCCCAGTCTAATCACGCTTCACGGTGGATCGTATTCCGTGATATGAGGTAGTCTGTAGCATTGAACGAGTATATCAAAAGATCCAATCACTCCAGTAGGTGTGGGTGATTTCCCCATACCTTATTTGAAGGCAAATTGGAAGTCTGTCTACCGCGGACATCAACACTCAAATGTGAACTATGCTGTTAGACAGCAGAAAATGGCCCCACAAGTGTCGGAAGATTGTGTTTGGGGTGGCACTTCCATCACTAAGCGTCGTGCTCTTCAATCGTGTTTCGGGTACAGTAACAGGGCTGGACGACATCCTGTGTTGGCCCTTCACGGCCTCTTCGCCATGCAGTACCTATTTATCTATGAACAGCTTTTGTTTGATCTCGTGTGATGTTCTGGGAAGTGTTTCTGGCATGGTATTTCCTCTGGACGCCTAGCTAGGCCTGAGTGCTTCCGGCATCAGTGGTGTTTGCCCATGCTTGGACCAGGCGTGCGAGATCATCAGGTTTGCCGATGAATAGACGGAGTAGCTTCATCAGAACCGGACGAAAAAACCATCTTCAAAAACGCTCATCCAGGGAGCTCCGAACAGAAACGAATTACCGGAGCTACCAGAGCTATTTGCAGATCGACGGCCCGAGTCACTGTAGTAAGTCTGACCCTGAGGGTCGTGGCATATGTCGGACGGAGCAGCCCCTTCGCGTTGAGAGGGTGATTGCTACCAGATCTCCAGAGGCGGACAAAGATGTGCCAGCACCTAAGCTCTCTTCGGACGTGGCCATGGAGCTCTGCTTCATGTGCCTTTGACATCAACGTCTCGCATAGACGAACCCGTTCGGAAGTAAGATCCTGTTCAGTCCAGTTTGCTAATATAATCGGACTCTTTTCCCTGGTGTATTGTATGGGAGATCTACAGCCGTTCATACTGTTTCAATAAAAGAAGGTATAGAGTACGCTGTGATACGGGATCCCGGTAAACTCGGGTGGTTCCCGCATTGACTAAAGGCTAACTGGCAGGGTTTGGCTCTAAGCCGAACACGAGGGCCAAGTGTTGCCAGGAAAGACCCAGTAGTATATATCCATGTAAAATTGAATGTCAATGTAATTTTAACCCTAAATAAAGTTCTCTACGAGCTGATTCAAAGTGCACAGCTTCCCCGGTTGCGAACGAGAATCCCGAGCTGGAATTTGCGGGGTTTCGGCTGTCGATGAGCTGATGAACCTCGGTCGCTCGGTGCCAGCGGAGACCCTGAGACCCTTTGATTGATTAGTGACCAATCTCAATGTCGAGACCCCCGTGGTCCATATAATTGTCTCCCTTGCTTTCTTGCTCCAAAATTGCTCTCCTAAAGAACCATCATCATGTCGGCTGCCGAACAGGTCCAATTATCCAATTTCTCCAACATCTTCTCCCTCGACGGGAAGGTCGCGGTGGTGACGGGTGGATCGCGGGGATTGGGTCTGCACGCTGCCTCAGGGTGAGTCCTTCTCCTCTGTGCATAGCCGCTCACTATTGAGAGGTAGAGTATGTTCAAAAAACGCTAACATGTAATGACAGACTCCTGCAAGCAGGCTGCTCAAAAGTCTACATTACATCCCGCAAGAAGAATGCCTGCGATGAAGCGGTCGCGGCATTGAACGCCCTGCCCAACAAGCGGCCTGGTGCTCAAGCCATCTCCGTACCGGCAGACAGTTCTCGCATGGAGGAGCTGGATCGCTTGGTTGCGGAGATTTCCAAGACGACCGATCACGTCGATATCCTGTTCGCCAATGCCGGTGCCACCTGGGGCGAGAAGTTCGATACGCATCCCGAGAAAATGTTCTCGAAAGTGATGGACCTTAATGTGAAGAGCATTTTCTATACTATTCAAAAGTACGTACCGCTAGACTCGGCTACTTCCAGGTGATTTTTAAAAAAAGATCAATATCTCTAATCTCAGCGCCAGACTCGCGCCCCTTCTCACCGTCAAGGCCACCGTCGATGAGCCCTCTCGAGTCATTATCACTGCTTCCGTTGCTGGTCTCGGTATCGGTGCCATTGGCGAGAATGCCACGCCCAGTTACTCTGCCTCCAAGGCTGCTGCGATTCATCTGGCCAAAAATCTGGCCGTGGAGCTGGGCCCCCGGCACATTCTCACCAACGCCATCGCGCCTGGCTTTTACCCGTCCAAAATGGCAACTGGTCTGATCAATGCTCAGGGCGGTATGAAGCGGTTAGAGGAGCACTCGCCCAATGGCCGACTGGGCCGACCCGAGGATATTGCGGGTTTGGTGGTCTTCCTGGGATCCCGGGCTTCTAGTCATTTGAACGGAGCGGTGATTACGACCGATGGAGGTGCTATGCTGAAGGGGAGACTGTAGAGGCAGAAAGGGACTTTGATATTCAATGCAGATAGCCTAGGAAAACAGAATTTATGACTGAATTCGTGGGCCTTGAGATTTTGGACGCGTAAAGCATGCACGCCATTGATACTCAACGATCTGTACAATAGTGAATGTATTGAAAGGTTTCCTATTCAAAGCTTCGCGGGGGTAGAACCCACGCGGCCTTGCACCGCACGATCAATAATCTCCATTGCCTGGAATAGCTCGTAATCATGCTTTTTGGGCGTCACGACCTGAACACTGAGTGGCGAGTCCAAGTAAACTCGGCGATCGACCGTTTTCTCGTCCCCTGTTCATATCGTCGATGGTTAGCAGCAATCTATACATGATCATTTTTGGTCAAGCTTACATAGCAAACGATTGGCCTTATCCCAGCTTCCCAAAACGGGATCGTTCATAGCACGACCAAGCTCAAGGTCCGACTCCGCAAAGGGTCGCACAGGAATAACACCGGCCGGGTAGTCAAGCAACACGAATGTCGAGGTGTATCCAACGGCGTTATACCGATCCATCTGGGGAACTGGGTGAGGTGCGACTGGACAGACGATCGCATCGATTTGACGGCTCTTAGAGGATGAAGAAAAGGTCCACATCTTCATCATTTCCTTCTCAATCTGAGCACGCTGCGCCTGCAATTGCGCCAACTGATTGATCGTCAAAGCCTTGCCACGCTTCATGCGACCCTGGAGCCAGGGCGTGAGGGGCTCACCCATGCTCTCGATCAAGTCCATCATGTGAGCGCCGCCGTCAACGCCCATGAGGCGACCAGCTAGGGCTTGACATTTGGGCAAGACTGGGGGAAGCGGGATTTCTACAACTTCCACTCCGGGTGTGCGACGCAGGTGGTTGGCCACTTCTTCCAGGATACGGGTAATCGGCGGCAAGGGAGTGACCAGCCCGTCGGTCTTGAGAATACCGACGGTAAAATTGCATGGCGGGGCAAGAGAAGCAGGCACTGGTGGGGTTGGCCAGTATCCTGGGATACAATCTTCCCCGAACAGCTCAGCGCGCGGCACAATCTCGGCCATGACGGCCGCAATGTCCGCAACAGAGCGCGCCAACGGGCCGGCCACGGGCTGGAGAGAAATACGGCCCTTACCTTCAATCTGCCCGCCCTCTTGACCCCCGTAGGGGACACGCCCGTCGCTTGGCTTGAATCCATATAGACCCTGGCACATCGCGGGAATCCTGATGCTGCCGCCGATGTCTGTGCCGAAGCCAACCATAGACCCATTCATTGCAAGCAGGGCACCCTCGCCACCGGTACTACCACCTGCCGTCCATTGACGGTTCAAGGGGTTCAGCGTGCGACCGAAAAGATGATTGCAGCTGTCAAGCGTGCCGAGGGTCTGTGGGACATTTGTCTTAGCGATGATGACCGCACCGAGAGACTGGAGTAGATCGACAAGGTCGGCGTTCTTGCGGGAAGGCTTGAATGCAAGGGCGGCTATTCCAATGCTCGCGTCCACTCCTTCTACGCAAAATGTGTCTTTCACTGAGACAGGTAGACCGTGTAGAGGGCCGGCGGGGCGACCGGTTCGCTGGAGGTGTTTATCCAGTTCCTTGGCCTGACGTAGTGCCCGATCAAAGAGGGGCTCAGTGATACAATGGGTCAGTTGATGAGCAATGGCTGCTCTCTAGAAAGATACCTTGTTAGTATGATGTAGCCAATTGCCCAATATATCCTTGGTAGTACTCACTTTACAAAAGCCTCGAATGACATCCTCGGCTTTCAATTTGCCTCCGGTCATAGCAGCCACAAGCCCGCGCACATCGTACTGCTCTGTGATTTCCAATTCCTTCGCGGTAAGAATGCCACAAGTGCGCGGAATCTCCATGACATTGATCCGGCCATACTGCTTCGGTCCCTCGGTGATCGACTCGGATGGCGAGAGCATTCCCGCGGGAATGAGATGTGCCGGCAGACGCCATTCAGCAGGAATCGCTGCAGCTAGCGCATCTTGCTTGCGCCGGGCAATTGCGACATATGCGGGTTCTTGAGATGCCATGATGTGTTGTCTGGATAAAGTGAGGGTTACTGGCGGCCAGAATGCTCAAATACGCCGCCGATGCGGGGAATGCGGAGAAGCCTCGGCCCACATCAAAGCGCCGAACCGACGTGTGATGGCTGGAGAGAAGTTTAGGTCAAAAGTTCGATCAATATTGACATGTTGATTTACACAAAGTCTCCACTAATTATTTCCTCTGCAATCTACACGGCACTTTTCAAAAGCGCGACACGTCCCTCCCGAATAATCTGTTCAATGTCCACCGGAACGCCACCCGCAGCTTGTTGCGCCAGCTGATGGACATGGTAATGTACGCTGCGTTCCAGACGATACGTGCCATACGGCCTGTAAGTCCTCCAGGAAGGTATTTACTGCGCTTGCTTGGGTCATGCATATCGTGCGGGATTTGCATCAGGGCCTTCTCGCTTCCAATGTAGGCCAGAGTCCCCATGTTGCGGAACGAAAAGGGAGGTGTTTGTGCTAGGTCTCGCTTGTTTAGATGATCAGCGAGCCACTTTGCTTCTTGGAAGGTTGCTTGTGCTGTGGCAGGAGGAGCGCCAGTCTCCGGCATGGCATTGTCGCCCAGAGCAAAGACGTCGCTGAGAACTGCAGTCTGTCCGGCTTCATTTTGAAGCTGCACCCGCAGATGCCCATCTACAAGTAGCGCACCTGTTTTGGGGACCTTCTTGTATTCCCAAGAAGTCTGCTCAGTGGATGCCACAGGACCTGCTTCGCCGTTCAGGGTGTAGACGGAGTCTTTTGGAAAATCTGTCACCCGACTCAGTGACTGGCTGACAAACTTGGTCATCGCATTTCCCGTCGCCCAGACACACATGCCGATGCCAACTTCACCCTCCTCTTTGGTTTTCAAGGTTAAGCAACGCTTGGGGTCCATCTCATGAGGTGCTGGTGCGCCAGGTGGACCCCAGCGTAAGCTTTCGACATGGTGAGAGGTTTTAATGTCAATGCCTTCACTCCTCATCGTGTCCATTGCATAGCGGGACAAAGACTCGTCAAACATTGACAGTACCTTAGGCGCAACATCATAAAGACTGATCTTGGGAATGCCATTGAGGGCTGGATACAATGTCAACAGGTCCTCGTAGATGAAATCACGCAAGGCCGCAGCGAGCTCAGTGCCTGTGGGTCCTGCGCCGACAATTGCAAAATGAAGGAGCCACTTGCGCATCTCGGGCGTTGTCGTTGGAAGGACCGCCAGCTCGAAACATTCGCGCACGCGCCGCTTCACCCGCTTGGCGTCGCCAATGTCTTTGAAGAACATGGCATTTTCGCGAACACCGGGAGTGCCAAAGGTCTGACTGACAGCGCCGACAGCGATGACTAATTTATCATATGGGACCTCGAATGTCTCTCCCTGTTCCCAGTTGCGCAGATTCTTGCTTGGCTGTTTGGAAGATGCTTCGGGGCCTTCATCGACCTGTCTCTCATCCTCGGAGGTTCGCGGTGACTCCGTCACACCACTCCTGACTACAGTAGCCTCGCACAGGATAGTCTTCCTTTTCAAGTCGATGGCTCGTGCAGCGGCCTGAATGAAATCGACTTTGGCCCGTGGATCGCGGACTGGCTCGACAATGTTCGAGAAATCCAACGAGCCACTAGCTGTGTCGGTCAAGAGGGGGGTGAAAACGAAATATGAGCGCGGGGAGATGATGATTGGCGAGAAAGACTTGGGCGACAGGCGGCGCGAGATGGTATATCCACCCCAGCCGGAGCCAAGGATCACAACACGCTCCTTTTTGCTATCCGACGTTGTCGACGTTGTCGCAGTAGTCGAGTGTTCCGCGTATGTTGCAAGACATCTTTGTCCGAGTCTGCTCTTCAATGAGACCTTGAATCGAGGATGCTTGAATGCAAGGGAGTCGCAATGGCTGATCAGCGCTGGGCGGAGATGGACGGACCGCGCCAGTGCCGGATGAGGCATCATCAATCAAATTCGCTGTACTGATCTAAGGCTTTGACAAGACGGGATTCCTTCAATTGCAATTCTCCAGGAATGCCGGATATATCTTATACTATGTTCGTGAATGTTCATGGCTTCCTGCTGACACATATATGACTTCATCCCGCGGCCAACTGCGGCTACATAGTGGAACTCGAGGTATCAAAAGAAGGGAATACTCGGATCGGAATGTCAGACACAAGTCTCTCCTCAGACCCACTGGCATCCACCCGGGATCGGTTTCTTGACTACCCGCGGGCTCCGAGGACCTTTGGTCCAGAAAAATGGTGAATACTCAAGGCTGTCCGTAACTCTATCTCCAAGGCTGTCCGCAACTCTATCTCCAAGGGGAAACCCGGAACCCTTCGGAGCCATCGGTGAAGACAAGGGCACGTGCCGCTCGAGTCTATCGGGTGTTTTAGGCTTGGCTTTGTGCAGAATTCTGCTCACATGGCGATGAAGAGATTGCCGCAAGATTGAGCCTCCAAAGATTATCGAGGATGTAGGAAGTCAGCAGGGTGAAGAGGGAATCGTGGTGGTGGAATTACGCAAGGGTCGATAGATTGGGTTGAAATCACGTGAGGGCGGCTCAAATGGAGGTCCCTGGCCCATTTCCGCCCCCACCCCAGAGCAATCATGCCATAGCTATGCACCGCACCTATGAGAACATGCCAATCAGCGGAATATCATATATTAATTACGTAGGGTAGCAGTGAAGTTTGATGATCAAGAAAAAGACAGAGAAATTAACTTTATTTGAACGTCCGTGGGTGCTGGTTTGTGCGTAAGGCTAGTGTATGCTCAAGCCCAAGACACCCCAGGATCGATAGACCGTTGAAAAAGAAAAAACACACTCTGAAGAGCGACTTTTCGTGAGAATAGGAATACTCTCATTCACCGTTTGCGATCGCAGCGGCTGGGCCAAATTGAATCTTAGGGTATACATGCCCTGTTTCAAAAAGTGAAATGAATAGATCTTGTCGCCTGAGTCACGAGACGTTTTCATCGAACTGTCATATTATTTGCATGACTCCATAATAACGGCCAAAGACAAAAGACTGGCGCGATGTGGATGTCACTGAAATAATTCTTTCCCGCATGGACGTGCATCGCCGGTCCTACAATGAAAAAGAATAGGCCGTCGCAGCTGCATGGAACCTCATTTTTCGGCTTGCAAAATGGAGATCCAGTCCCATGAGCATGTCGACCTTGGGTGAATCGAGAAAAAGGCACCTACCAGAATGACAGAGGAAAGAATATATAGACAAGCAATTTTACGAGAAAAGAGATTATGATAATGTGTTGACAAGGAAGCACTGAAATGAAATGTCAAAAGAGCCGCGAGACAGATGATGGCTTCGAAAGCAAAAAGGGGTCAGCAGTAATCTCTGCGAGGTATCATGTGATCACTTGCTTCATCTCCCAGCCTCGCAGCCTTGAACGAGATCAACAAAACGAAACAAAGAAGCATATCAAACCTCACCACTTATCAACATCATTTGCATGCTTGATTTGGTAAATCCGACAATTTCCTCTCTCGGCCAAGTGGGCTCGGACACACTCCATGAAGGCAGCTCCGGGCCGCGTACACCTCCCGCCAATCGCCACTGCTGTGGCGCAGTGTGGCACTCGGCGATGAGTCAACCCCAGATGACTAACCAACCAAATAGGTACTCCCGTCCGGAGTAATCAACTACTGAAGACATGAGACGGGGTCGGTCATCTCATAGTGGAAGCTCGGACTTCGCCATGTTCCGAAGCTAACTCGAAGCAACTTCGGATTTAACTATAATGCGTCTGACTTTGCCTCCCCGAGCTGTGACACTTCCAGCACCTTCGGACATGGTCGATAGCGCTTAGAAACCCGCGAGCATGATACTACCGCTCGGATCGCATAATCGTCCGTCGGCGAATAGCATTGCTCCATAGGTCAAGGCAGCGTTGTCGTACGCATACCTGGTGTGATGTGGCCGACCCCGAGATGACGAGTATAGTGGCTGCCTAAGCCCGAGGAAACGAAGTATAAAAGAGATGTAGAATAACCACATATACAAGAAATCAGATCACCTCACGGTCTATTTGCATCTATTTGATCTTTTCTGATCGTTCTTCAAGTCAAACCTATCCAACATCTTCAGTTGATATACCATTTGCTTTCGACATAAGTTTATCTGATCTGTGCTTCATCTACAACAAGATGGCTTCTATCCACGATATGAATCAACCGCCAAATCCTTTCTGGGATTATTTGGCTGCATCATTCGAAAATCATCCTTTCTTTGCTCCTCGAGGCCATCATCAGCCTCCCCCTCCCTTCGGGCCTTGGGGCAACCATCATCATCGCCACCAACACCATGGCCCTCCTCCACCTCCATTCTGGGGATGGGGCCCCCAAGACCAAGGCGAAGACCATCCCCGCGGCTCTGACACCCCTCGTGACCAGACTACCGAGCCTACCGCTGGCCCTTCTAACTCCAACGAAAAGAGCCGCGACGCCGAGAAGGAAGCAACCTCATCCCCCGAGATCGAGACCGATAATGAAAAGCGTCCTCATGGCCGGTGTGGCAAGGGTAAGCACCACGGCCGTGGTGGTCCCCATGGACTCGGTCGAGGACGAGGCGGCAGGGGCCGTTGTGGACCAGGTCACTACGAACACCCGGGATCATGCGGTCCTCGCGAACGAGGAGGTCATTACTGGGGAGGACGTGGAGGTCGAGGCAGACACCATGGTGGCCTTCACCATCTCTTCGGTGCTGGACCAGGCTCCCAGAACTTTGACGGACTACGCAACCTCGCCTCTCAATTTGGAATCCAGTTGAACGGCCCCGCCCCAGAAGGTGTTGATTTTGTGCCATCTGTGGATATCTTCGATACCCCAGCCAACTATATTGTGCACGTCTCTCTGCCCGGCGCCAAGAAGGACGACCTGAGCATTGACTACGACCCCGATGAGTCTGTCCTGCGTCTCGCTGGAGTCGTCTACCGTCCCGGTATCAGCGAAGAGTTGCACCAGTCTCTTGCCGTGGAGGAGCGAACCCGCGAAGTTGGGGTCTTTGAGCGTGAAGTCCGCCTAGGAACCCATGAGGCCCCTGCTGCAATCTCCATTCATGACATCTCTGCTAAATTGGAAGATGGGGTTCTGAACGTGACTCTTCCGAAGATTGTGCCAGAGCCGGAACTGAAGAAGAAAATCGTTGTCGAGGACGGCAACATTGTGAATGAGAAAGACGCTATGCAGCTGGACGAGAAAGCTAGCGTGACATTGACTCCCTCTGAATCTGATGAGAGTGATTCTGATGAGGGAGAGACTAAGGAGTATGTCAAGGTCCCCGTGAATTAAGCTGGGGGGGTTACTTTTGTTTTTCTTTTGTTAGGAGTTTGGTGTTCTATTTGAAATTTCATGCTGTTAGTTAGTGCTGGATCCAGATTGATTAATCAATAAAGACCCTTACGTGGGTATTACACCCCTACTACCGTCATTCTTCAATTTTTTATTCGTAAATTATTTTGTTCCGCTCCTGTAGCTTAGTTAAAGGGACCTTTTTATCCACAGCCTGTAGGAGAACAGAAGAATTCATTTGGAATTTCAGTACCCGGTGCATGAATGTCAATCCATTCATAGTCATAAGATATTTGATAGTATTGTCGTCCCTTTCTCGATCTTCTGTATTGAACAATCTCAAACATTCTCGGTAAAGCTACTACTCATGCAATACAAATATAGATTTCATGCCTCCCGATCAATATTCCTAGCCATTGATCAGATCCCAAAGTTTGCCATACCATGTAGTAGGAACTGTGACCTCCCAATGTTCATTCTCAACCTCAAGTCGACCAGTATCGAGGTCAGCCTGCAGAGGAGAAACTAGAGGATCTCTATACACCAACTTATGACCGATGTACAACACAGCGAAGAGTATTAGGCTGACATATGCGACAAAGAAGCTCTCAACACTGAACGAGGGAATCCATGCGGTAAATCCTTGTGTGAGCATGATGAGAATGTTGAAAAACAATCCATAGTAAGACAGGAAAGGTTGGAATGGGGCTTTGTACGGAAGAAGATCCCGCGAGAGTCTACGAGCCTTGAGAGCTCGCATGAACGCAATGTGGCAGGCGTTTAGTGATGCCCACAGGATGAATCCTGCGACAGCAGAGATATTCAGGAGCCAGTTAAAAACCGTGCTTCCGGATGTGGAAAGGTTCATAAATCCCAGAAGACCGAAGGCCGCGGTCAGGAGAACACCGTAGTAGGGAACGCCACCCTTTGTAGTCTTGGCCAAAAATGCAGGTGCAAAGCCATCTTGTGATAAGCCAATCAGCATGCGACTGCCACTATAGATATTGGCATTTGCAGCGGAGAGCACAACTGTCAAGAGGACGGCATTGATGATACTCGGTAAGACTTTGACCCCGGCCAGTCCTGCGGCTATCACAAATGGCGATCCGGATGCATTGGATGCACCTGAAAGAAGATCGCCGTTATCCGACGGCACTAAGAGGCCGATGAAGAACACCGAGAACACGTAAAAAAGAAGAATTCGGAAGAAGGTTGCTCGAATCGCTTTGGGCACAGTCTGCCGTGGGTTTTCACTTTCACCAGCGGCGAGACCAACCAATTCGGTGCCTTGGCAAGAGAAACCAGCTTGGATGAGTACAGCCCAGAAACCCACAAACTTGGCCGTCGGTCCAGGCGCCACGAGATAATCAACAAAAGGCCCGGGATGGATCCAATTGTGGAATCCAAGGTAGCCTTGTTGTCCTGCACCGGCGTCAATGCAAATAGCGAAAATGATGAATCCAATGATTGTAACCACTTTGATGCTCGAGAACCAGAACTCTAATTCGCCGTAGAAATTGACTGGTAGTAGGTTGAGAAGGGTCATGACAACCCAGAATACGGCAATGAAGATGGCAATATTGATCGATGGATCCCAATATTGAATGATAAGACCAGTAGCCGTAAGTTCAAGAGCAAATGTGATAGCCCAAGAGAACCAGTAGATCCATCCCATTGCGAAGCCCAGGCTGGGATCAATCAGACGAGTCGCATAGGAGGTGAAGGCTCCGGGGATTGGAATGTAGGTAGCAACTTCGCCAAGAGATGTCATCACCGAAAAGACAATAGTACCGATGAAAGTGTACGCGATTAGCGCACCGATAGGCCCGGCATGTGCTAGTGCCGTTCCGCTGGAGATGAATAGACCAGTTCCAATTGTACCGCCTGTCATCGGATTAGAAAGGTGGTCATGTACAGGGGGGTATGCCCCACTCACCGATTGCAATCATCTGCAGGTGTCTACTCTTTAGCTTGCGCTTCAGATTGGGCAAATTTCTGGGCTGGCCCAATGCGACCTGCGCCCCATCATTGTAGCTCTCGTTGGATTTGAATGTTGCAGGATCACCTTTTGGGACGTTGGGAACTATTGTCCCAGAAGAAAAAGCCATTGCCGCCTTCCACCTTCTGCAATTGGGAAAAATGAATAGACTCCACTGGGATCCAGCCAAGGGTTAAGATCGACTGAACAATAACTGGGTCTCTGTTGCAAAGCCGGAGTGATCAATTGGCCATTGTCTATTGACTGCAAGCTACTGAGTCCTATGACAAGGCTGAGGGGTTTCCCCGTTCGTGTATTTGCTGATTCTTGTCTCCTTTCCAATAGAAGAGTTCGGAGCCGGTTCTCCACCTTCAAAACTCACTGAGCCTCTCAATTTAGTAGATTTTCTGAGAAAAAAGGTCGCCGTAGTTGCGGACGCGTGGGGACTTGGGTGAAATCCCAGTAGAATTATGGGTCTGGAGAAAAATGAGAAGACAAAACAGAAAGCTTAGTGGATGGCAGTGGGACCCTTTCTATAGCTTCCTTGTTAGCTGGCCTCCGTACCCTCCTCATTCGTGGTAAAGCACCCCGCATGTGCTTTTCTCTCCCGGGCTGTTCTTTTGAGTCTAGTTTGTGTCTGTTGGTTGGAGGATTGGCAGCTCGCCGAGGCATCCCATTTCGGGCCCACTCCGACATCGCTGTCCTTTCCCCACGTTCGCCATGCTCCACAACGGTTGAACGATCCACTACATTCTATGGATCAAGGGTTCTTCCTGTCTGTCCATGAGTCTTATCCACATTTGTATGTTAAAAGTGCCTGAGGCATAGAGCCAGGGCTATCTAAGCGAAAAAGCTCGGCCACAAAATAAGCGGAGATGGCCGAGCAGCAGGGCTTGGCATGGTTCAAGGCCCTTCAAAGAAGGTTTCTCATAGAGGCTATCTAACTCGTTCGGGTCTGAGGTGGCTTCACTCTAGCCAATGAAAGTGATTGTAGAGCCCGGTAAGCACTTTTCTCTGCCGACCTGTCTGTTTCGGGTTAGCTTACATCGCATGTCATCAGTAAACGTTTTACCAGCCAACGTAGGTGCGTCCGAATGGAATCCAATAGATTCTTCTGCTTCCAGTGAAGAGGATGGGAGAAGCGCTGCGAAATACAATTTTAGCAATAAGACATGAATATTTGACATGTAAAGGGTAAAACCGGAAAACCGTCTCCTATCGTGAGATCTGGTGGGTATATAAGACGGGGGGATGTTCCGTGAATTCGCTATAAGTCAAGAAATTTATCTCTTGTTCCAGTGGTATCCCGAACTAGGCTCTTTTTCATGATGACCGCCCAAAATGATTATCGCTCTTTTGTTCGTCTGAGTACGTCTGAAGCTTCAACCACACCTGAGAAGGCCATATCTTTCATCGAACGCGACGGTGGGGTGATAATTGAGAACCTCATCTCCCACGAACTAGCTGAACAAATCAAGAAAGATCTAAAGCCGCACTTTGATAAAGATATTCCGGATAAGTATGGCTTCTTTCCAGCAACGACGCAGCGTGCAACGGGTTTGCTAGGTATCTCTGATGCTTGCGTGGAGCTTGCCTGTAACCCATTCTATATCAGCGTTGCAAACGCTCTGGTGTCCTCAACTTTCACCTTCTGGAGAGATGACCGTCAAGTTACTGTCAGCGGAAAGCCCATCATTTCCTCGACCGTCGGGTTTCGTGTGAACCCTGGGGGTAAGCAGCAAGTGCTGCATCGGGATGATAAGTATGAGCACGATCCTCAACGATCATGACTATGACTAACTGATAATGAAAAGTGATTATCACCCTACCAATAAAGAGATGCCAGTCATGATTGGCTGCGTGACGGCATTGACAAAGACGACAAGAGAGAATGGTGCCACCATTGCGATTCCTGGCTCGCATTTGTGGGGACCAGAGCGCCGGCCACTCAATGAGGAGGCCATTCCCGCAGAGCTTCAACCTGGGGATGCATTCATCTTCTTGGGAAACCTCTACCATGCCGGCGGTTCCAATATCACTCGGTACGCACGATGTTTCCGGCTGCTCCGAGTGCTTGCTAATTTGGTTTACGGCAATTCTAGGGACGAGTATCGGGAAACGGTTGGAATCTTTCTCTGCAAGCCAACGTTGCGTCCTGCTGAAAATCAATTTCTCATGGTACCGCTTGAAAGAGCTAGGCAGCTCAAACCACAGGCTCAGAGATTGCTGGGCTATGGGCTTTGTGACCCCGGGGTCGGCTTCATGAACTACCAAGACCCCATGAGAGTTCTCTTCGGGGTCGAAGATGAAGAGACTATCAACATGTGATGCAGTGCCTGCCGTGAGCAGAAAAGTACTCATCTGTGGAAATTCAAGCTCTCACGGATTTTGAAGACCAGGTTCATTCCGGCACTCGAATTCTGCTCAAAATATAACAAATGGGCCAATTGCAGCTTCATTTCTTCGAGAGAAATGAATCCAACTCTCACCCCTGGCTTGATCCGAGTGTTCCCAGAAGAGGCGCAGCATCTGCAACGCAGTCTGGTTGCACCAAAACCCCGTGGCAGACATGGATTGCAAGAAAGCCATTTCGACTTGAAATTGCCTTTCTCGATCACTGACGCACTGAGTGCCAACAATGAACAGAGGAAAGAAAACGTCATGGATGAATGCAGGATATGGGCTTTTTATGACAGTCTGGATTGTATACCAAATCATATCACAATAGCCGTCGACTTTCGGGTTGTATTTTGTCTGAGACGCGAGACACTGATAGCTGTATACTAGAGTAGCGTAGTAGTGTGCATCGATTATGGCACGAAACATGCTTTGAGTGGCTTCACATTCGGGCAAAGAAGCGACCATTCCAGTAGCCTGGTAATGAGCCGCCTCTAGTTTGTCATGCCACTGTGCCATTTCCGACTCGAAGATGTCTAGACCGTTGTTCCAACGATTTGAGTGCAACTTTTCTGCGGCACTGATTTGATTGATCAGTGCCGTGAATGTCCAGACATTTCCATTCAGGAAGGACAGGCAATCAGTTCCCATCCTCGTGCTCTCTGAGTGCTTGAGACCCGCAAGATTGCCTAATGTCTCCAGATCAACAACTTCTTTGATCAAAAATCTGGAAAGAGCATCTTGAGGCTGTTTTCGCCGAGGCCTTAAGTAAAATCTCTCAACCATGGTGCGGCAAGCCCGTAGATGCAGCCCCCAGTCTGTTGAGCTAGGAATGTGCAGCTCTGAGTAGCAAAGGACGAGAGTGCAAGCAAGCATCTCCACGAGTGAAAATTCTGAGAGATCATTCCTCGGAGTCACATCATCTGCGCAGAGTTCCAAGCGCATTTTGTAACTCAAGTTCTTCAAGGTTTCATTTCGAAGACTATGGTTGATCCGAAACAAGAATGATGACTGGGTATCATCTAACGACGTGGCAGATAGATGAGCAGCCGCAAGACCAGCGATAGATCGTCGCAGAGAGTCCGATCTGTGGACTAACGGCTGAATCAATCTTCTCCATGGGTTACATGGCCCATCATCAAGCCAGGTTAGATGGGAGACGACCGTAGAGAAGAAATATTGAAGCAAATTCTCGTTGAGGGAGGCAGAAAGATGTCTGTGTAAAAGACGCGCATCTCTTACTGGAGAGACTTTATCGATATATGGGCCGGCAGTAATTTGATGAGCGTCGTCTACGACTGGTTCGGACCGGCTGCTTGCTTTTGGCACTGGTAATGCCTTGCCTTTGAAATTTCCACGACTAGCCACGCCCTGGTCCCACCTCAGGTGGAGGCGAGGGTAGCCCGGACAGGACAGCTTGCGGATCGTGCACTTTTGACAGTGTGGAAGAGTGCGGTCGCATTTGATGCGGCGTCTAGTACACTGGCGGCAATCTAGGTATCATTAGATGCATCCCTGCCTGGCGTCATGCACGAAGGCTTTGCTACGCACCTTTAGCCGCTATCAGGCGATCTGGCGGCAAGGAGTCAATCCGAACATTCCTCATTGTGTTTCCGGAAGGCGCCATTTCAAATGCTCGGTAGAATGTCCAGACGCCGGAGCAAAGGCGAGGACTCAGGGTCAAGCACAGCGCCGATTGCTCTAGACTGGTATTTTCCTGATTTCACCGGTTCCCTCTTTTGATACCCCGCACGATAGCATCTCCTTTATCGATTGCGTCGGTAAAGGATCAACTTCTATTGGCCGGTCGGGCGTCAGATACAACGGCCGAATGCACCCAGATCCATAGACCCACCGGCCCCTAAAAAACACCAGTCGACCCCCGGCGCGGGTGCCGAAGTTCTCTGAACCCCCGTCAGATCATCTCGCAAGAACTCCGAGGTCCAAACAGAGACCGTTTTTTGACATCTGGCTGCATTTATCTACAACCATCTTCAACAGAAGCGCAGATTGCTCAAAATGGGGAAAGTGTTTGACGCCGCAGAAGGTACTATCACCATTGACAGGATATACGGAATGCTGAGACCGCTAATTCGAGTTTAGTGGCTAAACACAACACAAGTAAGAGTTGCTGGGTAATTCTCTATGGAAAAGTTTATGATGTAAGTCTTTGAATTCCCAGGTCCTTTACGAGACTTGCGATGCCCAGATCATCAATTGACTGGGATATTGAAAGGTAACCGACTTTGTCTCCAACCATCCTGGCGGTGCGATGGTCATCCTCAAGTTGGCAGGCAAGGACGCAACTGAGGAATTCGACCCGGTTCACCCTCCCGGTACGCTTGAAGAGAATCTCAAGCCCGAGGCGTTCCTGGGAACAATTGATCCCGCAACGATACGCAAGGCGGGGCCGCAGCCTGAAGTCTCAGCGAAGACCGAAGAGTATCTTCCTGTTCAGCGCCTTCTCAACATGGACGAAATTGAAGAACTTGCAACGAAGAAAGTGAGCAAGAAAGCATGGGCGTACTATTACTCGGCCGCCGACGACAAGATCACCAAGCGCTTTAATACAGAGGCATTCCGCTCGATTCTCTTGCGGCCTAGGGTCTTCATTGACTGCACCAAATGTAATCTAGAGACAAGGTTGTTGGGAAATCAGGTGTCTATGCCTATCTACGTCTCGCCAGCTGCCCAGGCACGACTAGGGCATCCTGCAGGCGAAGCTGGCATTGCGGAAGCGTGCGGCAGTCTTGGAGCTCTGCAGATTATTTCCAATAGCGCTTCCATGACGCCGGAGCAGATCGTTGCAAATGCTGTGCCTGGGCAAGTGTTCGGCTGGCAGTTATATGTGCAAGACGATCGAAGCAAGAGCGAAAAAATGATCGCTCGTGTGAACAAACTCAATGCGATCAAATTCATCGTTCTCACGCTCGATACGCCGGTGATGGGCAAGCGCGAAGATGATCAGCGCAGCGGTAATGTCATCGACGAAATTACTGAATTTTCCTTTGCGGAGGGCTCAAAGGAGGCGCTTGAGAAGCGAGTTTTTGCCGGAATGGATCCATCTCTTACATGGACTGAGACCCTTGTCTGGCTAGAGAAGCGCACCAGTCTACCAATCGTTCTCAAGGGCATTCAGACCCATGAAGATGCGTATATTGCCGCGTTACATCGATCTCAAGTGAAGGGGATCATTCTCTCCAATCACGGAGGTCGATCCCTTGATACATCACCCCCAGCTGTGCACACGTTGCTTGAGATGCGCAAATATTGCCCCGAGGTCTTTGACAAAGTTGAAGTCTGGGTTGACGGCGGTGTGAGAAGGGGGACAGACGTCGTAAAGGCGCTCTGCCTGGGCGCCAAAGGTGTCGGCATCGGTCGGCCACCGTTGTGGGGACTGGCCGCCGGAGGCGTAGACGGGGTGAAGAGAACATTGCAGAGTGAGTGAACACCAGAAATCGTCGCTTCATTGAATCATTTGACCAAAGGAACTCGACTAATTCAATTCCTCAGTCCTGGCTGACGAGACCAAAACTTGCATGCGACTACTTGGTGTGGAAAGTCCCGACCAGCTTGGAATGCAGCATGTAAGTGTGATACCAGCCGTTCGTTGATGATAACTATTGAATTGATCGTTGACTGAAAATTCATGCTACTAGATCAATACCCGGTTGTTGGAGCAGCAGGTCTACGATGGACCCTCTAATCTTGGAGCTTGTCGAGCACAGTACTCGTCAAAGCTCTAGAAAAGCCACTTATGATAGATCCTCACAGCGTTCATGAGGCCTGGATGTTCAGTCCATGGATGCGAATCTTCAGTAAGCTGTCGGGCACTTGATTGTTGTCAACTTTGCATGATCATGTAATCATACTCGTGAGATCAAATTAGTCACCACATTGGAATCAAGACACTTGCGTGTCGCTTGTGATAGAGACAAGGAGAGATGCTCTCCACGAGGGAATGAGATTCTTAGATCCCGGGTCAAAGATGTATACAGCCCGGGCTGTGCCGATACTAAAGCTTTCTTTCTCCGCCACAAACCCAAGAATACGTGCATTGAACCTCAAGAGGTCCCCGTGAAAAGTTGACGACTATTTCTTGCGGTATCATGGTCGATCCACCGATGATATGTGCAGACAAAAGTCCCACCAGCTGCCCCAGCTTCGTGCAAGGGCTAGTTGACGAGAATTTTACCTCCCATATACCCACCGCTTAGGCCAGGCAAGCCATTCCTGGAACCCACGATGTATGTTCCTCTCAATATCCTCCAGCACCTGGCGCGCCATACCATTAACATACCAGTAGTGGTCAAGCGTCTGCAAGAGGACACAGTAGTGTGCAAGAAGAACAAGCGCCGCCGGGTGATGCGCCTCCAAGTCTTTATGCAGCTGCTTGGAAAGTGAGTAGGCCCAAAGAAAGACCATGCCGGTCTCCACATGCGGCCCGGCGAGTTCCAGCTGCCTGGTAGAGTTTTCGTAGATCTTGAGGGCGGATTCGTAGTCCTTCCGATGCTCTGAAACCGTATCTGTGGGATCATCTTTGTTCGCTGTTTGGGGGAATGGATACTTTTCGATGAAGCGATGGAGGCCGGATATTTGGGTCCAGATATCCGTTGGTAAGAGGGACTGTGCTGCAACGGCAGGGCTGTGTGGAAATCAGAATCCTGCAACTCACACGAGTCTCCAAGGGCCGGTGGTGAGTCCACATGGAATGGACAGCTTACCTGTGGATACGCATTTCACTTTCAAGCCATACGGAATTTGCCATTGGCGCCAACTGTGTCCTACCTAATGACGGTAGAAACGGTTTCATGATTGCCTGTAGCCCTTTCACGCTTGCAAACAGCTCGACGGTGTTCGCGATTGGGCTCGGCCAGCGAGAGACACCGAGTCGAATCGGGACGGTGCACATGTGTATAGAGATCATAGCCGCAAAACAAAAAACGGGTTGCCAATTCGCAGTATCGATAGGGGACGCGATGAGTTCTCGGAACTCTTTGAGCCCTGCGGCAAGATGATGTGCAGACGCCTTGATGTATTTTTCCTTCTGTTCTGGCATCGGATAGAGGAATGCGCGGTGGACCGCGGCGAGAGCAAGAATCCCATGCATCACGTACTTGTTAGAGTAACCTTCAGTGGGTATGACAACGCGCCAGACATGGCGTGCATCTTCGCGTAAGGTCAACGTGTTGGACGTCACCGTGCAAAAAAAATGCATCAGCTCTAAGTCAAGGCCCCAATCTATCTGGACCGAAGAATCCAACGATGAGCTAGGTAAGATGCCCAAGAACTCTAGCCTGTTCTCTGACTCAGGCCTGAAGTCTTCGCGGTCAACCGCCCAGGGGTAGCTGCCATTCGGAGTCGGTGCAAAGTTTCCAGGTTGGTGATGTGAATGGACTTGTGGGGAACTCAGAGCCTTGGGATGAGGTTGTGACTGGGTGGCTGAGGATACGCTTGAGACGGGTGAATCTACCTGCGTGCCAGGCGCAACATAGCTGCACTGAATAGCGTGCTTGACGCAATTGGTGCATGGATAACACTCATCGCACTGCCCGGAGAGTCAGAGTCAGTGATCGGGGGAGACGACAGAGGAGGGGGGGGGTGAGGAGAAAAAAACCTTTAAACGACGAGACTTGCATTCAGGGCAGCCATTACGGGATTTGCGATGTGACCTACGCGGCCCCATTCTAGATCAAGAAATGAGGAGCCTTGAGTATAAATCTAGTAGATGCTGGACTCGGGGGTACAGCATAATTGATAACAAATTCGAGTTCGAGTACGGACTCGGCTACGGATTCGGATACGGATGCGAGTGCGAATGCGCATCTCCACTATCGCACGGTCAGACATTTCAGGCCCACTTATGCCATGGGATAAACAGGTCGGCCTCGTGTTTCATACAGCCTGAGAGCATGACAACCCGGGCTTAAATGGACCGTGAACGCTGGGGAAATTCCACAATTCACTTACTTCTAGTCAAATGGGGGGACAATGTGCTATTTCAAGCTCCTCTCTGTTCAAAATCTCGCACAGTCTCAAGCCAACGTGTACAAATCCGGATCGCGTATTGCGTATAGCCGCTCAGCCCACAGCCTGGAACGGGTGGATTCTGGAGTAAGAAATCGATTCAAACCCCCAGCCTTGGCGCACTTAGGGCCGTTAAGGTGGCTGTAGCGACGGGTAAGCGATGGAGAATTCGATATGACTGAAAATAGATCTATAAAGCCCCTCGGCCCCTCCCGAAAGGATATCTCGCGAGGCTGAGATACGCTTTCTATTACCTTTTTGTATAGTGAGGCAGTACCTATGAACTCCGATAATCTCTACGGGTATACCCCGTCCATTGTGGCGGGAGTCATCTTCATCATCCTCTTCTCTGGCACGACTATCTTCCATGCATTTCAATTGACAAAGGCACGATGCTGGTACTTTATTCCCTTCGTCGTGGGAGGTGTCTGTACGTTGATCAGTCTTTGCACCCATTCATGATATTACGCATCAAACGCTAAATTTTCTCTTTCAAATCTACAGTTCAGATCATCGGATACATCTGCCGCGTCATCGCCCGCAATAACCTTAGCTCCGTGACCATATACGCTTTGCAATCGGTACTGATCCTCCTCGCACCCCCGCTATACGCCGCATCCATCTACATGGTCCTCGGTCGAACAGTCACGTACCTCAACGCCGAGAACCTAAGTCTCGTCCGAGTCCGCTGGTTGACCAAGATCTTCGTCTCGGGCGATGTTTTCTCGTTTCTCCTCCAATCCGCCGGTGGAGGACTCATGGCCGCTGGTAGCAGCAGCACTCGTCAAACCGGCTCCAACGTCGTCATGGGCGGTCTAGTTGTGCAACTTCTTTTCTTCGGATTCTTCGTCGCCGTTGCTGCGATATTCCATTACCGTATTGAGAAGTTTCCTACTTCCAAGGCTCAAAACGAGCGTATGTCGACGAGGAATCAGGGCTGGCATCAGCGTAACTGGTTGACTATTTTGCTGGCTTTGTATGTGGTTAGCGCGTTGATTCTGATCCGGTCGATCTTCCGCCTCATCGAATATAAGGGTGGGTTTGACGGGTATGTCATGACTCATGAGGCGTTTGGGTATATCTTTGATGCCCTGTTGATGTTTATTGCCATGGTGGTGATGAATGTGTATCACCCCGCGGTGATTCTTGGAGATGGAAAGGGCGGCGACAGACAGTACACTGAGTACGGCGAGAATGTTCGGTTGTAGAAGTGCTTGCATTGTTTTCATTTCTTGTTATTATGGAACAGCCACTTGTTTGAGGGTGGCGCTATAGAATGGGGGATATCCAACTTTTGTGACAGGCGAGAGACAATTATTAATCATAAATGCAAGGGCAATTCGTCCTTGGCAAGAAAATCAAAGATGAACTTTCAAAAATCGTTTCTCATTTCATCATGTAAAAGGTCTGTATTCCACGCTTCGGCGGACTTCATAACTTTTTCGCACCAGACCAGCGCCCAGCCCGTGGGCATAAAGGTCAGGCGGGGGTCTACCAGCCGAGCCTCGAGTAGAAACAGGCAGCAGGCTTTGCTCATAGTTGAGCTCCCCACTTCTCTGAGTCCGCGCCAGGCTGACGATCTTTTCAATCTCAAGAGCCTGAAGCTGAGCCTCGCCACGGTCAGCTGCGGTGGCTGGTTTGGCTTTCCGAGATAGCCAATGTCGACTACGGAGTGTTCCTGATCGGAAGAAATCTCCAATATCATCCACAGATAGCGCGACCAGAATAAGAGGGATTGAAATGGCAAATCCAATGCCAAAGGTGTATCGAGCAACATATCCCAGATTCAAGTTCTCGAATTCTTTCATGTTGATTGTGAAAATTGACGTGATGAAGGACAGTGGCAAGAAAATAATTGTGACAATGGTGAAGACCATGATTGTTTTGCTCTGTCGCGTCGTACCCGCTGCTTGGTCCCGAGCGAAACGGGCTTCAAAGGCGTTGGCATGTTTTTGCTTCAGGTCGAGTAGATCCGTGATGGAGTGGTAGATACGCTCGGCTTGTTTATCCATGCGATCGATATCCTTCAGATGCATGTCGATCATGCGTTGTTGATCTTTGAAGCGCTTCTTGACATCGACTTGGGACGTTTGCTGTGCCAAGTAGATTGAGCAGATGACATCCTGGAAGTCCCCCAGAACATGTTTCTGGTGCTCCAACACCGTGCGGATCATGTTTAGTTCATCTCGAATATCTTTCGTCTCTGCTAGTAAGTCGGTTTCTTCACCGATATCCAGCAGACGGTCAACGAATAGCGGCTGGCCATCGTCATAATAGTCTTCATCATCAGGTGGATTGACCTCTTCCGCTGCATCACGACCGGAAATTGATCGGGCTGAGCTGCGCGACAAAGGATTGAGCTTTCGATGGCTCTTCAACCAGGCAGATGCTTGCACGGAGGCATGATTGAAGCGGTTGAAGAGCAGTGTCTCTCGATCCGTGGCGATACCAATAGAGGACTCGAACATATCCAAGAACTGATACTCATCGTCTCCAAGGCGATGGCGGTCGAAAACGCCGGAGCATCGGTTGGTAATGATAATAGCGAGGTCATACACCGACCTCACGGGGTCTCGCGTCTTGGAGTTAATATCCTCAATGATGCCGTCCAGCACATTAAGAGGGTCATTTTTCGGCTGGTCCCACCGCTGCGGGAAACTGGTCACGATGAGGTTAGTTCCAAGAATCCACATCCACAGTTGATCAACCATGAAGATTTTGGGATCCGTTCCCGGCCCTTCCCGCCCAGGACCCTTGGTTTGATATCGATATACCACTTGATCCTGATCACGGCTCTGGGTGTCGATATTTGGATAGAAGAATTGATCTAGAGTTCGACGGACATGCAAAGAGGTGGTTGACGAGGATAGATGCGCATCAATCAGCATTTCATCGCGCGTACGAGCCCGTTTTATACCACTAGGCTGGAAACTCAGCATCTCCGCCCGCTGAATCGCGTCTTGCATCTTCTGTCTGCGCTCCGCGGTTTCAAAGTGCAAATACGGCATGTACACGCAGACATTGCATGCCGAGTTATGGCTCGCTTGGGGATCCCGGCAGAGAGACGATGTATGGAAAGATGATCGTGCCTGTTTCTCCGTCGGACCCCACGGCGACTTGCTTTTGGCCTCGGATTTGGGGGTTCCTGGGTTACTTCCCGTTTTGCCGGGCTTCTTCTGTTTGTTTTTCTTCGAGGCGCCTCCGCTACTTTCGTCGTGCGAATTATGGGAATCCACCCGGTCCAGTTTGCTGCTAGGTCCCTTTTGTTTGCGGTACGTAGAGCTGTTGTCTGTCATGATTGACGGTGCAGGATCTGACTGCTGTCTTTCTATCTTCTCCTCTTCCCGCCGCTCAAGTGAGCGAGGGGTATACTGGCACAAAGGCCGCATGAAGTGCGAATGAATTTTTTGCCCGCGATGTTGATAATTGAAGGATTTCTCGAGGCCCTTGAAGCCATCCACATCATGCGCTCCTTCTTCGATGAATGATTTGGTGAGAAGGGCTTCCACCCAAGCCATATTATTTGCCGGCAGATGGATCCATCGAAAGTCAGTCGCACGACTATCTGCCGGCACGGTTGTCACGGCTTGCTTGCGTGGATTCTCGGGATCTCGACCATAAAGGAGATTGAAGACCGACATTCGCTTCACCCGATTCTCATTGTGGAAGTTGCCAAAGTCAACAACGGTGGCATCAAAGGCCGCACAGGCATCTTTCACATCATTGGACAAAGAGTCAACATTGTTGAAGGGCGCCAAGAGCAGAACAATATCTTTGCGCTTGAACTGCGCCGCTCGCAAGAAAGGAGTGCTGCCAAAATTATCGCGCACTCGACGCTTCAGATCCGGTCGCTCCAGCAGCCACTTGACAACCTCCGTATGACCACCCTGCGCCGCAAGATGCAAAGGGGTGACGCCGTTCAAAAGCTGGCTGTTGATATGGGCGCCAGCCCGCAGCAAAATGCGAACGATTGCCTCGGACCCTCGTTCACAGGCATTATGGAGCGGCGTCCATCCACCATCACTGCAAGCATTGACCGCAGCCTCATGCTGCAAGAGTAATTGAACGATATCCGCCCTGTCATGCGCAGTGGCAATATGCAACGCCGTCTTCCCTCTCAACTCGGCAGCGTCAATATCCGCCTTGGGCCCATCCGGTCTGTTCAATAATAGTTCGGCAAGCTTTCGATTGCCCTGTGCACAAGCCCAATGTAATGGCGTTCTCCCCAGCTCGTCCTGCCCGTCGATTCCATCCACCAGACAATCCGTCCTCAAAAGCAACTTCACAACCTCATCGCCCCATCCCCACCGACATTCCTTATCCGCCGCCAGATTATGGAGCACATTGCGCTTCCGATGGTCTTTCGCATTCACATTCGCCCCGCGCATGATAAGCAGCTGTAGGATGTCGGCATGATTCTTCCACGCCGCTGTCATCAGCGCTGTGCGTCCCTCTTTATCTGCGGTATCTGGCGAAGCGCCGTGGTCCAGCAACAGACGCACGATCTGATAATGGTCGCGCTCGACAGCGCGGAGCAGCGGCGATAGTCGATTCCCCGTAACGTCTGTCTTTGCGCCGAGTTGCAGAAGAAACTCGGTCGCAGCGACAGATCCTCGCTCCGCGCTGCGCATAACGGCCACTCGCAGAAAGTTATCGCTGAGTTGGTTGTACTCACGGGCCAATGCAATAACCGCGCGCAGGGCTTCAATATCGTCGTTTTCGGCTGCCCGGAGCAGTCGTGGCTCCAGGCGCTCGTGGCCGTCGCTGGCCATACTGGCGGTACGGGCCATGGCTTGGGAGGGGGTCGCGTCGGGGTTGTCCTCTCGGATTCGCACGGTCGGCCGGTTGATATTGTTTGATAAGTCGATATATTATTCCCATCCCCCCCTACAATCCTGTGTGGACGTTGTGAATCCCAAGACTGGCAGGTGTTAGTGCGCTGCGCACGATATTCAGGGGGCAGACAGTCCACACGTTGAGGAAGTCTATTTCAGATCATCAAGGGCGCAAGGTCACTTATTAGGTAAGTAAGGAGAAGGTCGGTACTACTGTCAAGTAGATCCTAACGGGACAATTTGAATTTGACCGCGGCAGCTGTGGCTGCTGCGCCTCGTATTGCCTCTCCATTTTCCGGCGACTGGCCGCCACCCGTTAGCGTAGGGAGAACATCAGCAGACTGGGCCATGAACTGGCGAATATCTGTGCACATTGCCGATGTCTTCGTCCAGTTAGACGCCGCCTCTAGAGAGTGTATTGGTCCGTCTAAAGGAAAGAGAAACCGCCAATCCCAAGACAATTTGTAGATTAGGTGAATTGGTACAGTTCAGGGGGACCCGTTTTGTTCCATGGTTCATAGCCCTCGAAGGAGAAAGACAACAGTAACAACGAAACACTACTGGACACACTACATCTACATGATACTACTAGTGAACACATCCACTTTCCAAAAAGTACTCATTGTCCAATAATCATACAAACTTCCATTATGCAGATATTAGAATCTCTATTCTCTATCGGACGGCTTCCGACACATATGAAGAGAGAAAAAAAAACCAATTACGAGAATCAGGGGGGGAATCCAGCACACAGAAGAAGAGAGAAAAGAAACATTACAAAAAAAAAGGAATCAGAAAGGAAAGGCCGCACAGAGAACCTGGTTTCCAGTCTCCGGCGATGCTGATGCTGATATGCTGAATGATTATGATGAAGGTGCCATGCTCTCCCTCTCTCCGTGCTTCTCGCCCCCGTTAAATTAAAAAGATGCTTTTTGTCCTCTTCGCAGCCCTGTGCATCACGCTAATCCATCCCACGATAGAAAAGTGCGCCTATTAACAATCAAGAAAAGTAAAACTTCGAAAGTGAAGGAGATTGAATCGAAAATTAGGGGATGGCGAGAACACCATCCCATTAAGTCACCGAGACACGGAAAAGCAACGAAAAACTAGTCCCGGAGGACTTAATGCTTCTTCTTTTCCTTCTTGGGTACCTCCTTCAGGATATCGTCGAAACTCATGTTCGGGTTGAAGCGGCTCATGGGACGAGTGGGAGGCTCGATGGGGGCAATACCTGCAGGGAGTGGTAGAGCCTCCAAACCTGGATAGATCGAGTGACGGTGCTCAACACGCTGGGCAGCACCGGGAGACCGCGTGCGAGGAATGGCTGGTGGAGGTGGGGTGAGACCACCGGGGCCGTGACCCATCATCGATGGCGGGTGTGGTTCGGAAGAAGAATCAGCAGAGGACTGCTGGCCTGGGTACGGAGAAGAGATGGATGATTCATCTTCCTCGTATGCATCCTCAACCATCGGAGGCTCAATAAGAGCGCCAGCTTCGGCCCACTGCTCGGCCACTTGCCAGCAGTGGCTGCGTCGGTAGACACCCTCAACACCGTTGATGACAACGTCGGACGGGAGGCTGACCACACCCGCACCACCAGCGACACCAAACCACGCACGGGCAGTTTTGGTGTCATTATGAATCCAGGGGGCACCACCGCGGGGGGCAATGCAGAGGAAGTACTCAACACCCTCCGTAAAGCGAACCTCGGGAACGTCCACAACCAGCATGGGCAGAGATTGGAGCACGGCGTAGAGGAAGATCCACTGTCCGCAACGCAGTTCCAGCAGATCATCCACGCTCTTGCCGTTGGCACATCGTCGCTCGAATTGGGTGAAGCTCTCAATGAATGGAGTAGGTCGCATGCTTTCACGAGTGTATGAGCCCATCAGGACAGCGTTGATGTCCGAAGATTTGAGCTTTTTAGCGCGGTACTTAGCCTCCTTTTTCGCGTCCAGAGGCTTGCGATGCAGCCCTTGAACAGACGGCAGCTGGGGAACATCAAACGGAATGGGAGGCGCGACAGGAGGGGTACTGCGATCATATTCGCTCAGCACGTGGCGGAGAGCACGAAGCATGATAGCCTGGGGGTCTGTCGGAGACGGGTCGCCACCGGGACCCGAGGAGTCGATCGTGCGGGTCGTCAGATTGGTGCGATCAACGAGCAGATCGTATAGATCGGTGAAGTCGCCGTACAGATCCAGAAGGAGTTGGCGATTGAGTCCGCTTTCTTCAAATGCATTTTTCTTCGACCGAGCCTTGGGTGGCCAGGAACCATATTTGTTGCGGTAGTAGTTGATGGTGAAGCGGCGGAACTCTTGGAAACTGGCCTTCCAGTTCTTGAAGCGGATGATCTTACTTTCCTCGGAAGTAGTCGAGTTGGCGAAACCAGAGAAAACCGAGGGGAAATCAAAGTCCTCCAGCTTGCTATACAAACTTCGCAGACGGGAATCCAGGTCGATAAAGCCTCGCTCCAGGCGCTTTTGGGTAATTGGATGGATGAAGCCGTATTTGGGACTCCGGAGCTGCTTGAGCTCATCTAGTTTGCCCACACCGTGAACGAATCCTTCCAGGTATAGCGGATAGTAGCGAAGCCGCTCACCCAACACAATAGCTTCGATCGTCTTCTCACGGCTCTTTCGCACATCAGCCAGACGGAGTTCATCGCAATAGTTGCTGAAGCTGGAGGTCGCTGTTTCCCCAAAGTTGGATCCATCCAGGTTGGAGAACTCGAACCGGGACAGCAAGACAGCCACATCCATGAAGATGCTGAAGAGCGATCCCGACTTGGGAGTTGCAATGAGGGATTGGCCCAATAGGAAAGCAAACAGGTTGCGGAACAGGAGCAAGGTCTCCAGATCTTCTTGCGTGAGTTTGGAGTGTGGGCTGGACACGTCGCTGTTCAGAGGGATGGGGAGGTACAGGTGCAGCTCCTGCACCTCATCGGGTCCATCATCGACAAACGCCATTCGTTGGCTGCCGGAGCTATCATTATCATCATCATCTGCTAGCCGATCCTGCGGAGTCAACGGTGGTGACATTGGGTTCTGAAGAGAAAGGGTGCGTGTAGAGTGTTCCAAGCCATTCTGTTTTGAGTCGGTGCCTCGAGCAAGGAACGTCAGGGAGGGAGATTCGGCGAAGATTGTGGAATCGACTTTGAAAGAGGGCGCCCGGCCGGTATTCTGGGGGAACAGATAAACGAACGTGTCGCCTTGCTCATTCCACAGCTCAGCGATCTATAAGCGAGAAAGGTTAGCGGGGGGTTCCGAGGAGTTTGGTTCCCATCCAGCTTGTCTCTTCGTCATGTCAGACGTACCTGACCACCTCTGGCCAAAGGTTCCAGATCATATACCACCTTCTGGTCTAACCCGGCAATCCAGGCACTTGGCAAGGCCGGAGTTGGCATCCGCTTGTCCACCGAGCTCGCCCGCGACCGACCCATCATCCCGGGCATCCAACTTCTGCGTTTTGATGGCGTGCCCGGGCGCGAATCTGGTGTGGAGCCTGGGATGGCTAACCCGGCCGAACTGGAAGGTCGAGTGCTATCGCGACCCCTGCTGCCAGGACGAGCATCGGTAGGCGAGCTAGGCGCACTGGTGGCCAGATCGTGATTCACGGCCAACAAGGATGGTGGGGGCGGAAGGCTTTCCAGGTCGAAATCTACAGGACCAGCATTCGGGACGGTCCTGGGTTCTGATGACACCGCATTGGGAGTTGAAACATGTCGAGTCGGCCGCGAATTGCTTCGTCGCCGCCTGTCCTGGGACAAATCTGGGGAGCCATTTACTCCCGACGAGGCCGGCGAACTGGGCGCAGTGTGGTCCTTGTGTGAGCTCAGCGAAAAGAGGGAGGAGATACGCTTCGCCGATTTAACGGGAGCTGACAACATCTTTTCGGAGATGCCTGTTTGGGCAGAGGACGAGGGGAGGATAAGAGTGGAGGGGAAAGGAGGGGAGGAGGGGATTGTGAGAGGAAGAGAGCAAGACGAGAGTGTACTGAGCTCCCCGACGGTCAGGAGAAAGCGACGAGAGTTTCAGTAGGCTCGTTTAAGGTCGAAAGAGTGGACCAGGTTAAAGCCGGGGCCGAGCACAAGAGAGGGGGGGGTAAAATGTCAAGCCTCGCGACGCATGGAAAGAGGAATGAGGGATGACGGATGATGCAGTTGAGAGCCGCCAGGTCGTGATCGATGCAGTGAAGGGGATGAGTTCGGAGAATGGATCGGCAGGAGGGGATTCGCAAGAATGGCAGGGAGAGACGGCGAGGGAATGATGTACTACGTCCGGAGTACAAGATCCAAACAGACCGACAATCGGAGAGAAAGATAGAGAAAGGTGGTTTGCGATGAAGAGCAAAAAAAGGGATAGAAAGAGAACAACTTCTTTTCAGGGGTGTTTCGGAAAGTGCCGATTGATATGGAGTTCTCTGTCCTTGACAATTTTTTTTTTCTGTCATGAACTTTTGGAATCTTTACAAGCAACTGGGGCCTTCAACTCAAAAACTGTACTCCGGACTAAAGAATTAAAACGACGGAAAGCCTTCGATCCGGTTCCTTTCCATGCCAATAATAGTAGCTCCGGCTTGGCTGGGTTCCCTGGCTGTGCATGCCCGGTGGAGCCCTGCACTGCGAAAACCTGAATGACATACGAATCATGAGGCCCCAAGAGACCTTGTGCATGCTGACGGTTCTCCGATGCTGGAGAACGGGCATGACTATGCTGCTACAGCCCTGACGATTATTGTTACTATTATAAACATGATCAGTACAGAGGATGGAGCATGAGCAGGGTATCTTGGGATCGCTAGGATCATGCTACTCAAGGGTACGTAAATATTTGGACTCCTCCCTGGCCGAGGAGGGAACCCGCTCGCGGATGACACCACTAATCGAGGGAGCTATCTCATGGTACATAATACGATCCGGTTGATCGTTTGATCCATAATTACGGAGGACTCCATATTAGGTTTTATGCACTTCATACTAATAATTCGCTAGTGATGGTGGTGACTATTACGGCGAAACCATCTCCTGGCAAGGCCGAGAGCCGTGAAAATTAGATTGCGCCTCGACACATCAAAAGTTCTGCCTGGTAGCCTGGTGGCGGAGTACTTAGCCTCTAGTACGTATTGCGTACAGTAGTCAGGAGCACTTCTGTACGGACTAACTTTAGGGAGTATGCATAAGATGACACGATAGCCCACTTGTCTCGATTAGGGGAGAAGGGCTATGTATCCACGTCCGGCAAGGCGAGAGTTCACTAGCGAGCGGCAATTACCTTCGGTTTCACATCACTAAGTCGATTCTGATCGTCAATCGATCTGACCGTCCAATTGGGGCTGACTGGTATACTAGAGTCACCAACTACAGTGACCACGCTTGCCGCTTGCCGCTTGCCGCTTGGATCCGACCGGGGGCCTCCCGGGGTTTCGGATACATTAGCTCGCAATAGACCTAGCAGGCTAGCAATAGTCAATAATAATGCAGGAGAAAAGTTTTTTGGGAGACAGATCGCTAGTGGGGTTAGAACGAAACCCGAAAAAGGGAAGAACAATAGAAGGGCATTTTGCTCTATGAAAAATTTGTTTTTTAAAAAAAATAGGGTTAAGAAACAGACTACTTACGTCGTTTGAAAGCCTCCTAAAAATCGATCTAATTTGACATGGCTCCAGTTGGTAGTCTATAACCTGAGGCTTTGCGGCTACTGTAAGCTGACGCGAAGCATCGCATCGTCATTATCTTGGCTTTCCACACAGTCGTAGATAGTGCTCTGGAGCAAATCTAGTAATTTGCGATAAACCGTTACAACTCAGTCTACCACAGGTTTTGGAAGTTAATATGTATCATACATCATTCCCCCAGAAATATTTGAACTCGCGGCTGATTTTAGCAATTGAGATCATTGGGCAAATTTCTAGGAAACAGAACGGCAGATTGCACAGACGCTGAATCTGATGGCGATCATCTTATTTACAGGTTGTGCCTGTGGTCCTTATTTTCCTTCCTCGTTCCCCTCACCGAAAGAATTGCCGGCCTGGTCAAGCAGGCCCCCGGTTTCATCAACCGTTATCTCTTGCATGCATTGCTGCATTCCCTGCGCCTGCCTACTCTAGTTTGTTCTGACTTCAATTTCCTCGAACATCCCTCCTCCCGCCAATAATCCCACCCGTCATGACTGCGGCCCCTAACCAACAGCCGCCCATCGATCTACTGAGCGGCTGGCCCAACCCCGCGCTCCTCCCCGCCCCCGATCTGCTCCGCTCCGCCACGACAGTTCTGACGACCCCCTCCATCGCACGCCCAGGTTTGCTATACGGGCCCGATGAAGGCTATGAGCCTCTGCGCGCCCACGTGGCCGAGTGGCTCAGTGCCTTCTATCAGCCTTGTGGTCCAATCTCATCCGGGCGCATTTGCATCACTGGCGGGGCTAGCCAGAACCTCGCGTGCGTCATGGCCGTCTTTACTGACCCTATGTACACGCGTGAGGTGTGGATGGTTGATCCAACCTATCATTTGGCTGGCCGTATCATGGATGATGCAGGCTTTGCTGGGCGGATTCGAGGGGTCCCCGAGGATGAAGAGGGGGTAGACCTGGCCTTTCTGGAAGCCGGATTATGTGCGGCGGAAGAGAAGGCGCATGCTGAGGGCAACACCGAACCGGTATCGCACTAAACTAGACAATAGGTACGGCAGTCTGTATCTGCTCCTCAACAAGTAGAGGCAGAAGCAGACTGGGCACCTTGTCGCATTCTCACCATCCGCTGAACTTATCTCCGATAAGCATCAGGAAAGAATCGCAGACTCGACTAATACTTTTCTTTTGTGCACTTCCAGAAATTCAAATCACCCCGGCCCTGGCGCAAGATCTACAAATATGTCATATATGCGGTCCCCACATTCGCCAACCCTTCCACCAAGGTCATGTCCTTGGGTCGTCGAGAGGGATTGGTGCGCCTGGCTCGAAAGTACGATGCGCTGCTAGTTACCGACGACGTCTACGATTTCCTGCAATGGTCCCCAACCCCTAGGGGTAAGCTGGCTGCCCCCGAACACGCATGCCTTCCCCGCTTGGTAGACGTGGATCGGTACCTGGACGGCGGCCCTATCGATGAATGGGGACACGCAATAAGCAATGGCAGCTTCAGTAAATTGCTCGGTCCCGGGCTTCGCACTGGGTGGGCCGAAGCATCAGAAAGGGTTGCCTACGGGTTGTCACAAGTGTATGTTCTGATTCAATATGCTTTGCGTCCCTTCTTTCTGGCCAATTGCGACTTGTTCAAAAGTGGCTGCATACCGTCGGTATAATTTGGCGCATGGTTAAAACGGAGTATCCGGTCCATGCACGCTTGATACCGTGGAAATGCAGCATTATTTTTACCCATCCAGCTAATGTGATAATTTCCCATTCTATAGAGGCTCTTCGCGCTCCGGCGGTGCTCCTTCTCAACTCTGTTCAACAATCATTGATCAATTACTGCCCTCCGGCATCCTTGACAACTACATCCAAACAGTACTGCAGCCTACATACTCAGAGCGGTATTACGCGCTTCAGGGCGCAATCGAGAAATACCTAGTCCCACTCGGAGCGAAGGTTGCTTCCTCCGAGACCATTGCAGGCGGGTATTTCATTTGGCTCACCCTACCAGCGCCACTACTGGCGGCAGATATAGTACAGCGAGCACAGCAGGAGGAAAATCTGCGCTTAGCGCCTGGCACGCTGTTCGAGGCTGGTAGTCCACAACCGCCAAGCGACCGGTTTGCAGGCTGTCTGCGCCTGTGCTTTGCGTGGGAAGAACCGCCTCACCTGAGTGAGGGGGTGCGTAGGCTCGCACGCGTCCTGAAACATGCGCTTGACTAGCGTAGCAATTGCAAGGCCAAGGCCAAGATGGGTGGAGTATTTAGCTTCCAGATTGCCTCTGGTGCTCCTCGGAGATAGGCGGACCGTCCCGGACGAAAGAAATAAAAGTGGACGAGGACGCGTGGCAGGCTCACTAAATGATAGCAATAATACATACACATTGGGGAGATAGTACAGCCCCCCGGTGCCACTGCCGAGACATGCTACTTCACTAGTAGCAGAAGCACGAGAAACTACTGTATTTTTTGATGAGCAATGTTGTTCTGGAAGGGTAGGTCGGAGTAAAATTGTAGGCGTCATATTTCATGTTGATGCTGTGCTGTGCCACAACGGGTTACGGAGTGAAGGAGCAGCGCGCGCGCGCGTTGAACCGCGGTTTGGCACTAAATGATGGTTCGTCAACCAAAGTTACGCAATCGTACTGACCCAAGATCCGAGCTTCGACTCAATAATCTGAGTGGGAAGAGTGGGAAGATAGTATCCCTCCATGCGCCAATAGTGGAGGCCCAAGAATGGAGCCGCTTAGTCAGGCTGGTTCCGTGGAACGATTGTTTACTGAGCTGCTCACAAAACTTGGGCGAGGACTATTCGGAATTATCCTCTGACAATCAGTCGAGGAAGGGGAAAAGAGGCGTGATGAAAGATCTTTGCACTATGTCAAGGATCTCAGACATTTTGTGATATCATTGGCTCGGTGAGAAAGGGATCAGTTCGGACCTGCCACTGGCTACTGGCCATCGCTACAGCCTCGCTAGACTACCGCTCGGGCGGGTCCCCCAAGGCTCAGGGGCCGACAAAGCTTGGCTAGTCGCGATGATCGACCCGGTGCAGATGGCGCATCTGCAGCCACTGTATGTCCAAGAAAGCCGGAAGAAGCCTAGGAAGAAGAGGCGTCCAGCCTAGCCCTTGGATGAAAATCCCATCGAGCATGGCGGGCGTTGACAGCCTCCTCCCCCGTCATCAAGAATTTCCCTCCGTTGCTGCCCGCTTCGGAATGTTCATCCATAACAACCAGCATCCCTGACAACGGCTTCCCACGGTGGAAGTCTTGATTTCGGAGGCTCTATGGCCTTGAGATGACGAAGTAGAAAGGCTAGTCCTCTAGCGATGCCAACCAGGCATGATCGCGGGTGCCGAGCAACACTGGCCATGGCGAGAATGGGCAAGCAGCGCGCGCGATCTAGGCCAGTAGTTGCACGGGTGCTATCGTCACTGCTACTACTGCTGTTGCTGCGCTCCCCTTCTCTCCAGATGATTCTGTTCATCGAATCAAATGATTCCATGCTGGTCTCTCGACCCTCTGACCTGTTCAGTCACCACTGTGACTAGGGGAGGCTCCACCGTCGCCAGGGGATTCTACAAGAGGAGAAGAGGGGGGCATGCCAGAGGCGCTGGCCATGTTCGCGCCGTCCCACATCCCGTACATTGCTGCCATGGAAGGTGTGCCAGGAAAATGTTTCCTATCTCCCCTCGAGCTCCCCGACGGGACAGCTCCAGGTCCATGCGGACAAGGGCCTCGAGATGGAAGGAATGGATGATCTGGCATACCCTGGTTTCGCAGAGAAATCGCGATCCCTTGGGCAGTCACTGTGCTGGTATTTGGTGGTATATAGAGCGTAGAAACCCCGTAGGCCTCTTTTTCGGGATTCTTTCCTTGCCCTGCCTCTTATCTTGCCCTCTGGTTGATACCCGATATCATCCTCTTGGCCGGGTTTTCTCGAGATCTTCATCTCCACAGGGGCTACAACAGTATACCGGTCTATACTGGCTTGCAAATTACTTGCACCCGTTCACGGTCTGTGACTGGCTAGACTCAACTTGAAGAAATAGCGAGCCTGTGGCCACTCCTCCTCATTTGACGACCTTGTCTCCCGACCCGCGGATTGTTTCCACCAGTGAATCTGCAACACTCGGCTTTGCGATCGACTCCTCCCTGTGTTTCATCCCCGGCAATCACGTTTCAAGTATCGGTGTCGTTACTCCCTTGGGGCCGTCTGATTGGGTGGTGTTGGTGGATTGCAGGACGTTGTGTGGTGTGATTGGCGCCGAGAGTAGGGATTCAGGGACGATACGTGCACATTACGGCTGAAATACGCGCAGTTGGTACCATACCGGACCACAGGGTGACAAAGTGAGTACTACCAGCATCTCCTCGAGAGCTTCTCTTTTATTCTCCGTTCTCTTTGATCCATTGTTGGATTGTTGCCTTCCCTTTCACACTCCCTTATTCTCTGTTCTTCTGTGGTGTTGCCTGGTGCTTCATCTGGGCAGCTTCTGTTGAAAAGCCCATTGTTATTTTCATTCCTTCGTTTGCGGGTTGCAGTATAGATCCTCTGTTTCATCGACTATCAGACCCGAGAGAGTGGCCTTCGCATCCAATCTCGTCTTTTTTTGCTGAAGAACGCAGTCCCCAATTGCTGCCTTCCTCAATTCGCTCCTTCTTGACAAGTCGCATTCACAATTTCATTCCTCTTGCCAACGCTGCTGGTTCAAGCGCCGCCGATCTCTACTGCAATCATCGGTGCTGGTTACTGAGTTTCGCTCTCTTTTAGGGGTCTCATATCTCAATCCTAACATACAAGACACAAAAGGAGAAGCTTCGCTGCAGGTTCAGCGATCATCTATCTCGAAGATGGCACATTTTCAAACTTCCCTCATGATCTTCTTCGCCCACCTCATCCTCCTGCTGGGGCTACCGACTGGCTTGGTTAGCGCTATTCCTGTGACTGCTCCCGACACTTTGGAACTAGCTTCGTTCAAACGGGCCGCATCCAGCTACTGGGTGGGAGATATCAAGCGACAGGGCACCGTGCCATTTGCGAGCTCCACCGATTATCAGGTGTTCCGTAACGTGAAGGACTTCGGCGCCAAAGGTGAGTTGCAACACAATATCTAGCATGTGCACGTCTTCAATGACTAACAGTAAGACAACAGGTGATGGATCAACTGATGATACCGCGGCCATCAACGAGGCCATCTCCTCGGGTGGCCGCTGTGGCAAGGGCTGCGACTCGTCCACCACTACCCCTGCCCTGGTCTACTTCCCACCGGGTACCTACGTCGTTTCAAAGCCCATTGTCCAGTATTACTACACTCAGATCGTCGGTGATGCAGTTGACCTGCCCGTGATCAAAGCGGCACCGGCATTTGCTGGCATGGCAGTTATCGATGCGGACCCTTACGATGATAATGGCAACAACTGGTATACCAATCAGAACAACTTCTTCCGTGCTGTTCGCAATCTCGTCATTGATCTTACTGCTATGCCCCAGGGTTCTGGAGCGGGTATTCACTGGCAGGTCGGTCAGGCTACCAGTCTGCAGAACATCCGATTCGAGATGATCAAGGGTGGCGGCTCTGCCAACAAGCAGCAAGGTATCTTCATGGACAATGGATCAGGTGGTTTCATGTCTGACCTGACCTTCAACGGCGGCAACTACGGCATGTTCCTGGGTAATCAGCAGTTCACCACTCGCAATCTGACGTTCAATGGCTGCCAGACCGCCATTTACATGAATTGGAACTGGGCCTGGACCTTCAAGTCTGTCAACATCAATAATTGCGAGGTCGGCCTGAACATGTCCACTTCGCCATCTAACCAGACTGTTGGCTCCGTTATGATACTTGATAGCAAGCTTACCAACACCCCGACTGGTATCGTCACTGCTTGGACCGAGAACAGCATCCCTGTTGGCGGTGGCACTCTCGTCTTGGACAACGTCGACTTCTCTGGCTCCACTGTCGCTGTCGCTGGTGTGGATGGCAACACTATCTTGGCTGGTGGCGCTGTGGTTGATAGTTGGGTGCAGGGTAACACTTACACTCCTTCGTCATCCTCCGTCAAGCGTGCCTATTCCGCCGAGGAGGAGGAGGATGCTGACACCAAGGTCGTCACCATTGTCGAGACTGTTGTGCAGACAGTGATGGCCTGTGCTGCCACTAATGGTGCTTCCACTCTCGCAACCAACGCTGCTTCCAGCTCCAACACTCAGGTCACTGCTCTCATCTTGCCTTCAGGCACTGATTCGGGTGATCGCTCTGTTGTATCACAAGCCACCCCCATATCTGGCCCCACCTTGTCTGGTCTTCCCGGCATGGACAACAGCTGGCTGTCTGTCTTTTATGGCTCGTCTGAGCAGACCTACGAGGTCACTACCCCCGCCTACGAAACTCCTGCAGCTAGTGAAGAGCCCACCGCTGTCCCTTCTGTCGGCGAGTCTACGGCTGCTATTGTCGCGGGGTCCAGTGAATCGGCTACCATTCCCGAGACCAGCCAGGCCGTCCCAGCTGTCGAGACGTCCAGTGCTGTTCCAGTTCCTCAGTCGACCCCCGCATCTACCACCTCGAGTGCTGTCGTCTCCCAGGCCACTGGTTCTAGCTCTAGCGCCGGTTCCAGCAGTGGTACGGGAACATGCAAGAGTGATGCCAACCAGGCAGTCGCCTCTGCTCGCACCCAGGGCACCATGAAGGCCAGCTCCAAGCCAAGCGACCTTCTTAGTGGCGGCGCCGTCTTCGAAAAGTCAAAGCCTCTTTACGAGTCTATCCCCGCTTCCTCATTCATCAGTGTCAAGTCGGCCGGGGCCAAGGGTGATGGCACTACCGACGATACCGCTGTTCTCCAGAGCGTGCTGGATAGCGCCACTTCTGACCAGGTCGTCTACTTTGATCACGGTGCGTACGTGATTACCTCGACCTTGAAGATCCCCAAGGACATCAAGATTACCGGCGAGGTTTGGCCCATGATTATGGCCCACGGTGCCAATTTCCAAGATGAGAAGAATCCAATCCCTGCTGTTCAGGTTGGCCAGGAGGGCGAGTCTGGATCCGTCGAGCTGAGCGACCTGATCATTACCACCAAGGGTGCCGCTCCCGGCGCTATTCTCATGCAGTGGAACGTCGCCGCCACCTCGCAGGGCTCGGCCGGTATGTGGGATGTCCACATCCGCATCGGTGGCGCTGCTGGCACCGGCCTCCAGAGTGATACCTGCCCCAAGACTCCTGCCACGCAGACTACACCCAAGACTGAGTGTATCGCGGCATTCCTGCTGTTGCATATTACCGAGAAAGCTAGCGCATACATTGAGAACGCATGGATGTGGACTGCTGACCACGAGCTCGACTTGGCCGATCACAATCAGATCAACGTCTACACCGGCCGTGGTGTCCTTGTCGAGTCCCAGGGCCCCGTGTGGCTGTGGGGTACTTCCTCCGAGCACCACCAGTTGTACAATTACCAGGTGTCGAACGCTGCCAACGTCTTCATGGGTCTGATTCAGACTGAAACTCCCTACTACCAGTCCAATCCCACTGCATTAGTTCCCTTCACCCCTCAGGACTCCTGGAATGATCCTGATTTCTCGACCTGCACGACGGCCTCGTGCAAGAAGTCCTGGGGTCTGCGCGTGATGAACACATCTGATCTGTTCATCTACGGTGCTGGCCTGTATAGCTTCTTCGAGAATTACGCGCAAACCTGCCTGAACTCAGAGGACTGCCAGGAGAACATGGTTGAGGTTGATTGTTCGGATGTTCATATCTACGGTCTCAGCACTAAGGCTGCCGTTAACATGGTCACCTCGTCTGCTGGCAAGAGCATGGTTCCTGAGAAGCCTAACACTAGCAACTTCTGCTCGACCATTGCTCTTTTCGAGCAGTCTGTCTAGACTTCTTTCCTTTCTACCATGTTGTTTTGATTGATGATTTCATCCTCTCTTGCATCTGATTTTTCCTTTTATATCCCTTCTGCAACCCCTTTCTTATCAGGGCCTCGATGTCACTTTACTTCTCTTTCCTAGACTTTTGTACTGCCAGTGACCGTGGTGTCATGGCATTGGATCGGTTGGCATTGGTTAGGAAAACACATAACATAGCTAGTCGGTAAAGACATAGTTCTCTTTGGTTTGCATCTCGGGATTCTACTTGATACCACAGGAAGTATTTTTGGTCGATAGCCTCTTCTGCTTGTCAGAGTTATTCATAGTCATTTCATTCATACAATGATCCTACACTGTTAAAACTTTCGTTCGTAAGCTCCATTCCTCAGTAACACGTAAGAATATCTGCATTCGCGACTGATGCTGGACATGCTCGCTGAAGATTACGATTTGTGCGAAGACCGGCAATATAGGCATGTACAGCGTACATGAGATCCGCAACACAATATGAATAGTGAATGGGATGATCCTTCAAGCATTTCTACGTTGCTAACCTTGAGATATGATTTATGTGAAGTAAATCTATCCTTCCCCTACTCCCCAACATGAAAAAGAAATTCGAGTCCGGCATTGAAAGCTTCTCAAACACAGTTCCTTGACAAAACTCCCTCCCTTTAATCAATCCCGTTACCCGTATCCCCTTGCGATTGAGGAAAGCCATGACCGCTGGGTATAGGATCGCTGGACCGCTTTGACAACCTTTTCCGACCCAGGCAATGCTCCCAGATAGTCATATCTGGGTCATTGACGTAGCCCTGCGCATTGCTAAGTGTTTGCACGGCTGTTTCGAAAGGCTTGCTACACAGTGGGCCATACACGTCTGCACAAAGTGAGACCATCATCTCGGTCCTTCCATAGCTATGGCTCATAGATTTGATGCTAGATAGAGTGCGGGATTGCTGCCTTTGCTTCCATTAAAAAGGGCGTGGAGTTTCTTGAGCGGCATGCTGTGGGTTAATTAAGAATGTAGGTTTTCTAGTTGATATGTTGTCGATACTGTGAATGAAACCCTGAGGTGATTATTGGAATGTCACGCAGTAAAGATAAGGATACAGTCGTAAAGATGTTTCAAAAGAGACAAATAGCCACATCAACGCCGCGAGCAGATATTATACAGTTCCCGATATGTAAGACGCTCAAAAAAATCATACATGAATCTTCAACCCCGAGCTTCAAAGCTCCTTCTTAAGGAAATGCTCGGGCTTGTGGGTAGTCTCGTAGTCGACATGCACATAGGCACGCTCCACGTCTGGGAGAGACTCGAGCTTCATCTGCAGTTCCTCGGCGACGTCGTGGGTAGCACGGAGTGAGGCCGAGTCCTCCATGACGATGTCGACTTCGACGAGTAGGCGGGGGCCAGAAGTATAGGCGCGGACGGTGTCGATGGCAGTGATGAGGGGGGAGTGAGTCATGGCTGTGAATGGTTATTAGATACCAGGATCATGGAAAGGCGAGTCTGGGCAAAAAAGATAGATAAACTCACAGATATAAGTGATGAGCTGCTGCATCTTGTTATCGGCAGTCACACCGACCAGCAGCTGGAATTCGCCATAGGCAGAGTGCAGCCAGAGGCCACTGACTAGGACGGAGAGCATGATAGCACCCATGGGATCGATCCACCAGCGAATCTTAGAGCCGAGGACGGACGTCAACAAACCAAAGCCATTGATGAGCAGGTCATTGCGGTGGTCCTCCCAAAGAATGCGAATCTGGGAGACCTGGTTGCGCAGCGCGAAGCAGTAGATGAACAGACCGAGCTTCGTGACAAAGGCAACGGCCACTGCGATGATAGAAGGCAGGTGGAAAGGCGCGAGGAGAGTGTCCGATCCAGCGACAAGCTCACGGATCGAGAAGGCGATGATAATGAACGAGACTGCCGTCATCAAGAAGCAGAAGCAGATATTACCGGCAGTCTCGACACGCGCCTTTCCAGCAGGGAATTTGCGCGGATCAACGCGGTTAACAGCCTTGTTGCACAGTAGGAGGGTCAAATTCGACATGGGGTCGAAGATCGCGTCCGCCATGGTGGTGAACAGAGACAGTGAGCCGGACGAGGCCGCACCGTACACCTGCACAACACACAGGATGATGTTGGCCGCGAAACTAGCGTACACCGCGATCTTGTACTTGAGGCTATTCTCGGAATTGAGTTCCCGCGCAGCCCGGACATGTTCCTCGACGGGCTTGAGCATGCGCTGAATATTCTCGTTCTGTGTCTCGTAGAAGCCCTGCAGTTTGCGGGTAATGAGCGCCTGCTTGCCCCTCGCGCCCGTGTCCCGTACCATCTCCATCACCCGCGGACCGGTCGCATCGCGCTTGCGCCCGGTGTTGGCTTTGATTTGGCGGATCTCTTCTTCAGTCTTGAGCTTGGACGCGAGGTGGAAAGGGTCGGTCTCGGGGGTGTAGCGAGGTGGCGGCTTGCCCTCCTCGTCGGCCCCGACATGACGTTGTTGTTGCTGCAGGGACATGGCCGAATCCTCCGTCTCCACGCCCGTTGAGGTAGCTTCGTCGTAGGCGCGGGGCGTCATTCTCTCCGAGCGATGCGACGGGTGAGGGGAGCTGCTCGTCAAATGCTGGAATGGGCCAGGGTGGCTGGATAGGCTGTGGCGGATGTGGTCCTCCATGGTTGCGGTATGTGCCCGAATAGGAGAGATGAGGCAAGGGGGTGGGAGGGAAAAAAAAAGTTGTGAGAAAAAGAAAAGGTAAAGAGCACAACGAAAAATGGAGAACCCGGGGACACCAAAAATCGCAGAGGCTGTGCTTATCACATCTTATCAACACGCACTCTTGGCGCGCCAAGTACAGAGTCGCGACCTGGGGAACGCTTGGGAGCAAAGCTTGATAGGTGGATAGCCATAGGCTGATCATCGTGAGCTCATTTTACTCCTGTGAACTACTGAATTGAGCATAAAAAAATCCGTCGCATTACAATATCATCACCAAGGCACCTTCCCCAGGGCGTGGCCATAAAAAAGCCGGTGTCCGTTTCGGATCAAAAGTGGGTCTCTCGAAGATCAGATAACTGTGAGGAGAAAAATCTCCATTTTGCCTAAAAAAAGGCACCACTGCCGCGGAGTCAACTTGCACTTGGATTTACACACGCCCTCCGTCAAGGAATACTACAACACAGGTAAGTCATCAATACCTTTACGCAGCCCCGATAAACTGACACAGCGAATAAAAAGATGAAAATGGAGTCATCATTTTCAAGTCTGGATCTATAAGGACACTATCCCCTGAGAAAGTGGGTCACCACACTTGGCACACTCTGCAGTACAATTCACAACACGGCACTTCCCGCCTTAGTTACTGCCGACCAGGTATTTCAACACAGAACGAACAAAGTCCAAGGTATCCGCAGCGTTGTCGGTAGGGATTGCCAGGGTGCTCGCAACGGTGCTAGGGCTATATGTAACAGTACTGGCTTGCGAGGACTGACGGACCTGAGTGGAAAAGGTGGTCACAGCCTGAACGGGCGCAGAAGTGGTCGCCTCGGCGGCGGCGGCGGTAGTAGTCTGAGCGGCGGCAGTCGTAGTCTGAGCAGCGGCGGTAGTCTCAACAGCCGCAGAGGGAGAGGGCGTCGCGGCGGCAACCGAAGAAGTGGTCTGGATAGTAGAGCTGGAGGAGCTGGAGCCGGAGCTCGATCCGGAACCACCGACAGTAAAGTCGATGCAAGACTCATAGGTCTGATCAATAGACTCGGCATACCAGTACCACTGCAACACACAGTCACCAGCAGTGGCACACTTCGAGCCCAGGTTATCCGGCATCGTGACGCTGAAGCTAGTCTCGTTCGCGGTGACACCAGTCGCGGTCGAAGCATACACAGACCAATAGATGAGAGGGTCCCCAATGACAGTGTTACTCGCTGTGTCCACGACGGAGACATTGGCAACACCGGTATGAGGAGCGCGGATATCAACCTTGAAGTCGATGGTTTGGCCGGCCGTGTACGATTGCACGTTAGCCGTGTTGTCGGCGAACTTGTAACCCTTGCACAGCCAGATGTCGCACTCGGCGGCGTTGTAGTCACTCTGGCTCTTAGCAACCTGCAGCTCGCCCTGAATATTGCCGTAGTTGTCGGACTGCTGGTTGATCTCGACCTGGTTGCCGCAGGCGGCCTTCATCGCGGCGCCGGGCATACGGGCAGCGGGGCTGGTTACGAAGCCGTGGCCGTGGACGAGAGGGATCAGGGCCGCAAGAGCAGCAGTGGTAGTGATAAAGGACTTCATCTTGATTCCTGGAGTGGTAATTTTGGAGAGTTGGAGGTATGGGTAGGCAAAGATCGCGAAAGAATGGAACAGATCGGTATACCGGTACCGATGCTTGTGAATAGCGAGTGGAAAGAAAAGAAGGCTACACGGTCTCAGACCGGAGAGAATGAATGGACAGAAAACAAGAAGAAAAGAGTCAAGAATGATAGACCAGCTTGATGCTTTCAAGAAAGTGCAGGGCGCCAGGGCCGAACGCTCGCGTTATATAGACGAACAGACCATTTTGGGCCAGAGATGATCTAGATCTTGCCAGTATTCATTGCAATCAACCACAAACACTGATCAGAATCACAGGTATCCCCTTCATTGTACTACCAGGTGGAGGTCCTCGGGGGTTACCATTGTAGGCAATTCTCCTACCTGTCAGGTACAGGTCAAACCCACCGAACCAGCACTCTGAAACACCTGATCCCCTTGGTGATATACGCCAGGAACCATCTTCCCTCCACATGGCCCAAAGTATGGTGAGACCCTAGAGTCTTAGTGCCTTGGTCTCCCTAGATACAGTAGACACCGCGCATCAGGGCATCTTGAGGATCGTGCAAGGCTTGAATTAACCGATGAGCATCCGGGACAAGGCCGAGGGTCTTCCTGAGGCCGTGTGCCAAGGCCGGCTCCACGCGCCGAACAGGGATGTGCGGAGTTTCAGGTTGACAGCAGCGTCGAAACAAGAAACACTAGGTGAGAATTATGATTGCTGTGATTGCTGGATAATTTGTTAGTGCGGCTGTCGCAGATCAGAGATTAATATGGGTGATGGGGGTGGTTTTCAAACGCGAAGAACTTCACAATCTTGGATGGTGAAATGACGTGGGTTGAACCACTCAGAAACAAGCTCACACTCTCACTGCGAATGATTATAGGCTCGGGCACTTTTCCCTTTTCAGCCCCGAAGAACCCAGTCCCTCAATCTACTTTGATAAAGGTTGATTTAGAGCGGTGCTGGTCGGTGACTTGAGTGGGACCACTGAAACATCCAACCTTCTCGGCGGCTGCAGGAAGGACAATGTGAAACGTCGCCGACATCGCCGCATGCCAGGTACAGCCTTTGCGTTACTGAATAGAATGTGATAGGTAGAGAAAATGGAGGAGTTTCGGCGAAGCTCATCGCTCTAGCAAGAATTTGGGTTGAGATTGCTCAGAGTAATCAAGTTTTAATCATAGGGAAGAAGTCCGATGCTAGAGATCGACCGAACCGAGCACGGGATACCGTCGACTGGCATATCACTCCACTCAAGCCTAGTCGATCAATAACTAGGCCCGTTTCAATATGAGATGCCCAAGGGAGAAATTTCGTGCTCGGCAGTGGAAAAGAGGAATGCTCAAAGGTATCACGAAAGAAGAACAACAGAGCTCGCCAGGACAAAAGCCGGAATGAAAACATTGGATAATAACCAGATATGAGAGAAATTAAGCAAAATCAGGTTCAAGGGGGTATCAATCGCTTCGCTACAGTAGCTAGTGTACTGGGCACCTCACATGGCCCATGTAAACGTTCCTACTCAGTAGGCCGCACACGTCCATTAAGTGGAGGTAGCTTTCGTCGTGGCATGCGGCGGGTGCCGCTCTGCGTCCGAGTCGCTCGCCACATTTTCGTCGGCGAACGGATTCTGCACCTCGAAATCGGACGAGTTATATTCATATTCCTTAGGATTGCTTCGGAGGGCGGTCGACCGGTTGACAGTGAACGAAGAAGGAAGCTCTACCGGGGGTGGAGATTGCCCCTCGGGGCTTCTTGACCCACGATGGGTTGAATCCGCACCAGATGTTTGTGCTGTCGAGACAGGAGTAGCCACAACAGCAGCCGCAGTTGCAGTTGTAGAAGTAGGAGTTGAAGTGGCAGGGTGTACGCCCATACCGCCCGATGCGACGACCTCGCTCGCGGGCGAAGACGGGCTATTGATATTGGAAGTCGGGGTGGACGATCCACGTGCCTTGCGCGCCTTCAGCATAGCGCGCTGCTGCTGAGACAGCGCGACGGAGATTTCGTCATTAGTCTCGATCAGAGTCAAAAGGGTCTCTTCATCCGGAGACGGATTGGTCGAATGAATATAACCCTGCAGGTATCGCGAGGAGGTCCGGCAACGGTCGACGAATTCCTTGATCAGATCATTCTCCTCCAACTCGGCCTGCGGGGTTGTCTGAACAAACTGCGTCAGTAGCTTGGCCGAGTTCTTCGCCTCCTCGATGCGCGCAGCTAGCTCGCCTGGCTCTGGTAGGGTTCTAGCCGGCGCTGGTGGACGCATGGGTTGCGGTGGTGGATACTGCCCCCTGACCCCATTGGCTTGCGTCGCAGATGCAGTGGGATATCGATTAATCTGGGATTGACATTAACGGCCGGTTCTCTTTCCGGTGAATGACGAGGGATTCGCAACTTACAAAAGACCGACCTCCCTTTGCCTTCTCCTTAGCCCATGTCTGCAGCAACAGTTGCAGATCATCATCCCAATGTCGATTCGTCTCCAACTGGGCCAGGTACTCGCGCAAGTAGTGCTGCACATGCCAGTCCCGACCTTCACGCAGTAGTTCTTTGATCGTGGTGCAGAACTTAGCATCGAAGTTGCGCGTAAAGCTGTGACCCGGATTATCAGCCAGAATGCGCATCAGCATAATGGCATTGTATTGGACGTGGTTCGGGGTGTTGTTCGGGTTGGAGAGGTATTTGCGGATGCGATGGGCGGCTTCTTTGGCGGCGGCTGGACTCGATTCGGCGGTCTCGACGATGCGTGGAAGGTGGACAAACTCATTTCCTTGCTAAGAAAAGAGGCAGACTGTCAGTTTTTGGCAATCGTATGCAAAGGAGGGTCTCGAAGGTGTTGCTTGTCGCGGAAGACGTACCTGAGTACCGGGCGCGCTGGTGGCTTCGCAAAAGGTTTTCTGGGTGGTGCATTGTGAGTCGGAGAGGAAGTGGTCGCGGGAGAGGTCTAGAAGCATACCATTTCACGCAGCAGAATGGCTTCTGGTGAGTCATCGGGATATTCTTGTTCGCTTTCATCGCCGGGACCTGGAGGCGGATTAGCAATGGTTGCGGGGAATTGTGTGGGGGGAAAGGGGAGAGAGCGTACTGGAGCGGCGGCTGCTGCTCAGCGATCGCAGGAAACCCTTCATGGCGGGTTGAACGAGTTGTTTTGAAGGGTGACGGTTTTGAGACCAGAAGTATCGGGTGGAAAGGAAGGGAAGCCGGAAATCTTCAAGGAATTAAAAAAAAGGAGAGAGTTCACAAATGGCGATGGGGGCCAGACAGACCCAAGTTCCCCCGAATGATTTGTTCGCGTACACACGCCGCTCGCCTAAGCCTAAGCGCAGGGTCCAGGTCCAGTCACCAAGTCAACTTATTTAAACTAGTTCAACTAGCCGAGTCAACTACTGCTTGCACAAGCTCACTAAACATTTTCTCACTTCTCTTATATGGTTGGCAGGTGGCAACAGATGATGACCCTCGTTGGCAAATGCCCACGTAAACACCACGAGTCCCTGAACGAGTCCCATAGACCTAGGAACGTGCTCTACCATGCAATTGGTTGTGTCGTGGCTAAATCCGTCAACTCCGGTCAGCTAACTAGCGTACGCGGTTCGCTTGGCGAAAACGATGAGTTGTTGAGTTGCATCGTAGACGGGCATCTTCCCACTCAATAATGGTAGTCCAGTATAGAACATTGCGTACTCTCGCTCCTTTAGTTCGCGAACTATGAGGCTCTACTTCCCTTACCCGCATTTACAATTACCCGGCAGAGCCGCGCCAGAAACCGAGTGGTCTCATAGTACTCTGGAATTCTCGGTCGCTTTGAATCGGATTTTTCTACAGTATCTGGGAGGGAGAATGATGGCCTCGACTCATCGTGACTGTAGATCAAACGCGCGCATCCATATGCACCAAAATTAGTGACTATTGACTGACGATTGCGTTGTGGCTGAGGCAGCCATTTTCCATGCCAAGCCCGGTCCCAAGGTTTCCCCCATCCTCTCATCCTCTCATCCTCTCTTCCCCCTCACCTTCCTCTCTTCCTCTTCGGCCAGGGACATCTTTACTGGCCCTTCACATGGAACCCCAACAGGCAACAGCCATAAAGCGCCGATCCCAGCTTACATACTACTCTCCTCGTTCCAAGGCATCTGCCATCTCTCCCAGGGTGTCGAATCGCCAATCAAAGATGGGCTCTTCTACATTATTTCCCATGGTGGCTCCAGGCCTTTCAATCCACACCGATCGAATCCCCGCCTGCCGCGCGGGCCGGTGGTCATGAAACTGTGACTGCGCCGTCTGGAGAATCTCCTCGGGTCGCACACCGAATGCCTCCTGTACGGTCGCCTTCATGTATGCGAAGTTGCGCGCATCGGGTTTATATGAACCTACGTCCTGCGCCGTGATGATGCGGTCGAAAGGGAATCCTTGTAGACTGCCGGCATTGGAGCGGGCAAATGAGGCCCGGTCTACGTTGGAGAGGACGACCAGCTTGTAATGCCGCGACAGGCGCTGCAGAGCGTCGACAGTGTCGGGGAAGGCGGGCCAGCTACCTACTGACGCGCCAAAGCGTTGGTTATCAGCGTTGCTGGGGGTGGGTAGGTCCAGGCGTATGGCCAGGCGGGGATGCACTGTGGCGAGGAGTTCGGAATAGGGCATGTCCGGGGTCTTTCGCTGCTGTTCGCTTTCGAGTTCTTGGTAGAGCGTCAGCAAGTGCTGGCGCGAGAATTCGGTGGGGCTGAGTGCGAGCAGTGGTTGGAGTGCGGCGATAATGCCGTTCTCCCAATCGATAAGGGTGCCGTAGACGTCGAAACATAGTAGTCGGTAGTCGGAGAGTTTAGACATGGTGGTGAGTTTGAATGTGGTAGGGAATTAGGAATTGTAAAGAAAGGCTTGAGGAGTTGGGGAATCGGCAGACGAAAACTGGAGGGCCTTTGTATAGAACAAAAGTGAGACCGAGCGATATCTTGCCCCCGCATGAGCCTTCCTACGACATATCTACTCTCATCTCCACCCCCCAATTTAGGACCCCGATGCTTGGCATCTCTGAGGGCAATCTGACATACCCTCCTGCTCTATGATGAGTATCTTCCTTATCTGGTCATCGGTCAAGATGATTCTATCAGAAATTTCAAAGATCAGGTACTATTGATGTCACTGCTAATCAAACAGTCGTGACACATGGAACAACCGCCTGTCTTACTCTGACTACCCCGCACTGAGCTGGCAGCCAATGCTTATCATTGATATCAAAAACTAGACCCTGATTGCATTGCTTCTTTCTCCTTAGCGGTCATTGACCTCGCACGATGGATGAACCGCACAGAGCGTCATTAGATCCACAGCAAGAATGCCTTGCCCGCGTCGTATGGGCAGCTCATATCCTCTTTTATCTCACGAAGACCCGAAGACACGAGGAGCTCCCTGAAGCTGAGAGCAACGTGGATAGCGACAGTAATACAGATGACTCAAGTAACGATGACACAGACTATCAAACGGAGAAAAATACGATTTTGTCCGGGCCTCAAGATTCAATTCGACGGAAATTCCTGGACTGCATTGCACAGCTCCTATCACCCTGTAAAGGACGGGATGGAGTTACTGCGACGGCGATGCGTGAAGGAGAAGATGGAGTTGAGGTTGACATTTCAAGGAACGACAGATTCCTTTCTGATGGAGAGTGTTTCGATGGTGACATTTTGGGATATTGCAAGATGTTGGAGAAATATCTGGAAGATAGTTCTGGAGGTAGGTAACATATCCCAACTCTCGGTGATGGACTATTGCAAATAAGATGACTCGACGCCTGAAATAGGGATGAATGCCACTGCCAATTCCCCAACGGATTTCGAATTGAAGGTGATAGACTACATGTCCCGTCGGGTCGATCGTTGGGTTGAAGATTTCCAGAAAACCTTAGGACGTCACCGAGGTGGTCGTGACTGGAATTCTCAACGATGGTCTGGGCAGGAGACTGCAGTGGAAGCTTGGACAACCATGATGGATCTTACAATAAAATTTGATGCTGGAAAGGAGGATGTCCATTCAAGGTCCTTGCTAGTCCAACAAGCTTACAATTGTCTCAACTCGACACCAATTCGAGAGTTATTGTCAGACACCTTCGGAGACCAGGGTGATTTGCGACTTTGGAACAAGTTGAAATTCATCGCCCGACCGCTAGTCGACTGCCGATTATTGAAATCAATAGCCATCCGCGAGCCACGATTACGCAATTGCAAAATCTTACTAGTCTCCTCTGAATCGAATACAATACTGGAAACCAAACGCAGGCTTGGAATATTCCAGGCATGGGAACGACTAGGACTGGACACCATTCCAGGACCCGTGTTCCAAAAACTTGATCCCTGTAGTGAGGAATTTGAAGAAGCCTGTGCAAAAACATTTTCCCTGCACGCTGAGATGCAACTATTAGTGCACTATGAGGAGAGACGCGCACGCTGGCCTACTTTGGACTACTTTGGATGCAGTAAGAAGACTTGCTTGCTCTGTGAAACCGTTCTTCGCGCGCTGCCGACTCCAATTGCCACACGTGGAAGGCACGGTATCTGTTATCCTGCCTGGGCTGTCCCAGACTCAAAGTCCGGTGATGTACAGGTTGCCGTCCAGCGGTTAGAGAAGGGCCTTGTGGCTCGCATTCAAAGGGTTGTGAGCGATTTGACGGAACCTAAGCAGAGAGGTCAGGCTCTGAACATTGTACAATCCGATCTGGTTTCGGACTTTTCACGCTTTACTCTGGAAGAATTGCAGCGGAGAGAACAGCACGTTTCGCTGTTTGAGGATGAACAAATTATCAAGCAGGGCGATCTGCTGAAGATGTGAGTTTAGGTATGGTCGTTCTAATGGGCGACCCACAATTGACTGACCATACGCGGACAGGGAAGGAATTGTCCCAGCTACAGAATCGCGATATGACCCGGTCGAGAATTTCGAACCTCAAAATAGTTGTGTGATGTGTAATAAGATCCCCGCTACTCAATGTGCACAGTGTCGAAGCATATTCTATTGCTCCGCAGACTGTGCGAGGAGTGACTGTCCCTCACACAGTCTTCTTTGCAAGCAATTTGCTACTGAACCCGATCGGCCCTCCCCGGAATACAAACGGGCCATATACTTCCCAGCTGAGAGAGAGAATCCATGTTTGATATGGGTCCCATGTCGACGCCGATACGACGAGGAAGACGGCATCTCATGGACACAGATTGATCCTTATCCCTACCTCGGATCTGATCACCCAATCCGAGGAACAATGCGCATAGAACATAACCCAGTCCGGTGTCGAAATCTGGGCTCTGGGTTTACAGCCTATCACCCACGCAAGGAAGGATATTGTGTCGCTTTAGTGCATCGCGACGCCTATCTAAGGGACGGGTCCACCGCAAATAGAAGTATATTAGCTTCTGTACGAGCATCCTGCGTGTCGATCCTCCCACACGAATATCGCGGTCCGATGATTGCCCTACGAGAGCTTCCTCACGAAAACTACGCGGATATAACTCTAGCCGACTTCCGACATATTATCGACTACTTGATAAAATACCGGGACAGGTGTATAAGAGAAAGTGTCCCGGATCGGCGACACCTCGCGCCAACAACCGTCCGCGGCGTGAAGATTTGCTGCTACGGCGAAACAAAAGTTCACGGGTCAGAGCCCTTCATTTCCGTCGATATCACTCGCACGAATCGCATCTCCCTGGGCCAAGGATCCATCTCACCGATATCTGTCTGTCTCGGTATGCCTATACGGCTCTGGAAGGACCCGGACACTCCGTTCCTGCATGACCCGCCAGGATGGGAAGAGGGCATGGCTGCATACAGTAATGACCATTTTTCATCCTTGATGCTTGAAACCAATCCATCCAAGGACGAATGGGGCTGGGCGCCAATGTACTCCATCTGGGATAGCGAGATAGGGAATGTCTGGGCTGTTCGTGAAGATGGGCAGGATCTGGCTGTGGAGGATGTTGCAATGATGTGCCATTTTGCCACACACAAAGTTCGGCCTATGTTCGAAGATGTGATGGAAGAGGACTCGGGCTTAGTGGGAAGGCAGAAGGTTTTGGATTTCATCACATGGGATAATATGGTTGCTTATAGGGACGAGCTTGGCGAGCACAACTCGGTGGCGCAGGAGATGGAAGACTGAACTCGGTTGCAAGGCATTACAGATCTAAGATTCTTTCAGTGGTATATATATCTGACCGAGATATGCGGTGCGGACGGTGTTTTGTTTGAACCAAGAACCAAGTATCGAATTTTAATATATGAAGATTCAACAGGCACCTTGGTTGATATTCAGTATTCTATGCTGCAATCTTCGAGCTGTTCAGGAGAAGAATACGTCTGTGAGTCGTGAAACATGATATTATTTTCGGACCCAGCGGACCATCATTCCCAGAGCCCTCTCAGAGCATCCGATCTGGTCGGAAACAGAATGAACCTGATCAGAACAGACAAATCTAGATAAATGGGCCCAAAACAAGTTCTACCCTACACAGGGAAACCCAAAACGTGTTTCCATACACAGAGCCGAAACAAATCACAGAAGAAGAACCAACATTGATAATCATGATCGGACCGGGCAGTACACAGAGATTCCTATATCCATCGTTCCGGAGCGGCGCTGTTTAAACTTTTTATTTGGTTCTCCTCCGAGTGTTGGTGCCATGACCTTAGAAAAAAATCTTGTATGATCCGGTATCATTTTCCGTTCCAACATACAGATGCGCAAGAACTCCGGTCAAACCCGTCCACCGCAATCCTTTTTCACCACGTCGTCCCCGTAAAGCCTCCTTTCCTAATTTCAACATAACATTAGGCGATCCGTTTATGCCTCAGTGAGGGCACGGCGGATCTGGGAGCCGCGCTGGCGGGAAGACAGGCGGGAAGCCTTGAGGGAGGTCTCGGGGGCCTTGGCGACCTCCTCGTCAGCCTCGGTGAGGATGAGCTCGATGTGGCAGGGGTTGGTCATGTAGGGGTTGATCTGGGAAGTAAGAAAGAAAAAATCAGTTTGCATGCTCATTGACGCATATTTTCGAATGATGGAAAAACATACACGACCGTGAGCACGGTAAGTGCGGCGGCGGCCCTTGGGAGCCTGGTTAACCTGGATGCGCTTGACAACGAGGGCACCGGTGTCGAGACCCTTGGTGTCGGCGTTGGCCTCGGCGTTCTTGAGGAGGTCGATCAGGAACTCGGCGGACTTGACGGGCCAGCGGGCCTTGGAGACACCGAACTGCTTGCCTGTAAACGAGTATGATTAGTTAAATGTTCCAAAGCCTTTCGGATTTCCCACGCTGAATTTTTTCGAGCAGCAACGGTGTCGGTCTCCCCAGCATCGTCGACAGTTTAAATAATAAGCAGCCACAACAGCCCCCATCTCTTCAAATCTCTCGCTATGTGGTCGTGCAATCTATTCTGATTCCATGCCATTTTCGATCTTCCCCCTTGACACCGTTGCCAACCCGAATCCATCCAGCATATAGGAAAATATCAAAATTTCGAGGGCAACTCACCCTGGGCGGTGCGGCCAGTGGAGCCAGCGTAGCGGCGCATGGGAACGGCCATGGACTTCTTGGTGACGTTCTCGAGGTAGGTGAGAGCCTTCTGCAGCTTCATGCCGTTGATGGCCTGAGCGGTCTCACGGGTGTTCTTGAAGCTGACACGCAGGTAAGAGCCCCGCGCGCGGGCGCTCTTTGCGGCCGGAATCTCCTGGGCGGCGTAACGGACCTGTACATTGAAGCAAGAAAGAGTCGTCAGTAATCATGGTGTGCCGACCGTTGTGTGGGTTGTGGTGGGTGGTGGATGGGATCTTCAAGTCGAGGTCTCAAGTTGACGGGACCGGAACGGGCGTTTCCAGGTCCCTTTCGCTGGACTTGAATTGGGGGCATTTTGGGAATGTAATCGTAAAGGTCGATTTCGAATTTCTCTGGCGATGGGCATGGGCAGCACTCACCATCTTGAAGGAGTTGGCGAGGGTAAGGTGATGGTCCTCGGAGTCGGATGGATGTTGTCGCTTTTCGTCGTCGAGCCGGCTAACGCTAGGACACCAGGGTTGGTGCGGTTTTTTTCGCTCTTGGCATTTAGGCCCTAAGCGAGCCCTAACGCTAGCCGCCTTGGGTGAAGGATTATGTAATGATTGATGTTGAGTCACATGACTCTGATGCCGTTGGGCAACATCCACTATATGACAGCCTCAGGCAGCAAGAACGACTCCATTCTTCAAAGACAAGCCAGATCCTCCGGAGCGAAAACTCGGCGATGAATGAGATCAGCACGGGAAGAATCTCAGCTAGTATAGCAGGCTGGGAAGCCATGGCAAGATTTTCAATACCAGCTTATCATGGACGGAGAGGTTAAATGAGCTAAGGATTGACCTGTAAGAATGAAAGCCAGGAATGTCATGGTGATGATATGGCAGCCGCCGGCCTAGCCTGAACCACGGCACCGGTCTTTTCCTCACTTCCCCTGTAGGCAGGGGCTGTCCCCATTGAAGCTTGAATATCATCATGATTTGTGGCCGAAAAGAGACTTATTCAAGTCACTCCCATTTCGGGCTTAGTCTGAATGGTAAACTTGGACCTGGGTCACTTCATTGGTGACGGATAGTCATAGGTAAATTTGAGATATGTGCCGCTATTTCCAAGACATGCAAAATCAGAACAATCTAGACAAAAATGCATTTTAAATCACAATCTATCGCTTCTGCTCCGGAACCTGTGTAATCAACTCTCCCTTTTCCACGGCCAACTTCAAGTTATCCAACACCAAAATCTCCATTTCCTTCTGCGTCTCATAGGTATTTGTGCCAATGTGCGGAAGCAGCATCACCCGCGGGTTACTCAAGAGACCGGGGTGAACCTTGGGCTCTTCCTCGTACACGTCGAGACCAGCAGAGCGAACCTAATCAAAACATCGTCAGTCCTATGTTCTTTATTTCCGGGGTCAGAATACTCTTACCTTGCCGGAATCAAGCGCAGCGACCAGCGCATTCTCATCAATCAATGCTCCACGTGCAGTATTGACAATGACCACGCCATCCTTCATCTTGGCGAATTCGGCGGCACCGATGATGTGCCGAGTAGAGGGGTTCAGGGCCAGATTCAGACTGAAGACATCGGAGTTGGCAAGGAGCTCGTCAAAGGAGACGTAGGTGGCGCCGGCTTCGAGTTCGGCGGGGAGACGCGTGCGGTTGTGGTATTGGATCTTCATGCCAAAAGCCTTGGCCCGTGTAGCCATTTCCTGGTGAATCTGTTAGTCGATGCCATCTTTTCCAGAGTGGTCGATCATTCTTACCCGTCCAATACCACCCATTCCCAGGATACCGAGGATCTTTCCCTGAGGATCATGGCCGGTGGTAGTCTCTCCTTGCCACGTGCCTGTCGCGCGTTCAAGGATTAGTACAAATTCTTCCAAAGCGCAATAGTCTCTCTGATAGCTTGCGACTCACCTGCCCGAATAGCAGCAATAGGCACATAGGCCTGGCGCAAGGCACCGATCATCAAGAAAATGCCTACATCGGCAGTAGCATTGTTGACAGCCACGGGAGTGCTGGAGACCGCAATATTTCTCTTGGTGCAAGCAGGGATGTCGAGGTTATCATAGCCAGCACCATTGTGGCAAATATAGCGGACGGACTTGGGCAGGGCCGAGAGCAATTCTTCGTTAAAATTGCCAGTGTACTGTTCCGTTCTTCTTAGCCGTGCGCTGTGTCAATGGCTCAGTGTTTCCAAGGGTTGCGCACCTTGTTAGAAGTATTGGACCGGTAAATTGCAACCACGTCGTCGTACTGTCCTGACTTGCAGTTCTGGATAAATTCTTCACGGGTTCCGCTGGGGAATTCCTACGCTCACGTTATTTCCTTGATGCGGCGCATTTGTGAGGGACTGCGCATACCTTCAGCGTCAGAATGGAAGACAGTGCCTCCCACTCCTTGCGCGCATGAGTGATGCCTCCAATGAGGAGCGCAGCTTGAGAAGGCATTTTGAATAAATTCTGCAATCGCAATCAGCTCCACGTATGATGTCAGTTAGGGTAGATGGGTCACCTACTTTCAATTTATTGCGGAGGAAGTTTGTAGGTACTTGAGAAGGGACGGGGAGGAAGAATTGAGTGACTAGAAGGCAGAGATGAACAGGAGGAGAATGAGGAAGAAAGAGAAAAATGAAAAAGCAGAGGAGATAACCAGCTCCAGCCTAAAACTCAAGTGACACCCCACGATTTGCTATCAATTCAGTGGGACGTGGCGAAGAACTGGGGGCCTCGGAGATGGACGGTTTGCGTGGAACCTGACTTCCGATGGAACTATACAAATAGGGTCCTGTCTCTGATACATCCCACATATATTCTTGAGTACTCTCAACCAATTAAACCTCTAAAAAACGGAAATTTATTCCATTGTTATTGCTACTAATTCCAATGGAAAAGAGAAGTTCTTGAACGCGGAGAACCTCCTCCATCGTGTCATCTCCAACAACCCCCACGTTCACCCGCGGGGGTGTCATCCCGGCTATTGAAAGTTTCCCTTTTCAACTGGCAAACGCCGATCAGCCCCGCGGAGCATCTCCGGTACTCGGGACCAACTGCGTTGCCTTCGATTATCCACCCCACGCGGATATGGAAACGGATAATGAGGGGAAATATGCAAATCGAGGGGCCAAGTCAGATGCCGCTGAATTTTTGACCCGGCTTGATTTCTGATTGCTTTTTAACTCACGATTCATTCAATTCATTCTCCCACACACACACACATACACACACTACCTCCATCATGTCAACAGAAACATCGGCTACCGCGCTCGTCTTGCACGGCGCTAAGGATCTCCGTCTGGTAATGCCCGATGACGTCCCGCATGGATTTGCGGGGGGAAAAAAACAATCAAGGATGTAACTAACCACGCAACTTACAGGAAAAACGCACCGTTCCAGCCCCTACAGGCGCAGACATCCAAGTCGCCGTCACAGCCACGGGCATCTGCGGCTCCGACTTGCACTACTACTCCCACGGCCGCAATGGCGACTTTGTCGTCCGCGCCCCCATGTGTCTCGGCCACGAATCCGCCGGCACAGTCACAGCTATCGGCCCCGAGGTAACAACCTTCAAAGTCGGCGACCGCGTCGCCCTCGAAGTCGGTCTTCCCTGCCGTACATGCGCGCTCTGCAAACAGGGCCGCTACAACATCTGCACGAAGATGCAGTTCCGCTCCAGTGCAAAGGCCTTCCCTCATCTCGACGGTACCCTTATGGAACGCACAAACCACCCAGCCGCCATGTGCCACGCCCTCCCGGCCAATGTCTCCGACGCGGGCGGTGCCCTCGTCGAGCCCTTGGCTGTCTGTCTGCATGCGATTCGTCGCTCGCACCCGCCTACGAAGGATGAGGTCTTTCTGGCGCGGAGCACGGGCGAAGGGACCGCCGCACTGGTTTTCGGCGCTGGTGCTATCGGTCTACTGATTGCTTCCGCGCTCGCAGTATCCGAGAACTTCGATAATATCGTCGTAGCCGATATCGACGCCTCGCGTCTCGAAATCGCAGCCTCCCTCGGCCTCGGTCTAAAGACATCTCTCATCCCCCGCGGCGATCCTGCAAACCCACCTCCGCCCAAGGACGCCCCGCACGCAGACCAGACAACCTGGGCGCTCAAGAATGCCCAGAATGTCGCTGCATCTTTAACCCAGGCTGCTCAGGCGGACGGTGTCCCGCCCGTGTCAGGCTTCAGTCGTGTCTATGACTGCACTGGTGTCCCTGCTTGCGTGCAGGCTGGTATCTACGCTTCTGCGCCCGGCGGTGTTCTCGTGCAGATTGGTATGGGTAATCCCATCCAGACTCTGCCTGTCGGTGCCGCGGCTCTGCGTGAGGTTGACATCATCGGTGTGTTCCGGTATGATGGGTATGCTTACCCGGCTGCTATTGCCCTATTGGCTAGTGGTAAGATGAAGACTACCGAGGAGAAGGTTGTGACGCACCGGTTGTCTCTTGAGGAGGGTGAGCGAGCGTTTACGCTTGCCGGCAAGGGTATTGATGAGGAGGGTAAGCCTGTTGTCAAGGTCATCATTGAGAATCAGTCGTAGGTTCTGGGCCAATCGTAAAGAAAAAAAAGACAATGGTGTGGGAATGTACTAGGGAATGAGGGGAATTTTGTTTTGTGATGATGTTGATGACTTTGAAAAAATACCCATTGTGATAGTTGTCGAGGTGATCAAGACCGTTTGCGTGTGCTGTTGGCGAAAACTGGGGCTTCTTCTTCATAGCCTAGATTGCATGATGAATTTTTAATTCTACCAACCACTCCCTTTGATTACATATTATTCCTAAAAGAAGTAGTGAGGCAATAGATGGACTCAATTATTCGAGGGAGAGAAGAGGCAAAGCAGGTTCAGAAATCACCAAGTACTTCAAGACATATTATTCACATTGCTTCATATCAAACGTAAGTATACAACAAACTATTTCAATCCCCCAGCCAACAGGAGACTTTGACCAGTCATATACCCCGTTTTACACAGCATAGTCACAACATTAGCCGTCTCTTCCGGCGTTCCCAGTCTCTGCAGTGGAATACCAGCCGCAACCTCGGGGATCGCCGCTGCGTTAGGGATCATACCCGTGTCCCCGATCATGGCTGGGGCAACGTCGTTGACGCTAATGTTGAATTCGGCTAAGCGGGTGGAGAGATTTTTCATCATACCGGTGAGGCCACCTTTAGATGCGGCGTAGTCTGGGGACATGAGACAGTTAGATACCGAAGAAAAAGAAAAGCCGGATATAGATGATGGAAAGACCTACGACATCCATTGATACCTCCTCCTTGCGCGGCAATCGAGGACATGAACACAATTCGGCCCCAGCGCTGGGTCTTCATATGTTCAACCACACCCTTGACAAGGATGAAAGAAGCGCGGAGATTAATGTTCAACGTGTAATCAAATTCCTCGAGGGTAATGTCCCATACATTGGGGAAGCGCTTGCCGTATCCAGCGTTGGAGACGAGAATGTCTGGTCGTTGGCCGTGCTCTTTGTCTATTTGCTGGAACATGGACTCGATCTGGTCGGCCGAGCCGACGTCGACTTGGTGGATGGAAATGCGGAGCTTGTGCTCTGCGTACTTGGATTGGAGGTCATTTACGACTGCCTTCATGGCGTCGAGGTTTTTGGAGTAGGTCAGGGCGAGGTGAACGCCATGCTGTGCGAGCTGGTCTGCACAAGCTGATCCGATACTAAAGCAGAGGCCAGAAGATTAGCTGGGGATCTCTGGCGTGGGGGGGGGGGGGTTGGGAACTCACCCTCCTGATGCGCCGGTGATGAGGGCCAGACGGCCGCGAATCTCGTTGACCGACATAATGAGACAGGAAATGAATGTGGAAAGATTTTTCAAAGAAGAGAAAATATCCGAGATCCTTCAAGGAAGTATGTCTTGAGTCTTCAAAATGACCCCCATGCCCTCGGTTACCCCTCGTAAGAGGTCGGTGTTACCTCCGAGCGGAGCTCCCACAGCCCCGCATCATTTGCCGCACCAACGGGCTTTGAACCGGCCCGCCGCTAAATAGGTCACACGCCAAAAGCCTAAAATAGGAGACTGCTGCTCATGTCACCCAGCCAGACAGATGGTTGCCAAACTTGCGACCGGTCCTGTCCAGGCTGGTATGGTTCAGATCCGTTTTGAAATGCATCTAGACCGAGCAGGCCGCCCGAAATTTGATCGCCGGAGACATAGTCTCCAACGGCTTCCAGATCCAGCCAGGAGAAGTCGTTTGCAGGACTGAAGTCCATGTACGCAGGGTCTGTGACTGGGTTGGCCATTGCTGTCTGCATTGAGAATTCGCTGTTCTTTTGGGTCTCCGAGGATGTGTTGGCACCGCTCATGGACGGCTTTGTTCGCCAGAGAAGTTCTAGTAAGCGAGAGTACCGCGATCCAATATCGTCTGGACCGGCACTTGCTTGTCTGAGAACTTCGGTAGTTCGAGCAACTAGACCCTGAACTTTGGCTTCCTCGGAGGGAACCATCATACCAAAAGAGCGAGCCTAGAAGAAAAGTGATTAAAATACTGAGATCTTCAGGATCAGATGGCATGCAGAGGATTTACCTTATAGAGGAAGACTGCAGAGTAGATTCCATATCTGGTTTCCGTTAGAATGTTCCTCTTTCCAGTGGGAATGCCTGACTTACAGATAATAGCGGAGAGGCATGAAATGCAGATGCCTCTCTGGATCGACCGAATCTACCAGAATAGTCAAGTAGGCCTTTGCTGCATCAACAGACTCGTAGATAAATCGCGAATCCTGCATGGAAGCTACATTCTTGAACGTAGATCTTAATTGGTCCCGATGAGTGCTCCTGTCCGTCTTGGGCTTTGCGAGGGATTGCGAGATCGCAGCTTGGAAGGCGAAAGCAGTAGTATAAAGACGTAGGTACTCATAGGATAGCTGCAAGGTCGCGCGCATGGGTGGTGAGCCTATTTGCGTTAGCATCACAGGAACAGATCATTCCCAGACCGTTCCAAGGGCAACATGAAAGAACACAGTGGACTTACAGTCTAAAGGCCCCCAAAGGGACTTCCATCGCAAGATGGCCAGTCGGAAGTCGTCGACGTATTTCACATAGTCACCCATGAGCATCATCTGGTTACTTGTGCGCATACCCGAGTACAGGACCTCGTGCACATTGCCATATAACTGTGTGAGGTCCAGCATAGCCTGATAAATCTTCGAGTAATCCTCATCCCCCTCCTTGGCAGGCTGCAGCGACGGGAAATCCTGGCTTGACAGCCCTGTCATCGGTCCAGGTCCACGCGACCAAAATGCACGCCCAATTCGTACCGAGATCAATCGATCTGATACATAGCAACTTGCCCAAGCCAATCGCCGACGAGCCTCTGATTCTTGATCACCGTATGGATCTCCACGGAAGGAGGTCCGGTCCAATCCGATGAAGTAACCCGAACGTAGGGCAAGTCCGACGTGCATCCAAGCAGCACGGTCTTCCTCACCACGACCGACGCGCTCAATGCGTGGACGGAGACCTTGCGGTTCCCATTCTGCTAGCAATAGCAGAGCCTCGACAGCCTCTACGTCGCATTCTGCGCCGGCGGCAATGCCCGAGATGAGCTCGTGCATGAACTTGGAGCAGTACTCATGGATCTCGGGGCGGTCGACTAGATCCTTGGACGCGATGGTGAGCACGGCGGTGAGCAGGTGTTTTTCGTTGTTGGCAAAGTCGTCCAGGGCTGAACGCTCGAAGTATTTTCGGGGGACGAGAGGGAGATATGGGTGGAAGTTGTCGGCATAGCGAGTGACCAACTGCCACACAGTTCCTGGATCCAGTGACCGGGACTGGACCAGGCGGTAGGCTCTGATACCGGTAACCGGGACGTTGTAGTCGGACACAACACTATTGCGTAGACCATTATACCTCGACATGGAGTCAGTCCGTACATGCGTACTGACACCACCCTCTGGCACGGCCTCCGCACTATGAGTGGCGATACCTGTCAAGCACTGCCAAGCGTCCGAAGGATTTCGAGGCACAGAGTCAAGCGAGGCTTCGTCATCATCCACGACGGCTACTGATGTGGAAGCAGCAACAGAGCCAGCAGTGGTGCTTGTGGGAGGCACTGGCGGAAGGAAGACAACAGGTCCAGGGTAAGAAGCAGACGGCGCTTGACGGGCATCTGAGGTCGCCGAACTTTCAGTCTCCTCAGAGTCCTTCCTCAGCGAGGGATCCTGGACCGGGGTAAAATTTTTAATCTTGTTCTTGCGAATGCGACGTCCACCCCGATTCGAGCCACCGAGAATACATTCACGATGCTCGCGAATACACCGCTGGCACGGAGGCTTGCCAGGATTCCCATTGCTATCACTATTGCCGTGGGATTAGCGGACACCTATCACATCACCACACTGACACAGACACACGGCCTGCAGATCCGGGGAAAGAAATGCGGAGTTCAGGGTGAGGAGATAAGGGCCCCGGTGAACGGGAGAGGATTTGACTTACAGATCACAGCGTGACTTGCGCTGCCTGCAGTGCAGACAAGCCCGAGAGACGCGCTTGACAATATGGTCAACCCGGCGCGAGGCAACCTGGTCCGGGGACTCCATCTTTGGCCGGGCCGTATCAAATGGAATTACAGGGACATTATTGCCCAATGCTGGAGATGGACAGGAAAACAGAGGCCGACTGCTGATGAGACCCACAAGACATTCGAGTAAGGTAGGTTAATGGGCTGGTCATTACTCATCGAAGGCGTTGAAGGTTTGAATCTCCTCCCAGTGGAAGTGTGGGGAACTCACGACAGCCGAGCCTGACCAGTGACCACCTCCCGATGTCAGCACTCTACGAATCTATAATGACTATATTTTAGACAGGATGCTTGTTTTCTTCTCTGAAGTATCCAGAAATTACTGAAAAGTATTCAATTCATTCAGTCTGTAACTTCGATCTACAATTCGTTGTTGCCTGGCTGTTGGCATTCTTGTCTTGGGGGTCCACTTGATCAATAGCCGACGGCAACGGAACTCGGTAATGGAGTTTTCCACTTCCAGTTCAACCACCCCCGCGCGTGGGGAAACCAGCATCTTGTGACTTGTCGTCATTCAACAATATCTGGAGGGGAATTGTGCTCGAATTTCTGTTCTACTTTTCCTTTAGATTTTCTTTCTCCCTTGAAAGATTTAGAGATATACACAAACTCATAATGGCAGCCACGGTATCATCTCTCTTCTCCTTGAGCGGCCGCACCGCCATCGTCACTGGTGGCACGCGAGGCATCGGCCAGGCCATGGCCTTGGCTCTGGCCGAAGCCGGCGCTGATATCATTCTGATTCAGCGTGACGAGACCAACACTGCCACCAAAGAGGAGATCAATCGTCTCGGCCGCAAAGCCCATATTCACGTGGCCGAGTTATCAGACCGCAAGGCTGTCAAGGAAATTATTCCTGCAGTAGTGAGCCAAGGCTTCAAGCCCGACATCCTGCTGAATTGTGCGGGTATTCAACGGCGACACCCGAGTGAAAAGTTCCCCGATGAGGATTGGGATGAGGTCAGTACTGCATTCTTATCTATCCAAAAATTCTCCCCTCCCAAGCTTCGGCAAGCTAGAACACCCCTTCAATTTACCTGAAACATTCGCTAAGCATCTCAACGAACAGGTCCTCGAAGTCAACCTCTCTCAAGTCTTCATCCTCTGCCGCGAGTTTGGCGCCTACCTCCTGGCCCGTGACGCTTCCGACTTCCCCTCCGGGCGACGGGGATCCATCATCAACGTTGCCTCGCTACTTACCTTCCAGGGTGGCATCACCGTGCCTGCATATGCCGCGTCCAAGGGCGGCGTGGGCCAGCTCACCAAGGCTCTGTCGAATGAGTGGATGGCCAAGGGTATCAATGTCAACGCTATTGCCCCTGGATACATTGCCACGGACATGAACACCGCGTTGATCAACGATGACAGCCGGAATTCCAGCATTATGGCGCGTATTCCGGCCGGTCGGTGGGGTCAACCGGAGGATTTCAAGGGCGTGGTGGTGTTCTTGGCGAGTGGTGCCAGTAGCTACGTCTCTGGTGAGATTATTACTGTGGATGGTGGGTGGATGGGTCGGTAAAGGAGAGTGGAGTGATGTGAGAAAATCCAAAAAATTTTGGCGGGCTTGGGGATGGTGACAGGAGGAGGAAGACCGTCGGTTTACCCGTGTTTGATTTCTTGATCTGGCATCTGTGTGGCGGTTTTGTATATAGAGATGACTGCATTGGAGGTATCTGGGTATCATGGCTCCGTATCCGAATTGTTTGTATCTGGCATTTGCATTATCTGAATTGGCATGAGACTATGCACGAACGCACGAGTCATGGTTCATTTGACATGCTTGAGCTGTGTCGACTGATAGCTCCACTTCTAGCAATTTCTGACATGGGATGGAAGCTCGCTTGAGTGAGCTCGGAGATTAGTGGAAAATCCTGCAAGTTGGATGAAACCGCCATGAAGGCCCCCATTCGGTATGCTTCTTTTTCATTGAAAGAACTCGCCTAGGCCAGGGGTTCTGACTTGTTCATAGTGTAGTATGGATGAAGCTCCGTCACGGTTCGTCTGGACCCGGACCGCTGGTGGGGCCTAGTGCACCAGTCACCGAGGCACAAAGTTGAATGCCCGTAGAGCCAGGCACTACTTTATGCCTGAGGTTAGAGTTGGGATCAGCTGTTGTATTCTGTTTCGTCTTCCTTTCGGCTCACTTTTTCTTCTTCACCATCTTTCATCCTTCGGACACCATGGTCTGGTTTCCATTATGACCATGCCATAGTCTCACACACAAAGAAGCAGCAAGAATCAGGCGATACAATCGGAACAGGGTGGGCAACCACATGTTTTTTGTCCCTGGTTTCTAATTAACAACAACTTTGAAACGGCCCACAATACCACTGTTTGAGGCACTCTTGGCCCGAGCTCCATGAGGGGGCAGTATGGATCAGAACCAAGAGAGAACGAGAGAAGTATTTTTCCAACCTTTCCTGATTCATCGATACTCATCCGGGCAGGGTGGTACTATTACACACTCTGGAGCAATGGTCTGCAGCAAGACCAGCGCCACCTACACATGCTGGAGCAAGGGTCAGGGCGTAACGCCGAGCGCAAGTTCTGTCAGGACCAGCGGTGTTGGCAATGGACCGAAGCGCAGCGAATCAGCATGGCGGGTTGTGTGGTGCCTGCATCTGTTAGAAACACTGGTCTTCCCCTTTTCATCACGAGGAGTCCTCCCGATAGGCTGAGACGATCTAGATCCCCCTGCCTGCCAACCAGATACTCAAGTCAACACCCAAATGGCCTGGTCATAACTAATCAATCATATTTGACATGAATGCTTCCCATTTCCCCTGCCATGACAGGAGTTCCTGCTACTTGAGGAACATTCGTTCGTCTCCGATTTTTTTCTTTCGTTCGTTTCTGTGCCGATCGCTGGCTTTTGTCCATCACCTTGCATTCGCCTCATAGAATAGATTGTTCCGGCTTTGCCTGAACTGTAGACCCTCTTTTTTTCCCCCCATTTTCGCTTGGACCTTGGTTTCTCTTTCATATCGTCAACGGACCTTCTGTCTTGACCTTCATTCTGTCAACTTGCCTCATCTTCTGACGTGAGCTCACTCGCTCGCTTTCACGGAGAACGTGGCGACCAGTCGACCGGATCGACCTCCCTTGCTTACATTCCTAACCTCCCGGACGACGCTGATGTTCCTCAACAACCAACGCGAAATCTGAGCGTTGCTGATCAGCTTGTCGAGTTCGGATTTCTCAGACCATCTGTCGTTTGCTCGTCCTTTTCCTCTTGCGGGTGACTGGTTCGCTACCTAGAGGCTTGCTGCCCACCGTTTTTGTCATTGACATCCATCTTTCCTATTGATCTCAGCACAAAGACCACAAACGCGTTTCTCTGACAGTGAATACCATTGTGCTCAACCAATTTACCGACGATCAACCCCCAGATCCCCGTGCCAGCCTGTACCACGTTAGAGCGCCTTCTGTCTTGCTGGCTTCCGATCAGTACCCGTCACTCCACGGCTCACCACCGGCGCAGATATCCAGTATCAAGACCAGATCGCGTGCTAGCCACACCTGTGACCAAAATAGCCCTCCACGCCGAGAAAGGTGTCCTGAGGGACAATTCAATGGCGACGCCCGGCCCGCAACTTGCGGCACGAGGCTACGGATCCAATGAGACTTATATCTACGAGTACTCGAGAGGACTGGGTGGGGTCGATGTTCCCCGCGATGTTATCTTCACCCGCATCATCTACTCTTCGGTGATCATTCTCGCCTTTGCGGTGTTCTGCGGCCGTATCGCCCAAATCAGCCATGCATATCTCCGCCAAATCACATCATGCACAGCAAACGGTCGGCAGCAGACTTTCTGGCGTCGGGAGACATCATCACTGTGGTCTAAGATGAAGAAGCATGTCCTGTATTCTCCTCTGGGCAACAAGAGGCATAATCGGGAGATTCAACTCTCCTCGGCTGTTGGCATCGGCACGTTGCCCTCCCGCTTCCAGACCAGTCTGATCTTTCTGTACTTTGCAAGCCAAGTGGTGTACTGTCTATTTCTAGACTATGCTGTCAACAATAAAGCTGCGCTGGTCGCAGAGCTGCGCGGGCGCTCGGGGACGCTGGCCGTCTTGAATATGGTGCCGCTGTTTCTGCTGGCGGCGCGCAACAACCCTTTGATCCCAATTTTGCATATCAGCTTTGATACCTACAACCTTCTCCACCGGTGGCTGGGCCGCATCGTCGTGCTTGAGTCTGTCGTACACACTGCCGCCTGGGCAGTCAATGCAGTTGACGAACAAGATTTTGGAGACATGCTATCACGGTTGCGAGACACGCCGTTCTTTACATGGGGACTGGTAGGAACAGTGGCCATGGTTTTCCTCTGTCTACACTCTCCTTCGCCCATTCGCCATGCCTTCTATGAAACATTCCTGCACCTGCATCAACTTGCTGCGCTTCTCGCTTTCCTCGGTGTATGGTTCCATCTACAACTGGACAGCCTCCCACAGCGCAGTTGGGCCACATGTATCGCCGTCATCTGGCTCACTGAACGTACCATACGTCTCATCCGCCTGGCACATCTCAATCTTTCCACTAAGCACGGGTCGACCAACATGACCGTCCAAGCCTTACCAGGAGAAGCATGCCGAGTTACCTTCCACCTACCCAAAAGTGTCCGTATCGAACCCGGCTGCCACGTCTTCGCCTACATCCCCTGCGTCTCATGGTGGATGTCCCACCCGTTCTCCATCGCGTGGGCCGAGGCCACCAGTCCAAACCCTAGCTCCCCGCGCTACCACGACACCAAGTCTCCCGGCTCAGTCCTCACCCCATCATCTCTAGAAAAGCAATCGCATGACCTAGACACTTACTTTGAGCCCACCCACCGACCCACAGAAGTCTCCCTCATCGTCAGCGCCCGCCAGGGCATGACCCGTCGCCTCTACAACCTCGCCCGCAGCAAACCACATCAAATTCTCCGCGCACCAGGCTTCATCGAAGGTCCCTACGGCTCCCACCCCGCCAACGCTGCCAGCTACGGTACCGCTGTGCTATTCTCCGCCGGCGCCGGCATTACCCACCACCTCATGTACACACGAGACCTCGTCGAGCGCGCTGCCACATCCCGCGCCGCAACCCGCCGCGTCTACCTCATCTGGTCCGTCCGCTCGACAGACCACCTCGCCTGGGTCAGCCAGTGGATGGACCAAATCCTACGTCTCCCGGGCCGCCGCGACATCCTCATCGTGAAAGTATTCGTCTCGAAACCGCGGCGCGCGGCAGATATCGTTTCCCCGTCCGCGACGGTTCAGATGCATTCTGGGCGCTGTCGGCCAGAGGTCGTTCTTGATGAACTGATGCCGAAGAGTGTAGGGGCAACGCTTGTTTCTGTCTGTGGGCCTGGTGCCTTTGCAGATGAAGTGAGAGCTGCGGCGAGGGGGAGGATTGGGAAAGGGGCTGTGGTAGATTTTGTGGAGGAGGCTTTCACTTGGTAGATAGATGTGGCTCATTTCAGGCTGGTTTTCTTTTTTCTTGGATTTCTCTCGCTTGGTGGTTCCTTTTCCTCTTTCTAGCATGTCGTTGCGGTGTTGTGGCTGCTTTTAATGTCTATACTGCTATCGTCTCGTTGGATGGAGGGCTACATATTTCAGAGCTGAATCGATCTATCCTTCAAGTCTCAATCATGTTTTTGGGGAATCCTCAAATAGGTTCTCAATTTCTCTTGTTCTACGTGTCCCAAGAGACGTGTAGCATGACCGTATATCGAGAATCCAAAAGAACAATTGATACTGAGATTGCTCATGATCGGGAACCAACCTGGAATACATGGGAGTCTTCACTTCACAACACGAGTTCCAGTTCAGCGTGGTTCTCGTGGAAATCAGCAAATCAGCTCATTCTGCAATAGTGGGCATGAATTGAGCGTGAAGTTTAGACATTGAAATTCGAAGAGCGTGACTGATTTCAACCAGTCTTGATCTATCAAATCCTTGAAACCTCCATCCAAAGGTGGTGTTGAGTACCGTCTATTTCCAAATAAGGTATCTGCTATAGTAGATTTCTAGCTTCTCATCAAATCAGCGTATCTCACTACAGCTTTCACTGCCTCCTGCCCAAAATTTTCTGGCTAAAGCTACCTAGCTCTCGCAATTATCCTTATTTGGTTAAGCTCAACCTTACTAATCACTCAACAATGAGTCGTTACCGTTCGTAGTGATTTCCAGAGTCGACACGTGAGACACTTTCCGTGCGTCTACGAGCGCGGCATCGAGATTGCTTTATCATTCTCGTTATTTCCGAGACCCAGCGCATGGTAGATACCATTTCCCATCTACGACAGCTCAGGTAGAGTCTAGGAGATATCGGCCTGCAATCGTTCTTGATGGACTGTTGCCGAAGACTATTGGTGCTACTCTAGTCTTTGTATGTGGGCTCGGTGCATCTTTGGATGTAGGGCGGGCTGCGCGAGAGGTAGTAACGTTTTTATGGTTGCCTTAATAGAGAAGGCTGTTCTAGGTACGTCGGGATATACTCTTTTCGCTTGATTTAATAAAGTTATTGAAATAAATCATTAAATAAGAAAAAGTCTTTCAATAATCTATATGTCTTTGCAGCATGATGATGATCTAACGATCTCAGAAAGAATATGAGAGAGGCTTCCATGCAAATAAACAAATAAAGACAGCCTTAACAACTGTCACAGACAGGAAAATGCTGAATAGGAAGAATTAACACGAAAAGAAAATGGAAGGATCATCTAAACCCATGTATAATTATGCATCAAAAGAAACGACGTTTTGAAAAGGGAACCTTAGCGCTTGGAAAAAGCACCTATGGCGCTGAAGATGGCGATGAAAATAGGGTTGAATCCCGTACTGATAGTACTCGGTTTGCATGAGTACCAAGTTTTACTTGGTGCTCTTGCTGCGGTTACCCTTGGGCACGCGAGCGAGCCAGTAGATGCCAACAGCCAAGAAGATGTTGACAATGATATAGACCCACATGAGGCCAAAGTTACGCCAGGCATCCTTGTAGTAGCTGACGACCTGGGCGAGGAAGACATCAGTGGACTTGACGGTGCAAAATGAGCAGTCTGCGGTGGCATTGTTGTTCAGCAGGTATCCGCCCGCCTTGTTGATGTAGGGCTCCATGTACTGGTAGCAGGTCTCGCCGCTTGGGGGTTCAAAGTGCAGGTACTCGACGCTCTCGCAGGTGGCTGTGGCGCCGGAGACACCGGTCGACAGCATTGCGGAGACGAGATACGTGAACGGTGAGACACGGTACATGAAGATCCAGAAGCCAGGCATCTGGTCGGGTGTAGCAAGGACACCGCAGAAGATCAGGCAGAGCGAGAAGAGCAAGTTGGCCAGGTTGCCACCGGTCTCGGCAAGATCGATACCGGCGATGATCATGTGTGCGAAAGTAGAGGTGAAAAGCAGGAAGGACCAGATGAGCAAGAACATCAGCGCACCACGCTCGTGAACGGCACCAGCCTCCTCGGCGTTGCGGTACAGACCGATCGGGTAGTACCAGCAGACAAATATGAAGACAGCCATGAGAGTGTTCCAGGGGAGCTCGACCAGAATGTTCGCACTCATGAATGCTTGCCAGGAGTAAGTCTTTGAGGGACGTTCACGGACTTCGTAAAGAGAGCGCTGGGTACAGAAATGGGGCATGATTTGTTGAACCAAGTTACCAAAGATGGTCATCAGCATGAAAATACTGAACATCTGGTTCTGAAGACCCTGCTGGGAGTTCTGTGCCTGGAAGAAGGAGAAACCGATGTAGAGAGACGTAAGAATGCAGAGAGCAGTCTTAGAGTAGATGTAGACAGGGGTGCGCCAGTATTGACTGAAAATACGGACAAGACACTCGTAGAGCTGGACAGCAAAGGGCGCGGCGAATTCCTTGTAGTTTTCCGGGTTGTTGCTAGACTCCTCGATAGGCTTCTGGGAAAGAGTCGCCTTGAGTTCAGCCAGGTGCTCGTGCACGGCCTTGCGCTCGGGGCTCTCACGCCAAACGGCAGGCCAATCGATATCACTGTGGGAACCGGGAGCGGCACCAATGACCTCTAGCATCCATTCGGCAGGGTTGGCCTCGACAGGCAGCTTGGGGGCACCGTTGCGTTCAAAGTAGCTAGCGAGGGTAGAGGACTTCTCGCCGATCTCACCGAAGTAAACTGTTCTTCCGCCCCTCGCGAGGAACAGTAGGCGGTCGAAACGCTGGAAAAGCATCGCAGACGGTTGGTGAATAGTGCAGAGAATAGCTTGGCCGTGCTTAGTCAAGGTGTCAATCAGATCGAGAATAGACCAGGAGGTTTGCGAATCAAGACCGGAAGTAGGCTCATCGAGGAACAGGAGCAGCTGGGGCTTGGCAGCAAGCTCGACACCGATAGTCAAACGCTTACGCTGCTCAACATTGAGACCTGAGATGACGTTAGGATAGGTTTCATTGAAAGAGTACTAACAGACGAGCAGCTTACCTTCACCGGGGACACCAACGATAGCATCAGCATAGGCTTCCATGCCCAAGAGCTTAATGACCTCTTCAACGTAGTCCAGCTTCTCCTGACGGGAAACATGGGCTGGCTGGCGGAGAATGGCACTGAAGCGCAGTGCCTCACGAACGGTAGTAGTGTAGAGATGAAGATCCTGCTGCTGGACGTAACCAGTCTTGCGTTGGAAGGACTGATCGCGAGGGCGGCCATCAACGAGCATCTCACCGGAGACAACACCCATCGTGACACGAGTAGCAAGCACATCCAACAGAGTAGTCTTACCAGCACCAGAAACACCCATCAGGGCAGTGCAGGTGCCGGGCTTAACCCAACCATCAACGTGATCCAAGATACGGCGCTCCTCACTCTTGATCTTGATATCGTAGCACACATCCTGCCAGTGGAAGACAGCGGTCTGGCGCTGGATAGCAGCAGAAACTTCCTGGCTGCTGGTCTCATCAGTCTTCTGGCCCGGGGCGACGGTGTTGCTCGGCTCGATGTCATCCTCGGAGGTGTGTTTAGGGGCGTGGCCACGACGGAAGAGCAGGACCTCGCCCTTAGACTTGGACTCGGAGATGTACTCGGTGGCAATGAGGTAGGTAGCCATGAAGAAGATCATGAAACCGATCATGATACCCAAGTTACGCCACTTGTGGCTGTTGGAGTACTGGAAGCTATCGGCAAGGTAGTCATTACCAAAGACCCGGTTAGAACCAGCGCGAGCACCCTTAGCAGAACAGATCTTGCTAGTGGATGGAACATTGTCATATCCGGGACCAGCAGGAATCATAGCCGAGTCCAAGCAGTCGAACCAACGGTTATGGAACTCATTGACCATCAGAGACTCAAAGCCGTATGCAATAGGATCAATGTAGTTCATCCAGCGAGACCAGCCAAGCATGTTGCGGGGAGGAATGGTGAAACCAGTATAGATGACAAGACCTAGGATCAGAATAGCGGCCGGCACCAGAGCCTGAGACAGGGTACGAGAGCTAGCGGCGATAGTTCGGAAGATCATAGACATAGTCAGGGTTGTGAAGATCGAGAAAACCAGGAAAGTGAAGAATGCGCCAGGTGTGCGGCGAAGATTCGTCATAAAGTAAAGAGTTACGTTGAAGGTAACGGCGTTAAGCAGCTTGTACGGCATATCACATAACATGGAAGCGATAGCTTCAGCGAATGGGTGATACATGGCGTAGCGAGCTTGTTTTTCGACGATAGGACGTTGGGCGTAGAGAGTCAGGATTTCCAGAGCACTGGAGAAGGCGTTGAGGAGAACAGCGAAGAACAGAAGGGCACCACGAGAGTAGAAACTGTTGGTAGTATCCTGGAGATTGAAAAAGACCGAACCGATAATAAGAGCCATGATGAAGTTACCAATCAACTGGGACAGGGTCAAACTAGCATCTCCCTTGAGGCGCTGGAAACCACGGTTCATGCACAGGCTAACCTGCTGCCAGACAGAGATGGTGTAGGGAGAGCGAACGCGCTGGTTCTTGGCCTGCATAGCACGGCGAGAATCGACGAACTTCTGGAGGGATTCACCATTGAGGGGATAGGCCTTGTCGAACTCCTCAATCTCACGCAGCAGTTCCTTGTACTCTTTGCTGTTCTTCCAGGCGGCGGCAAACTCATCGGGGGTGCGGGGCACGCGATTCTCGAAGCCCTTCTTGACGATACGCTCGGCCGGGCTAGTCAGGGAGGTCAGGAAATCGGCGGTGGTCTGGCGTTCGGGGCACTCGAAGCCCATGTTGGTGAAGAATTCCCTGGCCTCGGTAGTACGGCCAAAGTAAATCTGACGACCCTCGTACAAGACGGTGACCTTGTCAAAGACCTGGATAATTATTGTCAGAATAACGGAGCATTCAATGGTGTGAATGCAGGATAACTCACGTCATAGGCACTCTGAGAGGCCTGGTAGATGGCAACGGCACAGGTGGTACCGGAGTACTTGGCCATGAGATTCAGGGTCTTACAGAACTCCAAAGCGTTGGCACTGTCCAGACCACGCGTACTGTTATCCCAGCACTGAAGGGGACTGGCACAGAGAGTAGCCTCGGCAATGGAAACACGCTTGCGCTCACCACCAGAAACACCACGGACGAAATCATTACCCACGCGAGTGTTAATGGTGTGTGAGAGACCAAGCATGGCCATGACCACATCACGCATGTGCTCCGCATATTGGTCGCGAGAAACACCAGGCAGACGGTTGCGAGGGGCACGGGCCAGCGCAGCGAACTTGAGGGTGTCACCCACGGTCAACTGGGGAAAGTGAACATCGGTCTCAGCAGTGTAGATAGCCTCACCGCGGAACTGGTTCTTCATCTGCTTGTCAGAGATACCCTGGTAGTTCATGTGTGTCTTGTCATCCTTGTGAATACCATTCATCTCGCCGGCCAGAGTCTTCAAGAAAGTCGAGCAACCGGAACCAGGACGTCCCAGGACGACCAGCATCTCGCCGCTCTTGACCAGGCCATCAAAGTCACGCAGAATCTGAATCTTTTGCTTGCCGGTGCCAGTGATTGAGCGAGCCAATGCAGCCACCTGCAGGACAGAGTTGAACACGTCCTTTTGGTAATCTGTGGGGCTACCGTATCCGTGCACACTAAGGTTGCGGAACGAGACGCCAGCCTGGCGAGTTGGATAGCGTTCAGGATCGCGAGATTGGATAGCGAGCAAATTCTTCATCCAATTGCGAGCCTTGAAATTGTCGCTGTGCGGGTTAAGGGTCGAATCCTCCTTGGTTTCGAGGAAAGTGTTCTCGCCATCGACCCATCGAGTCGATTCGCGTGTGAGTCGGCGAGCCAGGCGAGTGACCTCCGCCTCGATCAGATCTTCATTGCCAACTTCATTCTTTTCCAGGGCTGTGTCATCGCTGCTGACACTGTTGGCGGGATCATGGTGGTGCAATTCGCGCGCCACCGAGACAGACTCACTAGTTGCCTCGTTGGTGACGCTATGGTTGAAAGTCCCCAGAAGCGACATAGCGGCTTCTCTCACACGGGGGAGTCGATTAGAAGATTTCTGTTATGGGTCCGAGGTGTGGGGTGAATCGGAGAACCCAAAGAGGTCGAATTAAAAGGAAAAGACCATCAACGGATGGATTTTGATAGCGTGACGAATGGACTGGAGTAGATAGGGGGGTTCGAGAGAGTGATTAGCAGTGGGGATGGATTAGAGCTGATGATATCAGGATTGTCTGTAAGGAAAGGAAAAAGAGCGTCGACAAAATTAAGGTTACGAGGGAGCGAACAGAAATGATAAATAAAGAAGAACGAAAAGGAGGGAAAAGAAAAGCCTGCGAGTAAGAGTTGCAATTTCGCCCAATTCGGAACCGGGTAGGAACCAGGATTTGCCTCCGAAAGGGATGTGGACGATCCGTCCGGCGATAAGCAGCCGGGCGGAGACAAGGGGACTCCTGAAGCCTTGGCTTTGGGGGCCCGGTAAATTAGGGAGCGCGAGTCAGTCTGTATCATGGTCGGATGGCTAAGCTAAGACTAAAAGGGTAAATGTTGATGAATGAATGAACCGATGGACCATCGGGTCCTCACCTTAGACAGCCTTGTACCGTACAAAACGCATCTGGGTGGGACCTACAGAAGTAGTATTCAGCAACTAATCGTAACCATTGACTTTATCTTCACACACCATGGGACAATGGGACAGCATTTTGATTTTTAGGTGAATCACATAACTCTCCCTCGAGGTACTCAGTTCATCCATGCATTTCAGGTGCCAAGAATCATTATGCAACTTTTGTTTTTTCTTGTGTTTTCTCCGAGATCGTAAAAAAAACACGTGCTAGACCGTTCTAGAAGTAAAAGTGGGCCGGGAGCAAAGGATCCGAGCTCCCTGGCTGTAGGCTAGCCTCAGGTTCGTCTCGGGCAGTTCTGCTGCTGACTGCCGCTCGGCTCGGATACCGGGCTGCTGGACATCCGTAGCTGACTCATCTCTTCATGAGCCAATCATGATTGCTACGGCTAAACTTCGCTAGTGCTCTCTGCTCGATGTGTGATTAATTGACTGTTTCATTCGTCCGTTGATACATCTACTTCTGTCCGTCCGAATCACGGATGAACCCGGACGATCTGATTGTCCCGATTATCTGAGATCTAGACGAAGTATATCCTACGGCCCCCTTGTCAGCCTCGGGAGGCATCTCCCCCAGCTGACAGGCTACGTACATGTCGTGTGGCCAACTCACTTGCCAAGTATTGCGCTCATCAGACATCGGTTTTCCTTTCAGACAGCCTTACGCAAGGCTTCTCAAGGATTACGTAGCGTGCGGCTGATCACACCGCTAGCGTCATAATACGCAAAATAGCTACGGTAGAAGCGACGAAGTTCGCCATAATTGGATTGGATTTGGTACTTGCGGAATTCCACATGTCCAGCCATACATCGAGCTTGCCTAGATAACTCAGCTCAATATCTCATTGATCGTAATCCCTCAGCCTAAATTGTCGGCCGCCTCAGCACTGACCACCTCATCTTCAGCTTCGTCATCTTCCTCTTCGATGGGCTCCACTAGGAGATTACCACCCCGGCCGATCTTCTCGCGGATCGACCCGCCAGCTTCGACTGCATAAACTGCCCGCGGCATTGGAGACACCAGACGGAATCCGTATTGGTGCTCAAACCCGTCAGGCTTGTCTACGTCGATGGGTCGAGACGTATCCTGCAAGACTTCGTAGCATTCCACCACCGCATAGAGTTCTTCAATGTCGGCGTCAGGCGCAAACCGGCGCATGATCCGTTCGCCAGAGGGCAGTCGCACACTAATGCGCACGGCGTCCTTGACCTCGGGGCCAGGCTCGGCGCCAAGGGACTGTGCCCGCCACAGCTTCCATTGGGCCAAATCCCGTTGTCTCTTCTCTTCGGCTGCTTGGCGCTCCGCTGCCTCTCGCTCCTCCCGCTGTCGAGCCGCCTCTGCTTCTCGACGAAGACGAGCGCGTTCGCGGTCAATCGCAAGGGACCGCTCATAAGCCGAGTCCTGCTCCTGGCGCAGGCTGCGGGACGCCTGCTGTTGGCTGCGGTCCTGACGGATCTGCGAGAGGGGTCCTTGGTTCGTCGTCACAGCTGTCGTCAGTCGCTGCTTGAACTCGGACGTGGAGAGAGGTCCAGCAATTCGGGCTACCACGGACATGGCGGTTGAGGATACATTCGGCGTGTGACAAATCACCGCCGCAAATGGGAACTTGGTGACTCGTAATGAATTGGCGACTTGATAAGCCTCTGAATCCCGCACATTCCCACCCCAGACGAGCACGTTCCCATTGCCGCCGGGAGGATTGACAAACTCAACCACGTCTGGCGATAGGAGAGTCTCCCGCACCCAATTGTGCGTGTCATCGTTCTCAGGCGACAGCAGGACCACTAAGAGGAATTTCAGATCGCGATGCGCTCTCTCCAGGGCCATGTTGTAGCCATTCTCGAGGAATGGGAGCGGGTTCGACCCATACTCCTCCTCAAACTCCCGGATAAACCGAGCGGCAGTATCTTTAGGTGCCAGTGGTCGGCGACCGGTAGTATTTTGGCGAGCTCCCTGAAGAGCCGGGCTGGCGGTTGTGCGCAGGAGTCGTGGTAGGAAGGGGAATAGAGTCCCGAAGAGACGGAAAGAGCTGAGGAGAAGTCGGTAGATAAGATTGAAGGGGGTGAATAGGAGGGCGAGGATCAAAGGGGGCCGGTGTATAGGTTGGTTCTCTGGTTGCGTATCGACTCGCGGGGCGAGTTCCGAGGTGCGTTGGGCAGGCCGAGCTTGAAGTAGATCTTCGTTCATCAAGTTGATACCCGGCCCTGGCTGAAAAGGTTGTTCTGGTTGAGACATGGCTGCCCGAGCCTCCTCCAACGGGTCAGGGCCCTCTCCATCGAAGAATTTGGAAATCGCAATCTAAGTCTGAGTGGTGAGCAGATAGCTACCTCGGCGGGAGCTGGAGCAAGTATGGCAACCAACCTGAACATTCCATTGCGAGCGGCGCAGCAGAGGGATCGCCTCTGCTAGCTCTTGCCCTGTCACACTTGTGTACTGCTCCAATGCCGATCTCTCGCTCGCAGAGAGCTGGTCAAGGTCAACCTCATCCGCAGACATCGTTGCTGATTAGGTGGCAGCGTTGAAGCCAGAATTCACCAGAGTGGAGATAGACATGCTTATACGGGCGCTTTGGGGTCACCGCCCTATACACCGCTTTCTTTGTTGGGGCTGATCTGGAGGCTGGAGCTAGGATTCTCCGCCGTCCCCGGCAATGGAGCAGGTACGGAGTACATACATCGTGGCATCTCAAAAGCTTAAACTCTTCCACAAACTTTCATGTACTCCGTATGCCAAAAGACCTTTCCCATATTGAAGTCATTTTGAGCATTTGTTGTCAAAAATCTAGATTCAACCCCTTTCCAAAACATGATTCGTTTCAAGCTTTGCACAACCTCTTTGACAAAAACTCAGTCTCACCTAGCTGCCTTCTTGCCTTCGCCCATTAGTGAGAAACGATATTTCATTCTTTGATCGGAGGTGAGAGTAAACTCTCCGAATTGATATCATCCCCACATCTATTCTCATCTAGATTGCTGAGTGTGTGAAATTGATGCGCTACTTGGCTTGAGTGTAAATGTCGGAGGGCAACGACCACATCCGTGACGGATATATATCGTAGCATGCTGGTAATCTTCTAGTAGGGCGCCTATATTTACCGAACCCCTTTCAAGCAGCTCCAAAAATGCATTGCGAATGAGCCCTTCCTAGCTCTAGATGTGATACTAATAAAAGCCAATATAGGAACCACGGTGGCAGATTTTGAGATAACGATTACACTCTTGGATATCGGTACTAAACCTATCCGGGGATGAGTGATGCGATCGCGGGCTGACCGCCTGGTCCGTGCACGTGTCCCCTTCACTCGAGTTCATCTCGCCCCGCGTCCAGGTCTGTTCCATCGGTTCTATCAGTCCCGCTCTTATTCAGGAGGGAGGAGACTCGGAAGTAGTGTATTTATTATTGTGTGGCCTTGAACCCACATATTCATATCGCCTCGGTCATCCACCAAATTTCACCTGCGATTGAGCCGCCCTCGACAATCGCCTTGCAATACGCGTGGACAGCAAGCACCGGACATCAGCTGTCAGATCGCAGGGAATGTGGCATCCTCTCGATCGAATCAATCGTTCCGTTACAAGTCTCGTTTCAATGGAGATGCCACAGCGCTGATTCTGTCTGGTCACTCTCGTCGGTATTAAGTATATCGTCATGGCCTCCGCCGGCAAGCCCCCGCTGGACGATTCCCGACGCACGACGGGGTCGCCGAAAATGAAGACTCGAGGTGAGTGTGTCGCAACTGTCTGGTGTATAAGCCAGGAAGGGAGATCTGATTAGTTTGATCGGATCGATCTATCGAGATCTGCGATAGATTTGCGCGCTGACTGGAGGTGTCTTTGGAACAGAGAATGCGAAAGATACACTATGCCGTAATGTAACCATCTACGGCCGCTGTCGATATGAAGACAAAGGTACTTGCCCGTGCAGTATGATAGCAGTGGCTATTGTCTACGAGTGCGGAGACCTAACTAGGGCTCTATCATAACAGGTTGCGCATTCAACCACGATCCTCTGAAAGTAAACGCGGCAAATCAAGCAGACAAGTAAGCCTGATCTCCAATTCCTCTCCTCTGCAAAGCTCTGTATCTGCAACAAAAAAGCTGACCAGCCACTATGTACAGCAATAAGAAACGCTTCAATGTCGACTCCCCGAGTTTCACCCCATCCCTACTATCCGGCAATGGCACCTCTGCTCCGAAGAAATCGACTACCATCTCCCCGAAGGCCGCAAGCGCGGCTCCGTTCCAGCCCCGAGTCTCCGCATCATCGCGTAGGATACACTATTGACCTATTTTCCGGAGATGTCTGACTGACTGATAATCAAGGCTCCAACAGCAGTACGCCAACGGGGCGACAAGAAGTAGGAACTCCCGACTGGACGGTAGCCGATGTGCAAGAGTTTGTCCCTCAGGGCTTCGAAGGCGCTCACGTGGTAAGTCTCGAACGCGCCTTCCGTACTTGAGGCTTCCGCGAATAATTTTCCTTCGTGAAATGGTTGGATCATGTGAATCGTCGTGTTTTTGTTTCACTCGGGCCTCATTAAGAGCCGCAAGAAAGATGATGGGGGATCTTCACAAGCGCTCCACCAGGAGCTTGAGTGCTTTGGTCGATGACTTTGATTCTATCCACAAACGAAAACAGGAGAAATATCGCAGTTTCAGCCTTGGTCTTCGTCCAACTAACTTTTCTGTCAAGGGACCTCTGCAAGGCAATGGCAATGGACTCGCCAACTCGGGCGCCTTTGATCCGTTCGTTTCAGCCTCGACGCCTCTATCTGCAGGAGCCGTTGGTCCGGTCTCCGGTAACCCATACTCCCACGACCCAACTGCTGCCCTTGCAGGAGGAGCTTTCTTCGCAAATCAGGGGGGCTTTCAGCAGCCGGTATGTGCAATTGCGCAACTTGCAATCGAGACTGCCCTTCAAATTGTCAGCCTACTGACAGCTATCGCAGGTCCAATACCATCTCTATGCTCCCATCGGCCCTCATAACCAGAACACCCTGGGCTATCAGCGCAATGTCCACGACCTGTTCCTACCAAACGACTTCCGAGAAGAGCTCCAGAAAAAGGCGGCAGCTACCCTTCAAACCCTCCCCAGTATGTGAAGGTGTTTCCTGCGCGAGACCTGCGGTAACATTGTAACTGATAAAATTACCTGCAGATACAACACTACCTGCTCAGGTCGATTATTTCCACTCTCTAGTCCCATTGGATCTCAGCCATCAGAAGAATGCCGCAACCTTCGGTTACCCAAGCTGGGTGTACAAAGCTCAGTCTAGCAAAGACGGCAATTTCTACGCTCTTCGAAGACTCGAAGGTATGAATCAAATGAAAACCCAACAAAGCCGGGATTTCCATTCTCTATTTGAACCTTGACATTAACTCCGCCTAGGTTTCCGTTTGACCAATGAAAAGGCCATTCGGTCCGTCCAGGCGTGGAAGCGCGTTTGCAGTGGGAGTGTTGTAACCGTTCACGATGCGTTTACCAGCAGGAGCTTCCAAGATAGCTCTCTCATCTTCGTCACCGACTACCACCCTCTGTCTAAGACCCTCGCTGAACAACATCTGAACGCTGGGAACCGTTTCCAAAATCGCCAGAATAACACTCACATCCCCGAGCAGGTACTCTGGGGCTACATGACGCAGATCGCGAATGCGCTCAAGTCGATCCACACCAATGGCCTCGCTGCTAGAGTGCTGGAGGCCAGCAAGGTTCTATTGACGGGCAAGAATCGCATTCGTCTGAATGCTTGCGCCATCCTCGATGTGGTTCAATTTGACTCGCAGCGGACCCTGGCCGACCTTCAACGACAGGATCTAGTCAATTTCGGGCAAATGATCGTCACTCTGGGTGCCAATTCGCCGAATGTTATGCACAACCCCACCAAGGCAATGGAGCACTTCACTCGCGCATATAGCCCTCAATTGAAGAATTCGGTCTTTTGGCTACTGAATGGGTTGCAGAAAGATCAGGATCGCACCATCGACCTCTTCATCACTGGCATTTCCTCCCAATTGATGTCGACCTTTGACTCCGCCCTTCATCTGGACGATCAGCTTACGTCGGATCTGAGTCGTGAGCTCGAGAATGGACGTTTGGTGCGCTTGATGACCAAATTGAACTTTATCAACGAGCGGCCCGAATACGAGCACGACCGACAGTGGTCCGAGACCGGCGAGCGCTATTTCTTGAAGATCTTCCGGGACTATGTCTTCCACCAAGTGGATGCCTCTGGAGATGCCGTGGTCGATCTCGGACATGTCATGACTTGCCTGAACAAGCTCGATGCTGGATCCGATGAGAAGATTACTCTTGTCAGCCGCGACGAACAGAGCTGCTTCATTGTTAGTTACAAGGAGGTCAAGAAGGCTCTCGAGTCATCGTTCCAGGCTCTCATGAAACCAAGCAGAAGGATGCATTAAGATCCTGAGATGGGGCAAGGATTCTCAACCGACCGATTTCTTTTCTCTACGTGTGGGGCTCACAATAGCTACGATTATGACGGACTGGTTACTTTTTCTTTCGACACCCGTTCTCCTCCAGTCACTGTTTATATAACTGATGAACTCGGAAGGAGGAATAGTCTCGCTACCTGCATGGGCTTTTTGAAAGCCTCTGCATGATCTCGTTCCCTTTTGCCTTTTTTTCTTTTGCCGGGAATGCCCTCGCAGCCGAGTACATCCAACACCCTATGGAAAGAGAGACAGATAAAGAAATCCAATACTTATTCTTCACTAACTTAGCCGAGCTGGTACTATCTGCCTGTAAACATACTGGGAGTATAGATAGACCAGACCATTGATTGACCACCATCACAGCTGGACATGATCCAAAATGTCCTCTCGTACATCCAATTTCCCGTCGACTCTCGTAACCCTTTTTTTCTTGATCCTGATGAATTTCCCCACCCTTCCCTATGAGATGTCCTCTTCCGCGCACCTTGATGCCGCATTGATTCATGAAGACATTCCTTACTGCATCAAAGACATCATCTATAGAGAGTCATGGTGATGGCAGTGTCTGCGTCTTGGATGGCGTTGTCTTTTCTGGCAAGGGCATGGACGAGCATGGGGTCGACGATGGCATTTATCACGAGAACCATTCTCACCATCGTCACCGTGGCTAGGATGGTTGGGTCCAGGGCAGTGCCGATGCTGGTGGTGGTGGTGTCTTCTGTGCTCATGTCCATCTCCGTCATCCCCACCTCCATCGTGACCTCCATCGCCGTCGTGACCTCCATCGCCGTCGTGGCCTCCATCGCCGTCGTGGCCTCCATCGCCGTCGTGACCTCCATCGCCGTCGTGGCCTCCATCGCCGTCGTGACCTCCATCGCCGTCGTGACCTCCATCGCCGTCGTGGCCTCCATCGCCGTCGTGGCCTCCATCGCCGTCGTGACCTCCATCGCCGTCGTGGCCTCCACCTCCGTTATGGCCGCCTCCATCGCCTGGGCAGCCACAAGGTGGCTTTTTATCTCCATCATGTTCGTGATGATGTCCTGGACATCTATGATGATCATGATGATGATGGCGCCCCGAGCCATGACCAGGCCGACAGCAAAAGGGTGAATGACGATGTCTATTGTATGATTCGTCATCGTCGTCGTCGTCATCGTCTTCCTGATAGGGATCTTGATATCCATCTCGAATAGTGCCAATGCACCAATCTAACTCTTGGTCACACACAAGATGCGCCAAATATTGATCAACAGGTGATTCATTATCATCTTCCGACATTGTAGCTAACATTTTCCGCCAGGTGTCGGTCTCTGTGCTTTCATCCAGTTTACCTTCCTCACTCACAATGACCCGGGAGCTTGGCTCTACCAGATGAACATAATTCTGCGACAGAGCCTTGAGAGTTTCTTGATCTGGAATTACCATGGCAGCGCACAAGGCTGCCGCCAACGGTAGGAGAAGAATAGACTGCATACTGATGTAGTTTCAACCACAGAAGAATGATGGGACGGAAAAGGCCAAGACCATAGCCATTTCACTTGCGATGAGAGTTATATCCTGATTATGAAGGGCCAGATTGGTTACACCATCACTCTTGTTTTCACCCTTGTTTAACCAAACTGTAGTACAGTAACGACATAGCAACCAGCCCTAACAATTACCTCCTGGAAGCGGTGGTTACAGTGCTCTGTGGGACCATATATCCCGTCACACAGAGTATGGCTGGAACCAATCGCAGTTTTATCGTCTAATAAAACGTCTTAAGGACACCTTCCGGTGTTCCGTTGGGGGTACAGACGTCACCAGACCAGGCGAGTGCGTGCATCAGTCCCTCGTATGCTGTGCGGACGACTCTTCGAGAGTAAAAAAAAATGGGATGTCAAAATCATTGAATTCAAGGCTCATGGATCCACTGTCAAGACTTGCACAAACGATAAGCCGCATCTTCAAATCATCGCATGTCCAGCCACTGCATTAATCTAGATCCGGCACAGGCAATCCGTTCACAATGTTCACCTTCCGTCCCAGCTTATCCAGGGCAATCTGGGAGTTCTTCGCCCGCAGCGCGCTCGTCTCTTCATCCGAGACCAGGACAAAGTCATACGTCAGCAGGGCCTGGCCCTCGGGCACGCCATACTGCTTGGCCATTTCAGGACCGACCTTACCCAGGTCCACGGTCAGCGAATCCTTGACGCCAAAGACAGCGTCGGAGGTTTCGTAGGGATCGTTGCGGAGGTATAGAGCGCTGTGTACATAGAGTTAGCACCGAATTTCGCCCCCCCCCCCCCCCCCCCCCCCAAAAAGATCCACACGTGGAAGAGGGAACCTACGTGATCAAATGATCATAGCCTTCCTTCTCAAACATAAAATGCATATGACTTGGCCGATACGGATGCCGGTGCAACTTCTTCAACAACTTCCCCACGGGCCCATCGTGCGGAATCGGATACGGCACCGGCGTGATCGCCTTGAACCAGAACAGACCCTCCTTGTTACTTCGCATCACACACCGTCCATCCGGGCCCTCCCTCCCCGCATACTGTACGTCATAGTGGCCCGTCGAATCGGTCTCCCAAATATCGATCTTGACACCCTCAATCGGCTTTCCCTCCGTATCGCGCAATGTACAAACCACCAGCAACGGCTCCCCCTTCGGATCATGCGACATCGACTCTCCATTTGGCATTTCCTCCGCATCGTGCGTGTGGAACGGTCCCAGCACGGTTCCCTCGGTGGAACCGGGCGGTTTGGGGTGGTCGATTGAGTCGACGAGGATGGAGAGGCCGAGCACGTCGGAGAGGAGGATGAATTCTTGGCGCACGGTCGAGCAGATTTGGCCGACTTCCGTGAGGAAGCGGAGGCCGGTCATCCATTCGTCGCTGCTGAGCCGGGTTTCGCGGGCGAAGTCATGGAGGTGGGTGACGAGGCGTTCGAGGACGTATTTCATGCGTTCATCTTCGCAGAGGGAATTGATTGTAATGACGTTTTCGGTGATATTGTCGACTGTGAGGTCCTTCATTGGGGGGATCTTGACTTTTGAGGGGTCCATGGTGGTGGTTGATGTGTGTGGTGGTGTGGCACGCGATAGTTGGATGGGGAGAGGAGAGAGGGTTTCCTGTCTCGATGAAGGGGCGAGAGAGAGGAGGTGTCGCAATTGACTGATTTTCTTGTCTGTGTAAGAGAAGGAGAGAAAAGAAAAAAAATAGAATCGTGGATCAATTCCTGGCACGATCAGCTATTTAGTTGATATCGTCTGGCCCTTACGTCGGCAAATCCGACGGGACTTGGTGGGGGGTGGGGAGACGACACCACAGTGAACACTTGTGCGGAGTACCAGGAGTCGTGTCGTGTCAGTCAGTATACGGAGGTACTCCGTATACTTTTCAAGGAACCACTCGTTGCTCCAATGGTCTCATCCTCATCTATCCAATGGAATAGAAAATAAGGGTTAGGTTCCCCCAGTTTGACCCCGGCTATCATCCGCACGGTGTTGCCTCTTTTCTTGATCGTTCACCCCGCAGAGGGCACAAGTGACGGACACCCACTGAGGGAAGCGGAATTACGGAGCAGTCGGGAATCCCCCACTTTGTCCGACATTCGATGATCAGTACACCTGGACGGAGGACAGGCCATGCAGTTGTGAGACTGGCTATCATGCGTACTTGGTCAATCATCGAATCTCGACTTGTACATACTATTTCTGTATTGAACTCTGCTCTGCAAGTCGGATACTTCGAATGTCCTCCTGGAAAAGTCTATATCCGAGTTCCATCTCTGCCATCCCATGCGGAACGCATTAACCCAATGCCAACAAACATTGGTCAGCATGCTATAAGCACCCGCTGGTAGTGGGGCAGAAATCGGTAAATGTCTATCCGAAGATTGGACAGGAGAACAGGAGAATGACTGGCTTCCGACGGAGATAGACCGCAACCTAAATGATGATGATTAGGGCTGGCACTTGCGCTATATCCGATGCCCCATGCGGTCCATGCGGGGGAACTCAAGAGATCCGGGGTAAGTAGAAATGACAACTGCCGAGCGCACTACGGAGGTGGGATAGAACGAGAATCAATGGATCTTGGTCGTGATTATTGATACAGTCGTTATATCACACGGCAAACACAGAGAATCCGATCATGGATATATGAAAAAAAAAAAATAGAATATGTACGCTCGAAATAGAACCCCATAACTCCCCCAAATCCAATCCTATTCCCGTTGCGCCATCGCTCACTGCTATACAACCAAGGACAAACGATGCCGTGGTACGGCGATGAAAACATGGAATCACACCATTAGTACAATCGGACCGAGTCATTTAAGCCTGCACCAGGCGTCGCTCATGGTCTCGGTCCCGCTCGCGATCTCGCTCGCGTTCGCGTTCACGTTCACGCTCACGCTCACGCTCACGATCTCGATCTACATCCCGCTCTTTGTGAACATTCGACTGACTTTCTCCCGCACGCTCAGCACCACGCTCCTTCTCCTGCACAGCAGCCGCCACGCGCGCGTGGTGATCCACCGTATCGAGAATAGCCTGCATCAATCGCTGGTTCGCATCCGGATCATCGTCCTCCGCATGTCGAGGCGGGGGCCCATGGTGCTGCGGTCCACGACCACCGCCCTCAGTCTCGCTCATCGCACGGCGCGGTGATTTCTCAGAGGCAGGAGGTCCGAGAGACGCGCCAGAGCCGGGGCCAATGTGGGGCGCGCCAGGTGCAGACTCGCGGCGATTATGCTGAGAGTATTGCGAGTCGCTGGGGGTCTCGGAGGGACGGGCTGGACGATCGAGGCGCCCGTAGCGCTCTCGTTCCGCGGAGATCGGGGCGCCCGGGGAGGGCACGAGGCCCGGTAGGTTCAAAGGTGGAAGTCGATCGTCTTCCATGCGCTCGTGGGACTCGCGGAAATCTCGGGGCTCGCGGGGTGCGGAGGGGCCCCATGCGGCTCGTAGCTCGTCTTCTTTGACGTCACGCCAAGAGCATTTGGCGTGCTTCTTGGTGCAGCCCATGCAGGCAGTGAGATTCTTGAGACAGTCCATGTGGAGCCGACGGCATCGGTCGCAGGGTGGGTTGACCCGCTCGCCGCGCTGAAGCTCCTCCATCCGGGCAACCATCTCCAGCTTGAATGGACCCCCGTCATCCTTTTCCTGTGGGGTGGTCTTCGGAGGGGGGAGCAGTGAGGATGGAGTGCCTGGGATAGCCACGGGGGTCGAATTGTTGTTGGGAATGTTGGGGCTGTTGGTGATCCCGCTGCCATTGCCGCTGGCGCTGGCACTGGCACTGCTGTTGTGATGATTGGTGTTACCATTCATGATGCTATATTCCGCGGGATCCGAGCCTTGAGGTCGAGGGCGAGGCTGGATCGGATTGGTCGTGCCGGTGGCTTCGTCATAGCCACGCGCCTGGCGGTCCGCCGTCGTAAAGAACTTCTTCATTAGGTCTGCTCGCGTCGTGGGCGAGGCGCCCTTGATAGACGTTCCGTTGATAATGGTAATATTATCCGTATTGGAATGGGAGAACATGAACTGCGAGGGGAGCGGAGCCTCTTCTGACTCGCTCTCAGGCCGGTTCGCATTGACCGCAACAAATCCCGATGGAGAAGCAGTTGACTTGCCATTGGCAGGACCGGGGGCTTTGATATCACGCCAGAAATCGGTAGCACCAGCGCGCGTTTGCGCATTGAGAGAGGCATCATTTTCGCGACGGCTGACAATTGCAGTGCGGCGGTTCTTCAGACGGTAGCTAAGCTGCCGGGCTCGAGCGGAGACTGCACAAGGGGAATAATCAGAGACTGAACGAGGAAGGGAGAATGATAACGAGGGCCGAATCTTTGCTTACCTTGGTCGGCCATCTGGATAATTTGTTGCAAATTCTTTTCTAAAATCTCCAGCGCACCCAGCTCTTTCTCCTCATCTTCGATGATCGGCTGCGGAGGTATCATCTTCTGCGGCATCCCAGACGCAATGAGCACAAAGTCCTCTTCACTAATCTCTACCCGACACTGTTTGGTATAGAACTGGCAGACGCGGATGCCATTACGAGACTTCTCCAAATTGAACTGCTCGGGCTTGTTCTTGGCGAACTCGACCACATCCAACCATGTCACCGTGGGACCATCCTTGCCATGCGACTTGAGTACGCGCGGGGGTCCATCAAACAGGCGCTCAAAGCGCTTGATGAGAATCGGACCCAGAGGACATGCGCCAAGGTTTCCGGCGATACTTTCATGACGGTGAAGCACTCCGTCGTACTCACCGATCAGGTGAATGATCGCAGGCATGGTATCGTCCGGTGAGACGAGGGGTAGATTATCCGGGTACTGGCGCGCGAGATAGTTGATCTGCAGGTGATTGGAGTGCGTCTTTGGCATCTTGGACTGGTGAGATTGCGGGTGGTCGCCTCCAGGCGACCGCGGCCGTTTGTTTGACGGTTCCGCCGTCATGGGGCGGGGCTCCATGGTGGAACTGATTGTAGGATATTGTGGAATACAGGAGGGTCGGCGTTCTGGACCAGAGAGATATATATTGGTCGCGTGAGATGTTTCGGATACCAGATGGACGTATGGAGAGATGGAAAAGACCAGACTTTATGGGAGGCGGCCAGGCTGCCAATGGTGAGCAGCGAGGGTGGTCAAGATACCGGGCGGAATACTGAAACCGCGCGTGGAACCGCTGAAGGAGAAGGCGATCGAGCGGAGAGACTCAAGTCCATGAATAATTCCTGGCAGAATACTGAGGGAGAAGAAAGAAGAAAAAGAGCAGGCGTGAGCAGGATGGATGGTAAGGAAGAGGGAGGGAGGAAAACGTGCAAGTAGGGCAGCCGGAACCGAGTGGATTTGACTGGGGGGGCGAGACAAGCGCCAGGCGGACAGGAAAAGGGACGGGAATAGTTACTGTCCCTGGTACCTGGACCCCGACAGACTTTTATCATTAGGAGTAGTATTATTTACGGTATACGTGGACTCTGTCTAGTGTCTTATAATCTGTGACCTCAACTCCGTAAAAAGCTATCCTTTATTTAATGATTCGAGTACACCCTCTCGGTTGCAAATTCCACGACTCCTCCGTACGCCGTACGTGATCTCCGTATACCATACACCCTTCCGTGACAGCCTCGTGACCAGCGGAGTCCCGCCATCTCTCCGCTGGGACGGGTCCTCTGGTTGTGCTGGTGTCCTCTCCGCCCTTTTGGTCACTTTCTTTCCCCCGGGGGGGTAGGACACGTAACAGAAGAAATCATTATGACCATGCCGAAATCTGGGATGCCTAGCTTAATTTGACTCCATAATAAACTCATGGGCCCATTCGGCGATCCAGAAAACAAGCCTTGCACTTTCCAGCCTGAGTGGGGAGTTTCGTTTCGTGGATGCCTGGAGGGATGACCGCGTGGAAGAATCGCGCAGGATGGATGACTGATGATTTCCGCTTGGGAGGGTGGGAAATGGTAATAAAGGTAATATAACAGACAATACGGTACCAGCGGGATCCCTCTCACCCAGTCCGCCCGCTGCCTTTTTGCCAATACCAACACCAGACTCAACCGTCAAAATTAATCCCTCATACTTTGGGCTCTCTTCCCCTTCAACCACATCAATCACGACTCATCATAACAAATCTGAACCACTCATCATCCACCGAAGCTCCTCCACCCACTCACCGTGCACTAAACTCCCCCGGTACCCGAGCTTCTGTTTGCAGGTCCCAGCTAGCGACCTTGCGACCCGGCCTAATTCACCTTCCCCTCTCCCTTCCCATTCTCCCTCTTTCCCACTCTCTCACCGCTCTCAGACCCTTCCCCCCATGTCTGAACGAGGCTCGTTCCGTGGCGGTCGCGGTGGCGGCGGTGGCCGTGGCGGTCGCCAGCAGCAGAAAACCGGCGGTGCTGCTGCTCAGCAGGAGAAGCCCAAGAAGGAGAATATCCTCGATCTGGGCAAATATATGGACAAGGAGGTTCAAGTCAAATTCAATGGTGGTCGTGAAGGTGAGAAGCGTTCTAATATGACCATCTTTCCCCGGCAGAGATAGTTTCTATGTGCGGGAATGAGCTCTATATAAGATTGTGTTTTGGTGTTTGGCTGACTCTTGTCCTGCTAGTCACTGGTACCCTCAAGGGTTATGACCAGCTCATGAATCTCGTTCTAGATGATGTTAAAGAGACGATGCGCGGTAGGAATGACCCTCTCTTCGATCTTATACAAGATCCCTCAGCTAATTATCTCATGCAGATGATGCGGGTAACTCAACCACCCGCTCCCTGGGCCTGATTGTTGCCCGTGGCACCCTGATTGTCCTCATTTCGCCCGCTGATGGCAGTGAGGAGATTGCCAACCCTTTCGTGCAGCCGGAGGAGTAAATGGCGGTCCAAGCCAATGATTAAGAACCTCCAGAATTGTTCGCCTGAGCCAGGCCACCCAGTTGGGCTTGAGGCAATGCAGGCAGAAGGCGCTGTGAAGAGGCTCCGAAGTCCCTCTCAGGGCACCTCAAGAGATATATCCAAATATCCAAAGTTCAAAAATTCTTAATTTGATAGACCCTGACTGTCTCGCCGAGGCGGCGGTCGATGCTCATTGAGCTACGAAGGGAATGAATGCAATGTGATGGGGTTTCTGTGTCTTCTTTCTTCCATACCTCTTTCCATCTTGAGCTTGATGAAAACAGCCCGACCTACTGGAGCCATCCCCTACTCCTTCTAAGCAACACAGAATATGGAGAATATGGAAGAGAAACATCAAATCCAAATCGTAACATTGCTTTAGGTATCATTAATGCAAACGTCAATAACAGGCCACAGAGCCATATATACACAAAAGTTCCTAAATTGTGCCTCAAGCCTTCCCCGAAGGAGGAAAAGATAGGGCTTCTTGTCCAACACTACACAGTAGGGCCTACCACATCACCAAAGTCACTATCCTCCCCAGCAGTGATCGCATCACCACCAGCAGGCCCGCCGGCCTCGGTCTTACCGCTCCCCCTCAACCGCCGTAAACCTTCACCATCCTCCACCCAAGGCCCCGCCTTCTCCATACTATCCATATATTGCACGCCAACCCGTAGATTCAAGCCAGCACTCAACGCCCGTTCAATCCGCGCCTCCCGTGACTGCGAGACTAGCGTCCGGAACACCTGCACCAAAAATCCGCCCAGGATATCTACACTCCAGTCCTCCGGGACGAGCTCCAAGACCTCGCGGACGTCAAACCATGCTCCGAATCGGGCGAGGAGGTCGCTTGTGCGTTCGATCCGTTCTGTCAGGTCTTGGATCTGCAGGAACTCGTCTAGCAGGTGCCGGAAAAGCGTTCTCTGCAGGTCGTGCCCAGCTAATTCAGGCTGCGTACCACCTGAAGAGGTGGCGCTGCGTGGTCCGCCGAAGAGACAGTAGCGGATGGCGGAGTCGTAGTCGCCAAGTCCATGGGTGAGGAGGCGAAGGGCCGCACGGTGGTGGCCCTGTAGACCGTCGAGGATAATACTCTCGGAGACGAGGTCATCCTGGTATGGCTCAATGCGAGCGAGCACGTTTGGGATAGAATATGTGATCCCAGAAGGGAGCGCACTTGTGGAAAACTGAGTGCCCGATGTGCCACTGAGCAGCTGTAGAAGGCGCAGGCGAGACTGCCACCAGGGCTCTGCGGGCGTGTTCTCGGTGATGAAGTTAAGATATGTTGGTTTGGGAGGGCGCAGCGCACGATAGGTCGAGTAGGATTCGGCGAGAGATTCTCTCGCGGCGGGAGACGATTCGAGCACGGAAAGGACCTCGTCTAGGTAGTACGCAATGAGGTCATCGGCATATTGTGTGTACTATGGACGAACTTGGTTAGGGTTGAGATTCGACAAGCTTGATGAACAAAGAGTACTCACGTTTTTCGTAAAGACTAAATGCTCCAGATAGGCCTGAACGGCATTAGGAGCACGCTCCTTGAGCAATGCCATTACATACGCGGGCTCAAGCCTCACCCGACTTGAGTGGTCCGCAAACACTTGAATACCAAGTGCAGGATTTCGCCCGGCAAGCCAGGAGCCATACTCTTCCACCAATTGGGCATCTCTGATCTTTACCAAATACTTGCGCATCTGCGCCTCTACACCAGCGCCAGTGACCTCTCCACCAGCATCGTATTCTCCGTCAATGATTCTTCGCCAGGTCTTGAGCACATTTCGGGACATCTTCTGACTCTGGTATAGTCGACTCAAAACATAAAGCCGCTTGTACTGCTCCAGCAGAGCAACGGCTCGCTCGAAATTGCCCTTCCAATTATCGACTAGCTTGTTCAGCTCACTTCGCGTGGATGAAGCTCGCTGCTGGGCACTCAATTGCGCATCCTGCTCCAAAACGAGGTGCAGCAATGCAGCATCGGTGCTATCCAGGACGTATGTCTCATCGGTGATACTCCCGTAGCCTCGTTTTTGTTGCCAAAACAGAAGAAATCGCTTCACCATGTTTAGCACAGAGCCATGCACCTCGGCTGCGTCGCTCATCTGCTCGACTTGTTTCAGGTATTTTGCTGTAGTGTCTGCTAAGCCAGACTGTATCCAGATACCCTGCGGTCCCTGTAGCACCTCACATCGAAGCAGTGGAATAAAGAGTAGGGCAAGCCGAGGATCCAGATTGCCCGACATAAGAGCCCTCTCAGTATTCCTAATAGTGGGATCTGCGCGGTGGTCTGCGTGCATGGACAGAAGATCTCCATAAAGCAACAAGCTGGCTTTCTGTTTCACGTACCCAAGACCAAGGAATTCGGCCTCAGTCCTTGGCTCGATATCCTGGATGGATACCATCAATTCCATGACAGCATCCCTTTGCAAAGTAATGTATCCTTTGCTATCCACCTGCTGAGATTTTTGCAAAGTATTATCTAGTTGAATGACCAAAGGATTCTTCAGCAGCCGCCATACTTGTGAGCCTGACCACAGCACCAGACTGCTCTGCAGCTTTCCCAGTCCACGGACAAATCTCGCTTCTTCGGCGTTGCGTTGACTCTCCCAGTCGCGATCTGCTGACCTGGAGTCCTCTTTCTTGGATCCCTCGGGATCAGTCGACTCTTGTGACTCAAACAGCTCTTCTTCTGTTTTTTGATGTTCAATGGACTCCTGGGTTCGAGGGTCCACGGTGACAATATGGGGAGATAATAGAGGTGTCTTGAGGCGGACCATCTGTAGAAGCTTTTCAATCTGATCTTGATTAAGTTGGCTTGGACTGAGGGTGTGCTTTAAGCCTACTTGAGCGGACTGCACCTCGTCGGATGAAGATGGTATGTCTAGCCACTTCTTGTGCCGTTCGATCTCGGTAGGATCGTCATCCCACCGTTGAATTTCCAGTCGGGTTATTTGCTTTCCATCCTCTCCAACATCGATCAACGCGAGAACATATTCCTCTTTGGAATCGTCGTTTGGCTGCAGAGATTGGTCGTCTTCACCTGCATCAATTACAACTGACTTGGGATACCGGTGGAAATTGATCGTGCCTCGAACAACCTCGCCGTCCATATCAACAAACATTCCGACTCCCGGTTCCCTTTCCTCTGTTCCGGTTACAAGAAGAAATTCAGATGGAGTCGGTGAAACCACATGCGGCTGCAGTTGTTTCTGGGATGGCTTTGGAGCTGGAAGTGGAGGTAACGGTTTCACACTTTCCGACTCCGCTGCCTCTGCCTCTCGCTCGGGGCTTTTCGAGATATTTTTCTTGGAGCCCTCCTCCCCTTCGTCACGCTCTTCCGAGCTGGAACGACGGATGCTCCCAGTGGATGTGAAGGGGTCTGGGGTCCCCGAAGGTGATCGACTATGTCCCCGCTGTGCCTGTGGCTGCAGCATGCCCACAAATGTATTCAAACTGCTGCTTCTACCATGTACATGGGAGTCTATTGGAGGCGAGCTCGGATAGGACGAAGAAGGCGATCGCTTCAACGGAGTCTGTGGTGCTGCCGGGATATCTTCCACATGGCCGGATTCGAAGACCTCGCTGGAGGAGGATATGGGGAACAGCGGGATCTTCTGTTGGTGTTCCACCTCTAAGAGCGAGTATGAATGGGCGTCGGCTGCACATGCAATAGTGCCTCTGCGTGCCGCGACCAAGCAACCCGGGAACTTGATCTGCTTGATACGCCGAGCTCCTTCTCCTATCCGAATCAGCATAATGCTGTTCTGTACAGCAATCATAATCACTGGGTTTTCCTCGGAAGCAGCATCCTGATTGAGATCCAAGCCACCGATCCAGCGGCAATGATTGACCTTGGTGTTCCCAAACGCCGGACTCAGCTCCGGTAGCATGTAGAAAGTAACCATGCCATTGCAAAGAATGCAAGCTTTATTCACCGACGGCAAGATGACAATTTGTCGCACCCCGGGAGGATTGCTGTCGGAGGGTTCATCCTGGAATGGGATGGGCAGTCGTGATGCCAGGATAAAGGTAGGTTCGCCCGAGTCGTCATCGGAAGCCGCTGGAAGACAAACAAAATGCAGGATTTCTGCTGCAGAGGAACCAATATACAGATTTCCGTCTGTGTTATTCACGATCAGTAAATTGGCCGTTGTAAATCGATCCCGCCAGCCACCGCGGATAGCTTACCCCAGTACTCGACGCAGGTGATGTAAACGTCCGCGCTATCGTCCGTCGCTAGCGGGACGTCCTCAAACAGTGAACGCAAGACATACGGTTCTGATCCGGGAGGACCAATCTTCCGCCTCTTTCGAGGGCCGACTCCATAATCTGAAGCCATGCTGCTAGCATCTAAGTGATCTCCCCACTCGCATTGGAGAGAGATGGGGTGAAGGCGGTCAGCGATGCACTTGGAGGGCCAAAGCTTCAGGGGCCGCTAAATCAGGAACGGCTGTCAAGGGAAACTCTTGTATACTAGGTTGTGAGTGTCGCGATCAGGAAGACACGCCAGATTCTCTCAAGCAAGCGTCAGATCAGAGATTGCAAAAAATACGTATCCAATCAATAGTTCCCATCTCTTTTGTCTGTCTGATCCCATCTCTATACAACACGGAATAACAATCGGCCGCGCCGCGCCGCGTGTCCTGTTCCAGCTCTCCGCGCTATTGACTTGGTCTGGCGGATTGCGCTCTCGGTGTGGGGTGATTGTGCAGAGACTCTCAGGTTGAATGCTGGAAATGGATTCCTTCGCTATAACAGAGAGCCTTGCCGTTGAGGATCGGCAAGATGACACACCAGAAGTCTCTAGCAAATTGTCCGAAGAGACCAACAAGTTCCAGCGCGCCATTGCAGCCTGGCGAGGTACATAAATGCCCAACCGGCCGGGCCAGAAATAGCCAGGCAGTTGATAACTAATATTTGTCTTTACAGGAATTGATTTGGCCAGCACCATTGCCAAACTCGATACCACCGCTTCGGAGATTGTTGCGCATCAACGGGATGCGCTCGTACAGAGAAAGGAGCTGGCGCAGAAGACCAAGGATTTTAAGAAGCTGGAGGACGAAGCCAAGTTGTTGGAGTACAAGGGACTGCTAAAGGCGTACCAATCGTTTATCGACCTTTTGACCAACCAAGGAAAAGCGTCATCATCCTCGTTCCTCCAACTTTACTCGTCCTTGTCCGAAGCACCTGACCCGTATCCGCTGCTCGAAGCCTCTGTCGATTCTCTTGTTTTATCCGAAGATACAGTTCCAAAACTCACTTCGGAAAGGGATCAGTTACAGCAATCCGTCGATCGTCTTACGAAGCAGCAGGAGGAAACCGAGAAACGTCTCCAAGAGGAGCGCGCCGCGAGAAAGAAGCTAGAGGAGAACCAAGAATCAAAGATCAAAGAGATAGAGGCATCTTGGGAGGCGGTCCTAAAAGAAAAGACCAGCAATTGGGAGGCCAAGGAAAAGAGCTTGGAGGAGAAGGTTGAGAATCAAGAACGATTGGTTAAAGAGCTGAAGGCCAGCTACGAGGTCTCTCAGCGACTGGGCAGTGGCCAGGATGAAGACACAGAAGATGCTCGTAGCGGTGCTACTGCTGCGGAGCTAGAGCTCGTCTCTGCCGATCTGGAGAAGACCAGCTTGAGATTGGCTGATATGGAAGCGCGAAATGAGCAGCTCCGGTTGGAGTTGGCGCAGGCAGTATCACATTCGAATTCTGGCCAATCTACATCTGTCGAGGATGACCCAAATTATCAACGCTTGCAGTCGGAGAACTCTGCTTTGCTACGAAAATTGGATGCTGCGCGTTACGAAAAGGACTCGACGCGACATGCCTGGGAGGCTAAGCTTCTCCAAGCGGAACGAAATGCCTCAAAGTCTGTTGCTGAGAGGGATGAGCTGCGCTCACGTCTTGAAAAGGTCGCTGACTACGATGAAATTCGCCGAGAGTTGGAGATGATCAAGTCGATTGAATTCGCCACAGGCGATGATGAGGATGCCAGTGGGACAGCGGCCACGGCTGAAGATGGTATCACCGGCACCAATGGTGCTGCCACCAAGTCCACGAATAAAAGCTCTCTGGAGCAACTGCTGATGGCTCGTAACAAGAAATTGACGGACGAACTTGCTGTTCTACGGGTCTCAACTCGCGACCTTCAAGACCAGCTGGAATCTCTGCGCGGTGAGCTTTCGACCACCAAGAAAGAGCTCGATAATTCGCGGGGCCTTTCTACTACGCTGGAGAATGATCTTCTCCGCGTGCAAGAGGAGGCTGCCAATGCATTCCCATCGTCAGCAATGTCTGTTGCAGGCACTTATACTTCAAGGCATCCACACTCTGCACGACGGGGCGGGGCGGTGTCACCAACTTCGTCCATAATCTCTGGTTTTGACCAGAGTACCGCCTCTTCCAGCACGATGGAAGCCATACGTGCTGGAGAGGCAGTGGGGGGCGGCTCTGGCCTTCTGCCCATGATCCAGGCCCAGCGTGACCGTTTCAAGAAGAAAAACGCCGAGCTTGAAGAGGAGCTTTCCAAGATGTATAGCACTGTCAAATCTCTTCGACAAGAAGTTTCAACACTTCAAAAGGACAATCTGAGTCTCTACGAGAAGACTCGCTACGTCTCCACGTATAACCGAGGCCAAGGGGCATCTACGTCAGCTTCCTCCTTCGCCAATGCTCCTAGCTCGACATCTATCTATTCTTCAGGAGATGCGCCGGACCGGTACCAATCAGCGTATGAGGCCCGTATCTCACCATTCGCTCAATTCCGAGGTCGTGAATCCACCCGTGCTTACAAGCGCATGACCCTTCCAGAGCGGATCGTGTTCTCGCTCACCCGCATAATCCTGGCAAACCGGACTAGTCGAAATTTGTTCGCGGGCTACTGCTTCGCTTTGCACATCCTCCTTTTTGTCATTCTGTATATGATGAGCACGACAGAGATCGAGAAGCATAGTGCCATGAGTGCCGTTGGTAGTGCCGCTGCCGCCGCGTATGGTAGCAGCAGCGGAACAGGGTTTGGCAGCAGCGGAAGTAGTAGTGGTCAGCTACATGGGGATGATTGGCAGCAGGAAGGTTTCAATCAAGCCAGCTGAAACGTCCCGACAAGCCTGATGATTGAGTAGGATTTTGATATGACCATCAACCATCATCTGCCCTTCCTCATCATTGTTGAGCTACATTATGTTTCTTGTGCTTGGACAGCGAGGGTCTTGGCGTGACTATATTGTTTCTAATTTCGTCCCTCGGGGTGTCTCCTTTTCCCTCTTCTGGCGTTTCTTGGGTGAACGGGCCTCTCCTCTGGCAAGGGTGGCCCACAGCAGATACTTGCTGCATGCTTTGATATTTCACGGGTTCCTAGTCAACTCCTGCACAGTTATTTAGGCCCTCGGAAATGAAATTTGGTTTCTATTCTTGTCAATTGATTGAGGAGTCTAGCATTCTGACTTGCCAAGTTGATGACTGGCTATAACGGATAGGGTCTTGCCATTATGAGAAAGCGGGTCTGTAGACACAAAAGACCTGTGATGAGAAGCCGTTGATCGGATCCTGCATAGCAGTTCGTCCTCAGAGGAGGGAGCCATAACAGTATACAAGGGTTTCTGGTGAATTACCAAACCAGCAAAATGTGAAGATGTCCTACTCGATTTCGTTTCGTCTGCTGGGTGCTCTCAGATACAAGGTTTCCACAGGCACCTCCTAGAGAAATACCAGAATTGCGAAGCGTAGCGGTGAACGACGCTTGAGAACGCGCTATTATTGATCGCATGGCGCATAGACAAACCCGAAGATCAACAGAACGCAGTAGCTTCCTGTTGATAGTGCATTTATTTCATCCTTGGAACTCAGATCCTGAAGGCAATTGTTCCAAAATAGACTTGAAATCACTTTCGGTCCTCAGATAGCTTCATCGGTTGATTCGTAGATAGACCCTATCGCCTGAAAGATACGGAGCTTTTTCACTGCTCGACTCTATTTATAGACTTTTCCTCAAGGAGTCAGACAAGAAGGGTTAAGGGCTTAGTTGAGTACAAAGGATATTGACCCTATTCTCGGACATGCACTAGCTGGTATGACCACAAGGCTACGATATCCCCGCGAGCTTCAATCCTAAGTTACGCTTCTGATTGGCTTCATCTAGCAGGCTCGTTTTTGGGTTGTCCTTTCGAAAAGATCCCTATACATCCTCTCAAGCGAATTTGCATTATTGACGTATTGAAGGAAACAATCTAGCACTTCATTCTATGTCAACGCTCAACCTTTCAAGTCCGATTTCGAGCACATTTACTACTCAAATCTTCCAAGAGACTCTGATGGGAAAGTGAGAGATAGAGTCTTGAACAATTATAACTCGACTAATCAGCTAATTTTCCTTCCATGGAAGTGCTTTGAATTTCGAAAATTTCCATGCATTGGCCATGGTCTCTTGGCATTTGTCTCCGCATCTATACATATCTACTGTCTATTCATAACAACACTGACCGGCTAAAGCAACCCGGCTTCGGTACCGAGCGGGTTACTCTAAACATAGACAGGTAATATTGTGACAACCATGGAAGGACTCTGAATAGGTAAGAGCTAGCTTAGGATAGTGCTGACTACTTCGTACTCGTACGCGCCCTAGAGTTGCAAACGGGAAAGCCACATTGTGGAGGGGGGATACCCCCTCTTTTGTATGCGGCCCAGCCCCGCCCAACCTCCCCCACAGATGGGTAGAGGGCTGGGTTTCTGAAGATTCGGTATTTGCCTGAAGAATGCAATTTTTCACCTAGTTAATTGCTTGAGCTGCGTCCAATAAGACCACTATTTCCAACCAAGCCAGATCCTTCCCACCCGCCCTCGTTTGACAGGCCAGGTCATGCTGGATCCTTCAGGTCTGCAGACTAACCCGACGGAGCAATCACACTGCATATCCAACCGCCCATCACACATAAGGTGAGCCTCTCCTAAGCAGGCTCGATTTATTAATAGCTCCCGACCGGAGAAAAGCCGTCTTTAATCTCCCTTCCCCTCCTCTCGTCGCATTGGCCTTCACTGGCAACCCGGAAAAGCTCCTTGAGCTTGCCGCCCATTCAAAGGCTGGTGTTTTGCTTAGCGCGTTGCAATCTCGGTGTAGCCAAAGTTGTTTGAGCTCAACGACGAATGAAATCGGGCAGAGGCTGGCAAGGAAAGCCCTGGGCGCCTCCCCGGGCCAATGACTGGGCTCGATCCCTCTTCTGATCCCTGCTAGTACCTGCAGCCTGCATTCGATTTCCTTTTGGGTTTTTAATAGATGCTGGTCCGTTTGTTTCGAAGTCAGACGGGTGTTACTATCTTTATGATATGGTTGTCGAGGCGGAGATCAATTCAATCAGAGCCGACTCTATATGTATCTGCCACTGCCGGATTCATCATTATTTTATGTCAATCCCTCCCACTCGTGCTCCCTCAGTTGCAGTTCCTTTTCCTTCTTGTTCCTAATCTTTGTGTTTTGCCTGCTTACCAGCCTGGCGCTGTTAAAGGGCTCTCTTTGGATTTCTTCTTCTGACAAACCTTGCCGACGAAAAATCATCATCCTTCCATCTCCACTCAACCTACTCCTCCCGTATTCGGTATACACGATATCTAATTATGCGTCTCGCTCCAATTCTCCTCTCGCTGGCGACAGTGTCACTGGCTGCCCCAGCGAACTTTTTCGATAGCGCCTATGACTTCTCAGATGAGCTCTCCGACTTCTACTCCAAAGTCAGCCAGTATATCAGCCGCGTGAGGAAAAGCTCGAGTCCATCCGCAACTTGTGATACATCCAAGATCAAGTTGCCCACGTTCGCCTCGGGCCTGCCAGCTCCCAATGACACAAGTCCAATGTATGTTGCACTGGGACGGGGAACACAGGTATGCATCAAGGTTTCATTTAAGTCAATCACAATGCTTCAGATGACTGACTATTCTTTCTAGAACTATACCTGTGCCGACTCTACATCTGCGTCTACTCCTAAGGCTATCGGTGCAGTTGCCAATCTCTACAATGCGACATGCTTGGCTGCCAACTACCCTGATCTTATGGAGTTGCTCCCCAACATTGCCTACAAGATTTCCCTGCCGACCAACGAGTATGCAACCTTCCCACCAGCCAATCTCGAATTGATGGGCCATCATTTTTTCGCTGGTACCGTTCCCGAGTTCAACCTTGACCTCACAGCCACCAAGCAATTTGGCATTGCCGTGACCAAGAAGATTGGCTCAATTGATGCTCCTAAGACTGCTGTTAAGGGCGAACATGGTGCGGTGGCTTGGCTGTACCTGTCGACAATTGATGGCACCGTTGGCGATTACAAAGGCGTCTACCGTGTGGACACAGCTTCGGGCTCTCCACCTGACACTTGCGAGGGCATGCCTTCTTCGTTTGAAATTCAGTATTCTGCAAATTACTACATCTTTGGTAGTTAGATGCCATGGGTCTTTCTTTTCTGTTAATCTGTACATAACGGGCTTGGTGGTGGACGGGTGGTCTAACTCTCGAGGATTACCAGGCTGGTCTATATACCATTAGTACTTATTTCTGGTCTGAAAAGGGTTACCCTTTTTGATGATCAAGGCGTTAATGAAGGAGTCTCTGGAGTATATTGTTCTCTGTCTCTGATTGTTGACCTTTCTGCTATAAACCTCCAGTTGGACGACTCTTTGGCTGCAGGGCTCTTCCACACCACGTGATATGCACGTGATCTCGCTTTCCGCCAGTGCGAACGATAATGTCACGTGTACTCAGAGGTCGGCCTTGTACTAACGCAACTTGGACTAGCGTCGTTCTGATTTTCTGAAAGATCCAGCACGGCGCAAAAAAATCTCGACCGATTCAACGAGCAGCACCGGCCTTGACCCGCACGCGACTGAACCTTCACGGTCAATTTTTCACCAGCTGCTTTGGCTCAGTAATTCTGTTTGCTGTGTCACTTCTGCTCCATTTCGATCGACTCTTCTCCTGAGGCCGATCTCCCCTCAAATTTCATCCGTCCTCGGTCTGAGCACTCGGTAGCTCGACTCCAACGTCCCTCGACTCCCTTTCTCCTCTAAATTTCCCTTCACAACATCCAATAATGGCCTTCACTCCTCGTGGTCGCGGTGGTCCTCCCCGCGGTGGTCGTGGCGGCGCTCCTCGCGGCGGTGCCGGTGGTCGTGGTTAGTTTTTTTTTTTTCCCTACAAAGCTCTTTCGAAAGTCACGGACAGGTTATGGTTGGGCGATGAATAATGAGACCTTGCATCTCATGCTTGTTTCGTTCTCCTGCAGCCTGCCCGGATCATGTTTATCTCTAGACGTCCAGCCTGCTGACCGGCGTTTTTCTCTATTTCAAGGCGGCTTCGGTGGTGGTCGCGGTGGTGGCTTCGGCGGGGGTCGTGGCCGCGGTGGTGGTGGCCGTGGTGGCCCTCCTGGCCGTGGCGGCCGTGGCGGTCCTCGCGGTGGACGCGGTGGCCCTCGTGGTGGCCGCGGTGGTGCCGCTGGTGCCCGTGGTGGTGCTAAGACTATCATCGTAAGTACAAGATGAATTTGCGGAGTTTCCTAAGCCTTTCAATCACTGACGTCGACTTTTTCTTCACGTCAACAGGAGAACCACCGTCACGCTGGTGTCTTTGTTGCCCGCGGTGGTAAGGAGGATCTGCTCGTCACCAAGAACCTGACCCCTGGCGAGTCTGTCTATAGTGAGAAGCGCATCTCCATTGAGTCTCCTGCCGGTGAGGATGGCGTTGTCACCAAGACCGAGTACCGTGTGTGGAACCCCTTCCGTTCCAAGCTGGCTGCTGGTATCCTGGGTGGTCTGGACAACATCTACATGAAGCCCGGTGCCAAGGTCCTCTACATTGGTGGTGCCAGCGGTACCTCCGTCTCTCACGTCGCTGATATTGTCGGCCCCACCGGTAATGTCTACGCTGTTGAGTTCTCTCACCGTTCCGGCCGTGACCTGATTGGCATGGCTACTCACCGTACCAACGTTATTCCCATTGTTGAGGATGCCCGTCACCCCCTCCGTTACCGCATGCTCGTCCCCATGGTTGACGTCATCTTCGCCGACGTTGCCCAGCCTGACCAGGCCCGTATTGTCGGTCTGAACGCTCACATGTTCCTCAAGGAGGGCGGTGGTGTCCTGATTTCCATCAAGGCCAGCTGTATCGACTCTACCGCCGCTGCTGAGGTTGTCTTCACTCGTGAGGTCCAGAAGATGCGTGAGGAGAAGATCAAGCCCAAGGAGCAGCTGACCCTGGAGCCTTTCGAGCGTGATCACTGCATCGTTGGTGGTATCTATTCCCGCGCTTCATAAAATGGGTGTCATAAACTTCTCGCTTTTCTCCTGTCTTTTTCAGTTTCCCTTTATGTGGTTCTTCCTCTCAGGCGTCTTGAGTTCCGCGATGTATCCAATGCTTCTATTTTTCATTGTCCATGTACGATTGCTTGCGTCACAAAATAGGTCTCAATTTCTGGGAAAATGCACGCACTGAAATGATTATTTCCTCTCTGTCGTAATCAGTAGACGAAAATGCATGGAATCGGGCGGCGTGTCGCTTTGGGCTGAATTACATTGGCCCGTTGGCGCTCTATAGTTAGGGCTCCTCGAGAGCCAAAGCATATAGTGTTGAATAATCTTTTTCTCACTCTTTACAGCATTCTTGTTGGATGCCCTCTTGCCAGCTCAAACTTGGTTCGCTGTCTATGTGCTCACTCATAGCAAACAAAGTCTCGCCTTTGACAACTACCTCAGATGCTCGATTGAACTCAGTTGAATTCTTAGAAGACTAAATACTGAGATGCAGATCTACATTTCTACCGTCACATATCGCATTCGTGGTGTTCTCAACGGTCTCGGACTTGCCCCGGCACATTCTACACCAGTCCGCTTGGTTCGGGTATCGGATTTCTCACCGATCTAAATCTGTTGATGCTGCCCACCTAAATGACTCGGATATGCTGCGTGGGGGAGCGTCTAAAGTGCTAGCGTCAACATAGAAGAGATCACCCTATTGGTGGGATGATATCTTTGATCTTGGATCCCAGGGTCACGGAGCGTGGGGGAGGCAAGTTCTCCGTGCAGCCCTGCGGGGTTCGTGATGCTAGCAACTATATAAGGTTGACAGAAAGACCGGCAGATGAGACTGAGTGTAACTCTCGAATTATTCCCCTACTACATTGATCTGGTACCCTGATTGCGTCTGATTCCACTGATACCTCTCAATACTACTAAACCTATCGCGTCGCATTCCACTATGTCCATTCTCATCACTGGCGCAGGAGGCTACGTTGGCCAAGAGTTGGCCGCTGGTCTTCTCGCAACCACCCCGGACTCAATCACCGTGACTATCACCGATGTTGTCGAGCCAGAAGTCCCCGAGTCTGCAACACAATACGCGAACCGTCTCACTTGTGTTCGCGCCGACCTGACCTCAACTAAAGAGGTGGACGAATTGATCAATCCCTCCCGTCCCTACGAGACCGTTTATATCTTGCATGGAATCATGTCCAGTGGCTCTGAGGCCAACTTTGAGCTGGGCATCCGAGTCAATCTCGACTCAACCCGATACATTCTGGATCGTCTACGCGTGACGATGCCAGGCGTCAAGGTGGTCTTCACATCTTCACTCGCAGTCTATGGTCTAGCACCTCCAGGCTTCGTCATTGACGAGACAAACTTCCCTCCTGTACCTCTATCATCCTACGGATCACAGAAGCTCATTATCGAGACCTTGGTAACGGATTACTCTCGCCGCGGGTTCATTGACGGGCGCAGTGTGCGACTTCCCACTGTGACTGTTCGAGCTGGAAAGCCTACGCAGGCCGCCAGCAGCTTTGCTAGTGATATTATTCGGGAGCCTTTCCATGGCAGGAAGGCTATCCTTCCAGTGGGCAAGGAAACCGAGCTGTGGATCTGCTCACCACACACGGTTATCAAGAACTTGATTCACGCACGTACTGTACCCAAAGAGGCATTTGGCGACTCGCGGTCAGTCAATCTGCCCGGACTGAAGGTCAGCGTGCAGGAAATGCTCGATGCATTGGAGGAAATTGGTGGTACAGAGCGACGGGCGCTTGTTGAGGAGAAGTATGACGCTGCCACGGATAAGATCGTGCAGTCTTGGACTCCTCAATTCTCCACTGATCGCGCATACAAGCTTGGATTCCATGCGGACATTTCCATGACGGAGAATATTAAGCATTTTGCTAGTAGATTTGTATGATAGAGACGGGGCAGAGCGGGATAGGGCGACTTCGGAGCCAATCCTAGATTCCAATACGAGCAAGAGCATAATATGTTCATCGAATACTCTGATAGGGCAATGAACATTCAATAAGACCTTTGCTGGGCACGAGTAGATCAGGGTATTGTCATGCAACCACTAACAGTAATTTGAGCGCACGTCATGCTTTAAACGCAGGCATAGCAGCGGGCAAGGAAGTAATCGGGATGGGAAGGGCGGTTTGGAAAAGCGGGTCATGTGATTGGCTGACGAGCTGGGCGAACATTTTGACTTCCGAACTTCAACCTCAGGGCCGACTCCAGCTCTTTTCTCCATCCCCTTTCCCCCTCCCACCCCATTCTACTTGTCCGCAATGGCTTCCCGCCGCTTGGCTCTCAACCTTAACCAGGCTCTCCGGAGCCGTGCGGCTCTCAAGTCCATCCAGCCCGTGAAGCGTGGCTTCGCCTCGCCGGTTGCGCTGCCATCCACCACTCAGTCCACCACCCTCTCCAACGGGTTCACCGTACGTCCCGCATCATAATCGATAAACCGCACCAAATTGTCGCTGATATCTGTTCTAGATTGCCACCGACTATTCGCCATGGGCCCAGACATCCACCGTCGGCGTGTGGATCGATGCCGGTTCCCGGTCAGAGACTGACAAGACCAACGGCACTGCGCACTTCCTCGAGCACCTTGCCTTCAAGGTTCGTTCCTGTTGGCCTCAATCCGCCCGGAAAACGTCTAACAAGAATCTTTAGGGCACCAACAAGCGCTCCCAGCACCAATTGGAGTTGGAGATTGAGAACATGGGTGCTCACCTGAACGCCTACACCTCGGTACGACCGGAACACCCAATGCCGTGTAGTTTCAAGCGCGGAGCAACACTGACTATCGTATTTTTAGCGCGAGAACACCGTCTACTACGCCAAGGCCTTCAACAACGATGTCCCCAAGGCCGTCGACATTCTGTCCGATATCCTCCAGAACTCCAAGCTCGAACCCGCTGCCATCGAGCGTGAGCGTGATGTTATCCTGCGCGAGCAGGAGGAGGTTGATAAGCAGCTTGAGGAGGTTGTCTTCGACCACCTCCACGCCACCGCTTACCAGGGCCAGCCCCTTGGTCGCACCATCCTCGGCCCCAAGGAGAACATCCAGACCATCTCCCGCGAGAACCTGACTGACTACATCAAGACCAACTACACCGCCGACCGCATGGTCCTAGTTGGTGCTGGTGGTGTCCCCCATGAGCAGCTCGTCCGCCTCGCTGAGGAGCACTTTGGTGGTCTCCCCAACAAGCCCCCTACCTCCGCGGCCCTCGCCCTTACTGCCGAGCAGAAGCGCACCCCCGAGTTCATCGGCTCTGAGGTTCGTCTCCGTGACGACACCATTCCCTCCGCCCACATCGCTCTTGCCGTTGAGGGTGTCAGCTGGAAGGACGACGACTACTTCACTGCCCTCGTTGCTCAGGCCATCGTCGGTAACTGGGACCGTGCCATGGGCCAGTCTCCTTTCCTTGGCAGCAAGCTCAGCTCCCACGTCAGCCACCACCACCTCGCCAACAGCTTCATGAGCTTCTCCACTAGCTACAGCGACACTGGGTAAGTCTTTTTTGTGTTGGATGCATTTGAACTGGCAATCATCCGCCGTTACTCCTTTTTCTGGAAATACATGACGAGTTCAATGACTAACATCGTTTTGATATATAGTCTCTGGGGTATCTACCTGGTCTCTGAGAACCTGACTTCCCTCGATGACCTGATCCACTTCACCCTCCGAGAGTGGTCTCGTCTGTGCCGCGACGTCTCCTCCGCAGAGGTCGAGCGCGCCAAGGCCCAGCTCAAGGCCTCCATCCTCCTGTCCCTCGACGGTACTACCGCCGTTGCCGAGGATATCGGCCGCCAGATCGTTACCACTGGCCGCCGCCTCAGCCCCGAGGACATTGAGCGTGTCGTTGGTGCTATCACCGAGAAGGACGTTATGGACTTCGCCAACCGCAAGCTGTGGGACCAGGACGTTGCTATGAGCGCTGTTGGCAGCATCGAGGGTATCCTCGATTACCAGCGCATCCGCAACGACATGTCTCGCAACCTGTCTTAAGTGTACCCGTGTCTCGAATTGCGATAAAAAGACGACCATTCTAGAGTCTTCGGGCTAGGGATGGGGGTGTTTGTTTGAATGTATTATCAATCATTGCCTTGGGTTGCTGTTTAGACCCTTTTGTGTGTGAAATAGCAATTAATGGTTTGCCATAGTAGACTATATAGTCTGTCGCCCGGGGTGTGGCAGACCAATCGATCTCCTTTGTTTCTTTTGTCCCCCCTTTACATCGAGTAACAATGATTTGTACAATTTTTGAATAAGCTTTTTTTTTTACAAACTTTTAGTTTAAGTCAATGTTTAGATGTAGACGCATTCCTGTAATTTTCACCGGCCAATTTCTCATCATTCCTTCTGATCTTGATATACCGGGAATCAAAGTGCCTCTTTAACACATCAAAAGCGGCGACGAGCGGCATAAGATTCGCCCCACGGGAGTGATTAGATAATCCGTTACTCTATCCGTCTTTTTTTTGGAGACGAAGATTTGACGGTAACTCTCGCAAATCTTACTCTCAAAATGGGCAAACGAGGTGGCAAGAAGGTGAGCACGAGTTTCAATTTATCCTCAATGATGTGTTCCTTCGACTAATCTGTGTCGTTCTTGCAGGGAAATCGCGGCGGCAAAGGTGGCGGCGGCCGTGGCCGCGCAGAGCGCTCGACCAATTGGCAAGACATCAGTCGTACCAACGAGAAGCTCGAGAGGTACTACAATGAGCCGGAATTTATACCAGAGGAAGAGAAGGAGGATTTCTGGAATGCTATCAAAAGGGATTTGCCCAACAGTTTCCGTTTCACAGGCTCGCGTGGGTAAGTTTTGCGACGGGAATTCGTATTTCACCGATGCGTTTTGAGTATTCATGCGATCTTGGGACGTATTGTATACTGACATTCTATTTTTCAAGACACGCGCTTGCTGTTCAAGAGCGCCTGAAGGACTTCTACATTCCCCAAATCACCTCCATTGAGTATGAGGGTCAGCCGGTCGAACCGCCACAGCCCGTCTCGTGGTACCCAGACCAGCTTGCTTGGTCGATGACCACTCCCAAGCAGGTTATTCGTCGCCATGCTCCTTTCGCTTCATTCCAGAAGTTCCTTGTCGCCGAGACCGAAGTCGGAAATATCAGTCGCCAGGAACTGGTTAGCATGATTCCTCCGCTGCTTATCGATGTTCGCCCCGGAATGACTGTTCTGGATATGTGCGCTGCACCGGGAAGCAAGTCGGCGCAGCTGATGGAGGCTCTCCATGCCGGTGAAGAGGATACTATCTTGCAAGCTGCTAAGGAAGTCAAGGAGGGCAGTGCTGGCCCTGAGCCTCTGGGCCCTGAGGGCCTGAACGATGATGGTCGCACTACTGGTCTGTTGATCGCTAACGACAGTGACTACAAGCGTGCGCATCTCTTGATCCATCAAATGAAGCGTTTGAGCTCGCCCAACCTCATCGTGACCAACCACGACGCTACGATGTACCCCTCTATCAAGCTTCCTCCTCTCCCCGCTCCCGATGGCAAGCGGCCTCTGAACCGATACTTGAAGTTTGACCGCATTCTTGCCGATGTGCCTTGCTCTGGTGATGGTACTGCTCGTAAGAACGTTGGCGTATGGAAGGATTGGAGTCCTTCCAGTGCTCTGGGTCTTCACACTACGCAGGCTCGCATTTTGGTTCGCGCCTTGCAGATGCTCAAGGTTGGTGGCCGTGTTGTTTACTCCACTTGCAGCATGAACCCCGTCGAGAATGAGGCTATCATTGCTAGCGCGATTGAGCGTTGCGGTGGTGCTGCCAATGTGAAGATTATCGACTGCAGTGAAGAGCTGTTTGGTCTGAAGCGCCGGCCTGGTCTGAAGACCTGGAAGGTCATGGACCGCGAGGGCCGTATCTGGAGCAGCTGGAAGGAAGTCATGGAGCAGAGAGAGCAGGAGCCCAATACTAACGGCTTGGCCCGTCTGTCCGAAGGGATGTTCCCTCCTTCCGGAGAGACTGCCGAGCTACCGCTCGAGCGCTGCATGCGTATTTATCCTCACCTCCAGGATACAGGTGGCTTCTTCATTACGGTGCTCGAAAAGGTCTCTGAGATCAAGGCCAAGCCTGAGAACGCCGGCAGCGTCATTCCGCTCCTGCCCAAGGGATCTATTGCAGCTCTTGCCGCAGAGCTGGACTCGCGCAACAGCAAGAATGAAGAGCCCTACCAGAAGCTGGAATCTCTTGATGATCTTGTCCCTGCCGACTCGGAGGTCGAGGCTGAGATCGCGAAGAACGCAACGGTCGCCGAGGCTGCCAACCAGCCCCCATATTCGGTGACCCTTGACGCTTCGCAGCCAGCCTCGCCCGTTAAGCGCGAGGCCGGTGAGCTTGATGAGGAGCTTCCTGCTAAGAGGACCAAGCTTGACGATGGCACTGAGGTTCTGATCGGTGATCGACCAATCCACCGTCCTGCCCCAACGGTCGAGGTCGAACACATGCAGACCTCGACTGATACTACTCCCGCACCAAGTGCCCCCGCCCCAGCAGCCCAGGGCTTCAAGAAGAAGGCTGTCCAGGAGGAGCCGTACAAGTATCTGGACCCCAATCATCCCGAGCTGGTCCCAGTCTACGACTTCTTTGAGCTGTCGGAACGGTTCCCCCGTGACCGATGGATGGTGCGCAATGCAGAGGGCCAGCCTACACGAACTGTGTATTACACTAGTGCCCTTGCACGGGACATTCTCGTCATGAACGAGCGCTCTGGCATGAAGTTCGTCCACTGCGGTGTCAAGATGTTCGTGAAGCAGGATGCACAGCGCGAGAACGTCTGCCGCTGGCGTATTCAGACGGACGGATTGAAGATCATCGAGCCTTGGTTGGGTGATGTCCGTACGGTCACCTTGACCCAGCGGGAGACTCTTCGTCGCCTGCTCATCGAGATGTTCCCCAAGGTCAATGACAATGGCTGGAAGCAGCTCGATGAGATCGGTGAGCGCGTCAAGGATATCCCTATGGGATGCAGTATTTTGCGCATCGAGCCCAGCGGCAAGGAGGATGGTCTTACGTGAGTTTACTTCTACATTACTTTTTTTAAAGTTTGGATACGATACTAACCTGTGTTTCCAATTAGCGAGCGTATGGTTTTGCCGCTGTGGCGCTCCCTGCACTCTATCAACCTGATGCTTCCCAAGGAAGAACGCCGCGCCATGCTCTTGCGTATCTTCAACGATTCCACCCCCGTCAATAACAACTCCATGAAGAACCAAAAAGGTTCGCAGAAGCAGGTAGATATTGCCGTTGATGAGGACGTCGACGTTGATACTTCTGATGCCGTTGACGCCGCCATTGATCCTCCCGCTGCGATCGAGGACGACCTCCTGAAGAAGGAGAATCTTGCGCTGGGTCAAGATGAGCAAGAGCAGGTTGACACGCGGGAGACGTACACCAAGGCCGGGGATGAGGAGGACCGGTTCAATCAGACTGTGTAGTGGGCGGAGCTCAGTTTTAAGAATCGGCCGGCAATTGTGATTTACCATATTTTTGAGATACATGATCCTCTGCTAGGGAGCGAGCGAGCTCACCGAGTGTACTAAAAAGCAATACCATTAAAATTTACCCGTTCGAGTGAGGCATTTTGAGTCCGAGATACAGCTTGGGTGAGCTGGTCTCTGAGTTTAGGCCTTGGACTTGTTCTGCATGTGTCTTATAGAAGGCTTAAGTCCGAAGTGGTGGAGTCTGTTCTCAGCAAGGGTCCGGAGGTGCTGACATGATGCTTGACAACGAAAGCCAGAAATACCCGACAGCTTGTTGGGCATAGGATCTGCATCGTTAGATGATGTCCTCGGAGAATCGTCGGCGCTCAGGTGGACCGGGTAAATTGAAAAAAATTCGAGCTGGTCGCTTGTTTCCTGGCAGCATTCTGCTTCAATTTAGATTAAATGACGAGCATTGGAGAGTCTATACTTGGTCACGGGGGGGGGGGGGATTCCAATAGAGCCAGGCCTCAATCGACCTGAAAGAACACGGACACGGAAGTTGATGACCCGAAATACCCGAATGGTAAACAGCCAACTCTACGGGATGCCATTCAACAATACGGTGGAGTTTTGAGGAGTTCTAATAGGTTTTCTCAGTTGCGCTGTTGAAATCCCGGAAAAGCTTCATTCCGCCGATTCTCCCAGCTTCTGAGTCCCACTCCATGCGCCGTACAACATCAATCAACAAGACCGAAGCAGTCCTGTCGATCAGTTGCCTCTCCGCAGGGGAAGTGCCTCATTCTGTCGATTCGAAAACCCGTCGAATCCACAAAGCCTCTTTGTGACCTTGCGATAAGCGGAAAAATTGCGGTGGTGGAACCCCCGCAAAGCAGGGTGCACGATGCACGACTGGGGGATCATCGGTCCAACTTCCTCACGAGTACAAGTGGCCTCTCCACCTCATCTGCAACGTTGTACTCTGCGCAACTGTCTTCGCACTACCAGATGTAGTGGCGGACTTCTAGGGTCAATTTCCCCGCTTATTCCCCTGTCGATGATGAAATGACGATATCGCCGAAAGAGGGGGGGGGAAGTGCAGTCGTGCTCTAGTTCCAGGTCCAATGCGCGAGAGATTATGTGCAGAATAACGAAACGAGTACGGCAGTGTCGGAGTAAATGGCACTCTGCTCTATGAAAGACTGGAAGTGATTCGCCTATCGACCGTCTCTCGACAAATGTATATGAAGGCTCGCCGATCCCTTGCAGGGTGTGAAATGCAAGCTGCTGAAGCTCTTTCAACTTTTCTTTTAGCTGCTCCCGAGGTGGAAGTCGCGTTCATTTCTTTTTATCGTCGACTTTGCTCACCATGAAGCTTTTGTCTTCTTGGGTCGTGGCTGCTTTGGCGGCGCAGGCTGCAGGCGCGGCCATAAGCCACAAGTTGGATGGCTTCACCATCCGGGAGCATGCGGATCCTGCAAAACGGGCCCTGCTGCAGAAATATGTGTGTTGGATATCCCTTTTGAGATGATGAACAGTAGTGAAGTGCTAATAAAGTACGACTATAGGTGACCTGGGACGAGCATTCGATATTCGTCAACGGCGAGCGGTTGATGATTTTCAGCGGTGAAGTCCACCCGTATCGGTATGTTGTATGATCAAGCCTCGAGGAATTATTCTCATCAAAATTGTTCAGTCTGCCTGTCGCTTCCCTGTACATTGATATCTTTGAGAAGGTCAAGGCGCTTGGTTTCAATTGCGTGTCATTCTACGTCGATTGGGCTTTGTTAGAAGGCAATCCGGGTCACTACTCTGCTGAGGGCATCTTTGACCTTCAGCCCTTCTTCAATGCTGCCAAGGAGGCTGGTATTTACTTGCTGGCTCGTCCTGGTCCTTACATCAATGCCGAGGTTTCTGGTGGCGGGTTCCCTGGCTGGCTGCAGCGAGTCAACGGCATCCTGCGGACTAGCGATGAGGCATACTTGAAGGCGACCGATAAGTATGCAAATTGTCCTTCAATCTTGAATATCACTTGTTTCATAAAGCCTAACAAAGCCTTTTTCCAGCTACGCCTCCCACATCGCTGCCACAATTGCGAAGGCACAGATCACCAATGGTGGTCCAATCATTCTGTACCAACCCGAGAACGAGTACTCCGGTGCCTGCTGTGGCTATGATAGTTTCCCGGACGGCTCCTATATGCAATACATTGAGGATCACGCTCGTGATGCCGGAATCGTCGTTCCTTTCATCAGCAATGATGCCTGGGCGGGTGGCCACAATGCTCCCGGAACAGGTGCAGGTGCGGTCGATATTTACGGTCACGACAGCTATCCTCTGGGCTTCGATTGCGCCAATCCTTCGACTTGGCCGAGTGGGGATCTTCCTACCTACTTCCACACCAGCCACGAAGAACAGAGCCCTTCGACTCCGTATTCTCTGGTTGAGGTTTGTCTGACCACGAGTATCCCTTGTGCAGTATCGTGCTAACATCTCATAGTTCCAAGGTGGTGCATTTGACCCCTGGGGTGGAGTTGGTTTCGCCAAGTGTGCTGCTCTTCTGAACCATGAGTTTGAAAGGGTCTTCTACAAGAACGATTTCAGCTTTGGTGTCGCTTTCCTGAATTTATACATGGTATTCGTTGCAAATCACCTGTGAAAGATCATATAGGCTAACATCTTCCAGATTTTTGGTGGCACCAACTGGGGGAACCTAGGCCATCCTGGCGGCTACACATCATATGACTATGGCTCTGCTATCTCTGAGTCGCGTAACATCACCCGCGAGAAGTACAGCGAGCTGAAGCTGCTCGGAAACTTCGCTAAGGTTTCCCCGGGCTACCTTGTCTCCAACCCCGGGGACCTGTCCACTTCTAAGTATACCAACACTGCCGATCTGACTGTGACTCCTCTGCTCGGAAGCAACAGCTCTGCTTCCTCGTACTTTGTGATCCGCCACTCCGACTATTCTAGCCAGGCTTCGGTCGATTACAAACTCACCGTGCCAACCAGTGCTGGAAATCTGACTATTCCACAACTTGGTGGAAGCCTCACTCTTAGCGGTCGTGACTCGAAGATTCATGTTACTGACTACGATGTGGCCGGCACAAATATCCTCTACTCCAGTGCCGAGGTCTTCACCTGGAAGAAGTTCAACGATGAGAAGGTTCTTGTTCTGTATGGTGGCCCTGGCGAGCATCACGAGTTCGCAGTCTCCGGCGCGACAAGCAGCTCTGTTGTTGAGGGATCTTCTTCTGGTATCTCTTCGAAGAAGGTTGGCAAGGCACTCGTTGTCGCTTGGGATGTCTCAACCAATCGTCGCATCGTCCAGGTTGGGAACTTGAAGGTCTTTCTTCTTGGTAGGTTCAGGGGAAATTTCTTAATTGTTAATTTGACTGACTAAAGGTGATCAGACCGAAACTCTGCCTACAACTACTGGGTGCCTCAGGTCCCCATTAAAGGTACGGCTCCCGGCTACAGCAACCAGCAGACTACCGCTTCGTCAATCATTGTCAAGGCTGGCTATCTTGTACGGAGTGCCTACCTCGACGGCAAAGACCTGCATATCCAGGCTGACTTCAACGCCACTACTGCCATTGAGGTGGTTGGCGCCCCATCCGGCGCCAAGAACCTGGTCATCAACGGCAAGAAGACCCAAAACAAGGTCGACAAGAACGGTATTTGGTCAGCGAGCGTTGCCTATACCGCACCAAAGGTTCAACTCCCCAGCCTCAAGGATTTGAAGTGGAAGTCCATCGACACCCTCCCCGAGGCCAAAAACACTTATGATGATTCTCTCTGGACTTCGGCCGATCACGCCTACACCAACAACAGCGCACATTCGCTCCAAACTCCAACTTCCCTGTTCGCATCTGACTACGGCTATCACACCGGTGCTCTTCTTTTCCGAGGCCACTTTACCGCCAATGGTAAGGAGAAGACCTTCTTCGTCCAGACCAAGGGAGGTACCGCATATGGCCACTCAATCTGGATTAACGAGACCTACGTTGGCTCCTGGGCCGGAACAAGCGTTACTGACAATTATAACGCTACATACACTCTTCCTACTCTGCAACCTGGAAAGAACTACGTCATAACGGTGGTCATTGACAATATGGGTCTGGACGAGGACTGGACCATCGGTTCAGAGGATATGAAGAACCCACGCGGAATTATCCAGTACTCTCTTTCTGGCCAAGAGGCCAGTGCTATCTCCTGGAAGCTGACCGGTAATCTGGGTGGTGAGAACTACCGCGACACTGTCCGTGGTCCTCTCAACGAGGGTGGCCTGTATGCTGAACGTCAGGGCTTCCACCAACCCCAGCCACCTACCCAGAAATGGGACTCTAGCAGCCCATTTACCGGCCTCAGCAAGCCAGGAATCCGCTTCTACAGTACCAGTTTCGATCTCGATCTACCTTCAGGTTACGATATCCCGCTGTACTTCAACTTTGGCAACAGCACCTCCACTCCACCTGCGTACCGTGTGCAGCTGTATGTGAACGGGTACCAGTACGGTAAGTATGTGAACAATATCGGTCCTCAAACTAGTTTCCCTGTTCCTGAAGGTATCTTGAACTACCATGGTACCAACTGGCTTGCGTTGAGCCTGTGGGCTCAGGGCGATAGCGGTGCCAGGCTGGATAGCTTCGAATTGATCAACACTACCCCTGTGCTCACCTCGTTGGGTGAGGTCAAGTCTGTAAATCAGCCGAAGTACCAGACTCGGAAGGGTGCATACTAGGCCATGATGTTTATGAGTGATGAAAGATTCATCGAATCAAGGTGTGGCACTTTTGAAAAACCAAAAAAAAAGAATGTGCATAGTAAATAGCAGACTCTTTGGTGCAGATACTCCTGTCAATATCACTTCTTTCTTTCCGCCCGTCAGCTCAAATGGTCAACCAACATTCTCGTGATGCGTCGTAGGGGTGCCAAGGATAGTGGCACGCTTGTCGAGCAGCGGACTCCAATGGAAATTCTATAGAAAGTGTTCAATCGGTTTCAAGGGGTTCCCTTATGTTCAACAAGTCTTTAAATTACTGACACGCTATCTCCCTCTCACACTTTATTCTTCAGCCCATACTCCTCATCAGTTACAGCATCCAGCCAAACAGTCTTCCCAAGCCCAACAACAAAATGAGTCATAATACTATCATCATCTGCCCCGTGCCAATGCGTGGTTCCAGCCGGTGCCCAAACGACATCACCCGTCTTCAATCTCTGAGGAACACCGCCCTTGTCGCATATCCAGCCACTACCGGCCACGACCTTGATCATTTGGCCCTTTTCGTGGGTGTGCCAGTGCGTCCGGGCACAGGGGGTGAATGTGACGTTGGCAATGGCTGCTTCGGCGTCAAAGTGAATAGGGTCAAGGTAGACGTCGCCGGTGAAGGTTTCGGTGGGTTTGGTGCACTTTGCGTCGGACTTGTGGCCGTTTTTGATGACTGTCGATTGCGGCATGGTTGTAGAAATAAGGTTGTATGAGCTGCCACGGACGTTAGTGATTCGTTTAGATCGGAATGGTATGATGTTGTGGATGAACCCGAATAAATGGTCGCACCTGATGTGTGAAGTATTCCAGGGATGATGGAGTAGACTATTGAGAGAAGAAGAGAGCAAGTCCGGGACACTTGTTAAATATTTATACATTATTCCGTATCTATGGATCGATCTATCACTCTTCGGTGGAGGGTATCGGCAACCTGTCAGCATTTAGCTCCGCGGTACTTCGCTGACAGGAGCCCCACCTTTAAGGCCGAACCCGTCTAAAGCTTGAAGGGCTTATCAGAATAAAATTTTACGACGATGACGCTAAGTTCAATGCTCTGCATCCTCGAATTCAGATCGCTACAGTAGTGGGCCCGGGAATTGATGCGCGGTTTCGGAGTCGATTACATGTCATCAAGTCCATCACTCAAATCGGTTCAACACATGCTGACCGCGTTGTGTATCAATTACGCCACAGTTCGTTGTGGCCAATGCAGCTATTAAGTGTATCATAAAACCTTCCTCCCTGCTCTGGGAGGGACTCATCCCCACAAGATGTTCAATCTCGAGAGCAGACTGTCCTTCTTCAGGGGCACGTTCTCGGGGTCATTCTCCGCTTCGTCCAGAGCCTGGCGCAGAGGGACCATATCCAGAGGGACAATCTTCGTCCCTCGAATCAATTTGTATCCTCCATAGGCACACAGTACAAGGGGGATATCGCTGTTTTCACTCATTAGCTTCTGTGTCGTATTATCAAAAAGGGACTTGACTCAGCATGTACAGGTAGCTTGAAACGAAAGACGCTGGATCCCAGTTGCCTTTGGTGAACACGGTAAATCCACCCGTGAGTAGAATGATGGTGCAAGAGATCAACGCGAACCAGCTTGTGTATCCTAGACGATGTCAGTGATTGCAAACTGAGAAACTGCTGACGATGATAGACTGACTGGTAATCCAATTATGCCACGGCAGAGCATCGGGTGAGATGCCCTGTTTCTTCAATGCCTGCATCAAGCGGACATGGTTCAATGACACGCAGATCCAGGAGACCAAGGTGCCCGCAGCAGTGAGATCAACAAACCACCAGAACACGGTCAACGCGCTGTTGGAAACACACATATAGGCGAGGAAAGAGAAGGCCACTTGAAGCAACACACACATATACGGCACGCCCCACTTGGTGGTTCGGAGGAATATCTTGGGCGCATGTCCCTTGATCGCCAGACCGTACAGCGTTCTGGTTCCGGCCAGGATGCTCTGATTCGAAGCAGACCAGGCAGATGTCAGACAGACAGCGTTGACGATGGAAGGAATGGCTTTGATCCCGGCGTCCCCAGCCGCGATCACGAAAGGACTCTGGGCCGCGGTGCCGGAATCGCCACTGAGCCGTTCATCATCGCTGGAAACTAGCATACCAACCACCAAGACTGCCGCGAGATAGAAGATGGTGACACGGGCAAAGACGCGTTTACAAGCCTTGGGGATGTTGTGACGGGGGTTCTTGGTTTCCGCAGCGGCCATGGCCAACGATTCCACGCCCGCGAAGGAGTAGACTGCGTTCGTCATGACTGCCCAAAAGCCGAGGAAGCGTCCCAGATTTCCCGTGGCAATGTATTCCACGAATGGACCTGGATCTTTCCAGTAGTGGAATCCCAATCGTGGCTTGCCTGGAGGTCATTGGTCAATACGAGACGTTCGATGGGAAGGACCGGATGAACAAACTGACCTGGAACACCCCCTAGATCAATGACTAGACCCAGGATCACCACGAAAATCACCAGCAGGATCTTCAAAATGGCGAAGATGAATTCCACCTCACCGTACACGCCGATGAACGAGATGGCCACAACCACGGAAACCACGATGAGAATAGTCACCCAGACGGCGGCATTGATGTCGGTCCAATACTGAATAAGGACTACCGCGGCGGAAATCTCACTCGGCACACTGAGGAAACATCCGTAGACGATGTTCCATCCGATCGCAAAGGCCAACGCCGGGTCGATCAGCACCTCCGCGTGACGGACGAATGAACCAGTCACGGGGAGCAGGGCGGAGACTTCGCCCAGGGCAAACTGGATGGAGCAGACGATGGCACCTACAAACATGTAGCCCAATAGAGCCCCCAGAGGACCACCCGTCGCGATCGAACCACCCAGGCCAAGAAACAGTCCGGTTCCCTATTCATTCCACCCCCGCGCGCAGATGTCAGCAAACTCAACCCCCCAAGTCTAGATCACGAGGACTGCATACGATAGCACCGGCGATCGCAATCATTTGCACATGGCGTTGCGACAGCCCTCGAATCAAGCTCTGTCGCTCCAGCTGGGTGACGATCTGTCCATCATCAGGACTCACAGCCCTGAACCGGGGCGCCTCCTCGGAGGGTGGATCTTGCGCATCGTGCACGACCTGTTTACTTCCGATTTTATCTGCACCGCCGTGGGTCTCGAGAAACCCCGTCATGATTGTGACCGTCCCTCAACGAGCAAATTCAAAGGCGCCAGAACGGGAAAAGAAAAGACAAAAGACAAGAGAAGACGGGATATCCGAGACCTCGAAAATCTTTCCGCGCTAGAGTTAAATAAGAGATCCAAGCTAATCACACCATCTCAGTGGCTGATGAGGGAACGCTAATTTGTCACTTATCTTTCTGCAGCACCGAGGCTTTGCGCAAAGGAGAAAAAGTCCCCATCGTCTTTTCCGTGCTGCTGGTTGGTCCGTGGTGCCTACGATATGGTACAATCCAGTGGACATCTGGTCCCCGTCTCGGTACCGCGCGCTCGGCGACCTCCGCGCCGTGGTAGGCGCCCCGAAAGTTAATTGTATAGATCAGATCAAGCAGTTTTGGAAGGATGAGATCCAAGAACATGCCACCAAATACACGTCGACTTGGTGATCATCTCAGTCTGTAGCAAGCATGCCTGGTACAGCGTCTTGTGTATTGGGAACTGGAATAGGGTTACCTCCACGCGACCGGATGAGCATTTCACAGATGTCTCACAAGCATCCACTAAGGTGAAAGGTCTCCACCGGCCCACGCAGACTTGCAACCCTTTTGGGATTAGCGAGGGCACTAGATGTACCAACATAGCAGTTATACCCGTGGAGCATTCGTCGCCTGGTCAAACAGAGATTAAGGGTTGTAATGGCAAAGTTGTTCGGAATCTTCATCTTCTATTCATCTTTCCTCTGTCAGATCGCTCGACGCGCATACTTGGCTATCCCATCAATTTCATCATCGGAAAATTCGTAACAAACCCCTAGGGATTGGTTCGTCTCCCCCGGTTATTCTTTGATTCTAGCCTGCACCGACGCTTCAAGTCTTTCGATCCAGGTTCCTCAGACAGAGGTATAGCCTAATGTATAGCCAGCCCACTTTACCAACTTTTCCTTTCATGAAAGATCTCTGCAAGGGTAGATATACTGGCTGCTCGTGGATCGCCAAGACCACGATCTTCCACTCGTCCTCAGTCCGCCCAGTCAAGCCCCATGTCTTTCCCTGCAGGATGCACACAATCAAATTTTGCGATAAATCCATAGCGTGGAAATGGCATCGTGTTTGAACGTGTTTTTTTCCCATAGTAGGTAGTAACATCAATACTCTGAGAATCTCGGTCGATTGGATGACGTCACAAGCTTGGGTCAGCAAGGGACAACCTCGTGAGGGGCGAAGACCGAACAGCTCTTATATCAGAAACCGTTTTTGATAATCCAAGTATTCAATAAAAAGCACCTCCAGAAAGACCGTGACCTTTCCAACATATTGTACAGGTCTCTGCAGATACCTTGATCCCATCGATCGCCCGAGAGAACCCACTCTAGGCGATTCTTCCCCGCAATGGCCCGTATATTCATCACCGGTTCAAGCGACGGCATCGGCCAAGCGGCCGCCAAACTCCTCGCAGAGCAAGGCCATAAAGTCGTTCTGCATGCCCGAAATGCCGAACGCGCAGCCTCAACTCAACAGGCTGTCCCGAAAGCAGAAGCTGTCCTCGTGGGCGACCTACGATCAATCTCGGAGACCAAGAAACTCGCTCAAGAAGCCAACGCCCTGGGAAGTGGAACATTCGATGCAATCATTCACAACGCCGGTATTGGATATGGCTCCACGTCCAGCCGTGAAATCACCGCAGACCACATCTCCGCTGTCTTCGCCGTCAATACTCTCGCGCCATACATCCTGACCTGTCAAATGAAGAGGCCCACGTCACGGCTGTTGTATATGAGCTCGGACAGCCACTACGGCGGAGACGAGAGTTTGCGAAATGTGACCAAGTCCCACTCGTACAGTGATAGTAAGCTGCATGATGTGATGCTTGCTAATGCCTTTGCTCGGCGGTGGGGCGATGAGATCCAGGTTGTCAGTATGCATCCGGGTTGGGTGAGGACTAAGATGGGAGGTAGTATGGCTCCGGAAGGTCTGGATGAACCCGCCAAAGCCCTGGCAGAATGGGCGGGGGGTGAAGGAAAACTAGCTGGCTTGCCGAGTGGAACATTTTTCACGACCAGAGGCGCAAAGTCGACGCATCCGGGGGCGGGTAATGTGAGCAAGCAGGAGGAACTATTGAAGATTTGCAGGGAGGTCTCCGGAGTAGCTGTACCGGGGGAGTAGGATATATCTACTGCAATGCCTCCTGGGTGCCTTGAGAGCAAAAGGGGAAAAAAGAATATTTATCTGGCGAGAAATCCATATTCCTATACTATGAGGTTGCCTAGTTTTGGGACAGACTTCGACTCTAATAAGATGGCAGAGAACTTGAGAAAATTAGGTCCTTCATGAACAATTAATATGCATCTCGGTTGAATTTCTATTAGCACCAGACTGGTGACAGCTTTAAACCTCCTTAGTAGTCTCCTCAATTCGCTTCGCGTCAGCATCGCCTATCCGAAAATCCTGGCCTTCCCTCTTCTTCTCTTCTCTTCGCGTCATCAAGATAATGCCTGTCGTCCAGATCGCCAGCGCAATTGAGCATCCAATCATCGCCCACATACCCTTGGTGAATCTCGGCGCAAAATCAGCAGAGTAGAATAGCAAGATCCACCAAGCATTGACCGCATTACTACCCATGTTCATACTGGCGATAACCACGGACCGGAACCGATCATCCTGGTAACGCATGGCATCATTGCACCAGGCAAAGAAGGTTGCCTGACAGGCATATACGGCTCCAGCCCAGTAGTAGGCGCCAAATACGACGGCAGTATCCTCGAACCGAGTCAATATCATCGCGGAAGTTACGATTCCGGTGATAGCAATGAAGTATCCAACCAGATACCGCTTGCCGCCCATGAAATCTGTGAGAGTGGCCCAGAAGAGCGTGGAGACTATTCCTACCGCAGGCACACCTGTCGGGTAGTCGTTCAATTGGGAGACCGTGTAGTGGTGAGTCGGGGACGACTTCATGTAGAGGGCCAACAGGGCATTGCTAGAGAATGACTCTGTCTCTCCGGCGATGATCCAGAGGATGACAAAGCCGTACCAGTGCCAGGAGGTGAAGATACGTTTTGCGAATGAGAGATTGAGCGGTACTTTGACAGCGCCAGACTCTGGGATGCGTTCAATTGCCATTGCCCGCTCTTCAACGGTCAGGTAAGGGGCTTTGGTAGTTGTTGGCGTGTCGGGGAATAAGAGGAAGCCATAAATCGCGATGGGGATGGTGATCAGGCCGTCAATCTGTTTTGGTCAGCTTGAGATCTCTTCCCCGCAGTTGGGCAATGAGGGACATACGATGAAGAGCCATCGCCAACCCGAGAGTCCGTGTGCGCCGTTCAAAGACTTTTGAATGCCAGTCTGGATAAATCCGCCGAACATGGTGCCGGCCAGGCCTGACGCTGTGAAAATGCCGCTGCGCTTTCCCAGCTCCTTTTCTGTGTACCAGGAGCCGAGAATATAGTGCGTCCCGACAAAAGTGCTAGACTCGGCTAAGCCCAAGAAGAAACGGATGGCCATGATGCTGTGCGGGTTATGCACTGCAGCCGTGACCATGGTCAGACCGCCCCAGATCAACATCATAGCCGGGAAGAATATGTGCGGCCGTAGATATGTCAGAGCCAGATTCGATGGAACCTGTCCAACAATGTATCTAATCCGGTGTTAGAAAGATCGGGTCTGACTTGGATACTCTCGTTCCCTTACCCGACAGTGAACACAGTGTTGATCAGGTTGAGCTGGTTTCCCTTGAAATGGAGCTCCTCCTTCATGCCCGAGACGTATGCATTGTTGAGATTACTGCGATCCAAATAATTGGCAAAATAGCAGAGACAACAGAAGGACAAGATGAAAGCATCAATCTTTCGGAGGAGCTTGGCTTCGCCAGGCACAGTCTCCTGGCCCTTGATATAGGACTTGAATCGAGTGAAAATGGCCATGTTGGTCAATCACCTTGTCAGTCAGTCAGTCACAGGCGGGACAACGGCTTGACTGGGCCAAGGAGGAGGATGGCCGAGTCCTTATATACACCCCATGCGGTGTTATCGGAGGTGAGAGACGGTTTATCTTTTTTGACTCAAAAAGTTGACCGTCCCGTTGGGTGGTTACCTAATCAAGATTTCGCTCTGATATACCAAATCCGCGCGCATACGCCACTTTTCACTGGCTATTGTAAACATAACCATGAACAAGTGATGCTTTATCTCGATTAGACTCTACTGTTACAGGTCTAATCCGAGGCTTCTTAGAGGAATCGGTGCATGGAAGTGCGGGGAAGTCTCCACTGTCGGGTTTTGCGCCGAGTGCCAAGGTGAACGGCGGTAGATTGCCTGCCTTTCTAGGAAACCTATCAAGTCAGAGCTCACGATGCAGATATCCGGCATCCTGCGATAGGCTCAGGCCAGCCGATACGGTTATCACCTACTTCACTTATCTCCAAGTACCCCATGATGGAGGCAAGGGTGGACTGGACACGGCACTGGACAGCCCGGCACATTATCCGGTCCAGGAGCCCTTGCGTAGCGACGATAAAATGCGCCCAATATGCCGAGTATCGCCTCCTCGTGTCAAAGATTAAGCTTTCCTGATAAACGAGTTAGCATAGATCTGGACGGACGACGATGGCGTGGGAGACTATCGCTGCTCAGAAACGCCAGGCCCTGAGGGCCTCGATCCCCGAGGAGTGGGTGATTCCTTCGGAGATTCTTCCTCCTGATAGCCAGTTGGACGTGACAACCTTTCTCAACCAATCTGGCTGGTTTGACAAGCGAGAATTGGAGATCACCTCGACCCCGGCACCCCAAATCCTTGTCAATATAGCCACTGGCTCGTGGACGGCGGAGGATGTGACCCGCGCATTCTGTAAAGCTGCTGCGGCTGCTCATCAATTGGTACCAATTTCCTCTACTGCAAGCGAACCAAGGCTGTGTTTTCCGTGTCAACTAATCAATCGATCAGACCAACTGCCTTTCGGAGATTCTATTTGACAAGGCCATTGCTCGCGCGCGCGAATTAGACGAGTATCACAGAACAACCGGCAGGACCAAAGGCCCTTTCCACGGGCTTCCGATCTCAATCAAGGACAATTTTAATATCATCGGCCATGATTCTACCGTGGGGTTCACATCACTAGTCAATGACCCGGCTACCTACAACAGTACCCTAATCGACTTGCTTCTCGATGCGGGAGCCGTGCTCTACGTGAAGACCAATGTGCCCACTGCTATGATGATCGCCGAGTCTGTCAATAATGTATTCGGACGAACTGTCAACCCACGCAACCGTAACCTGACATCCGGTGGTTCTTCTGGTGGTGAATCCGCTTTGATCGCCTTTGGAGCGAGCCGACTGGGAGTGGGAACTGATATCGGTAAGGCCTCCCGCCTCCCTCTAACCCCTCCGGGTCAAACCAAGAATTCCATCTAACAGAGGGTTCTAGGAGGTTCATTACGTATTCCTGCTGCATGCACAGGCATCTTCACGATCCGACCCTCCGCAGGGCGATTCCCCAATTTCCAAACCCGCTCTGGTCTCGCCGGCCAGGAAGCAGTGAACAGCGTCAATGGACCAATGGCTCCAACTTTGGCCGAAATCATCCTCTGGGCCAAGACAGTCGTTGATCAGCAGCCTTGGATCCGAGACCCAAAGTGTCTTCCCATCCCATGGAGGACGGTGACTCCCAAGCGCACCCTCAAGATCGCCGTTCTCTGGAATGACGGTATAGTCACTCCGACACCACCAGTTGCCCGTGCCCTGAAAGGAACGGCTGCCAAATTGCAAAAGGCCGGCCACGAGATAATCGATTGGGAACCAACAGGGCACGATAAGCTGCTTTCTCTGCTCGGACGCATGTTCGTTGCAGATGGTGGAAAGTCTGTTGCCAAACTCCTGGAGCCGACGGGGGAACCTTTCCGTCCCGAGATGAAGGCCTATGCGGAGGCTTCGGAGTTGGGCGTCCATGCCATGTGGCAATTGCAGCTAGAACGGAATGGACTGTGCAAGTCATATCTCGACCATTGGAATGAAAGTGGAATTGATGCTATACTTTGTACGTCAGCCTCACGTATCTTAGTCACCAGTGTCTAACTGTTCGGTATTAGGTCCTACTACGCCGTATAGCGGTGTTGAGAATGGAAAATTTGCCTATGTTGGATACACAGGCGTATTCAATATCCTCGATTACCCAGCGGTCTCGTTTCCCTGCGGTGTTTATGCTGACCAGACAGTCGACGGGGCCTATGACGGGAATGAGCCATTGTCTTCAGTGGATGCACAGATACGGAATGATTGTGAGTGACCATGGCATCGCCTTCCATTCCTGGCAAGGACCCGACAGCTGATTCAACAGATAATGCGGAAAATATCCATGGAATGCCAGTCAGTCTCCAACTTGTTGGACGGCGACTGGAGGAGGAGAACACTTTGATGATGGCTGAAAGGGTCCTGCAAGCTCTAGGATAGTTACAGGCTCTTGCATATCATGTAGATGAATCAAAGCAGATACAGATAGGAAGCATACCCTACTCGGTTTATATTCATCGCATTTGAATAGTCGAAGTAGAGTAGAGGCGCGAAACATGGTCATGCCAGATCCAGATAGGCTTAGACTTAGTTTCCTTCGAATCGCCCTCAATGAAGTTCAGCTCGTCTGTAATCATTCAAACAAAAAGCCGTGCGACTTTACGGGCGAAAATGCTGACAATGTATGTTCATGGTGTTACCCAAACTCAATCTTTGGCTTGAACTCTTGGAATATCTGTACCACGTGAATTCGAATCCAAGCTGCTCTGGCTCCCCAGCCCTAGAGACAGCGTCTCGAGAAGTCCAAGCTTCTCCAAGCTCTGGCGAAAATCCTCTGGTGAGTGGCCTTGGTCCCCATGTCACTCGCTCAACCATCGGGATTCTCGAACAGTTTGGACGGTGGATCTTCCGGTCAGAACCAGACGGAGCGATCGCAGCTCCACTCCCGCCGATCCCCAGCCACCCACTTACTACGGAGTACTCCCAGTAAATAAATACGAACTGGGTTACTATTACCAGCCCTGCAATTAAATTATTTCATTCTCGTCTCTCGACCTCTGACGTACAAGTCCATTTTTTCCCGTCATTGAAAACCGTTCCCCGACATTTGATATCTCACCACCTCAGATCCACGATCACTCAAGTCATCGCAGACCTTCGACTCAGCTGCGCGAGTTCACCCGCGCTGATCTACGAGCTGAGCATCCTCATCAACAACCAAACTACAACCCCATTACCACCACCATGGACACCATCCCCCAAGCCAGAGACCTCGACCTCAACTCGACACTCACAGTCCCCGATCCCCTAACCTTCGAACCCCAAAACATCCTCCATGTCCACCTCGAAAAGCGCTACTCCACAATCTCCATCCCCTCCACCTACGGGAACCTCAACTCCAGCCCCCCACCCGGCACAGTCGCCGGCATCGTCCTCGGCAGCGTCGGCGGCGTCGTCTTAATTCTCTACCTCACCTTTCTCGCCTTAAACCCGGGCGGTCTCGCGCGGGGCACCCCCTCCGTCATTGACGAGGAAGTCGTCGTGCGCAGTCGACGCTCAGCCTCGCGACGGAGCGATGTGATCGAGGTCGTCGAGGAGCGGGATAGAGACCATGATCGTCGGCGTGATAGTTATCGGCGACCCGGTTCACGCCGGAATGATATTCTTGTTGAGGAGTCGGTGACGGGGACTTCTGTGTCGCATGATCCTGATGTGGTCGAGGTTATTGAGGAGGAGTCTTCGGCTCTGTCTACCATTTCGCCGGCGCCGAGGCGGGGTGGGGGGTATCGGACGGTTGATCCGCGTGAATATGGGGGTGGGAGCTCTTATGATGGGGATAGTCATTATCGGGGATGATTTATACGCTCTCGGCGTGGAGGTGTGGAGATTCAATTCTTTCTGCATGCGGCGATACCCTTTTTTTTCACTCTTTTGAATGTCTTATGATTATGTTGTTGACGTGTCATGTCTATTGATGACTACTGTAATGAATACGATTTTTTTCAAATACCCAACCCAACTACAGCGAGCTACCGAGATCTTACACGAGATGACAGACTATTGACAGAGGGTGCAGTGAAAATCGTATTGCCAAAATTGATTATAGAGATAAAAGTAGACAAGCAAGAATGAAAGAATGGCGAGCAAGTGTCACAGCCCCAAAGACCCAGTCTTCAACGCCGTGTCCTGTTTGAGCGCCGGTGATAACAAGTGAAAACCGAGGATATATACGAGCGAAGATCCCAAACAAAAGGGAACCATCCAAACCAAACAAACCAAAAGCACAGAAGAAACAGAAACAGAAACACGCAAGTCTCCATGCGCTCCGGATGTCAAGCTCCAGGAGACGCCGGTTGACAAGGACCTCATCCTCGGAGCACACATTCCCAAGTCTCTCAAGCGAGTCGAGAACTCCGCATCCACAACCTATACTTCCGAAGGCAAAGTCACAACAGGCCTTTTCATGTCGCACTTCCAACAGACTCGGCCTGTCCGTAACCCACCACAGACGCCTGCCGACCATTTCATTCTGTCACGTCGCCTAGAAAAGAATATCCAAACAGCAGCAGCACGCAAGCGCCGCCATTATACCAGCACAAACACCGCCCGCACCGGAACCACCCCCATGGCTACGGTCACCAGCATAGTAGCCCTGCTGCGGGGGATAGCCTTGCTGCGGAGGATACCCCTGCTGCGGAGGGTAATACATCTGGCCCTGAGGTTGCTGCTGGTAATAACCGCCCTGCTGCTGAGGGGGTCCGTAGCCCTGTTGCTGAGGGTAGTATCCCTGGCCGCCCTGCGGCTGTCCTCCGTAGTAGTCTGAGGCAGCGCCGCCCTGGGGTGCAGGTGAACCGGGGTGGTAGCCGGCGCCTTCGTGGACGGGTGCTGGGTAGGAAGGAGGTGGGCTGGTCTAGAGGATGGTATTAGTTGATACTGATTCTGAGGAAGTAGAGATGAAGAACAGAAATTGTTGGGTCTTCAGTGGTAGTGGGATAGGAAGACGAGGGGCAAACGTACGGGCTTGTTGTAAGACATTTTGGGCGCTTGCTAAATGCGGAGCCGCGGAATACTTTATTTCAGTAGCTCGAGGCCTTATATGGCTGATGCGGAGCTGGCGGGTTGTGTGGATGTGGGATCCCCGTGGTGTGAGATGGGGTATATTGGGAGATGGAAAAGGGAAAAAGCTCTGGATGCCAGGCAGAAGGAATTGGCCAGCGACAATGCGAGTTGAGCCAAGGGCTTGGTAGCGGATAGTCTTGTGGTCGAGAACGCGCGGATTGCTCATTGCAGAAAGTGGAGCGTGGCGCAGTTCCGGGGTTCGGGCAGTTCGGCGATGACTCAGCTAGCTGGCTGTGCAAGGAGTCCATGGTAGGCAGGAGTACGGAGTATAAGAGACTGGAATCAAACTGTTTCCAATGGCCCAAGGGAGTTTGGATCATGAAGAGTGATTGAGGACTTACTTGGGTTGAGGAGCTAGTGGCGATAGGTCAAAACAACTCGGTAATGTGAAGAGGAAAAGATCTCACGGTTCGAGACGAGAAAATCTCATTTCTGGACTTTTGATAGATACCGAATAAGAAAAAGAACAAAAAAAATCAAGATGGACGCTAGCCACGTATGAAAACGTGGATTATTATGCACAATGAGCCAAAAAAAAAAAGGATAACCAAATATATAAAAAAGAGACCACAGAGAAGAAAAATGCACGACCGCAATGTTAGTCTGCGGAACTGTTCGTGGGCAAAATGCAGACCAATCCTTCTAGCAAGTCCTACCGAGTTGGATTACTCCTTGTCCTCGAGGGAGGCCTTCTTGAGCTCCTCAGCGGCGTCAGCGGCAGCGTCCTCCTCCTGAGCGAGCTCGGCCTCGGCGGTGGGGAGACCGTTGGCCTGGGCGGGCTTCTTCGCGGCATCAGTGCTGCGGCCGTTGGCCTCAGCCTTGGTCTCTTCCTCCTCGAGGCGGGCAATCTCCTCCTTGGCCTTTTGGATGTTCTGTGCGTAGATGCGTCAGTGGTCGGGGTCACTTGGTGTCGAATGCAAATATTCAGGATATGGGGAAACTCACCTCCTCAGTCTTGGCCGCCTGGTTCTTCTTCCACTCCTGAATCTTGGCGGCCAGCTTCTCCACAGAGGCGGGAACATCAGACTGGTTCATGGGAGGGTCGATCTTGACCTTGGCAAAGTCCTCGATGATACCAACATTCATGTTGAACTTGCCAGCCTCGGCGCCGGCAGCGGCACCGCTCTTCTTACCCTTCTTGCCCTTCTTGCCAGCAGAGCCGACGAAGTAGTCCTCAACGTCGTCCTTGCGGACAACCTTCATGCCCTTCAGGCCAGAGTCGTCAACGGTACGGCCGACGTTGGCGCGGAACTTGCTGCCCTCATCCTTCTTGTCATCAAGACCAAGGGCAGAGAAGTCGTAGGTGGGGTCGAAGTGGCGGATCAGACCCTGGGCGGTAAGGATCTCATCAGTGTAGGCGAGCTGGGAAGCCTCCTCGAGCTTCTTGTCGGCAATCTTCTTGCGCTTCTCACGCTCAAAGGCATCGCGCTCAGCCTTCTGGCGCTCGCGGCGCACGCGCCAGGCCTCATCCTCGTACTCCTTGTAGGCACGACGGGCCTTGAAGTAGTTGTCCTTGATCTCGCGGATCGCGGCGTACTTCTGCTGCTGTTCATTGCGCAGCTTGGTGCGCTCGTCGCGGAGGGAGTTGAGGTTCTTATAAACACTATCCTGCTCAGCCTTGATGGCATCCAGCTCCTTTTGGATCTCGGAGTACTTGTCGCTCAGGGCCTTGGCCTCGGGGTTGTCAAGAGTCTTCTTGAGTTCGGCGATCTGGGCCTTGATATCATTGATACCCTTCTGAGCCTCTTCAAGACCAGCGAAGCTCTTGCGCTGCTTGCGCAGGTTGGAGATATCCGAAAGAGCCTTGCGCTCATCAACCAGACGCAGGGTACCGGAATCGACCTGCTTCTCGAGGCGGGAGATCTCACGGTCAATCTCATCGACGTTCTTGAATTGCATCTTGCCGCGCGAGTTATTTTGCTCAGCAATGCGGGCCTTGAGGGTGGACTCGAGGGCATTGACTTTCTCAAGGGTGCTAGCGCGGGACGACTTGAAGCCAGACTGCTTTTGACGAATGGAGGAGAGCTCGGCGCGAAGCTCTTGCTGCTTCTTGGCCACGGGGGAGTCCTGGTTGTTGGGCTTGGCGGTATCCAATTTCGCCTTGATTTGGTTCTGGGGTTTTGCGCACGTTAGCGATTGGACTCGGGAAGGGAAATGTGGCATGTGGGCACATGGGACATATTACCCCCGCAGTGGGAGTACTCGACGGAGGGCGCAACCCTCCATCCAATCTCAATTGAAAAGACCATTGAAAAGAGAATGCAAATGAAGGGAAAATTCAAACGTACCAGCTTCTCCTGAGCAGCAGTGTGCTCCTTCTCGGCCTGAGCGAGGCTGGCCTTGTAGGCCTCCTCATCGGGCTTGGTGGGCTTGACCCGGGCCTCTGCAGGGGCAGGAGCAGCCATTGTGGGGATAGTAGTAGAGAGAGGGGAGAGGAAAGGAGAGTTGGAGGAGTATGTTCCTCTCGGATGATGAAAAGGAAAGGTAAGAAAAAAACGAAGGTTGCCCACGAGGGGAAAGGGGAAACGTTTCGAATAATTAAAACGGGCTCCGGTTCGGTCAGTTTCTCCGCTTTACTAAACTGCCTCGCCTGGCAGAAAGTTCCCGCCGATTTTTCGACCTTCACCTTATCTTTCACGACCACCTTCCTGCGCGCCCGCTTTTCGTTCTCTTTGCGCAATATTTTCACTTTCTTTCGCGAGTCCGTCCCTTATTTGATAATACAACAATCATGGATGGGGATATTCCCGTCACGAGTACCGATGCCAGCCGGGAGATGAGCCGGCTTTGGCGCACCTGGAGGACGGTTCATGAAATGCTTGCAGACCGAGTAAGCTCCTAGTCACATCCTGACTGAGACCCTCGCTATTGCTCGGGTGTCTTCGCTTCTGTACTTGGCAGGATATGAAATTGACCATGTCTGCGCACGGATATAGGGATACGAGGTGTCAGAAGAAGAGCTGAAGGTTTCTCTCGAAGAGTTCGCGCGGAAATATTCAGACCCTCTAGGATACCCCGAGTATGCAACCTCTCCCCCCACGAGGATCCCTCACCTTCCGGAGATTTGAAAGAGCGATCCTTCCTTCATCATCCTAAGAGACTCAATGTCGCTAACACGTCATGCCTTCCATTACAGCCGCAAGAAGATGACCATCCAAGCCCGCCCCACCGAGGAGATGAAGATGAAATACACTGCGCTGCCCAGCAAATCCAACCCCAACCCCCAACCCGACTGCGGCACCATCTATGTCGAATTCTGCCCCGAAGCCTCGGGTCTCGGTGCCAAGCAAGTGCGCGGATTCAATCACACCGTCGCCGAGAACAACTTCCACACGGGCATCTTCATCACTCAGGTTCCTCTATCTCCCACTGCCGTGCGAATGCTTAACATCAACCCCGGCCACCTGGGTGAGACCTTCCAGGAGCAGGATCTGCTCGTCAACATCACCCGCCACGAGCTGGTCCCCAAGCACGTCCTGCTCAGCCCGGAGGAGAAGGCCAAGCTCTTGCAGCGCTACCGCCTTAAGGAATCGCAGCTGCCCCGTATGCAGGTCTCGGATCCTGTCGCGCGGTACTTGGGTCTGCGCCGCGGTCAGGTCGTGAAGATCATCCGCAAGAGTGAGACTGCTGGTCGTTACGCCAGCTACCGCTGGGTGATCTAAGTTTCCAAACGAGCTCTGTCACAGTTTTCTCTTTTGTTCTTTAACTCCTTCTTCTTCTTCTCCCTTTTCTTTTGAAAAAGACATGACCCAATTCTTGGGTTAGAGAGGAGGTGTGAACCCATACCCCAACGCGCATCAAGTCCTCTCCGCCTCGGTTCTTTCTGCGGCAATTACATACACCCCGTCGCCCTATTCATCCCTCGCAGGTTTTTGGATGCCTACACAAGGAGAAGGGAATTGGCGGCTGCGCCAGACGATACCGGACGGGGTTGGACACGGAGTTTTATTTGCAACACACACAAACACACAAAAAAAGTTAGTCCCCTTGTATTATGGGCAGCATGGCGTACCGGCGAAGTTTCTCCATCATTCACGAGGGGCGGGGGCTGAATTGATATTCGATTTGTGATTTGTGATTCATGATTTGTACTTTTTCTTACATAGTATGATTGTCTGCTGTGTCTTTTGCTTCAGGCTAGATGAATACACTGGACGTTTACAAAGGATATGTTGAGGCATGTTGGGTAGATGTAAATTAAATATCCAGAAACACGATTCATATCTTCTTGTAAAAGATGGTATACAAATCCGAAAAGCAGAAACAAGTCCATGTAGGGTTTTGTTTTACATAATGCCTCTTTCTTGAAAATAGAGGTCTGGTATCCGGGAGAGAAAAAAAGAGAAAAGCCTCCAACACCAACGCTAATTCCACCGTCCAAAGACTGGCGAACACAAAATGCTTGCAAAGGCCAAACAAGCGGGGGGTATGAGGTATGAAGTATAAGAGCGGAAAATCCAAGATCCGAGAGAAGAAAGGAGACGAAACGAAAAATCCAACTCCTCCTGAAACCAAAATCCAACATAGATCAAGTAATTATCAAATCGTATCGTAACGCATGTCAAAAAATTAAGTTCGGCGAGTATGTGTTGAGAGTAGGCCGCCTACATCTTGTAGTTCGACGTCTGCATCGAGGGAGACGTCTGACGAGGCGCGGTAGGGTGGGAGGGTGTGTGAGAGTTGTCTTGCAAGAGTCGTATTGTTAGAAGGTGGTGATGAGAATCGTGCCTGTATCTGTGATTGGGGTTGGGGTTGTTGCGGTGCGGGGACGGTGGTGCGAGGAGCGAGTACGCCTAAATCCTCGAGGAAAGCCCTGCTGCCACGACGTTGACGTTGAAGTTCGATGGGACCCGTGGCAGGGGTCGTCGAGGGCGCCAGTGTCATTGTATTGCGGGAACGTAGTTCGGGTCGTGATTGCGGTTCATCATCCCGATCTAGGAGGCCACCGACATCGAAGAATGATACGCGGCGGGAGAGAGGTATCGAGGTTGAGGGAGGTTTGTCACGCGGGGACTGGCTGGTTGGGAGATACTCCCGTGGACTGACTTTCATATCAAAGCTGTCGGATGTGGAGACGCGGTCGTCGTCGGAGGTTTGGCTCTGATTAAAGGACCATGTTGGGTCGAGGGAGCCGGTGCGAGCGACCATGAGAGGGACCGGTGGTGCCGGGATGGGGACGGCCGCACCGGGTGCTGAAGAGTAGAGCTTGGGATCGAGTCGGATTCCCAAGTCACCGGCGAGGTCGGAGTCGCTGCCCCATTGATGCTGCATGACCGTGTTGCGGCGGACAAAGCTGTTATCCATGCTCTCGGTGACGGAGGCAGAGCCCTGCGCGCGCTTGTACTTGAGTTTCTTGACGCCGCGATCTCGGACGAAAGAACCGATCACGACAAGGTTGGAAACGGCTGTCGCGGCGAGAATCTCAAACGAAGCGACAAGAGAACGGTAGGGCTGTGCACCCCGGCGATTGATCACGGATGGGACGCGGTAGCAGGTGATGGCGACCAGGATCAACGAGAGACAGAAGAGGGTGACCAGGGCGACCTTTCGTTTGATAGGCATCTGGGCCATCAGGATGATAGGCACGGGAAATGCGACGAGCAGGAGATCGGTAATGACGTCGCAAGCTCCCATTGTAATGAGCTGTGCATATCCGCTCCGACAACTAGGTCCCGGGTCCGGGGTGACCTGCCAGTAATGGTCGATAGGCTGGCATTCAGCCAGCGTCGCAATGACGACGGCAACCAGCGTAGAGGCCAGGAAGAAGTGGATGAATCGTAGGAATATCGCAACCGATTTGCGCCAGACCATGCCCGTGACTCGTTTCAAGAATTCGCAGACGGTAAGTTTGGCTGTCCAGATACTATAGTTTGGGGAAGAAACCAGTGTGAGCAAGGGAACCAGCTCCGATCACAGTCACACCAAAGTTGAGATTAGGGCCAGTCTTACAAGATGGCATAGAAAATGCGCGCTGCCAGAACCAGCTTACTTCCGATCACCCTTTTATCGATCTGATCCTGCGTCAATCCGGCCGTTTGAGTATTGTTGGTTCCAAAGACGAGTACGAAGTGAACCAGCACCATGCGAATAGCGAGGGGAATAATGCTGAGCATGACGACCTTGTCCTCGGGAAAGAATCGCTCAATTCGCACATAGCGACCGCATAGCCGTACGATGATGATAGCCAGTGAAAACCCTGTGGCCCACCAGCTCATCATCAAGGTCGGGTTGATGTCATTGCGAGACTCATAGGCTGGAGGCACTTGAGAGTACAGGCCTCGGGCGGCTAACGAGGCAGGCTCCATTGATCCCACCATGAAACCACCTCCGAAGAGGGGTCTCAAGCTCGTCGTTGTGTTATTCTGCCTCAGAAGATCGATGGATGGAATGGGCGACCAGCGTATGCTTTACATGTCGCACGTGAGGGAGGCGGACCTTGAGGTGGATGAAATGTGGGGAGGGAGCTGTACACTAAGAGCCGATCGGGGGAGCCACTACTCTGTAGCTAGAGACGATCTTCACAGGAAGAAATAAGGTGTGTCTCAGTTGTCGGCCTTGATGGGGTGGAAACAAGAGAGAAATAAAATGTAGATCGTTCGCCTAGGTACTAACCCCGTGAAAGAGGGGAGAGAGCGAAAAAGAACGCACTCGGTGAGTCCCGGAGGCTCCTCAAGTAAATATGAGCCACCGTCTCGTGGAAGAAGAGGGGGGGGGACGCAGAGAACCAGGATCCGGGAGTCAAAGAGGGCAAAGGCGATGATAACACGAGGACCAGGGCCAGTGATAGTCAGCCCGCTAATCTCTGCGCCTCCTCTGGGCGAGTTTCTGACCTCCCAGTAGCATAGTCGTTGATTTGATTATTTACAGCGGGCGTGGCCCACTCAGCGTGTCAGCCAGACTGAGTTTCCTTACTGTGTGTTGCTGTGTTGCTCGAGTCGCTGGAGCCGAGTTCATCATATCACACATGCTGACGCGCTTCCCAGCCATTCAGGGCCCGCGGTGTATCAAGTGCGTTCCCCGGTTCGACCCTCGCACTTTTGCTTTCTGTGTCGGTAGTCTCGATCTGCGGTGTGGAAAGAGACGCCTAACGCGCCACCGGAGTCCGGAAGCTTTGGCCCACATGCTTGCGGGGGAATCAGGAGAGATCGAGACGGGACGAATCAGTGGTGATCTGGGCATAAAGTCTATGTGAACCAGGGGGAGACGTTGTTCGAAGACTGTAGTGGTACTAGTCGTACTCAACGTGAGACAACCTCCTTTGGGGCCCTGGATAGCTCAACTGAGATCATGGAGGTGATACGACGGGGCGATAAAGTGACCAAAGGGGAAATTCTTATCGAGGAGACTTGTGGTTCCCACGTGGACTTTTCCCCGAAGGAGCACGGGGCAGGGATGATTCTGATTGACTACAACGGACGAGGCGAGGTCCGTTTCAGATAGGTCCAGAAAGAACGAGTTCCTGGGGGTCTCGACAATCTAGGGGTCGGAACTGGTGAATCGATCACTTTTGCCTCGATCAACGGCACGATCCCTCCTCCGCCCGGCGACTGAATTGAGTTCGATTGCGTGATGTGACTGCCTGCGATCCGGGTGCAAGAAGAGTTCCCTGGTGCGGGCGAGCGCCAAGAGCCTACGGGACGTTCTCACAGCGGGCCACTGGCCCCAAAGGGACGACGCCCATCGCCACCAATGGCAGCGTCAGATAAGTCCAATCTGGCCCCTATCATCCTTATCATTCTCATGTATCCGGTCATTACCAGGTTGGTTATACGAGGGTCGCTGGAACTTGACTCGAGGAGGAAGCTAGACACATGGCCGACTGGCCAGACTGGGCTGATGGATCGATTAAACTTTATCCGTGCTTTGCATTCCAGAGGATCCTATCTGGAGTGAGATTGTGAGATACTCTATGAGTGACTTTCTCGGACCACTCCCCATCATCTTGTGCAAACTAGCCGAGAGCCTGGATATCTCTCCTGCACTGGCAAGATAGAAAAAAAAATCAAAGATAAAGAAGAAAGGACCCGAGCACTCGGCTCCGTTGTGTCCGGGGATATCCCGACTATTTCTCCGTATATACTCCGTACGGTATGAAGTACTGTAGCTGGTCAGACCTGGCGACCCCCGTTGAGTAGTTATCCAACCACCGCGGCCGCTGCATCCTCCCGTTGCTCCTCGTCCCGAACCGACTCGATGCCGGCCCCGGAGCGTACTCCAGCCAGCACCACCCGCAGCTCCTGCAGGAATTTGGTCACCTCGGCCTCAGTACCGACTGTAATGCGTAAGCAGCCCTCACACCCATACTCTTTGCCTCGGAACCGCACCACTACCCCACGCTTCTCAGCCATCGCCTCGTACGCTGCCAGCGCGGTGACATTGCTCGGGCGGCCTTCGGCATCGAGCATCTCCACCAACAAAAAGTTCGAGTCCTGGCCACCCAGGAACCGGCCGACGCCGGGGATCTGCGGCAACTCACGGATCAACCGGTCGCGCTGACCGACAATCTTCTCGCGGTACTGGCGCATCACCGCCATGTTGGGGGCGGTCAGCGCGGCCGTGGCGAGCGCGCTTGTCGGACTGGAAATATTGTAGGGTGCCTTCAGGCTGTTCAGCAACTGAGCAATCTCCGGGCTAGAGTAGGCAACACCCAGGCGTATACCTGCCAGACCAAAGGCCTTGCTGAGAGTCTGCATCACCACGAGATTGGGCCAGTCGTTCACCCACTCGGCCAAACTGGCACCCTCGGGGGCAAAATCAATGTATGCCTCGTCCACAATGACCACACCATTCCACGTCGGGTGCTCCAGCACCTTTTGGATATCCTCCTTGCGGATCAGGTTCGCCGTCGGGTTACCGGGTGAGCAGATGTATGCCAGCTTAATGGAGGGGTCCGCCGATAGGGCCTCGTTAACCTTGTCCGGCTGCAGGTGAAACCCGTTGTTCACATCCAACGGCACCTTGACGATCGCAACGTCATTAACCTGTGCGCTCACACTATACATGCCGTAGGTCGGCGGGCAGGTAAGAATTTTATCCTTGCCGGGGGTGCAGAAGCATCGTAGCAGCGCATCAATCGCCTCGTCCGATCCCACTCCGACAAACAGGTTCTCGGGGCGGAGGGTCTTTTGTGTGTGGTGGTGGGTATTGCGGAGGTTGCAGAACAACTGCTTGAGCTCAATCTGGTGACTAGACAGAGCAATTGACAGTCAGGGCATGAATTCTACTACTTTTCACAGAGTCTGAGAACCATAAATCGGCCGTGCAAAGGGGATACTAACGGGTCCGGGTATCGATTCAAGCCCAAGAAATCAATCTCGGGCTTATCACCACTCTTAGACGCCTGCAATACACCCTCATTGTTCAATGCCAATCCAGGACCGTAGGCATTCTCGTTGGCGTCGAGGAGCACGTTCGTCCCATCATCTTTGTAGTCACTGACTCATTAGCGCGGGATCGGGCCGTTGATCGGAGGTGGGCAACCTACTCGCGGGCGCACCGGTAGGGCTGCAACTGCAAGATATTGGGCCGAGCACATGTCTGCAGGTTGAATGGTGATGACCTTTGAGCCATTGTGGGTAGTGTGTTGGATGTTCGGGAAGCTCGATGATGTCGAGGAGCAAAAGTTGGTGGGGTGGCGGGGAGGGTCGTTATCGGAGTTGAAAGCGGAACTATTTATTCTCGGCAACAGGTACCGTTGACTACTGACTCATGGTAACCAACTAGCTCAGTTTGTTGACTAGATTGTGAAATGACTCAGACAGTAAAGCCAATTGCATATGAATATAATGTTGGGAATATGATAATCGTGGACGATGTATAAGAAGCTTTGCTTCTTTTGAACATTCAAGTTTGAAATTCTCAAATGACTCTTTGGTACTAGAAGTTCCGGCACGAAGTTGGCCTGACTAGCTGCCGGGATTTCGGCTTCTAGATCTTTCGTTCTATGGCCATGAATCAGACCTCAAGTCTATATGTAACAAGATATGTATTTTCAATGCAGAAATGCTAGAGTCATGGCTGTGATACAGTGCCACACAACGCCCCCAGATGCCCACTTGCCCTCAAAGAATCCGTTAAAACCCGTATGATGCTGATGCTGATGCCATAGCCATGCTTTCAACATGTCTCTTAATCTTTCTTCTCTTCGGCCTTCTCAACCTTGTCAGTCGTGTCGGGCTTCTGTGTCTTCTCAGCAAGCCCCTTGTGCGCCTGTGCCTTTTTGTGCTTGTCCCGCTTTTCTTTCAAGTAGGTCAAGCTCTTGCCTACACCGGCAGTCAGGGTGCCCTTGATGGTCTGAACGGTACTAGGCCAGCGAATTGTCTTGGAGATTGATGCCGAGACCTCTTCTTGAAGGTGGGCATCCTCTGCGATACGACGTTCAAAGGGACCCCCCTGGGGGCGTCGAACAATCTCCTGCTTTGAATCATCATTCTCCTCCATCATCTTGTTAAACTCGGCCCGGGGAATGGCAAAGCGAGCCTGGTACTGGAAGTAAAGCTTTTGTCTGAAGGATTCTGGGAGACGGCGAACCATATTTCCACGCTTGACCGGGTCCATGTCCTGCACCATCGCCAAAATGGAGTCTGGGTCGTCAATCCAATCATTCTGGCTGCACCGCGGGTCTTGGAATGTGACATTTGGAAGGTTGCTAATGAGCGGAGCGTAAAGACGTCGGAAGTGGGCCATCTGGCCAGACACAATATTTCGCACCTTGCCAGGGTCTTCTGTGGGGAGAACCATCCGCAGATCACCCATGTAGCTGATGCCTGCAATAGTGCTGTACAGCTCAAACTCACTGAACCGCTCAGGAAGCAACAACAATGCCACCCGCAAAGCAGACAGCAAGTTCACCTGGTTTGCCAATCGCACCTTGGGATGATCACGTAGAATCTTGACTGGCTTTTGTAACCGGCCGGCAAGATACAGAGTATTCCATTGTGTAAGATCCGTGCACAATGTATCCAGGTTGACCACACCATACTTGATCAGGGTTCCGTTGACGGTGATGTGGGTATTGAAATATACACCAGCGCCAAATTTATCCTGTACTTGCGAGACCACATATGAGCCCAGCGAGCCAAGGCCTGAGTAGTGATCACGGTGCTGATGAAGATTGAGATCATGCCAATGTTGTGAATATGAGACTCCAAAGATGAAGTCAATCATTTTCCCTGATCCTTGTTGCATTTTCTGAATGGCGGCCGGTGCCGATGGATGGGTTGAGCCATGGGTTGAGCCCGCGGAGGCTGCGCCAGTCTGCGTAAACACCCCTGAACCGTACGCAAACGCATACCGGATGGGTGCTCTGAATTGCCATAGAATCTGTCTTAGTGCCTCCTTGAACTCCTGGTTGATGATCATATGTTGATTGACACCGAAATCTTTAGATGGAAGCTCGGAGAAGTTGGAGATGGCTAGGTTTGGATTGTGGTCCCAGTCTGATTCGGAGAGAAGTGAGGATGTTGAGAACGAGGCAGGTGAGGGTGACCTTCCAGAGGAGACATTGTATAATAGTTGGGATGTCGAGCTACTGGTTCGGGTCGATTGGTCAAAAGGAGAGTCTGGGGTCGGGCGGGATGGGATCGAGATATAGCGGGCGGAGATGGGTATCCATGGAAGAGGTGAAAGGCAGGCACGAGACCGCCAGAGCGATCTGGTGCAAGCAATCTTAGTAGTAATCATCTAGCCAGTGTTCATCAGCATCTTGGTTCCGCCAAGGTAGAATAGTTTCGGCTTTCGGGTCCGTACGGTTGGCAGTAAAGTCAGGATTCTGAGGGCGAGAAGGAGCGGAGCACACGGCTCAAATTGATGAACGAATCAGGAATTGTCTGATGTCTGCAACATGGAGTATAAATAACAGCACTCAAGAGGCAAAAAGGAAAGAATTGACTGGGGTTTCACTAGAGGGCTCCGTCCTTCTCGGGGAACTTTCGGGTCTGACGTCGTCCGGGCTTAGGTAACAGGTCCGATCACGTGGGGTCGCGTCGCATAACAACCAAAGTAAACAGACCAAACAGAGGGTATCAACAACGACCAACGCCAACACCTCGACGTACAGAGCCGGGTTTTGACACCGGTCTGAGGGCTGACTGTTCCTCACGGTACCTCTGGAATCATGAGCTCTGTAATGGAGACCTTCGCGGCCCGTCTGGCCAGTTTCGACGCTGTGCTCAAGCTTGAAAAGCGGAGATCTTCCACGACGAAAGGCTCCAATGTGATTGCATGGCCTCACCAGAGTCCGTCGCCCGCCGAGGTATGTGTGGGCTTGCAAAGAATCTTGGAAATAGCATGACCTAATGAGATCTCACTCTGCAGTTGGCTCACGCCGGCTTTTACTACAAACCATACGAGACGAATCCGGACAACACCACATGCTTTCAGTGCAACCGAGCATTAGACGGTTGGGAAGAGGATGACAACCCAATAACAGAGCATCTCAAACACTCTCCAGACTGTGCTTGGGCGATCATGATGGACATTCAACAGGGTAGCTCCAACCCCGCCACGATCGAAGACCCGAACAGTGAGAGGATCACCCAAGCACGAATTGGAACATTTGGAACATCCTGGCCACACGACGGGAAACGAGGTTGGGTCTGCCAATCAGATAAGGTAATGCCATTATGTCCTGGCTCGATAAACCCGCTGCTCACACATACGTTAGATGGTCAAGGCAGGATGGTATTTCTGCCCCAACGAAGAGAGCGATGACTTGGCCAGCTGCGCCTATTGTAAGCTGTCGTTGGATGGATGGGAGCCCAAAGATGACCCATTGTGAGTGAATTGACCGCTCTTTCCTCTTGCCACCTAAAGAGCTAATGCCATGCCTTGCCCGTGCTAGTGACGAACACTACCGCCGCTCCCCCGATTGCTCCTTCTTTGTATTCGCACAGCTGCCTGTGAAGAAGGGTAAAGGACGGCCCAAGAAAACTCGCACTTCCAAGGCATCCTCTCGATTGTCAACTCAGTCCGTAGCTACAGTTGCATCTGAAGCGCCGGAAGCATCAGAGATGGATATCGATGAGGCACTGGACGAGAGCATGATGTCGCAAGCAACAGTCAAACCAAAGGGCGCAAAGAGGGGACCCAAGCCCAAAGGAAAGAAGAACAAGGATGATACGGATCTGCAAGGCGACAAAGATCTGGATACCAATGAGCAGTCACAATTAGAGCCAGCGAAGCCGAAACGTGCTGGACGGGGGAAGAAGCGAGCCAGTGAAGAGATGGCCAAGGATGACTTTGGCCCAGTTACTCGAGCAGAACCAGAGTCATCACTGGAGCCACCTCCTAAGCGTCGTGCTAGGGGAACACGCAGCAGCAGCGTCTCTCAAACACACGATCTAGAGTCGCAAGACCATTCCATGCTTGATACTGCTTCGGTGGACGACAACCAAGAAGAAAAGCCCAAAAAGACTCGCAAGGGATCAAAGAAGGGAACGACCACCAAGGGCCGAAAGGCGTCCGACGTGTCGATCGCGTCAAGGTCCGCATCCAAAGCTCGTATGCCACGAGACTCGGAGCTCGAGGCTGAGATAGAAGCGGGCCTTGAGATCGATGATCCCGAGCTCGTGGAGCCCGAACCGGAGCCCGAGGCCGAGCCTGATATGGAGCTTCAACACGAGCCTGAGCCAGAACCAAAGAAGACTCGTGCTTCGAAGAAGACCAAGGCGGGCAAAAAAACGAAAACAGGCGGGAAACAGCCCGAGCCGCCTCAAGAGGACGTCGTGGACTATATGGACGTCCATGAGGAGCAGCTCGAAGCCCCAACCGAGTCGGCTGTGGTTGATCTAGAAGACGATGAAGCTCCGGCTCCGAAGACCAAGTCGAGCAAAAGCTCTAAGAAGAAAGGGACAAAGAAAAGCAAAAAGCAAGAGACCGTGCAAGAGGAGGAGCGGGAGGCTGAAGACAAAGCTTTAGAATCTGAACGAGACGAGCCCGAACATCATGGTTCATTCGTGTCGGTGGAAATTATCAAACCCGAGGCGGAGTACCAGCCAGAGCCAGAAGTAGAGCAGCCGGCTGAGAAACCTGTGAAGAAGAAGTCATCGAAGAAGGAAGACAAGCCCAAGAAGTCGAAGAAGACCAAGAAGGTGGAAGCCTCCCCACCTCCGCCTGCACCTCAGCCTATTGAGGACGAGCTTGATTTCGCGTCGTCGCCCAGAGATGAAGAGGAATATGGCACACCGGATGATCTGCCTGACCAGATCCAGGTTGTCACTTCTCCACGAGTACCATCTCCAGAGCCACAGCAGATCCACGAGAGGACACCCGTGCCACCCAAAACGGCCAAGCGCTTCAGCGATATTCCCAAGGAGGAACACCTCGCTCAATCTTTAGCCGAGTCGTATGGTTCTCGAAGCAATGACCATGATCGAAGGGAATCTCAGCAAGGGCAAGCATCTAGCCGAGCTGTATCGCCGCTTCCAGTACCGCACCAGAGTACTCCATCTCTATCACCCCAATCCTCGGATGCCGAAAATCGACCTCCTTCATCGCTTCCCTCGGCGAAACGGCCAATTGTTGTTGCATCCCCCCCTAAGGAGAAGACAATCCGGACACCACTCGCAGCCAACACCCCATCGCCTTCCAAACGGAACCTGAATGCCGGATTCCCAGCGTCCGCACATCCCTGGACGCCTGTGGACATTGATGAGGTGTTGTTTGGGGAAGCCAGTGACAAGGAAAATGCCGATCTTGTCGGTCTTCTTAACGGGGCCAAGGCAGGTCTGACCAGTCCGGAGAAGAGGATGACGGTGGAGGAGTGGATCAGATGGAATGCTAAGAATGGCGAGGAACGCTTGAAGCGAGAATGCGAACGACTTGTCAGTCAGTTCGAGAAGGAAGGTGACCGAGCTATGCGGCGGCTTGAGGCTATCGAGTGCATCGACTGATTGAGCTTTCTTGCGGTGCTCTGTTATGTTAGCGAAATGATCACAGGATTGGGAATCGGCGTTTCGGAAGGCTCTACGGTTTCGGTTGTCAATATTTTTCATGAATCATATTTTTCAGTTGGCTCTCTGCCGCAATGCTGCTCAAGAAAGAAAACAAGCCTTTTGTATCAAATCACGTAAAAAAGAAGAATACTCCCCCAACTCCAAGGGTATCATAAAGTACAAAGTTGAATCGAGAATGTCCAGGATCAATCCAGTTCACACCAAAGGCCCTGCTGGTCGTCTGGCTCAGGCAATGATTCCTAACCGTCCCTCCCAGCTATCCTCCTGCTTAACATCACCACCCTTGCGACGCTTCTCATTCCGCTTGCGCCTCCTTTCCTCCCGCTCCTTCGCCTCAATCTCCTCCCTCTCCCTCAATCTTTCCCCAAGATCCAGCTGCCATGCCCTCCGTTCCTCCTCCTCCCTCACCCTCTTCCGATGAGCTAACATCCTCAACCGCATCCGTACGTCCTCCACAGTAGCCCTTGCCACCTCACCACTCTGCCCCGTCGCAATCAGATGCTGCTTGCTATTGAAATGCTCCACCAATTGAATATTATCCTTGAACGTGAGGTCGCAGTCTTCACAGTAGAATCCTGCTCCACGGCCACGCTTGCCGAGTGCGGAACCGGCGGGGACGATCGTCGTCTTGCCCACCATCGCGTCAACCTTGAGTCGCTCCTGGCGAGCGGTGGTTGCAGACAGGGACCCATAGTCGACGGGCGCGTGGTATTTCTTGCCGAGGAGTTTGGCTTCATAGCGAGCTTTGCCTTCGGCTTTGCGTTTGGCTTCTTCATCGGCGGCTTTTTTGGTGTATTCTTCTCTGTCCCAGGTTTTGCGAAACGCAGTATCTGAGGACGGAGTGCCTGTAGCGTTTGGTTTGGACATTTTTTTGGGGCGTTTGTGGGAGGTATTCAGATATTGTAGATGTCTTGAAGGTTCGACGAAGTGTAGAGCTTGAAGATCGACGACTATTAAGAGTACCAGATGGCGGGCATTAAGATTAGGTAAGCGGAGATCGTACCATGGATGCCTGAGTCCACCATCAGCACAGTTAGTGCCAGGTACTCGACTCCGCACTCCGTACAGTATCCAGAGTTCCCAATCGTCTCCTATGGATCGACATTGGACGCAATTGGGAGTGGCAGTTTCATGTTGACTCACGGCTGCAGTTTCACAGCCCTGTGCCATAGCTCATATGACCAATATAAGTCGCTGGTAGAGTGCCAGGCGACAAGATACGAGGCTGGCTAACCTAAAATGACACTCGCTCGGCAATTCGCTCCCTGATTCGCGGAGAAGCTCCTTATTATAGCTATCCCGGACTGACAGTTGTACTTATCACTCTTGATATCTCAAACAACATAAATCTTGTTGTCAGACATTGTCAACGTGGCAGTCGCTTTTCGCAGGCAACCACTTTCCCCAGGCTCCTGCTATTGTATACGTCGAAGCACGGAGTACATAAACCATGAGACAGACAGGGAGGGCCAACTCTCCGCGTTTTGAGCCTCATCCCAGACTCCGAAACCAAGCCCCGACATCATGGATTCATCCGACACCACAGAAATGGCTCCAACAACGCCAAATCTCAATCTGATGGATCTTCCATCGGAACTCCACATCCACATCGCCTCATTCCTGTCCTACCCCGATGCCCTTGCGCTAAAACACTCCTGCCGCCACTTCTACTCCATGGTCTACACGGGCGTGCATCTTAAAGTAGACTGGCTCGTCGAGCGCTTTGAGCGAAAACTCGAATGTCCCATGGAAAAATGCTCTTTCCGAACTGACGAGGCCTTTTGCAACTGGCGAATACGTCGGATTATGGAGCGACGCCGACAGCATTTAGAATGTCGGCGCGCACCTGGTGGATGCTGGGTAATCGAGGGTCAAACTTGTCACACGGATCTTGTTCCATTGTGGCTGAAGGGCCAAGGGCCGAGGAGGGTTGCAAAGTCACTGGCTGTGATGGCGCGTGAAGGTGAGTTGCTTTATTTTGGAAATGTGGATGGCTTGAGGCTGACCTAGTGTGCAATGTAAGTATTGTGGACCTGCTGTCTTGCGATGTTGCTGGAGGGGCTATGGCGTCTTATGAAAAATCAAGTTCGTTGAATGAGCTTGCGCATCTCGCGATGGCTGACGGGTGCGCCATGTTGATCGTGTCTTCTTGAGGGCAGCATTGCAACCACTCTACCTTAAGCACGCCCATTGCTGTCAAGGGACAAAGAGAAGAAATGAGCTTGTGCATTTGGGCTATTGAAACATCGCCAGCGCAATCCTATTGCTATCATATCATTAGCGATGATACCATCGAGCAACGAGTGATGCGTTCGCATCTGTTTCAGTACCCCCCTGGCATGCGACGTGGGAATATCGAGACCCCAAGACGGAGAAGCGAAGCCTCAACCAGACATCTGAGATCAAAGAGGTCTTTGTGGAGTTAGCATGGTAGTCATGTCAGATAGGTACTACTTAATGTTTAATCAAAGTTCCACGGGTTCATAGTGACCCGGGAAAGAAAGATCGAGCTAGACCTAAATAGCGCCAGAGTCGATCGCAAATCGATCAGATCGAGTGAATGCAAATGACCAAATCTTGAAACAAGAACCCCCCTCAAAATCTACATGTACATCACACAATAATAATCAGAAACGGCTCAACCTTGTTCCCTCAGATCCGGATCATCTCATCACTGACGTCACACCGACGTGCCCATAATTATTGCATACAGGACATGCATACTTGTAGTAATAGAGAGCTATATAACACTTCAACACCTCTTCCGCAATCACCTCGTCTTCAATTAATAAATATAACCATTTCATTTTCAGATCTGACCCATAAACTGCCATCATGACTACAAACGCAACCCTCAGCACCCCCACGGGCAACCAACCCGTGGACCCCTACAAGACCCAGAATGCCGAAGATCCCCCATTGGCACAGAAAGTCCAGGATCTAGTCGACTTCATCACACAGGTCAAATTCGGCATGTTGACCACCAAGCAATCCGAGGGCGACTACTTGGCGTCGCGGTGCATGGCACTCGCCGCTACTGTAAGTATCAAGCACAGTCCCGTCCCCCATCTACATCCTCCTCCATGAAAACGAGCTCTAGAGCGCTCTTCATATAACTTGGATACTAAATGGATTTCATCTACGCAGGAGCACGGCGGTATTGACCTAGTCTTTCACACAAACCTCTTCTCCGGCAAAACAATGGACCTAACAGTCCACCCGCAAGAAACAAACATGTCCTTCCTCGACCCTGTCAGCGGCGCCTGGGCCTCCATCTCCGGCACTGCGTCAATCGTGTCTGACCCTGAAACCGTATCAAAGTATTACTCGCCCCAATTAAAGGCCTGGATTGGTGATCTGGGCGATGGCGTGCACGATGGTGGCCCGACTGATCCGCGTATCGGTGTGATCAAGTTGGAGGCAAAGTTGGCTACGCATGTTGCTGCGAAGAAGGGAATCTTGGGTCGTGCGGTTGATACGGTCAAGGGGGCGGTGAAGGGCGAGGTACCGAGTATCAATAGCATTCGGGAGTTGACGATGGCAGAGTTGGCAGAGTGTAAGTTTTCCCTTTCATGGGGGTTGATACTTGGTTGAGGGAGAAATGTACTAATGAGGATTATTGTTGCAGGGCGTCGAACTCATCAGACCTAGATCTGGAGCTCTTATTCTGCTTGCCATTTTACTCACTAGGTAGCGGTGGGAAGTAGTCACTGCCGAGTGGAACTTGATTATTGATATACAATAGAAGAATCGAGATTGAAACTCGACGGGCATGATGAATTATGTATTAGTAAAGCGCGATACAATGTCTCACATTGTAGGATCCCATCGCAATCTCGATTAAGCTTTTACAAGCTGCTCTCTCTTCCTTCCGATTGAAAGTAGAAACTGATGATTACACCGTATAAGAAGTGAAGCAAAACCAAGGGAAAATAGTCATTAAAGAAGAAACTTCAGACGAGGTACTAAGTATTAAGGAGGAGGGCAGACCTCCAGAAGAAACATATGGCCCAGCCTAAAAGCTACCAGGCAAATAAAAAAACCAGAGATGCAAAAAGGACAGACGAAATTCGCAAAATCCAAGCCGCCCAAACGAGACCGTGGGTATCAACCGCATTGCCAGAAACTCCCGCGCCGAGCATGCTCAAATCGAAGCAAGAAACAACGCAGCAACCCCGATTAGATCTAGATGAGTTAAGTTAGAACAACCGTATGTATGTAATCAAGGGAGAACGGCACTTACCAGCTGCAGAGGCAACCTCGCAGGCACCCGTCCATTGTGCAGCAGCATCGCAATGGCCTTTTGAGGGGAAGCCTGGAGTTTCCGATACGCCTCACGAATGTGTCGAGGCTCGATGGGGGTGCGCCCCTCCTCCGGCGGGTCGAACAGACCGGTCTCCCGCTTGCGCTTCTTATTGTTGGTGTCGGCGCCGCCGCGGTTCTTCTCGTGGTCTTCTCGCTCCTTAACCTTGAGCGCCTTCTCCGTGAGGGTTTGGACAATCTCAAAGGTCAAGAAGCCAAGAATGTCTACAATGTCGTCGTTGGGCTTGGACTCGGTGACGATCCCAAAGCCCGCCCACTCGCGAAACCGCTTGCTCTTACGGTAGGTAAAGGAGGCCTGGCGACACTCCGACCAGAAGACGTACTCCTCCTTCGTCATGTTCTTGGTGCGCTCATCGGCTGCGGCGAGGCGCTGAAGGGTCGCATAGTTCTGCTCCTCTTCCTCCTCGTCCTCCTCGTCGTCGCGCTCGGGCACCTGGACCGAGAAAAAGCTGTTGACGTCCCAAGCAAGGCCCACTTTAGCCCGCTTGTTCTTGGGTTTCGAGGCAACGTCCGAAGGACCCGCAACGACACCAGCCGCATCGTCGGCGGCGGCGAAGTCAGCCGCATCGGCACCTCCCTTGTCTTCGGAGTCCTTCACGTTCTTGCGGACGTCCTTCCAAGACAAGAACGTGCGTAGACGTGAGACCTTGGCCTTGTCGTGGCGGATGAGGAAAATCAGGTCATCCGTTGAGATGGCGCGCGAGCCACGCCGGGATGCCAGTTGCGTGCCACGAGTGAGCTGTATGATACGTTAGATCTAAAGAGATATCATGGTTATAGGTGAAAGGTGGGAAAACATACGATTTCGAGGACCTGCTCACGCGTGATGTCTTCAATCACAGTGGTTGTCTCAACAGAGGGCTCGGCGGTCTCACCAGAGACGAACATCATCTTAAACCAGTTAGTACGCAGAAGCTTTGGAGTAAACTTGTAGTTGAAAAGAGCCTTGGTCGGGTGGCGGTGAATGGGTTCTGCCACCTCGGTCAACTGGGTCATCTCGCCGTCGGCGTCATGATATGCGTCCAATGTGTCATCACGGTCATCATCCGAGCAGGGCTGCCAGGCCGTGTTTCCGGCCCGAGGAAAGCAGAAGGCGTTAGTCTTGTAGTGACCGTCATAGAAACTCGACGTATCACTATCGTCAGCAGCCCGGTCTATGAGCAGTGACTGCCGTATAAGGACTGGAAGCTGCAGACGGGGTGTTGTGGTGGGAGTTACAACGGAAGCGCTGGCAGGAGTAGGATTGCCTGGGCCATGGGATATAGTCTCGCGAACATTATCGCTCACATCTTGATAGCCAATCGGGGGAGCTGGGAGCGGGGTTGGGTTTCCCGCCGGCTCGTCAGAGCTACTGGAGTCATCTTGCAGGATGAGACCTCCAAAGCGTCTGATCTGGACAGGCATATCCTCATCCTCGGAAGAGGGGGCGCGTACAACCTCTCCATTCAAGATGGTTTTCGGCATTTCGAAAGTGATACACTTGATATTTCAGAAAAGGACTTGATCGCGCACTAATGATGGCCGGGGAAGAAGACGCTTGGAGACAGAGATAGTGGGCTGGACAAGTCTCGATGCCTTTGAGAGAGGTCGATTCGGTAGATGCTCGAGAGGATATGAGAGTAGCGATGTGATAAGATGATGCGAAAGCGGGAGAAGCGAAAGTCAAACGAGCCACGAACTCAAAGCGAAGCAACCAGTCTGGCAAGGATGTCAAGACAGATGCTCATGAGGAGTTCAAGATAGAGTATGGCTTGGAAGTTGACTTTTCTATAGAAGTTTGGCTTTGAAGCTCCGGTCTCGTAAAAGACATGCGAGAGAAGAAGGTCGATGCGGTGGGAGAAAGCGAAGGGAAGAAGGTGGTGGAAGAGACCGGCCGTTGATTTTGGTCTCCATGTGCGCCGTCTTTGGCGCCAAACCATACGCAGTGATGCGTCGGGATTGGGAAGGTACCCCTTGGAACCTCTCACTGGATCTTGAATTTCCAGCTTGTGCGGCAAGCAGCTCGAGCGACAACCAGCCTGATATGCGCGTGGCCCTGAATTCAGGCATGGCCTTTTGACGACATTCGTGACGATGACCGAGATTGAGACGAGGCGAGACGAGACAGAGACACGAGTATTGCAGAATGAGACGACACAAAAGCAAGACCAGGACCTTACCAAGCACAATTGGGGATGGGGTTGACGCTCACCTGCTGGATTTCCTGCCGATACTTGGGTTGACGATCGGAGCTCATCTTGACAGCTCCGCGCGTATGACGCGCTCCAAAAGTTGATGGATGTGTATAAATATGGGGATCGAAAAGTAGTGGGAGTTGCAAAGAGGCTGTCGATACAGTGTGAGCAGCAACAGTCACAGCTTGTTTGTGGATTGGGTTGATGAAGACGAAGACGAGAGTGGAAGCGGAAGAGAGACCTGGGGAGTCGATAAGAGACAGACGGCCGCTATCGATAACGGAAAAACGGAGAATCCCGCCAAAAGGCGGGCTGCTAGCGCCGAATTCTGCCGCGGGGCATGCAATTTATTCCATCACTCCTCTAGCTCACCAATTCGAACAGTATTGAATTGAACACGCAATTGCACTTGAGGGGCTATCATGTTGCACCTTGTGGGACTGGGTCTTGCTGATGAGAAGGACATCACTGTCCGGGGGTTGGAGATTGTTAAAAAGGCTGAACGGGTGTATCTAGAGGCATATACGGCTATCTTGCTGGTGGACAAGGAGAAGCTTGTGAGTGATGTGCATAAATTTTTGGAGCTTTCTGATCCTTCTGAAACCGAGAAAGCATCGCGTGCGACCGCTCATTTTAATGGTGTCACTAATCATGTTTTGGCCTTAGTAGGAAGCGTTCTATGGTCGCCCAGTTATCGAGGCTGACCGTGAACTTGTGGAAACCGGCAGCGATGAGATCCTTGCTGGGGCTGACAAGGCAGATGTTGCCTTCCTAGTTGTTGGTGATCCATTTGGGTATGTTTTATAGACCACCCTAAAGCTCGACACATACAATCAATTTCCTTTCCCCCCAAACACTACCTAGAAGGGTATACTAATACCAATCCCAGCGCAACAACCCATACCGATCTTGTCCTCCGTGCACGCGAGCTCAACATCCCTACGAATGTCGTCCCCAACGCCTCCATCATGTCCGGCATTGGCTGCACAGGCCTTCAGCTCTACAACTTCGGCCAAACAGTTAGCATGGTCTTCTTCACGGATAATTGGAAGCCCTCCTCTTTCTATGACAAAGTGCGCGAGAACGTGCAAATCGGCCTACATACGCTCGTCCTGCTCGACATCAAAGTCAAAGAACAGTCCATGGAGAATCTCGCCCGTGGACGTCGCATTTTCGAGCCCCCACGTTACATGACCGTCGCGCAGTGCGCTGCCCAGATGCTCGAGACTGAGGAGACTCGCCAGGAGGGTGTTTACACAGCTGATAGTCTGGCTATTGGAGCGGCTAGAGTGGGCGCGCCGGATCAGAAACTTGTTGTTGGTACTTTGAAGGAGTTGAGTACAGTGGAGATGGGCGCTCCGCTGCACAGTCTTGTGTTGTTGGGTCGGAGGACACATGATCTGGAGAGGGATTACATTCGGCAGTTTGCTGTGAATGAGGAGACTTTTGATGCTAGTTATGCGAAGGGATATGGTGCTTCTTCGTAAAGGGGAACATGTCTTATGTTGAGCTGAATTTTAAAATATCGAGGAGTTGTGGAATGAAATGAATTGGAAATTGCTTAGTTCAGTCCTTGTTCTGAAGATTTACTCACAGCTCATATGGGATGACATACTCATAAGCATACAAGACCCACTAACTGCACAGATGCACTGTAAATGGTCTATTGTATGGAAAAATATCACCAAGGGGCTAAGGTCCCGGGACAGACAGTCTCTATCAAGACAGATCTCATCATACAGGCTTACAGAAATTGAGACAGACCAGCTTTCAGATCTAGTTTCTATACTCCAGATTCATTCCAAGTGACCAATGCTAAAACCAATGTGCGCGGTGGAACTAGAAAGGAGAGCGCGGTAGGTAACGTGCATAACAAACATAAACGCCACGCAGACATCAGACGCAAATGATGCAAATGCCCCGATCGATGGAAATGCAAAAAGAGATGGTATCCAGAAAAGACTGACAAAAAAAAATCCAAACGAGAGATGCACATAGAAAATGATAGAAGAGAGAACAGCTCGATGGGTGAATCGAGATTTCTCTTCTTTTCGCCCATCTTCTTTGCAGGCTTGGCCAAAGACCTACCACAGAGAAGAGGATGTTGATGTTCATGTGGATACCCATCATCCAAGAAACAAGGACCACCGAAAATCGCCAAAAATGAAAAAATCCCCCCACCAGACCAGACCAACTCCGAATGACATGCAAAATAAGTCCCGAGCAATTTACAGTTTCAACCAGAGAGTAAACAAGAGAACCACGAGTCACATCAATACCACTGCCTAGTGGCCCTGGTCAAAGTCATCCTCCTCACCTGGAAGCAGGATCTCATGACCAGAGCCCTCATATACAAAGATGGCAGCTACACAGCCGAACACGGAGACAAGAGCGATCAGCCACCATGCGAAACCAATCATACCGATATCCAATCCATATCCGTACCAGGCACCCGAGAAGATGGGACCGATGGTTCGGAAGGCAGATGAAACAGACTGGCCAATGCCGTGGATGGTGCCCAGTACTGACGGGTGTGGGGAGCAGTTGTTGAGTAGGATGATGGAGGTGGGGAGAGTGAAGGTGCGGGCGGTGACCTGCAGGAAGAGCACGATGATGATCCAGAACCAGACCCAGGGCCCGTTGGCTTGGCCGGGAGGTGGGATTGTCGATGGTGCGAGTGACATGTAGGGAGCCAGGGCGTAAGCGAGCGGGAAAAGAGTGAGGAAGTACTGGTAACTCTTGGCCGTACCTAGACGGCCGTTGATGGAGGGGTAGATGGTGAATTGGAGGAACATTCCGATAATGCCGAGGATAGCGGTTGCGAAGCCGACGCTCTGCGGGAGCATACCCAGGCCACCAGTGAAGATGAAGGGCAAGCTCCGGGCGGGGCTAGCTGGGTCATTGGGGTCGTAGCGGGGAGTTGACAGGAAGAGGAGCCATAAGTTGTTGAAGGCACTGAATTGGGAAGTTAGCTCGGTTTTGGGAAGTCATCAAAGGTTGTAGTAGATTCTTACCCCATTTGGAAATCAAAGAACGCCTGGGCTCCGAGTGTACACAGAACGTTCTTCGTCCAAATCCTGCGGAATGGCAGGGTGCGCTTGAGACGAACAGGCTTGGAAGCCTTCTCCTCAAGCTCATAGCTCTCAGATTGGTCCATCTGTCGACCAAGCAAAGGACCATCCTCGTCGTAATCACGGAAGGGAAGTTTCGAGTAAATGGGCGAAGAGGTTCCCAGAACCGATTTCACACCGCGAGCAAAGAGCTTCATAGCCAAGGAGCCCAGACCAGGCTTACCCTTGCAAGAAAGCAAAGTCTGTCAGAGAATGGCTTGTCAGTGTCCTCCATATCAATATCGAGACCAAGAATTCGTACCTCTTCCAGGCCATAGCCAACCAGGGCTGCACAAGTGGAAAGGAAGCAGAAGTTTGCCAGCATCGGCAGGGCGTACGGGTACTTCTCCAGCCACTGCACGCCATTTTCGCCGCCAAATGACGAGTTGGGCCCGAATAGACGGGGGTAACTCTTGACCGGGTCCGCCAACATACCACCCATAACTAAACCAAAAAGAGTCAGCGAAAACTTGAGAAGATTGCATTACGGAGAAAACCTACCAGGACCGAACAACGAGGCAATATTGAACCCAATCGGCAAAATCAAAAAAGCCCGCGAATGATACTTCTTCTCCTTGACATTCTCCGCAATCATCGTCCGAATAATCCCAACAGTCCCATTAATCGCACCACCAAACGAGCGCCAAAACACGGCCTGCGCAAACGACGTTGCAAAGGCAACCCCCAAGCACGAGACAGCTGTCCCTATCAAGCCGACCAGCAGCACAAAGCGACGCCCGCCCCATTCCGCATCCGCAACCCGACCCCAAGGAATCGCCGTCGCAAACTGGGCCGCGGTAAAAGCGCCCTGGAGAATACCCGCCTGGGTCGCTACGTCCGAGTCGGACAGGTTCTCGTCAAACGACTTGAGCTGGTAGAACATGTAAGCCTGCAGCGAGGCGATCTGGAGGAAATCGAAGACCCGGCATAGACCGAGTAGGGTCAGTTGGCCCTTTCGCGGCAGCGACATCCACGTCACCGGGGCCGGGCGCGGCGTCACGGGGACGGGTAGGGTATGGGCGGCGTTTAGTTCGGACTCATGGAGAGCCAACGCATGGGGAGTGCCGTGCGATTGGGAGCGACTGCGCACATGTTGGCTCTTGCGATCCCCGAGATCGGTATCCATTGAGGTATTTCGGAGCATGTCGAGGGCATTGGAGCCGTGGTGGACGCGAGGAGAGTCTGGGGAGGAGGGGCCCTCTTCGACACCGGCGAGGGAGAGATTGGACTCTCGGCGACGTCGTGATGGTTGTGGTAATGGAGAGGAGGGCTCGCCGGGGCCGGAGGTGGAGGAATTTAGATGGTGATAACCACTCGACCAGGATGTCGTACGCGCGTGGCGGGCATTATTCGGTTTTTGGTTTTGCTGGGACCGGGCAGGCATGGGGGGAAAGGAATGTTGTATATGTAAGCCTGGGTAAGGAACTTTGGGGCCGTGGTCCCAAGGATTACCGCCGATGGAGCCCCGGACGCAGGTGCTGCTTAGGGCGGTTGGCCTTGAACTGGAGACCAGAGACACAGAGAGAGAGAGAGGGCGGGGCAATCAACGACGACAGGTTGCGATACCTTCTAGGTTTCACGTAATTTTTCCTCGTTTTCGTTTTCAGCTCCTGCAGGTAGTCTCTGGTTTCTTTTTTAAGACTCTCTCTTCCTTTGGATTGGTCTGTTAACCTTGGTCTGGTCAAAGTCACCGGAATGATCGAGAAATGGAGCAAATTAGAAAAGAGTGAAGAAGATGAGGAGAAACAATACTAAGTTTTGGGATCTCAAGGAAAGAAATAATTGGATCTTCTCTCCTTTTTTCCTATTTCCTACAATTCTTCTTGGCTTCTCATAATTTCATTAAAATGTTGCGCCGTATGAAATCACTTTACGGCCTTGTCAACTCGGACCACGATAAGGGATTTGAGGGGCCCGGTCCACTTGTCGGGACTTGGGAAAGAAGGACTAGACTGCACTGGATGAATGGAATGCCCGGAATCATGTCACTTGCTCTCCCTACCGAGTTACAGTACGAACAGTACGTAGTTAGTATGATGAACCACATTACGTATGGGGGCAAGTCCTTGGGCCAAAGGGGGAGTTTAAAAAACACTGTTCCGGACTCACGAGTTCGTCACAGCAAGACAGTTGTGTACATAGATTGAATGCTTGTTGGTATTCTAATTGTATACTCTTACGGTGTGTGGAGTCCTCCATTTACTATCTTCCTATGTACTACAATCCCAACTCATCCCGCTATCCCTCTATATCCTCCTCTCTGCTTCCCTCTTTTCCGCCCTCGTATCTCGTACCTAACCAGGTAATAGGCAATTTCTCTCTCTGCACAATTACAGTCGCTTGACAGATCGATACCGACGACAAGGGCTTGCGACGACAGGATCCACCCGCCCTACCTAGTCCCGTTATCCTCCCCGCCCGGACCCATGACTCGCCAGCTTCACCCGCGCGACCTCTAACGAGGCGGTCTTGGCAGGAGACCATCCAGGAACCACGATGGAAAAGGACGAAGACCAACCCTGATTTAACAAGTGAGAGCGGGGCGGGGCTTTTATTCTCGGTAATTTTCTCTCGTACTTCTGGAAGATCTTTTGGACCATTTCCCCACTTGGAGAACAAGGAAAAATTGGAGACGGGAAATTAAAATTACCACTAACCTGGTGAGGACAGTGACAGTCGAACGTATTAATACTGTAAATTGTAATATATACGGCAGGTAAAGTACAGGGAGTCAAGGCGCAGCAATTTGACTGTCTACTGATTAGCGTCGCCTGGGGTAAAGTAGTCGAATGCATCGCATATTTCTCCGTACAAGTTGCAACAAAACGTCTCGATTGCGTGGGATCTACGGAGGAGCCTGATCTCCTTGGAATCAGGGACCCAGCCACAAATGCCACATCAGCTCAGTAGACGGATAAGAGGGGAACCATAGCTTCCAGAAGCAAAATTTACAGCTCCGATTGATCGCCCAAAGCGCCTCCATGCAGTGCTTTACGTATGCCTGCGGCTGATGGATGACCGGGTCACCGTGTTGAGATGGCACATTGGTGGCTGACGCCTGAGCACTCGACAGAGTCGACCAGAGTAATAGCAGAGCGAGGAGTACAAATTGTTACTTGCAGGTAGACCCTATTACTGCTCTGACCTGTCTACGTGCCGGAATATTGCGTATTTCACAAGTCTCACAAGGGAAATGAAAATGATCTTCATCAAACTCATAGAGTTTCGGCCAGCTGCTGCACTGACGGTGCTGGTGTGAAACTGTTCGTTTCAGATTCTATCACGGTAGGATTGGTCAATGTGTCAGCTACATTAAATCGAATACATCACTCATTGACTACAGAGTGTATAAGCCAAGTCTTCAGAACTGTTGAAGGTCGTCACCTGACGATCATCATGAAGCATAAGGCAAGAACACAAAATGTCACCCTACGAGGCAAAGCCAAGACTCGTCCCAAGCATGATACCCCGATGATAGACAGGGATGAAGGAACCCTCATTCATTACTCTGTAGAGTGAGTAGATCCGTGAAATCATCGGTACATCTTTAGTAGTACGCGGTACTCCGCTGCCTCTCTAAAAGACACCTACAGCTGGACCAGGTCAACAACTCCTCTGAATAGCCCGTGCCAACTATAGAAGTTGAGATTCCCACAAAGCCTATGACATCTTTTTCAACTACAGCGTTCTCTCTGACCCAAAAGCTTGATTTTGCTCTCTGTGAACTTTATCCACAGCCTGATGCTGGGTTGGGTCGCTGATCTTCAAGTCCACCACCGCAAACTAGATTTGCAACACCAGCCAGCCTTCTCACCACATCAAGTAGGTAGATCCCAGTTTCTCATCGGAACACCAGTGGCACCATGACAAGGCTTGCAGATCCTGAGCGCTATTCTCGTACACATGCCCCAAGGCCAAAGCCAAAAGCCAAAGCGGTTGATGCCGACGGAGGGGGTGGACGCGTATGTTGCACGTAATAGACTGGAAGGTGAATCCAATGGGATCATGGGAGGGAGGACACGAGTGTGAATGAATGCCGGGTAGCTCGGCTTGAAGCAGTGGCCATGTGAGGTCGACGGGTACGAATCGTCAGGTTCGCTCGGGTATTCGTATTTCTGTATAATTTACAGTAATAATAGTCCACAAAATGAAAAATGACTCCGTATGGACCCAAGACATATAACCTTTACAGGATGATCAAAGTACTAGAAAAGTAATGAAGGTAGACAGGGCTCAGCTCTACAAGAGTGGATCAAAGAGAAGAACGAAAATAGTGTCAAGTTATGTAGATTTGAAGACAGGGAGAAACAGGGTCCGAGAAGGAGGACTCTGACTGTGTTTACTCTGTCCGCTCGCGTCCTGATGTACTGCGATCAGCGAGCGGGAAATAATGCGTCTCTTCGTCTGCTATCCACCGACGCCAGTTCCACCAAGGGAGATCTGGTGTCCGTGCTGGTGGACCTTTCCGCTCGGTCATACCGTTCAGCGGCTCGGATGACTCGTGGTCGTCCGACGGATCCAGCCGTTGCCGTCGAAGATGATATCGATAGCCGAAGTAGACACCGGCAAGAAGGGGAAAGAGGATTGCAATGGTAATGCCCCACACGCGTAGCCCTAGTGAAAATGTGAGTAAATGGATCTTGGTGGAGTTCAAAGTGATGATGAGAGGTCCTTACGTCCAGACTGTCGTTGATTATGGTAGGACAGAGCACCTGAATTCGAGCCCGAGTTGTCGTGAGGGAAGCCCGAGGGATAAGTCCAGATAGCACCGTCATTTTCAGGATCAACCCATGGCACAGTATTCACGCCTGCTGGAGGAATAAATGGCTCAGCCGCCTCCTCGCCGGGGAAGCCATAACCCGGAGCATCCAGACATGTCTCGTCCAGACAGAACTCGCGAAGCTCCGATGATGGAACAAAGGTATATTTAATCTCCGATGTGCCAAGCACGAGTCCATCCACAGCGATCGCTTCCGCTCGTGTCCAGAGGTAGAATGTAGGATTCGTGTACTCCGTCTCGAAACCGGTCTTGGGAATTTCGTCCAGCAAGACCCAAGGGCCAGTCATGTTGTGGGAGCCGAAAAAGCGCCATGTCTTTACGCGAGTAGCGCCATTCCAGCTCACGTAGAGACTTGTGGGTGAGAACGGTTTCGAGGTGCGGGAGTACGACCAGAGGGCAGGCGAGTCGGTAGGATTACCCTCCCACTCGAACTTTTGTGCGCGGTAATTCATCACGGTATCTTGCGCAAAGGAAGCCCAGAGTACCAAGTTGCCAGCCGAGTCGTGCTCTGACACGTAGGGGTTGTTTCCCCATCCAATGAAGACATTATTGTTCGGCAAAACCTGCAGATTGCCCTGGCTGGAGCTGACCAGATCAGAGATTGCAGGAGCATAATCATGGATCTGCGTAGCCGTATTTGCTATGTGGTCGATTATGATGATCATGCCAGATGAGTAGGGATGTGTTTGGTTGAACCCATTATACCCATTATTATAAAGAGAGATGACCGAATGGGTGGCATTCTCAAATAGCCACCGCGCATCGTGTTGCTGCGAGAAGCTAAAGTTGATATTGCGGAAAGTCGGGTCCGCCCCATGCAGTCGCCAGACAACGGAACCATCCTTGCCAGAAATTTTATAGATGGCGCACGTATGCCGGGAGGAGATAAGATAGTCGCCATCTCTGTTTTTATCAATCGAGTTGATATGAAAGTAGTCCCAGGGCTCGTGTACGTTCAATCCAGTGCCGGAGGTATCGGTGTGTGACGGCCATGTATAACTCATGGATGGGTCGACGTGATCCAAAGAGCGCCACTCAAACAACACTTTACTCGTCTCAACATCGACTTCCTGAAAGACACTCTCCATCACCCACCCCACACCAGTCTTGATATTCCACGGAGTCATATCGAATTGGCGCTGCTGGTAGACGGTCATGAGCGCGGTCTTGCCGTCATTGATCGGCAGAAATTCGTGCATATCGCTCGATGCCATGCCTCCGCCGGGCTGCACCGATCGTACAATGCGGTAGGAGTTGTCCAAAATGACTCCATGTCCGCGACAGTAGCCCTTTTGCTGGTTTCCCTGGAAAAAACATAGATGGTCGGCCCCCTTATACTTGCACACATGCATGCCATGGGCATTGCCCGGCCCTGAAGCACCCCACCCACTCCAAACCAATTCCTATTGCGAATAATTTCCATCAGTCTCTGTCCAATGCGCCGAGAGCGCCCTTCCACGATTTCAAGCATACCCCAGTATTATCGAAAATATAGGGCCCCGGATTTTGGGCATCGTAAGGCGTGATAAAGATATAACCCGGCGCAAGCTTGTCTGGCTCGGATCGTTCGATATGGAAAACGGGGGGATAGATGTCTGGTCGCTGCGGAGTAAAACGGAGGTGATTAGATAGGACGAGACGAAAAGCTGCGGCGCGAACATCTAACTCGACAATTGGTTTGATCAACAGGAATGATTACATACCGATTTGAAGAAAGCGACCTCCTCGGCGGCCGTGTGGTGCAGCGCGCATAACAGCAGGCCGATGAGGAGCGCGAGGGAGGGACCCGTCCCCAAGGCGAAGATAGTGGCGATCATGGACCCTCCTTTACATCACTCCCACGGCGAGTACAATCGAGGAAGCGCAAGATTTCCGCGCGGTCAGAAGGAAGGGGGTCGGCCGTGGAGGAGAAGCTGGTGTCGAGCATGCAAGGAGAATCGAAGCCAAGAAGAAAACACAAGCATCACGGGAAATAGCTCTTCGGGGATCGCCAGAGGAGGGGGAAGAAAGGTTACGAGTACATGGTCCACTTTTGTTACTCTCTGGGCGTCTCTTTTCCTCTTCAGAGACCGATCGCCCAGCCTGCCAGGCCTTCCAGTCCCATGCCGCTAGGAGCGGAGACTTGCAGGGGGGTGGAGTGACGTGGGCATCTTCACGGATACTCATTGGCAGAGTCAAATCCAAGCGGCCGATTTAAGACGCCGCGTCAAGTGCTTAGCTCAATGCCAGCCACTGCCAAGAAAGAAACCGGCAGATCAGATTGCGGGGGTCGGCTGGATGGTCGAACTTTTGAAGACTGCTATAGTCATGGTGTATGGACCACGAACGCCCTCGTATCATTCTCATCGAGTGGTTCATCAGATACGAGATACAACAAAATGACAGTTCATTCAATGATTGCGGCAAGATTGAGCTGCCGACTGAATAGAGGCCTGGTCCTGTATTGTGGTACGGTAATGGTAATTCGGCCTGGCGCAGGCCACGTCATGCCCGTGCAAAGCGGACGTGTTGACTCGGGTGTCCGGTTGACAAGTCTAGTGCACATTACACAACATCAACAAGTACTCGAGCAGAGTAAAGTTGACCCAATCTGAATGCTATGTGATGAGATCCGACGAGTCAATCATCCCCTGCAAGTCAAAATCTCTTCCGACAAAGTCTTACTTTCCAGCCTCGAAAATCAATTCTTGAGGTCCAGTCCCAATGTGGACATGAACCACGTGTATGTGGCTAATGACCCAAATGGGCCGCGGACGATGTACTTGGCTCACATCGCCAAGCCGATGGATGATGCAGCCACATACGCCACAACGCAGTGAGGTTCCCCCGATCCTTCGTGTTGTACGCGCGGACTTCGTTCTTGCGTACGTCTTTGATCTCATAGCGCCGTTACGTGAGCCGCCGCCCTGCGAACTATCTTGAAAAGTGTATCCATCCACTCGGTAGGGCGTTAAATGGACGAGTAGATGAATTATCGCGTGCAAAATTAATTTTCATACCGTAACGAGGTGTTTTTTCTCGTAATTTTGCACCCTCCGAGCAATTCAGTTTATCAGATCGCCCGCCGTAAGCATCCCCAAATCCAAGGGTCATCGACCCTTAACCCCGGCAGAGTAATCCAAGTCGAACTACCTTCTCAAGTCCAAGCTCAAGTCCAAGCACATGCACATGCAGTATCTACTTTATCACAATCCAGTCACCGTTTCCAGGCCTTGCACCCAAAATTACGATACACAAAAGTACATAGATAAGACATGTCCTCTCCATCAAGAATAGCACAAACAAAAGCCCACCAACACAATGCAACTAAGACTTATCATCTACAAATTGATGAATCTATTTTATGCAACTCAGCCATTGACTGCGTAATTCGGCCTTAATCTCACGTCTAGTCCAGGTCTCACCCTACAGCCTTGAACCCCAGTACGCAAGCTGACTACGTATTCCCGCCACACACGTGTCCCAATTAGGCAGTTCCTTGGAAGAGAAGATGACAACGGGGCAGGGGCTCGGCGGAATTACAGAGAGTAGAAGAGAATACTACCACCGTATGGCAAAGTAATTTACGGAGCACTTTGTAGCTGCCTGGTAGGGCTTTGGCGCCGTGGGATGACCTGCCAAGACCCTAGCTCGGCCAAGCAAATCTCCTGGTGCGTGGGCCACTGGTCGTAGGTAGTCGTACGAGTACGAGGGGCGCGTAACCCCTGAAAATGGGATGTACTGCTCTGTCGGGTACTTTCCCGTTGCTCCGCTGTGTTCTTGCTTGGCTGCTGATGTGATGGGTGAGATGGAGGAGTTGGGAAGGGGATTGAAGTCCCTCATCCCTGGAATTGGCATTTTGCGTTTCACTACTGACATGTGTGCTCTAAAAATATCTTATCACCTTGATCAGCGAATTCAATGACCGATATACATCCTCTGTATTATTCACTTTGATTCACTTGAACCCCCTCCATATTCCATGTGCGCCTGAGGAGAATCAAGGTTAGCTAAGACTTGGTGAGGCCTTTTTCGGCTATACAACAGGTTCACCCCTTGCTCCCATCAGAATGTCCGATGATGAAATTGTGTTGCTGGGAAGAACCCTCCCTTGAAATCCGACGTCATGGCATACTGTACCTCCATTCCTTCCGGTCAATTCCAAAATAGCATCCTGGATCACACCGCCAAGAGAACTTCCAAGTATCCCAGGAATGACAGGACAGAGGACTCGGGAATAGGGATTCCACAGCATTGGATGAGAAGCATTGATCATGATGTGATTTGATTTACTATGATATGATATGTACCAATCAAACAGAAAATTACCTGCGATAAAAACGACCACCCCTTAAATGAGTGGTCACCGTAGAGACAATAATGTGGGGGAATATTGAAGAAACCGATGCACAAAAGAGAAAACCATGCCAAAAGTTGATGGAGAGCGAAAAAAGGACATGACCACGGAACCTCTTTGATTCCATGTCCCAGGGGGGGAAGAGTGCCTGCACTTCCTGGGCCGAATCAAGAGAAAAGAATGCCAGAGAAAGGAAAATGTATAGATGCAAGGGAGCTTCTCTTTTGTTTTTCCCGCTCATTGCGCCTTTTTTATGTTTCTTACTTTGATGATTTTACCGGGAGAAGCGCTTGAAGGCCATGGTAGCAGCGAAGCCAGTAGCCAGGAGGGCACCACCCATCGTAACAGCCTGTAGAGCGACGTTCATCATCTGGTGGCGGTTGCGAGTGCTGCAGCGCTTGTAGAAGTCGGCCATGTCGTTACCTCGGGGGAAAGGTGTATCAGGGATCTCCTCCTCGAGGAACTCGCACAACGGAGCCCAGCCATCATTGATGTTGTACTCCAACAGACGGTCTGCGGGCACCAGGCTGCGGACCTCGGCGACGTGTTCATTATAAACCTGCTTGCCCTTGCCGGGGAAGTCTCCCCGGAAGAAAGTCTCGAAGAATTTGTTGAGCATGGGGTAGTACATGCTCGCAGCCCAGCTGAAGTGGGAGACAAACTTGTGCTCGGGGTCACTGACACGCCAGTGGACGGTCTTCATGACGGAGGCGTGCCATGGGTCGACATCACGGGTGGTCAGAATGACCTTGGCATTCGGGTAGGCTTCAATCAACTCCTTCGCAAACGCGCAGGCCGGCCAGTCGCACACGGCCTGGCAGTCGCCCAGCAGCTGGTCCCATTCCTTGCGGCCGAATTCGCCCACACCGTTGTACTTGGCGTTCAGGGCATCGTGCCACATGAGGCAGTCGGGCGGGTTCTCAACACTGGCGCACATCATGTGGTAGCACTTGGTGTATCCTAAGCGCTCGAGTGCTTTGCGAAGGGCTGTATTGTAGGGATTGGAGTCAACAATAAGGACTTTCGGATGTACTGCAATTGGTATTACTCACAGGCAGTGCCAGTACGGCCAACACCGAGGGCCAGCACCTTCATAGGCACTGTCCGGTGGCATTTACGACGGTCAATGCATGTGTCGCTGGTGAAGATATCGGTTAAAGGCTGAGGAGCCAGGTTATCGGAGAGCATGAGCGACATGATGGTTGATTGCAAGTTAAACTCAAGATATGATAAGGGAATCAAAGGTAGGAGAAGAAGAGTCGAAAGAAGGAATTCCAGGCGGAAGGAGTGGATTAAAAAAGAATTAAACGACAGGACAAGACTTTAGAAGAAGTCTAGAAGGGGGCGGGGGGGTTGATATGGTTGACAAGGGGTGGAGTGGAGGAGAGGGGATAGAAAAGCAAAAGGGAAAACTAGTAAAATAATATTCAAGAGCCTTTAAGCTGATCTCCCAAAGGAACGATTGAGAGCGATTGAAAGTGGGAATCTGTCAGAGCCGCACGGCCAACCAGAATGAAGCGTAGCGCGTTCACGGATTGCAAGGGCATTTGCCTCCGCGAGTGGCGAGTGTCCACTCGCTCTGCGGGCTGCAGGCTTGGCCTCTTGCCTGTCAATCTGTCAATCATTTCCCCTTCGTTCTCGTAATCTTTACCATTTTTCGGGCGGAAACTGCCCTGGCTCTTTCTTCTCGGTTTCAGCCTCGATAGACGCGCAATGTCGTCGACGTTGACGCTGCAGAGCATCACCATGAATTCGTCCTGTCATCGCAGAATTGTGTACCATACTAAGCGATACGAAAATAGCTGGCGGCCAAAATGCAACCACGTTCTCGAGATTGGCGTAAAGCGCAAGACGTCACAGGCTGACGCAGGGAGGGGAGTCGGGGATAGTCAGGGGTTGTGGAGATCCCGTTTATCTTTCTGTTTCGTAAGTGTCATGAGTCCGTCAAAACAGGTCGGTAATTACCCATACCGACTCTCCATTTCCCCGTCTGGTGTTCGCGGTCACTACAATACTCGTACAATACATCAGTACATCAGTCGCCTAGCCTCCTATCAGACCTGCCAAGCCCCAAACGCCGCGTAGACCCCCATCGCAAGTCCACATCCAGAGAGTCCAGTCCAAGTCCAGTCAGGCCGGTCAGTGCAGCTAATTCCACTCGAACTCCAGGGCGACCTCGATCGACGATCAGTGAAACTTTTTTCCCGGCTCTTGAGAGAATGATCCGTGCCCCTTCCCGTGCTGATTGGTGGAGCTCGGCAGAGGGCAACGCGTACCCTTTGGGCGGTGGGGAATGCGAAGGGTTCCTGAAACTCGTCTGGCCGGAAGGTCAGGGAACCAGTATCACTCCAACTGGTACAAGATATAGTGCTGGATGCCAATTGGCATGTGTTTGTCTCGGTCGTGTCTGTGTCACATTTCCCCAGTGCAAGAAGTTGATAGTCGGGTTCAAAGTAGGAAATACACCCAGGGAAAGTGAGAGAGAGAGATGGAATACGAACCGCGGCTGATAACAGTATCAATCTCCGACGGGTGCCCGGTAACTCTCCCTTCACCCTTTTCGCTTTTCTCCCAAACTCAGTCCTGGTTCCCAGCCGATCAGGATCATAACTACGTGACACTTCTCCTCATCCTGTTCAGTTCCGCAAGAGGGGGCTCGTACCGAATTCCAAACCACGTAGTCCCAGCGCCCAAAAAGCCACCAGAACGAGCCGACGGTATTGTAAAGAAAGTAGTGGCGTCTCGACTCCACTCGTTGCTCCGCATATTGATTGAAACCATCGTTTAGTTGCCGGCGACGGGTCTGGTCTGCTCGTGGTCGAGGCCCCGGCGGAGACGAATGCCCACTTGCCAAGAGAATCCAATTTACCCTCAACGGACCATCAATTTCGAAATAGGGCATGGTGCTTTGGAAGGTTTGCGTATGGGATCCGCGCGAGTAGGGGGAGAACCCGGTGGTGCTGGGGATCATCGGCCGAGGAGGATAGAGATACTCCAAATGGAGTAGTCAGGAGGCAGTGTGAACCCAATTTGTCGCGGGTGAGGCGCCGTAGGTCTGGGTACCAGGAAACGTCGGAAATTGCATTCTGCTGGGAGTGAGATGTAGGGAGTGCTGTACTGTAGTAAGTGAAAAGACTTTTTGTGGTTCATTCGTTAGTGTCTTTCTATTCCGTGTGGGGGACTGTTTTGCTCATAGAGAAACTCTGGACGGAGTGCCTCGAGAGCCTGGTTAATGAGCGAGTGAGTAGTAGTTAGATGAAGATCAGGTCAATCAGTGTCACAGTGTCAATGGTGTCCGGTCATTGCAGCGGTGTGTAAGTGTTAATTAGCAAGTACTATGTTAGTAGGAGACCACATCATGGAGCTGTTGCTGCGCCCATGTATAGGCTTTCCGCCATAAGTCTTCCAGATACTAAGCTGGATGAATGCATACCATGTCGTCGTAGGTACGAATATCGTCGCATATCTCTTTCAGTGGCTCGACCACAGGGGTCAAGCAGGACAATTGAAAGAGCAAACAAGCAAGACTGCAACTCTGCCCTGCCCCCAACCCATCTATCAGGGGAACAGCCAGTCAATATATGGCCAACGCCAAGATCCCCATTGTCCTATTCGCCATCGACGAGCACGATCACCTCACCCCGAGTCCCCAAGACGCTTTAGGAAACCAGGCATGTTCCAAGGGAACTAGGAGGTTAATTTAAACATCCTCCATGCCAATCGTCAGCCTTAAATTGTTCCGTTAAGGCCAGAGCTTCTATGTCCCCGCCGTGTACTCTCGACGGCATTGCATCTCGGCAATTGAGTGGGATCGCGGTAGTTTGGGGATTCCGAAGACGAAGCGCTATACGGGTACGGGAAGCCTCGATTCGGACCCTTGGCTGGACCGACAGAAGCAAATCCAAGAAAGAGAATACGATTGGAGTCGGGATTCTTGGCAGGCTCTTTTGGATTGGTTGGTGATTGGGTCATTGGGCTTAAAGTGGTGGCATGTTTCAATTTCCAGATCGGTGACTCTGGCATCATTTTGCTGTTCTGCTCTCCTGAACGCCTGGACATAATTTGCAAGTTAAGCACTTGCACTGACATAGTATTTCCGATCCCAATGTAAGTAAGTGAATGGTACGCCCGTCCATAGAACAAAATAAAACACAAGAAAACTCCATGCCCATGACTTTGTGCGCTGATGCAATCTCGAAGCCATCCGTGCAATGTACCTGAGAGGCTGGCCTCGATGAGTTCCATTGGAACTCCCAGTCGCGAGTCGCGACTCACACCTCCTCATTCTAGCTTATCCAAATGCTCCAATCGCGTCAGCACAACCTGCTTACTTGTCTCTTCAATCTCGCCGGCAAGAAAGACTTCGTCCAGAATGGCGTAAACCTAACCCAATTCCCAAATCAGCATTCACGCAACAGAGATCCAACCCTCCCCTAATCACACTTCGCCTTCCATTCGCACGCACCTTGTAAAAGTTGAAAACAAGATCCAACTCGCAAACATTCCCAAAGAACTGATCCAGCACCTCGACGAAGAAATGGATAGCCTCCAAGTATGCGAGCTCGTTATCATTGGCGTCCACGCAGACGCAGAAGAATAATCCAGCGTATCGGCGGTACACGATCTTCGTACTGCGGCGGAATTCAACGAAATTCGACTGGTACTTTTGATCGCGGGGGGCGACGAGGCGATGTACCTGTGGTGGTGATCAGGGTTAGTTAAGTTGAATCCGGGGTTGAGTGTATTAGGCTAGGCGAGCCAGTGGGTGGGTGAATTGCGGCGACAACGAACCTCGCCCTTCAATTTGACTTTTTCTTCGTCCTGTTACAATGTAAGCGACTTGTTTTGCCATCCGTCAATGAGTGTTTGGTACTCACGCTATACGGTGCGTACCACTTCGCCAGGCGCGTTTTGCCCCTATACCCTCACCATCAGCACGGTAGGCCTCGAATCAACTCAGGCTTCATACTCACTGGCGATTCTGGACAAGGATAAAAGAAAGGACCATGTTGAGCGACTAGCCAGAAAAATTTCACCCGGCCAGCATCGGCGTAGCTCCTTGGATTATGAGATGCGGCGCAAACTGGGGAAGTTTCTCCGCTGGATCCGTTATCGCGGAGCTCCCCTCTCTATACTGCCTGTTTCCACCGCCTGAGTGGACACTATCGGATGATGCTGCATAGCTAACGCATGCGAGTGTTGGGTGCATTCATTTCGGATTAGTAAAGAATTGGAAAATACAATGGTTTGGGCTGAATGGTTCATTCCTGATATCATATCAAGCTATGTAGAGAACGTTTTTGAAGTGATATAACAGTGTGGAGAAAATATATTTGCACAGACTCGAAGAGTGTCAACAGGCGTAAGGCGTAGGAATCGTTAAACCTCTCAGAACAGTCATGCACAAGCACCAAGAGCTGCCGAGAAATCCGAGATGGTGAAGATCATTATCATCAATTGGGTTGGGGTGTCGCATTGTGGTACAAAGGTGGAGGGCAAGGAAGACATCCGCCCGTTTACGGGGTTGTCGAAGTGCTCATACGATTGAACAACCGAGTCAGTCGAGCCTAGAACGATGCTAGATCAGCGTGAGAACTCTAGGCGCATACTCTCATATACACACCGTATAACTCTGTGGCGTCCCCGGTTCCGTCTGGCCCTCCGTCTGACTATTCAACTTCTCATCCACGTAGCTTTCCTCATCCTCATACTCGTCCTCATCCTCCGAGGGCGGATACCACCGATCCGGATCACCGTTGTAGACCATGAACCAACCAATCTTCTCCCCGGGCGCCAACCGATCGCGCAGGGCCTCCAGGGCCTCCATCGCATCAGCCGACAGACCTGATCCTTGCTCAACAACGTCCTCGAGGCCCGGCCCCGCACCAGCACCGTCCGGGATCGTCACCACTTTGGCGCTCACGTAGGCATAGTCCTGGCTAACTGTGTTGCTCGATTCATCTTGCGGGTCATACTGCTCGATGAAGTGCAGCTCCGGCAATCGCGGCATCAGGTCGGCTTGGGTCTTCTTGAATGATTCCGTCAACAGCTCTGTCGTTCGCGGTTGCTGGATGTACTCCGCGGCGGCGTCTTCGAGATTATTGAGGACGATGTAGACGCGGATCCCTGTGAAACCCGCGCGGGGCCACCGAAAGCCGTGGAGCATGTAAACGGGCATTTTTATAGTGCAAGGAAGTGGAAGTGTGGAGGAGAGGCGCGGGGGAGAAACGGGAAATCAGTCGTGGATGGATCACCGGGATCGGGATTGTTGCTGTGCTAGTGAACTGCTAGTTGGTCGGAGGAGTGTTTACGCAGGTTCGGGAGAAACGCAGAGGATAAAAAATAGAACATGTTAGATTTGCAACATGATTCTTTTCTTATCGAGAAGGGCGTAAATAAGGAGGGGATGGGGGTCCTGGCTTGAGCTTTTTGTTGTTTTACGAGGGCGTCTGTGATGCATCGGATTTTAGGGTGGTCCTGCATTTTCCCTTTTCCGGCTTGGGCTGGGCCCGCTTTTATAGCCTCCAACGGCCCCTAACTTACCGTTAACACTTGCATCTGACACTTTTGACACCTGCATCTAAATAATTCCTTGGGCCCCGGATTTGAATCGAATACACCATACTTATAGATGGACTACTTGGAACCGTATTTTGAACCGGCCGTGGTCTCGGATTCGGGTGGCTGGGTGGGGAGCAGTTTAAGGTTGTGATTACTGGTACATCGATCTGAGATCGCCCCCTGTGTCGGATCATTGGATCTCAGATCCCCGATCCACACTATGTCGACCTAGGTTTATTGCTAGACAAGATTGGAGATGTGGTCTGCAATGACTCGGAGAGCGATTTCTACATCACACACAAGCCTCTTCGTTGCCAAAGCGTCGGTTAATAATGGCGAAACTGTCAAGTCCAATTTAAAACCCTTTGAATTCATGCAAGACTAGGCAGACTAAGGGGAACGGTCACTCAATGCTAATACAACAGTGCAATACAATCGAGACCGCTTCGTCGGAATAAGTTTGCGATGATAGAAACGCCTGCAACTCCCGCGTCGAGATGCCAACAGAAGCCCGCCCAAAGGCCTTTCGACTCAAGGAAACATTAGAAACAGAGGCACTAAGTTCTCAGCACAGATCCGCCTACCAATCGGAAGAGATTTACCGGCAGACTGCATCTTCAAGATTTTCTCTTCAAATCGGCAAATCTTCGCGTCAGCTCATCCAGCTCGGGAATCCCACTATTGTTTGTCTTGCCAGCGCCAGCCTTCTTCGTAGCGTTTCCTCCGTCTTCCTCGGACCCCGGCACCTTCACCCGAGGGTTAGGATTATCGGTCCGGGGCGCTGGCGGCGCAACGCTGACAGGACTGCGTCCTTGCAATGCTGCAGGTCCGCGTGGGGGAGTCGCTTTATTCAATTCGCTGGTTTCCGAGGCCCGTCTTGCCTCAGTGAGATTCGGTTGCGATGCAGGGGGTACACTCTGCTTTCTCGGAGTCTGCGGTAGATCTCCCCCCTCCGAATCACCCTGGGCATCATCAACAAACTCAGGTGGCGCATCCCCGAGTGCTGCGTGGCCCTCCAATTCCTCCCCAGCCGGCCAATCGACACCGTATGCTTTGGCAATCTCTCGCAGATAGTTTTCAACCAACTCCTGGGTCGGTGGACGCACTCGTAGTCCCTTCAAAAGTCGATCTGGAACTTTGACCGTATCCACCTTGTTGTCCTGCGCCATGGTCATGAATTCCTTGCCGTAACGTTCACCGAGCATCGTGCGAAGCATGGTAAGCTCGCGCAACTCATGCGGGAACCGATGCCAAGCATAAAAGATCGCAACCGCAGCCTCATCCAGCGCAGTATCCATGTATGCGATCTCTTCCTCCGAAAGCTCTCCAGCGCCCTCTAGAGAATTCGTCGCGGCCATCGTACTTGCCTCCTTCTTTTGCGACCCCCCTAGCCACGAGAACCCGAACCGCGAGCCAGAAGACTCGGGCACAGCAGTCGCCTTTTCACCACTCTGGGCTTGAGTCTGCTTCTTGAGCAATTCTTTGGCGCGCAGCCGCGCGCGCGTTCCTTTCTCGCCAAAGGCTAGTTGATCCAGGACATTGGCGCGCGCCAACAACAGTTCGCAGTATAGTTCGACCATCTCCATCACCTCGACGGCGATATCTGTTGCGATCACATTCTCGACTCGGATGCGGGCGGACGCCTCGCGGTTCTCGCTAAGAAGCTGGGAGAGCTCGCGGCGCTGGACGACGGAGGATGCGGTGTCTTTCTTCTGGAGAAGGCGGAGGCGCGGGATCAGCAGTCGCAGCGTGGAAACCAATCGTGTCTATTGATTGATCTGGTTAGTTTCTCCATGGTCAATCTGTTATTGGTACTCGCGAAGAGCTCGCCGACAACTCGCGGTACGAGAGCGGGCCAAGATAACGATGCGGGGTAGACACCACGAGTACCAGGGCGCCGATGCAAGCCTCCAGTGAGTAAAGGTGGATTGAGAAGAGATCATAGCAAGTATGCTCAGGGGTCTTACTGTTTGCGCCGAGGGAGGCATGTTGGAGGATTGTTGGTGGAATCAGTAAAGAGGGGGAGACTAGGAGTGTTGATGAGAGGCGGGGGAACGGGGGCGATTAGGCTCCTGCGGGTCTAAACAACCAACCACTACCAAGCATGTGCGGCAGTATGAAGTACGAAGTATACCAAGCTCAGTCACGGTATCTGTCTCACGAATAGTTCATAATTAATTCTGTGTCAAGCAAGCCTTTTCTTAACAGTGATACTGGAATTGAGTCAAATTCATCAGCCCGCGCACTCCCGGATTCGAACCTGGGCTGTTCAGACTCTCGACCTCGCCGGCGCCCCAGCCTTTTTTTACGGAATCCCCTCAAAGAACTCAACATCCAGCCGTCAACTATTGATGTCCGACATACAAATATGAAGATGAGTTTATCAAAAAAAAGATCACCCACATCCAGGAATGGTGCACCTCGATGTATACCAAGTAGGCTCCTCCGAAGATCGGCCCCAAGGTACCAGGGGCCTAATGACGCGATCACTCCGGCGCAGCGACCCAAGCACTGGCGGATGGTAGACACATGCGTTAGCCATTAGACCACAGGGGGATTTGGTTGATGGAGAGGGTGGAATGGGGGGCATAAAGAATGAACGTGAAGATAATAGGAAGGTACGAAGTAGTTAGATGGCGGGTGGAGCGAGGTGGAAGGTTGGGACGTACTTGCCGTGTGAAGGGAGAGGGGGCAACACTGGTATGGGGGACAGAATCATTGAAGAGAAAGTCAATAGAGCCAGCATTGAGTGTAGAGCAATCACCACAGATTATCACCAGAGCTTGGTTCAAGTGACACGATATGGGATATACCGTCGAGGCCGCAGCAGTCACAGCGCCTGATATATACATGATTTATTGTGAAACAACAAGGCACGATCGTGAGATAGACATATAATATTCCTCCATATCCGTATTATCTGTCATTGCGTGTTCTTCTCGGCGTCTTTCATCTCCCCCCGCTCTTTCACCAGCCCTGCAATGTGAGTGCCAACATCTGACCCCAGATTCTGGAAACCCTGAATCACCCCATCCCGATCCCCCTGACCCAGTTCCTGACTCATCTTGAATTTTCCCCCGATGCTCTCAATATCGACCTCAATACCAATAATGTTCTTCTTCTTGAAATCAATATACCGCTCCGGCGCATCTGACACGCTCCACGGACTCGGCTTCCCATCCTGGCCCGTATACCCCATGACCGAAGTCTCACACTTCTGCGACAGATCGTGAAGCTGCTGCGAAAGATACTCTGATGTCTCCGGCGCCGACGAGTCAAAGTAAATAGTCGCCTTGCCATAGACTTGTGCGGCAGCATAGTTCCAGGTGGGCACTACTTTGCCCGTGTCGGGCTTGGTCTCGGTATAAAACTTAGGCGTCACGTAATGATGATGAGCTCCAGTGAAGAGGATCATCACATCCTGTTGCAATTTGGTCGTGCCAGAGGTGGTGCATGCTTCGATCATGGCTTTGGATTGTGGGTTTTGTCGGGCCATGTGGCCTCGGAGACGGCCCTTGACGGGTGCATCGGGGTCATCGGTGTAAATATCCAAGACCCATGGCACATGGCTAGATTGGAGGAAATGATGGGTGGAAGACGGGATGGCCGTGGTGATGACACCCAACGGATTGGCTTTGATGAATTCGAACAGAGCTTTGGTGGAAGACTCTGCGTGATCGGCTCGGAGATACATGGCTGCTGATGCTGGCTAGGAACGAGCAAGAAAAATCCAAGTTGCAAGCGGAACTTGACGAAGAGTGAGTCAACGCATGGGTCTTTATATACTCCCATCAACTTTGATATGACCAATACCAGGGGACCCCGCGGAGAACACCATAAAGCAAGTTTCAGTCTTCCTTATTGGGCCCGTACGCCGAGAGACCCACTCCAACTAATCCCTGATGGATGTAGAACCGTGTCGGGATTGCGGGCAGGGCGTGCCAAGTCCGATCAAGCCTAGACCCAGATAGGAATTGACGATGAACTTGATTGCATCTCCAATGAGTTTATGGTAGAAATGACCACAGGTTTGGATTCCGAGAAAAATCTGGTGGCGCGAATAACCATCATCTTCATCTCGTCGAAGTTGTGGATTGGCTGCCGTTTTAGGAAGTTGACGGGAGTGGGGCTGGAACATCTTCACCCTGACAGCTCTGTATATATTTGCGTGGAACTGCTCATCCAACAGCCAAAGAAAAATCTTTGCTTCTTCTGTGACTTGCTTGACAGTCATCAGAGTTCCAACGGGCGGTATTGCTACAAATCAAGGTCTACCAAACAAACATGACACCACTCAACGACAGCCACCCGGCCACTCAGGCCTTGCACGCAGATGATCGCCTTCACTTGGTGCATGATGTCGCACCTCCAATCCACTTGTCGACAACATTCAGATACTCAAACAACCCCGACGAACTGGTTCTATCAGAGGATCCCGTGGTGCGTGTGTCCAGCTAGTGATCCCAGGTCATTTCTCACGTTATTTAACACTTCGACAGGCGGAATTCAACGGAAAGAACTACGTCTATTCTCGCGAGTTTGCACCAAATGCCACTCGCTTCGAAGCAATTCTCTCACCTCTTCTCAAAGGTCATGCAGTGAGCTACGCTACAGGCTTAGCTGCCCTGCACGCGGCATTGACGCTACTCAACCCTCGGCAAATCTCCGTGGGCGAAGGCTACCACGGCAGTCATGAAGTCATCTCCGTGGTTTCTCGTCTGTCTGGACTTCAAAAGCTGCCCATTGACTGTCCCGCTGAGAGTCTGAACGAGGGCGACGTGATCCTCCTCGAAACGCCCATCAATCCATTCGGAACGGCCTACAGCATCGAAGAGTATGCCAAAAAGGCGCATTCCCGGAAAGCATTCCTCATTGTCGATAGCACCTTTGCGCCACCTGGCCTACAAGACCCGTTCCTCTGGGGTGCTGATATTGTCATGCACTCGGGATCAAAATACTTTGGAGGACACAGCGATATGCTCTGCGGTGTTCTCGCGGTGAAGCGAGATGATTGGGCTAAGCAGCTTTTCGAGGATCGCATGGCTTTAGGTAACGTCCTGGGGAACTTGGAGGGATGGCTTGGTACACGGAGTTTGCGCACTCTTGAGGTTCGGGTACAACGGGCAAGCGAGAATGCAGAAAAAGTAATTTCATGGCTTGATGATGCTTTGAATACCCCTGGTCCGGCACCGCGCTCGGAAGAGGCTGTTGTCCAGACTGTGTTGCACAAGATCTATCATGCCAGTCTGCAGGATGAGCCTTGGTTGAAGAAGCAGATGCCCAACGGGTATGGTCCTGTCTTTTCCGTGATTTTGCAAAGCGAGAATTTTGCTCGCACATTGCCGAGCAAATTGAATTTCTTCCAGCATGCGACGAGTCTTGGAGGAGTCGAGTCTTTGATCGAGTGGCGAGCCCTGTCTGACGCCAGGGTGGATCGGAAATTGCTAAGAATCAGTGTTGGCTTGGAGAATTGGGAGGATCTGAAGAACGATTTACTGCAGGCATTCAATTCGCTTGTGGGTGCTCTTTAATTTGGAAAAGTAGGTTCATCTCGTACATATATAAATTCCTTTCAAGTCCATCTCGATCATGAGTCATAATGCCGTTGTGTGTCCAACTCTTAAATCCACAGCCAATCCCGACCTAGACGACCAATTTCAAAGATCCACCGCGACTGAGCCTGCCGAGAGGCATCTACTTGACGCCAGTACTCTTGCAGGATCTTCGCCGCATTGACCGCGTTCAAACAGTAGGTGATGTCCCAGAATCGTTCAGCACAAGCAATGAGGAATTCTCGCTGGGGTTGCCACTGGCACTCTAAACCCGCGATAAAGATGGGCCAGAGGACACATTTGAACATGATCCGATCATTCTTTAATGAATCAATCAAGCTCAACAGTTCAGCGACCGTATCATCCAACACTGTTCTCTCCCCAGCCATAGCATCGAGGATGCGTCTTCCATAGATGAGAGTGCCGAGCTTATAGGACCGCGACATCGAGCACAGACTCAAGATCTCGCTTGGTGAAGGGTTGCGCGATTGGGGAAGACCAGATGCCCAGGCATAGCAGTCAAAATTCTGAACCATCTCGAGCAGGGATTTCGTCTCCTTTGAGTGTGACTCCATCGCTGTTTGATCGAGTTCTTTCGCTTCTGCGATGCAATCTCTTTGCGTGGATAATTGTTGTATCGCGCTTAAGAGATGCTCGGGACAGCCGAGGAAAGAGCTTTCAATGTTTTCTTGGACTTGAAGCTCCTGTTGCTCGAAGGAGGCGAAGTAAGATAATAACTTGGGGCGTAAGAATGCGCCTCCGAGTGTTTCAATCCTATTTAGGCGAGACGGTCAGAATCGGAACAACCTGCCCGAGCTTGCAAAACTTACACCTTGATCTGCTTAGTTATGAATGCGCGAATCTCTTGCACTGTCCGTCCCGGTCCGTGGTTTATGCCCGCCTGCGAGCCGGATTGGGGATATGTGGACGCGATAAGATTCTTCGCACCTTCCAGATGGTAGTTCCATCCGTCGCTTCCAGACTCCAGAAGATCCAAAAATACCAGAAGGAAAATGCTGGCCACAGTCGTATCTTGCTTGGATAGCTCGGGGTCTGCCAATGACTTTGATAGTGCCTCCATGGCTTGATGCTTGAAGGCAAGCGCGTGACGGTTCGCAGTGATCAGTTGTGGCGATGTGGGTGATCCAGTCTCATGGAATGATTGGCCGTTGTTGACATGATGTCGAGCTGCAAGTGCGAGAAGAGCTTTCATCAACACAGGATTCTCCAAGCCGAGGGGTATGAGACTTCGGAATGGATTTCTTTCCGTGTCATATACGATGAAAAGCTGGCAGATACGTTCATTATCTGCATTGAATTCTCAGTGAATTGTGTCAGATTTCAGTTGTAGTCTTTCCTACTTACAGTAATCGATATAGTATTTAGAGGTATTATTCAAGGTTGAGAAAGTGGGATCTTGAATGGTTAATGAGAGACCCGCTGAGGTCGATGAAGAGCTGCTGCTAGAGGTGATTCCTGTACACGCTCATTAGACATCTGTCAACCACCTTTTCAATCGAAGTCATCGCTACTGCTGCAATTCCAGAATCTATACATTCAATAACCAAGGCCTATAGCCAAGGAAGCAGAAGAGAAGGCTCAAATTGTCCATACCTGGAGAATCGAAGCGTTGGTCGCGCCGCGCAGATGCCCGAATCAATGCACGCTTTGGATTCGTAGAAGTAACAGGTCTGTCCTTTTCAACCGAAGAGGCCGGATTCGCATTTTCATACAGGTGTCCCTGCATTTTCCCGCGAATCGCAACGCCTTTCACCCATTTGAGAGGCCTCTTATCGTGACATTCTAGCCCTGCCTTTTGGCATTTGCCACAGGGTATCCCGGACTGGTCGCATTGAATACGCCGGTTGCGGCAAGTATAACATGGACTGTTGAACTCGCGATCCATCGTGGATGCAGGGTCTAGTTATCAGTCACTGAGATGGGGTAAGGGGCGTGTAGATGGTAGATAAGAGGCCTTGCTGACTGAGCCGAGCCTGGATGCTCGGACGAGGTGAAAGTGGGTCCACAGGCGGGGAAGGCTTCCTATTCGCAGCCGCAACTCTATGGCTCTTCTGCCACGAGATAGCGTACTGTGGGGGTAGCAAATTTAACACGGCAAAAACAAAAAAGAATAAAGATGCTCAAATACATGATAAGGACAAATGGAATATTGTTTGGCGATTTGAAATCCTCCAAATCAAGTCTAGGTGCTGGTTGATTCTCATAATGTGCGCCGTCTCCGTCCTGCCCCGCAACACAAAGCATGAAAATCGATCGTGTTCTCCGTTCCCAGTCCCGCAATGCTTGAAAAGCCGAATGCTCCAGATGCAGCTTTTCTTTGAAGCCAATCCAATGAAACCCCAAAACGCCGATTACTATGTTCATTTCCTTCGAGCCGTGTCGACACATCAATCCACCCATATTCAGTCTCCGGGTCATCAATAATTCAGTTCCTCGACTGGAACGATCATATCAGGCCTTCTTGCAAGGGCAGCAAGGCTGTTGATGTTTCGTTGTCGCACTTCACGCATGTATTTCCGCTGTTCGTAACCAATATCAAAGAATTCTCCGCTTTCGATTCCATGATACATGGTCCAAATGCCGAATCCAATCAGAACAATCGCCACACAACCGACGATGATGGCAAAGACGTAGAGGGGAAAGTTTGAAGGTGAGCCAGCGTCACGTTTGAGAAGAGTCGTCGTGGTATCTATCGTGCTTGTGATGATTGGAGCCTGCAGTGGCGATGGATGTTAGTTGAATTGAACTCCATGGAATGCAAGAGTCGACTAATACCCACCATGATTGCTTTTGAGCCTTGTCTTTGGATGAGTGTGGACCTGATAGAATTTATAGAGTAGAAATATTGATCCTTTGCAGATTACGGTCAGAAAACATCCCTTCGGATGCGAGACGGCTTTATATAGGGGCTCTGCAGAGGGTAATTTCAGCAGACACACACAGCATCTCGCGTATGATCCAAAGATAGGACTGGAGAACTGAAACATCGCAAAGCGATAAAAGTGCAACGACTAACCTATTCATCGGAACTTAGAGCCTTCTTCTATCCCAAACGGGAATCGCGCGACTTGTCGTCGCGAGGCATGATGTCATAAACCGAGCGGGCCAACCACATCACGAGATTCTGTGATGGCCCCACTTGCACTGGTTCTTCTTTTGGACTAGCTTCCTGTTGTTTCTTTCGAAAAGAACCAGTCGAAGCTGACTTGTGAGCTGACACCCACGGCGCGTTCTCTCCAATGGCTCCCATTACATAGCGGTATTATCCATCAACCACCCCTGAAAATTGGAACTGGGATCCGTTGCAACCTTGTGCGGTATCTCGGTACTCGACTGGTCATCGTCGTGATTGGACGATATGCATGGTGCGCACCCCCGATGTCGGTTCTGGCCCCCAATATGATTTGTTGGGTACCACCAAGTCGACATCTAGATGCATTGCTTGCCGAGCTATGCCTGTTCGAATTGGTCAAACTTCGAGGAGGGGCTCAAATGCTGTCACATGGACAGCAATCCAGTGCGCAGCCTTGTAGCCCGACCTGCATGAAATTAGACTTATTCCCCTGACAATTTCTTCACGGTCATACAAGTACTAGAAGACGACAGGTCCTGTGTTAATTCGCTCATGGCTTTATTATCCCTTCCTTTAGGTAGAGTACACACAGTTGAGCCTTGGATCACTTGGTCATTTGTGTTCGCAAGAGGTTCGGGCAGTGGCTTCTGCTTGTGGCGAGCATACAACCAATCCGACGATGATTATGAAAATGATTTTTTGGAGTTTGAACTGTACCTGTATTAGATTTTTGAGTTTGAAAGATGCATTGATCCAAAAATGGGATAGGATTTCTCGATTCCTTCGAATGTTCAATCTCCAGGTCAGTTATGTGCCATAGTGTCGAAGCGATAGTCACGGCAATTATCCAAGTTGTCATCTATTTGGACCATTAATCGTTCGATAGCGCAGATTTCAAGGTCAATTGACAATTTAAAAAACATTCAAGCCTGTATTTAGTGCGAATAAATAGAATTCCTCAGGTCTCTTCTAGAGTCTCTGTGAATATTTCAGGTCCTTTCTTGTTGTACACTCAAATCAAATGATGCTTCTTTGCATCATGATCCAGCTAGTAGATTTAGCAGTGGCTTTGTTTATTTCAGACCGGTTTAAGATACACCTTGTTCCTGAGGAAGTGACGTCCAAGCAGCGACCAAGTATTTACAGCCCTTCAAAGGAATGGTAGGAGCAAATGCTACAGGCAGGTGCTCATTACCAGTCGAGTGAATTCGTACAGTTTGAAATTGTAAGAAATAATTGGACTCAATGTATTGCTTCGTGTCGAAGAAATCTGAGCTTATAGATATATGATCCTTATCCGTTACAGAGAAGCTCTGATAAAATGTTTTCCCACTGAGACATGAGGCTGAAGATAAGATGAGGGGCAATGGAACACTCCACCTGAAAAAAAATCTAACGTCCAACGCAAACAAGCTCCAACAAAGCCGTTGATATGCGCACCCTAGATCGAATGCAAAGGAAGAAGGTATATATTATGTTGAGAATAGTCTACATCTAGATAAATGTTGTGGGTTCTTACATGACGTCAACTTCGTTATCCTAGTTTGGAAAGTTCCATCCCCACACTATCGCTTTGTCAGCTGAGGGGGAGGGGCAGCGGTGTCGCGACCCCAAACACAATTTGAGAATACTGATCCCTTCAATCAAACAGACCTTTGTACATTGATTGCATATTGTCTATACCTCCCCTACCTCTATCTTGTTCAAAAACCAAAATGTCCACTAACACAAAGACCGTCATCGCGACAGGCGCCTCATCAGGCCTGGTAAGATGCCAATCCTCCTTCTACAGACTCTTCCGATTGGCACACGATGGTGCCTTTTCCCCTTGATATTGTCTAACATACTGCAATCTCTAGGGCTTCGAATCCGTCAAGCAACTGCTTGAAAAATCCGAGCCTTACAATTTTATTCTCGGTGCCCGAGACACGAAGAGAACCCAAGCTGCGTACGACGCGCTCGGGTTCGATTCTACCAAGCACTCTGTTCACATTCTGCCCCTTGACCTGAAGAGCTTGCGTAGTGTGCAGGTATTCGTGCAGAAGGCTCTGGCCCAGTTGGGTCGTAACAAACTTGATTATCTGTTTCTAGCCGCTGGAACGCTTGATGATGCCAAAGGGCCAGGCCCGGACGGATCGCAATGGTGTGATGGGTATGTGGTCAATCACCTCGGTAAGTCACACCCGGCCGGAGATTAAGAAGGCTATTAGGCAGCTAATGGGTGTTTAGCTCAGCATTACTTGGTTCACTTGATTCGTGAGACTTTGATCGCGTCTCGGACACGCATTGTTTTTGTTTCCTCCGGCGCAATCCGGAATGTGCGGGATCAGGATCCTAGTGAGTTTCCCCAACACACAACACTTACCGACCATCTGCTAACTGTTCAACTTCAGAAACGCTGGATGTTGACCTCAAGGCCAACTCTGGAGCCGGAAAAAGAGTAGTTTACAGCGGCTCCAAGTTCGTTCAACTACTGGGCGCTCACTACTGGCGTCGTAATCTGCCAGAGTGCACCATCGTAGCCGTTTCTCCCGGCCTCGTCCCAAACACCAATCTTGCCACGGACATGGGATTGAGTATGGATATGCCCGATGCAAAGACGATCCCAGAAGGTAAGATATATCATCTCGCCGCCCTCTTGGAGAAATTCTCCCTCAGTCTACTTTCTCACACATTTGATAGGTGCTCGAAGCCTCCTCGAGGCTTTCACTCGTAACGATATCCCAGCGGATCCGGAGCAGATCTTCCTCACTAGCTGGGGTGAATGGTGGCCCAAGGATGTGTATGCGATGAGCCTAGATACCAAACTACAGGACAAGTGGTGCTTGGGTAGGGAAGAGATTGAGCAGGCCGAAGGGCTTGCTGGAGAGTCTTGAGGGCCGAACCCCGTACCTGGGACTGGTTGATTCGAGAATGATTACATGGAGGTATTTGGTTTCGAAGAAAGTCATATTGTTTACTCCATTGATGTGCATCATATGGCATTGAAAATATTATCGAGATCAATCATTGAAAGCGGGCAAACCGCTCGGGTAATGCTTCTAGAGTGCCGTATCCTTTAGGTACGACTCGTGAGAGCAGTTTACAGCCAATCTTCTTGCACAAATTCCGCCTGGCATCAGCTCAAACTAGCAAGACATGCATCATTGAAATTTGTGAGCAGTTAAAAATAAATCTGCAAAAAAAAAAATTGTAATAATAATTTCTTATGTCCAACCCATGACCTTACCCGAACTCACGCGGCCCAAAAACATCACCGGTCATCGAACGTACCCAAACAAGACCCAATACACAGCAGAAAAAAAATACAAGTGAAATTAAGGGATATCCAGCACTCTGATACTGACAGAAAGAGAAAAACAGGGCTGAGGAGCCATAAGGGATATATGTCGGGTGTAATAATGTCGTGAAAGCTTGAAAAAATGGCAACGTGGAAAAGTCGTCATAAGTAAAAGTGCGCGTCCCATTGGGAGCGCGGTAGAATCGTAGAGATATGGGGGGTATTAGAAGTGAAAAATTAGTTGCAGAGAAATCGAAAAGATGCATGTCTGCAGTTGTGAAGATCCCATCAAGGACGGTTTCTGAAGAATGAGTGCCCTCAAAAGTCATCGTTACATTTGCGAAGACTCATGTCGGACTTTCGTCTGTCCTAGATTGATCTAGAAGTTCAGGACCAGGGCAGCCATAGCACCGAGGGCCACGCTCATAACAGAGAAAGTGGCACTGGCGGCACCATTGTGAGAGGCAGTGGTGCTTGCAGCCGCGCTCGCAGCCCCAGCAGGAGAGCCAGTTGTCGACGAAGCCGAAGACGAAGACGAAGACGAAGCCGATGAGATCTCGGCGGAACCAGTGAACACATGAGGGCGGTAGGTGTAGCTGTTGGTGGGGCTTGACTTGGGCAGGCGAGTGTTTGAAGACTCAGCATCTGAGGAAGAAGTGCCACTCGAGGTGGAGCTGTCAGATTTGGACGAAGAAGACGAAGCAGAGGTCGTGGATGAAGAGGAAGTAGAGGTGGAGCTCGGGGCCTCCGTAGAGGAGGTAGTGGTAGAAGCGACAGTGCTGGTAGTGCTGCTCTTGCTAGACGAGCTGGAAGAGGACGATTTAGAATCCTTGGAAGAGCCACCGGAAACGTCGAAAACAACGACGTTGGCCTTGGCGCCCGACGGGACAGTGACAACACAGCCAGTGGCACCACCAGCACCAGTGAAAACATCAGGAGCGTCCATTTCGTTCACACCCATGGTGGAAGGGTCGATACGGCAGGGAAGACCATTGCAGCCATCACCGTCGCACAGAATCTCAAGACCGAATTCGGGCTTAACGTCACGGAAAGGAGTAGCGGGCTCCAGGTAGATAGGGTTCCAGCCGATCTTGAGGTAGGTGTCGCCGTTGGAAACGGTGTTGGCGCCCATAGTGAAGGGGGACCAGTTACCGATGGGGTTGGCGCTAGTGCCCCAGACGCAAGCCTCCTCAACGGCAACACCGGGGGCGTTGACATAGTACTGAGCAGCGGTCTCGCACCAGTAAGACATGCCGGGGACGGCAAGAGTGGACAGTTCCTCGACCAACGTTGGGATCAGCATGGCCTCGTTTCCGGGCAAAACAGTCTGGCAGAAAGCCACAGGCTTTCCGGCCTTGTTGAGGGCCTGCACAGCACCAGTACCATCTTGGCAGTAGGGCTTGTTAGGGAAAGGCTTCTTGATGTTGCCACTCTCGTCACAGTAGAGACCACCGTTCTAAGCAGCTGTCAGTCAATGTCCCCCTCGTTTTCCCCCTTGCATATGACAGGTGGATCCAGTAGTGCACACTTACCATAGACATGGGGTAGCTGTAAGAGGTAGCTTCGGGATCCCATTGCATAGAGACCTGACCGGGAGGGCAAGCATAGGGACAGTAGTTGCCAGGCTTACAGGGCTGGTCAGGGCTCATGGCCCAACCCGCGTTCTGCTCATTGGGAGTGACAGCAACCAGACCAGCATCGCTAGGGAACTGGCACTGGCCACTCTTCTTCTCAAGTGTGTTGTTCTCCGGGAAAGTGCGGGCTTCGCGGACGTGTCCATGATGACGGGTGTGGCCGTGGTGAGCGGCTTCAACGCTGGCGATGAGGGCGACAAGCGCGGCCGCGTGGGCAGGACTAATATTGAACTTCATTCTGTTGAGATATGGGAGATCCTGGGCGGTTTTTAAACGCAAAAATCAAGGCGCACGAATGAATGACAGGATAAACGAATGTCGGTTGTATCAAACGAATGAATGAACGGAAGATGGCCCAAGGCCGAGGGTAGGGGACGCAGAAGCTCGCAGAGAATGAGGTCAAAAGGAGGGAAAGGAAAGCCGGGATGAGATGGGCAGACCAGCCAGGAAAAGGACCACAGCGCTGTGCCCGCTAGTGTAGAAAGGCAATCATTTTGGGGAAAGGGCTAAAACGGCCCTGACCACGGTGCTGGGGGACTCGACGAGCAACAAGTAATGACGCTAGCTCAATTGAGGCTGGAGTTATAGGAAAGCAGCCCTGTTCAGGGTTTGGCGGCTAGGCAGAGACCCTGACTGGCCCCCAGCGCAAATTTGATGGAGCTGACTTGACCCATTCAGGAACTCTCCGCGGTGCCTCGGGGATCCTTCGGGGGAGGGTCCAGAGGACCAAAGCACCAAACGCATTGTGGCCACAGCGTCAGCGTGAACGAGTTGCCCAGCTGCCCCTGAGCAAACTCCACTAGCGTAAGCGGGCAGCCACATGAAGCCGCTAGTTTAGGACACTAGTCGCTTAGCGTCAGGGGTAGTGCCTCTGTTTGTCCAATGATCAGCCTAGATACCCCGGTGGTTCCTGCTTGGCAAGTGGGGGTAGACCAATAACCTTATGGAAATTGCATGCAGTGGGGGGTGAACCCTTCGTCCATCAGAGGAGAGAAAAGCGGTGATTTGATGGTCTGCGGGAAGTCGAAGCGAGTGGGAAGTTGGCAGTGGAAATTGCAAAAAGGAAAATAACGAAATCTCACCACATGACCACAGCGCGTCTTCTTCTTTTGATACACCTGCAAATCTGCCATTCTGTAATTCCTCAGGCTGACAATCGTTTTTAAATGCAGTCAATTTTCCTTGTTCTACACACGATCCCGTTGAAGTAATGAATGATACAAACACTAATTAGAGCCCCACTCCGATGTCCCCCGTCTCCGAAAGACCCCATGAAGCCATCCTCTCCTCGGAGCGTCCGCCTTCCATGGCCCTACCCGTCAGCCTGAGAGCTAACATGCTAGTCACTCCATCCTAATCAAAACCAACAGGTCCTTTGTTCTAGACTTGTCGATCACGATAGATGCTGATACATGGAAGGCTTCGTATTTCATCCAATCAAATCACGCTGTTCAGCTAGCTGCGGCTCCCAAACTTTTCAAAACAAACCTGGAATAGCGGGACCCCGTATATGCGGAACCAACGAACATCCTTCCGCTCAGCCAACCCTCGAATCCCGAGCGAGGTCTGTGATGAAAAGCGCAACATTGAACGTTGTTGCCGCTAAGATTGTCCGAAGCTTGGCCCTGAAACCGAGGCGACAAGTTTCGCAATTCTTCAACTACTACTCCGTCCTGCGGTCTAACAAGCTACAGAATGCATCTTGGTGTTGCTTGTTCATCATAACTGGTCTTGCTGGACCTCCAATTTATCCAGACCTCAATTGATACGAGCAGAGTGCGCCTCAACGGGGTCAGAACCTTCCTCTCCACCTTGACTGGCTTGGGTCTTGGTGCAAGTTTGTGGGAGTCTCGAGTCGGATTCTGTAAGCGATGCAAAAGAAATCCCATTTGCAATTGCCATATTATGAGAAAGGCTGTGAATTGACAGCTAGCAATCGTCTTGGAGAGCGATTTCAGGCCCTTTTGGAGAGGCTGTTCTCGCCTTGCAGATAGTGAATGAACGGCACATCTCGTTGCCCAATTTCTCCTATTGTTACTTTCTGACGAGACAATGCCAATGGCTTCGTATCCCATGACACGTGCACATGATTTCATATATATTTCCTTTCCTTCAAATCAAAAAAGATGCGCCTCTCGCTGGGGATTCGTGAGATGCTGGGCAATGCTGAGCCTTCATCCCTAGCCTTGGCATCTCAATCAGCGGCCTTAGCTAAGTCACTAAAGATGCACAGCCTCATCTGACGACTCTAACTACCAGGTGAAGAGGGTGAGTTGCAATTTGTCTGCCTTGCCCTGCCTGTTAAAAGGCGACGTGAGCTCGAATTTTGGCCGTCAGACCCAGTATACCGCCACTTACGTACGGGAAAGCGCCGTGCCTCTCGTATCCAGAATCTACCCAAGTTGAGCAAATCTCAAGGTCCGATGAGTCCGACAGGTCGAGCATCCACACATGTGCAAGAGGTGACGCAGACATCGATTGATATAAAAATGAAGAGTATTTAGAGGTGTTGGATCCGACTGCAGATGCCGGCGCTGAGGTACGGAATAACTACATCGGCAAACGGGCCGTCGTTTCAGAGGCTCCCAGAAGGATCGGTGATCAGCAGTTCGACCGCTGGGCGGGTGAAGTTTTAAAAATATGCGCAGAAGGACTGAAGCCCTCGATCCCAAGGAGAGAGATTTGGTGATCCACCAAAATACCTCAAACCAGTCGTTGAAAGCATTTCAGAGACAGTGTCTAGAACGTAAACTACCCCAGTGACTGAAGCGGCGATGGCGACAAAGATATCATTAACCGGGGTACATTGAGCCTGATAATTGCCGAGAGCTATTTCGAGTTGTTCAAGTCGGTTCTCACTCCACATTTCCCTTTGGTGATCATCCATCCTCACGTCTCTGCAGACCCTTTACGACCCTTTCCTTTCTTAGCCAGCATGTCTTCCGCATCATACAACGACATGCCATTGCAACAGATATACGCGCCGAGGTCAAAAAGGCTGTGTTGAATCCCGCATAGACCTCAATTGAGAAATGTCGTTCGATCTGCTGCAAGGGCCACTGGCATTCCTGGCTCGGTATGCATACGCCACTAGCGCACAGATATTGCATCTTGATCTGTGGGGCCCCGCGCGCCTAATAATTGCTTTTCTAGATCCCATTATCATACAGAGCCTCACCGCTATACTCAGTTTCTCCATTTGGCTATTGACCTCATTATAGACATGCGATTGGGCCGGCAACCGGAAACAAAGACATGGAAGACTCGTTTTCACTTTGAATCGCAAGAGTAGCATGTAAAACAGACCCTTAAAAGACCATTATGAGGAAATGACGAGAAGAGAGCTGTCATTAGCTGCTACTAACTATCATCAGCGTAAGCCTGGAATTCTCAACAGAAGAAAATGCAGGTAACTGAGCTGCATACTAGAATATCTGTTATTGTTGACCAGCAATCTACCTTTCCCTACGTTCCTTATTTCGAAGAGTGTTGTCGGTCGCCTAAAGATGGAAAAGAGTATCGTCATGATCTATATATGACCGCTCTTGTCTAGTTGCAACACGTCTCGGAAAAAATAGATTGACCGTATGGGAATCACAGGCAGGTGCTCAAGAGACTTGGTTCAGGATTGAAACTTTACGTTAAAAAGTATCTGATCATATGTGGATACGTTTCAAAATCGACGACCCTTTGATATCCACGATGCCCGTGAGCCATATCAATGATCAATCAAATTGATCCCAACTTGTTGTTCCTTTTTGAATGATATTCAAACATTTCTTGCATTTCACACAACAGCCTCGTTTTCTATATCTGCTCGCCCTTGCTGCAATTACCCCAGGTTATGAGTTCCAGCCGTTGAGTTACTAGCCCGATTGAAACGATATGTTGTGTGCAGCGATGAGTGCTTCTGAGCTGATACTAAACTCGTATCTCGAACTTCTAGTTGGCACGGAGCTGGTTCTCACCAATACACACTGGGTACAAATGGCTTCCGCCATGGTCATCCTGTATTGGCATGCAGCTAAATCCAAACCAAATAGCTGCTACCTTACGAAGTAAAACCAGTGACAGCCAAGGATAGGCCCATTGTCAACTCCCTATGTGATCTCAAACAGCCTTCAGGCGCCCCTGTCGCTATACTTGCTCCATTTACTCTTTTCGAAAGAGAGAGAGAGGATGATACTTTGTACAACTGCTAGCCTTGTCACCTTTGAATCCCATCCCAATCGAATCCTCAAGGAATGAAGACCTGTTAGTTAAATCAGATTTCGTTTGGTATAGTTGCAGCCCAATATTTCAGGTTGACAGGCAGCAATATGGCTTAGTAAGTGTTCTGCCGTTGAGATTGAATAGCAATGCCACTTTCCGAAGGTGGCCACTCCGGGTTCCCGGCGTTGAAGGTTACTCTTGAGCGGGAAGCATGAACCATTCATCGACAAACGAACAGGTTTCGTAAATTTTGCGTGTATACTATATTTGAGGCTCCCGATTCCTGTCCATGGTCGAATCCACGGAAAAATTACCCCAGATCCAGAGATTTCATCGGCCCAAGTGCTGATGTCGCCAACCTGGTGGCAGCACGTGACGTTCGTCGATGAAGTCATAAAGCCAAGAAGCCCAAGAAAATGCCCAGAACGACTGTTTCCAGATTTTTCGTGACGAAAATTCTGTTTTTCCTGGTGTAACACCTTCATCGGATCAATTGTCCAAGTCGTGGTCAGAACCTCTTGTGATGGCTGGTTTTTTGGCATACCACGAACCCGGTAGTAAGTATTTGCCGTCTGCCGTTCAGGGTTTGCGCTAACCGCGATCTGCAGTTGTCGAAATTTTGATTATCATATCATTCTTCTTTTTTCTATCGCTAGCGGAATGGGTTTCTGCTAAGATCATTCGAGCTGGTATTATTGGCCAAATTGCAGTTGGAATTATTTATGGGAGACCCTTGGCCAATATCTTGGAATACCCATGGCAGCAGACGTTCCTTGCCATTGGCTACGTTGGCTTGATCTTGATCATCTTTGAAGGTATTGGAGCTTCGCATGTTCAGTCTTTATTGATACTGATTCCAAGACGAACAGGTGGATTGCAAGTGAGACTGGATCTATTGAAGCAAAATTTTCTTCTTAGCGTTCTCGCAGCAGCTACAGGTGTCTGCTTTCCAATCGGTCTTTCTTACCTGCTGTTATACTTGGGATATGGATACGGTAAGCTTATTTGGCTTATCTGGCATGTTGCACTCAAAGACTTTCGAGACTGATACCCTGAAGGTGCAGTAGAGACGTTCATCATTGGAGCTGCGCTCTCGGCGACTTCCTTGGGCACTACTTTCTCCGTTATCTCATCTGCGGCCAGTTCGATTGACCTTTCTCAAACTCGCGTTGGCTCGGTCCTTGTGAGCGCCGCTGTGATTGATGATGTGGTAGGCCTTGTGTTGTCCAGGTAAGAAATATTCTTCCCTCATCCTGTAAGGAATGTCGCTCACATGACCCTTACAGTGTCATTGGGGACTTGAAGGAACTTTCTGGGCCAGGTGCTGGCCATGTAAATCTTGGCTGGATCATCGGTCGACCAATCGTAGCCTCCGCGGCCATGGCAATTGTCACGCCAATTGCCACCAAATGGATCTTTGCACCGATCTTCCGACGCTGGATCGAACACAAGTTTGCGAAGTTCGACCACATTTCTAACATCCTATTGATGGTTTTAGTCTTATCTGCCTTCATCAGTATCGCCGCATATGCAGGCACATCGGTTTTGTTTGGCGCTTTTCTTGCAGGCACATTTCTCACATACTTGCCGAGCAAGCATCCAGATGGTCCGTTTGTCGTGATGAGCCGGGAAGAGGGTGAGAGGAACGCCGACAAGAGCCCGAAATTCATTCATACCTTCGAGCTATACCTCTTGGATACCCAAAAGTATCTCATGGAGCCACTATTTTTTGCCAGCATTGGATTTGCAATTCCTTTCGTGGAGCTCTGGACAGGAGAGCGAATCTGGAGAGGAATTGTGTTCTCATTGCTCATGGCTTTCGCAAAAGTAAGAAGACTCTACCCCATATCTAATCAGGTGTCGAAGGTGTTTTAACTTCTCTTGGCAGTTTGTGGTTGGGCTTTGGATCCCAGGTTGGAAATTCCTGTCCTACTCGAAGGATCGTCCAGACGCAGTTCTTGATTCACCGGCAATGAAAAAGGAGAAAACTGGATACGGTCCGGCATCGCTCGCTGGGCTACTTCTTGGCTCGGCGATGGTTGCGCGAGGTGAAATCGGCCTTCTTATCATAGAAATTGGGTATAACGAAACAAGCTATGTGAGTCAAGAGGGTTTCATCACCGCAGTATGGGCTATCCTCCTTAATACGATCATTGGCCCCGTCATTGTGGGTAACTTGGTCAAATATCGTGGGAAACGGATCGGACAGGGCGAATGGGGCTTGCAAACAAAAGAACAACCTCCCATTTCCTAGCCAGCGCGAGGCATGAACGAGGCGATAGACAAGCTGATCTTGTGCACAAATTCCAGGCCTTTGAGAAGGAAAAAATTGGAATTGGCTGTCATGTATTTACTTATATAGTCATTTGTGATCTTCATTTGGCAATATAGCCAATATTGACATGCTTGGGACTCTACTCGCCCGGTTGGGCTTGCAGTGTCGCCCACCCATCAAACGCCGCAGAATTTCCGTTATTCCTCCAGCCCCATGAAATGCAGTAATGCCGGGCAAGCAAACGCCATTCTTCCATCTCATCCAGCATCTCTAGACTTGCCACTCGCTCTTTTTCTTCCTCGCTGACCCATCGTTCCCAAATGAAATCAATATCGGCTGCAGCCTGACCGGTCCGGAAGCCTTGTTCGAATAACCTAGTTCGCTGAGCCTCCAAAGAGGAGTACTTATTGAGTGTTTGAAGTTGAATACCCCGAGTCGCAAGATTTGACACCATAGTCCGCCCAAAGGCGTCGTTTGGTCGAATCGGTTCGTACAAAATCAATCCAAGGGGCGTCGCATCTGGCGAACTCTGTCGCTTTTCACCACTTTCGGAGGGCTCGTGTGTAGGACCAAAGAGATGTTCCGTGAAGAAAGTGAGTACTTGAGTGGCCTCAGTGGGAGACAAATATATTAGACAGCATTCCGATATTAACAGTGTCGGTAGGCTCCTGTCTATGCCTGGGAGCGCTTCACTAAGGGAGAGGTTTGGCGAAAGCGATCGTAGGTCGCATGGATGAATATGGTAGGAGGGTGTGTGTAGCGCATCGCCCGCTTCTGATACAATCACGTCATTGCTTGACGGATCAAGCCCCAACGCTCTTTGCAAGTTTGGCGTCGATCGAATTGCACGAATCTTCGCAGACGTGTTGACTGCGAAATCAATCTCGTGATAAATGACATCGGATGGCCCTCTGGAAGCAAATAGTCGGAAGACACGTGTATCTGACCCAGCACCTAGTGAAATAATTTGTTTCCTCTGGTGCTGAGACTCGGGAGAGTATGAACCGAGGAAGTGGGAGACAAGCTGGTCAATTGCGGTGGTGCGGACGTAGGTCCCTATTTGGGAGAAGTTCCACGTCAGTTTCTATTCCACTCAGGCGCAAGGAAGGGAGACATGCCTCTGTTGATTATTGGGAATCTTCTTGTCGCAGATCCAGGCGGCGTCAATGCTGTCGCGTATGGATCGACCAGGTATCCAAGCTCGACGGCGCTCAGACGAGAAACACTCGCGTCGTTGTCAGTACCCTGCACGACGCGATCTTTAGCGGATGTACGAGTATTGTGGCCATCTTCGACTCCACGAGTACCTCCACGACCTCGGCCTCGACCACGACGAAGAAGGTTGAGGTTTGGAATCTGCGCTGCGGCCATGGAGGGGGCGAGGGGGGGATTGGAGGAAGCTTGAAGCTCAAACGCGGTGGGGAAACTGGCGGGGCGGGAGCATCGTCATCAGTGTTACTGTGGTTGAACTACATCCTCCTAGCATTGACCTCCCATGAAATCATTCCAAATTTTTATAACGTTTAAATTTCCAAACTCCCATAAGAGAAGACAACCCATACAAAGTCATAAAATTTTTATTTTCACGTCTATCGTCTATCTATGTTAGGCGTTCATAACCTCAAACATACACAAAGTTGTTGCGGCACAGGGGGCAAGTGCTCTGGTTGCTGCTCTTGAACCATCGGAACAGGCAGACCGAGTGGAAGGTGTTCTTGCAGGTTGCACAACGCTTGTTCGGGGTCTGCATATCAGTCGAGATGACCGAGTAGCAAATGGCACACTCGCTTTGTCCCTTCAGAGCACCCTGCACGTTCTTTCGGAAGGCGAGGAGGCCATCAACCAGGTTACCGTTGGCGAACATGATGACACCCTGGATTGTAAGTAGCCAATTCTTCCACTTCTTTTCGTCCACGAGCACCCGACTGCGGCCAACTACCAGCGCGGGGTGGAGTGGATATGCAGGAGGGAGAGAGATCGAGATGGAGACTGGGGGCGATTCCTCATCAACAGGGATACTGGCGATGATCTCAGATGTTTTGGCCGAAATCTTCACACTCAATGCTCGCTCCTCGTTAGGATCTTGTGTGGAGATCCATTCTGTAACACCTTCGAGGGAATCCCTGGACACGAGAGGGGAGATCTAGAATGCTTGTTAGACAGTTCCCCGATTTTTTCGTTGCAACCCGAGGCTCGCATTCACTTACATGTTTCTCTGTCCATGATTCCACTGGGCCCTTGATCCGTTTCTTGGTGTCAATCCACCAATTTTTGGTCATGTTTGCCAAATAACGGAGGCAGAGGTAATACAGATGAATCAAAAGCCATTCGGTCTCCTTTTCAGCATTCTCAGACTGATCGGGTTCAAAGTTTTGCACGTCGAATTTGGATGCATCAACGATGTTACCGTGGGACTTCTGAAGGAAATCAAAGGTAAACTCCAGTAATGGAATCAAGACTTCGTTCTCCTTGATGTTGGTTGTGTAAAATTCTTGGACGGGGAGCGACTGTTTGCATTGTTAGCAGGAAATCTCACGATCAAGTACTTTATGGCATACCGCATTAGTGAAATGATCAAAAACCACTTTCCAGCTTAAAAGGTAAGCCCGTATGGTGGTCCACATCTTGTCATCTCCGTAGGCCTCGTTGACCATCGGCATTGTGGGCGCCTCCAGCAGCAAAGATATGAGCTCATCTGGGAGGCTGACTGAAGCTTTAGACAGAGCCACGTCAAATGAGACCTGTTCCTGAGCCTGAGGAATAAACCGGTGGAGGATAGTGTACGCAGTGCGCTGTACGGAGCGACTGTGTGCAGTGAGTAGGCCAAAGACCCCGCTGACATCCTCGAGTTTCTCGATGGGAATAGAATCAATGAGGCGTCGCAAAAGCTCGACAGCAATATCACGCGGTTGATGGAAGGTAATTGTGGAGTCTAGAATCTGTGTAAGCCGGGTCTCTCACAATGGCCGTTCAATGAGGAGTATCCTTTACGTACCGAAGTTTCCGATGGTAGAAGCCACCTCATTGAAAAGCTCGGTCTTTCGCTCCGACCAAATATCTTGAAGATCATCGTTGCTGTCTCCCTCCGCCATAGACTTCAGGCGTGCGAAGAATCTGAACGAAGAGAACAGAAGGGGCAGTCCCTCTTCTCCACCGTTAGTCTCTTTGAGTATCACACTGAGGATATCAATGCTTTCCTCCCAGTGTGAACCATAGATTTCGGCGAGGCCTGGAAGAATGAAAGTCAAAGTCCGTAGACTTTCGGCCTTCAGCCCTAGGCAGTCCATGTCGGAGTGGAGGCATTCAATCAGATGCTTGGCAAGGAAGACCAATCTTTGTGTAGGGATAGTTGATACGAAGTTTTCTTCCCCGGATAGTAAGATGTTAAGCAATGCAAGCTTTCGTAATCCTGAACCATTTTTAGTAGATAAGCAAGCTTTGAATGAATCCTGGAACATACCATCGGAGGACTGGTTGCGGGGTTCGAGCCCTGTGGAATCTGCGACCAACTCGTTACAAATTCTGCTTCCGATTGGACTTGAGAGAATTGAGCTTCGTAGGACAGCAAACCATGAAGCAGAACGAATAGCGTTGGCTGTTCTTGACTCGCGGCATATTTTTGCAACTTCATCCGCCGATTTTGGATGCTCCACGGCATCTATGGAGGTCATAATCTTGGTAAAAGCCACTCCAATCCAGTAATCGACTGGTGAATATCCGCTCAACTTCTCCAATTTGGTATCCCAGCAAGAAGTCAACGCAGATGACACGGTGAGGTTGGTAGAAGATGCCAATGGTTCATTCGCGTGGATCCAATTGCTGATGATCTGCCGCCCTTTAAAGACCGTCTCCAGGTAGTCTTCACGTTGACTAGCCGATGTGAGCCCAGAGATTCCATTGCAATGCTCGATGCTGAGATCGTCATCAATCAACTGGACGGCTAGTGGTAGATAGTACATGAGAATTGCGAGGTCATCATTGGCCAGGTTCTTGGTCACTTCAAAGGAGGACAGAACTTGAATTGTAAAGCTTGTTAGGCGAAATGCAGCGGAACAACGATTTGAGTCACGGGGTATGGCAAGCCACAATGCCTTGACCGAATCCGAAATGTCGCGCTCGACAAGATGAACAATGCCGCCCAAGGGGCTGGTGATAGCTGTCGAGGCACGCGGCGGAAGCTGAAGGAAGGGACCTAATGCGTTCTCCCATGCATCGGAAGTTGGTAAGATATCCTTGACGGCATAATCTGACTTCTGTGTTGCAAGGCCATGCAACAGCTCCTCTGCAATCGCAAAGAGTGACTCAATTCTAGACTCAGATTAGAGGGTATGTCACGTAACCGACAAAAAAATCGTTTTACTTACGACAAAGATTCTTCGTTGGTATGACTGAATCCACTGTGAAGAATTTCAATCTTCGACTTGTTGCTCGTATTTCCAATCACAGTCTCCTTGAAAGTCTTCATCAAAGACTCGGCCAGGCTTGCCACCTCCTCTGACGGAGACTCTGTCAAATAAAGTAGCTTCGCCGTCAGCTTCGACCCATGGTCTCCTTCCTCGAATTCACAAACTATGGATGGCACAGCCTGTCCAAGATGAGAGAGGCCGTGCAAAGCATCAAAGACCCTATCATCCTGGGACAATGCATCGATTATCGACAAGAATATCTGATCTCTCAGCTGACCCCGAGAGGTCTGGTTCTGAAGAGCTGAGATGATAATAGACCAGTGAGAATGACTTCCTCGTAAGGATTTGTCTAGGGCCCGCATTATCAAAGATGTCAACTTGCTTTTGTCCCCAACTTTGTTGAAGTCCAGATTCGATAGTAGGCTTTGGAGAATATGGGCATTCGATTGCTCAGGTTCCAATTCCATTGCGTTCTCAACGACACTCTCAAAACTGGAAGAAAAGCCGTCCCACTCTCTGCAGGCCAAGATGATTGTGATGAGGCGATCACCCGACGGAGAGAAAAGTAGGCCGGGCGCATCATTCTGGATGAACCGGAGGAGGTCACGAGAGCCATTTGCGACTGAAGGCATGTTGCGAACACATTCTTCAACCACCCCAGCAGCGCCATAAGGCTTGCCATTTCGCGATTGGAGCACTTGCAAACAACCTTCGAGAAGAAGCAGGGCTGGTTGTTCGATAATTTTGAGCACTGTTGCTTCGTTTTCGGCACCAGAAATTCTTGAAAGAATGGAAGGCACCAAGGCAAAGAGTCGGTTCGATTGGGAGCAAATTGAATCCTGAGATTTGCGATAATCTTTTGACTGTTCGGGGGATGACAATTTGACTGTCTCCAGCAAACCATTTGAAAGGTTCGTCCAGAGGGCTTGAAGTGCATCATGCTGCGCATTCGATACGAGTGTAGCGACACACTCACTGCAAATCTCTTCGGCTAATTGTGTAGGAAGAATCCACTGGGGCTGCTCACCATCAGGCCGCACATAGCTCTCTACCAGTGGAGATAGTCGGGTCTCAATGAACTCGAGTTGCTGCTCCTGAGGCACAACTGTCGAAAGCCAGCCCCCAACCCTGACGTAGGTTTTCCATCCAATGCTCAGATTTTGGCGCGGCTCTTCTCGAGAATTAAGACCATCCTGGAAAGCCTGCGTCAAAGCAGATGCGCTTGAAATCGTGATTATTCCGTCAGTGGACGTTTTATCCGCTCCCGCAAGCACGTCCTGGGGAATGATTCGGATTAATTGATCAAGATTTGACCAAAAGTTCCCATGACCTCCCTGTGATCCTTTTTGGATATACTGACAAAGTCTCTTAGATGCAGAAGTCTTTCCCGTGTAATAATCTGTCCATATCTGCGGCCGTGAGGATGTCAAGAGCAAGACAGACTCCGAAAGTTCAGAGGCGGATCCCAGCTGTGGTGAAGATAGAGACTTTCCGATGATGGCAGAACTTAGAACTTTCCAGTCAACCCACGCTGGTTCGCGTGATATAGCTGAACGCAAAACAATATATATAGAACGGCGCACAAATGGGTCATCATGGGTGCAGAAAGCCCACAAAGACTTGTTGCTTAGCAATGCCTCGATTTCTGGAAGATTCTTACGAAGATCTTCATCGGGTGAATTTCCTATTTGCAATCAATGTTGCGAACTCGCGGAAGATGGAGTATCAAAAAAATACCCTGTGTTACTCACCTAAGATGCGGTTGAACAGAAGAAGAGCAGCACCTACAACCCGGGCGTACTTTGCCTCCGCGTCATCACGTTTGACTGTCCGTTCGTCGCTCAAAGTTAATGGCTTCTGGTGGAGAAGAACGTCATCTACAAAATCCAAAATAGAACTCTGGTAGATTTTCCACAGGCTGTTTCTCTTAGCTTCTGTCGAGAATACGGTGCTGAGAGAATCCAGAGCAGACCGATGGACTGGTCGATCACTGTCGTAAAGTCCTGCCAGCCAGGCTCCGACAACCTTTGGAAGATAGGGTGCAATTCTTTTTCCAACGACACCCGTGACAGAGCCCATTATGGTATGAGCTAGTTGTCTTGCCCGCCGGGACAGGTCAATTGAAGCCCGGGGGTAGACTTTGACCTGTAAGTTAACCGGTCAACCAACGGTCTCTCTTTCACTCTAACGATTGAGATTGTGAGTACATACCCATGCTTCTAGAAAGCCCTCATCAACAGTTCCATTTTTGGCTTCCACAGAAGCAATGTATTCTTTCAGCTCTTCTAAAGCCTTAGTGCGTGTGATTTCATCTTTCTTCAGCAAGTTCTTGTATGCAATCACGAGTTGCTGATCTGAGATGCGAGAAAGGTCTGGCGGCTCGGTGATATATGTCAACGCCGATGGCTCCCGGCCACCACTATCGAAGGCATTTGAAAATCCTCCAAATCCACCAAAGGCGCCGGCAGCCGCGCGACTGCTGGAGGCCTGCGACTTGAACTTTTTGCTCATGTGGGGTATGAGGTCAGCGGGAATGGCGGGGTGGTGACTCGAAGCTGCACTGCTGCCGTTTCGGCGAGAGATGCAGAAATTTGGACAACTTTTCCAATTCCTTGGTTACGCTGTTCAAGCCTCAGAGCTTATACTTGTCTTTCTCGTTATAATGGGTGTTGGAAAAGACGAAGAAAGGCGATGATATCAAACGGGCGGCCACCCGATCGGGAAGTCACGTGGTATTCTCATTGCTGTCCCAAAAGGGAAAGGACTCGCTGAGCTTCGCCGCAGGCCTCTCCATTCCCTCTTCTTACAACAGCGTCGGAGAACTCGGCCACGATGAAGTTTTTCATTGAGTATGACTCCTTTCACTTGCGCTCACTTGTCTTTGGTCTCTCTGCTGACTTTCTCACACCTTTAGCGATCTTCCGGTGCTGTTCCCGTACCCTCGCGTTTACCCAGAGCAATATGCATACATGTGCGATCTCAAGAAGACCCTCGATGCTGGGGGTCACTGTGTCCTGGAGATGCCATCTGGTACAGGCAAGACAATCTCGCTTTTGTCACTGATCGTGGCGTACCAGCAGCATTACCCAGAGCACAGGAAACTGATTTACTGCTCGCGAACTATGTCGGAGATCGAGAAGGCATTGGCGGAGCTGAAGGGGTTGATGAAATATCGATCACAAGAGCTGGGCTTCGAGGAAGAGTTCCGTGCTCTAGGTCTCACCAGTCGGAAGAATCTCTGCCTGCATCCGTCGGTGAGACGGGAGAAAAGTGGCACAGTTGTCGACGCAAGGTGCCGAAGCTTGACAGCGGGATTTGTCAAAGAAAAAAAGGAACGTGGCGAGGAAGTCGATCTATGCATATATCATGAGGTTTGTCGGTCTGACTCTTATAGACTATGTAACTCTGCTAAGTGGGAATCAAAGAATCTCGACCTTCTCGAGCCGCATAACCTCGTGCCGCCCGGCGTATTCACTCTTGACGGCCTGAGCCGTTACGGAGAAGAGCACAAGCAATGCCCCTATTTCTCTGCTCGACGCATGGTATGGCTAGCATTCACTTTACGCGTCTTCGCTGGAAGACATGATTCTAACATTCGTGTGATCTTTAGATGCCTTGGTGTAATATCATCATCTACTCGTATCACTATCTACTCGATCCGAAAATTGCCGAACGCGTTTCGCGAGAATTATCTAAGGATTGTATTGTCGTTTTCGATGAGGCGCACAACATCGACAATGTCTGCATTGAGTCCCTCAGCATTGACCTGAGCGAGGATTCTCTCCGCAAGGCTACAAGAGGCGCTACGAACTTGGAACGCAAAATTGAGGAAATGAAGAGCACGGATGCCGAAAAGCTGCAAAATGAATATTCAAAACTTGTTGAGGGACTTCAACAAGCAGAACAAGCTCGGGAGGAAGATCAGTTTATATCAAATCCAGTATTGCCCGACGACTTGTTGAAGGAAGCTGTTCCTGGTAACATCCGTCGTGCTGAGCACTTCGTCTCCTTTTTGAAGAGATTCATCGAATATCTGAAGACTCGGATGAAAGTGACACATACAATTTCTGAAACACCGCCCTCCTTTCTAACCCATTTGAAGGATCTCACATACATTGAGCGAAAGCCTTTGAGATTCTGCGCAGAACGTCTAACATCACTCGTTCGAACCCTGGAGCTTGTCAATATTGAAGACTACCAGCCATTGCAAGAAGTGGCCACTTTTGCAACTCTGGTCGCAACTTACGACAAGGGTTTTGTCCTGATTCTCGAACCTTACGAGTCCGAAGCGGCCACGGTGCCCAACCCGATTCTGCATTTTACATGCCTGGATGCTGCCATTGCTATCAAGCCCGTCTTTGATCGTTTCAGTTCCGTCATCATCACTTCCGGAACTCTCTCGCCCTTGGAGATGTACCCCAAAATGCTTGGGTTCACTACTGTGCTGCAAGAATCATACAGTATGACCCTAGCTCGGAGGTCTTTCTTGCCCATGATTGTCACTCGAGGTTCGGACCAGGCACAGGTTTCATCATCCTTCGGAATTCGCAATGATCCCGGTGTGGTGCGAAACTACGGTACACTTGTTACTGAGTTTGCTCGCATTACACCGGATGGCGTTGTCGTCTTCTTCCCTTCATATCTATATATGGAGTCTATCATCAGCATGTGGCAAGGTATGGGAATTTTGGATCAAATATGGAACTACAAATTGATCCTCGTCGAGACCCCGGATGCGCAAGAGTCGTCTCTCGCTTTGGAAACATATCGGACTGCTTGCTGCAATGGGCGCGGTGCAATTCTGTTCTGCGTCGCTCGGGGAAAGGTCTCTGAGGGTATCGATTTCGATCATCATTATGGTCGTGCCGTGCTGTGCATTGGTGTGCCATTCCAGTACACAGAGTCTCGTATCCTGAAGGCCCGACTTGAATTCTTGCGAGAGAATTATCGCATTCGAGAGAATGATTTTCTGTCATTCGATGCGATGCGGCACGCCGCGCAGTGCCTGGGTCGTGTACTTCGGGGCAAAGACGACTACGGAGTCATGGTTTTGGCAGACCGTCGTTTCGAACGAAAGCGGCCGCAACTTCCAAAATGGATTAACCAGGCAATGCTAGACAGCGAAACGAATCTCAGCACTGATATGGCTGTCGCGAATGCTAAGAATTTCTTGCGAACCATGGCGCAGCCATTCAAGTCTAGAGATCAAGAAGGCATTTCTACCTGGAGTCTGGCTGACATTGAGCGTCACGAAGCGAAACGCAAGGCTGAGGAGGCACGTATGATGAATCAAGAGGCTGTCTCTGCCCATCAGATGAATGGTGCTCCATCCACGATCCAGATTGTCGAGGATGAATACGACGACGACATCGATGAAGACTTGATGATGCTTGATGCCCATTAGTTCTTATTTTCTCTTTCTTACACAGCGTTGTATTTTTTTTGGGAATAGCGGTGGCGCAATTTTACCATATACTCGCTATGGACATTGAGGGTGTTCTTCAAGCGGGCACGGAAATATCATATAGCATTCAAGGCGTTTTCACGAGGCTCAAATTGATGATTACGGGATTTAGCGAGCTGATCTATGCATACGGAATCTAAAAGCACACAGGAAATCTACTTTTAAAATGAACATCTTGCAATCCAATATCGAGTGAAAAAGAGAAACGAAAAAAAAAAAAAAATCTGACATGCTTGCAAGCTACAGAGTGGTAAGTTGATTGAGGAAATTCAGCATGACATCTGCGAGTCGCGTTCTAGTCTCAATAGTATTTTTCGTAATAGGCCTACTCATTTCAATGACGCCCTAGAGCGATATTAGGTAGAGCACGACATTCCGGCAGACGAGAATATTGATCGTAGCCGCAAGTTTCCATACGTGCAGGCTCGCCTACGCCTCGTGCCTTTCTTCAGGATGCTGCTCGTGATCTGTCTAGCACTTTACGGACCCAATTTTGATTCAATGACCTTTGAAAGCATTTTGGACTAAATATGGCTGCACCACTCATTCTTTAATTCTTGATAGCCTTCTCGGCAGCGACTATATTCAACGCTAATTCGACTGAATGCTTTGCGAGCGACCTGTGAGCGCCACAGCACTTAATAATTCGTGTTAATGTCTGCTTGGGGCGGCAGGGGTCAGCGGGGCCAAGAAAACGATGAAAGTCTTGCTTGTTTTTAGCGGTATGGTCTTACTGTTTACTACACTAATCTGGATGGAATGGAAATGGGGGGACAGGTGAAGGCAGGAGAGAGAAAATTGATGTGCCCGGTGAACGGCAGGGTTTTTAGGCGAAGTATGTTCGCAGGACTAAAGGACTCAACATGTATCTATTCGACCTATCCTATCACTCACACTTCCAATTTTAGCGCCCTAATTCAAAATTGAGAACAGGGAATTTCTCTAGACAGTCTTTCCTGCTAATTTGCGTATGGCGGAGTCGCTCGAGGCGTAGATTGTAGAGTCATACGAGGTAAATAGAATTGTTAGTGTTCAGTCCGCTTTGTGGGCGTAAGTAACGTCTATTGTCGAGTTGAAATGGTTGGAGTGGATAGAAGAACGATTTTTGTAGACATTTTAGCGGTATGCTATCCATGGCTAGCCTGAGAGCTCTGATACTCTCCTAAGGTTGTGAAAGCAAAGTTCTTGGAGACTCTGACTTCCAAGACGTGCAATCCGTAGTGGTCAAATGAGCATTAAGAGCGAGATATCTAAAAAAGAGATCTACAACGGTAAGAGAAAATCAATACACACTCGTATGATGATTCTATTTAAATGAGAAATATGCTAATATGAACAGGGACAGGCACTTTTGTGTTCCGCTGAACCGAAGAACTCCAGATCATCGACGCGTCAAGATGGCAACAAAAAAGCACAGGACGCACAAATTGTGCAAAGTATACAGATGATGAAACAACGGCAGAGATAATCAGAATGCGAGATAAACCCAATCAGCACACGACTATGCTACAGGAGCAAGAATGTCGAATGCGCCAGTTCCGACAGTGCCGGAACGACCCACAACAATCCTACTGCTCGGGCCCTTGAGGTTGTCAAAGTCACGCTCAACGACAGCATCCTTCAGAGCACCAACAGTGGTCTCGAAAGACATCCGGGCGAATGGCGAAGTGGAGTCCTTGACCAAGCCGTTACGGCTGAAAGCCTTGAAACCGCCAGACTGGGTCATCACGTCACCAATCAAGTTCAGATGGCGGTTGTCGACGGAGATGCTATGGCCTTTGAAAACGGAGTCCATTTCGCGGATGATGGTGTTACGGGCAGCCTCGACACCATACAGGTTGAGCATGTCGTGGATGGAGTTGGTGTAGAGCGAGTGCGGGTTGATAGCGTCCTGGTGGTCGCGCATGGCGAGCAGGTTGACACCATCGGTCATAATGCACGGGGGCTCACCCTTAATCTCATCCCCCTCGACGTACACACAGCTTCCAAGGTTCACAACCTGCTGGATGACTGCGAAATGGCAGGTGCTTTCGACCAAGGGAAGAAGAAGCAGCTTAGGTGTCTCAATGTCGTACTCAAGCTGAATGGTACAGGAGTCACCCTTCTTCAGATCGAATTCGAACTTGGTGATCTCAGAGAACTTGCTCTTAACGTTGTCCTCGCGCAGCTTCTGTTCCTGTGCCTTCTCGTCATCAGAATCATCATCGGAATCGTCAGAGGCATCACCGAGCTCTTCATCCTCGTCTTCCTCGTCGGGCTCATCTTGTCCACGGATGATATCTTGCTCATCATCATCCGGTCCTTCGTAAGACACCTGGTTGCTACGGTTCTGGCCGCCACGAGCCCGCTTAGCATCATCCTCGTCATCTTCGTTGTCATCATCGGCCGGTTCGTCTGCACGGTCGGGACCGCTGGGACCTTCGGCAACCCTACCAACCGAAACACCGATCTCGGGCTGGGCAGTCGATGTCTTGGTGCCGGTTTTGTCCTCATTGCGCTTCTTGAGCTCGGTCTTGATGAGCTTAACCAGGCGGGGAATAAACTTGCTCTCAAGAGCCCTGTAAATATCTGCGATCTGGATACTGTACTCCTTGACATACTCCTCAGCAGGGAAGAAGGAAATCTCTATATCGTAAATCTTGGCCTTGGCGTAGGCGACGCCAGAGCCAATGCGCTCCTTGACTTGCACCTTGTCAACAACCTCGGCGATGCTGAGCTTGCTAAGACCCTTGGCGAACCTCTCGCCTTGCTCCTTAGAGAGTTCCTTTACAGGGTAAAGTGTCATAGTGGGCGTCATGATCGTAGCACTGGCAGTCATCACAATTTCACGAAGACGAGGAATACCCAATGTCACGTTCTTTGCGGAGTGACCAGCCAAGTGGAAAGTGTTCAGTGTCATTTGAGTACTAGGTTCACCAACACCTAGAATAGGAGAGTTAGCATCTTGCTTGCCACACAAAGAAAGGTTCGGAAAACTCACTTTGGCCGGCCATAATACCGACAGCCTCACCGGGATCAATCACAGACTTCATGTACTTCATGTTCATCAAAGCCTCAAATGACTTCTTGTTGACTTTAGCATTGTCTTTGAACATTTCAGAATTCTCAGATGAGAACTATTTGACAACATGTTAGTTTCAAGCTAGGCGCATATAATAAGAATCGAGGAATATCAAACTCACCTTCTTGAGTGCCTGAGCAAATTCTTCTGAAGTACTACCCAGGTTACCACCAGGGTGGAACTTTGATAGAGCGGGATCCATAGCAGCCAAGTCATGGGACTTGCGCACCGCCTTCTGTGCGTTCTTGTTCCACGTCATTGCCTCTGTATTCACGAGGTCGCGGTAGTGGCTAGCTTGCACTTGCCTGGAAACAGAACGGTGATTCTCGGCGAGGAACTTAAAGTCCTTGAGGTGAACCTGCTTGGTGATATCGAGACCGTCCTCTCCATACAGGAATTGGACGATAGACCCATCAGATGCCTCACGAACAGAAGAATCATACTCAGCTCTCAAGCCCTCCATACCCTTAATTAAGCAACGCTGCAGATAACCGGAACGGGAAGTCTTGACGGCCGTATCAATCAGACCCTCACGACCAGCCATGGCGTGGAAGTAATACTCCTGGGGCTTGATACCGGTCAAGAAGCGACCAGACACGTAACCACCAGCGACCGGGTGGGTTTCGAAGGCTCGGAAAGACGGCAGTGTCTTACCACTGATCATAACTGGTACACGGCGACCCTCCAGAACTTGCTGTCCAAGATTACAAGAAATCAGATTGGCATTGACGCCCGAACCCTTGGCACCAGAGATAGTCATCGACTGCATCTGGTTCCACGGGAAGGGCTTCGCGAGACCTGCAGGGAGACAGGCGCTGGTAATCTCAGAGGAGAGCTTGGCAGATCGGGCGTTCGAAACGCTATCCAGACCAGCCTGCTTGTCATCGTCACGAAGCACGTCTTCCAGGCGGCGGTTCAGCTCAGCGTCCTGGTCAGGCACGTTGGCCTGATCCAGGGTCACGTACTTGAGGGCAACCTGGCGACCCATTTCCGCAGCAGTGCTCAACTTCTCCTTACGAATGCGGTCACCCTCCTTGGTTAAACGAAGATCGTCAATACCACAGGTGAAAGCCCGCATATTCAGGAATCGAGTCAGCAGTCGTCCCAGAATACTCATCAGCTTTCCAGCAATGGTGTGGCCGTAGACTTCGTGAACAGCGTCGATCAGACCACCAGCGGTAGGACCAAGCTGCTTCTTATCGAGGATACCACACAGGTACTCTCCATCATCGAAGATGACAGTGTCCTCTTCGTTGCCCTTACCCCATCTGTCACCAGGAGTAGAAGACTTGCCCTTGAGTGTGAGACCACCGCTGTCCTCAGGCTTGATGTTTTTGAGGATTGTGGTAATCACTTGTTTGCCGGTCCAGAGGTATTTAGGCTTCAAGAAAGCAGGCTCAACCAATTGAATGCGGTCGCCAACAATGTGCGAATTCTCCGGCCGCAAACAACTGTACAGAAGCTGGTGATAATCTTCCTCATCGAAGAAAGAATCACGACACGTAAACCAGACACCCATAGAAATATGATCTTGAATCAGACCTCTCAAAGGCTTGCCAGATGTGGCAACCAGATACTGGTGGTCAGCATCAGCCAGCATCCTAGCCTCCGCTTGAGCAAGTTCGTTCTGAGGGAAGTGCATGTTCATCTCATCACCATCGAAATCGGCGTTGTAGGTGTTACAATTGGCGTAGTGCATTCGAATGGTACGCTCGTTAGGCAGAACACGAGCCTTGTGACCCATGATTGAGGGTTTGTGGAGAGTCGGTTGTCTGGAGTGAAAATTAGTATTGGAATTGAGCACTGAAATAAAGCATCTATGCAGCATACCGGTTCATCAAGACATAGTCTCCGGTCGTCAGGTGGCGGTAGACCTTCTTGTTTCGTGTTCCCTTTAAGCGCCAGTTGGATGGTGCAAGCAACTGGTTGGCAAGTGCAGTACGCTCGTCCAAACTCTTGAACTTCAAATTTATGACTTGGCCGTTCTCATTCTCGATCGCAGCAGCACCAGGGTACTTGTCGGGTCCATTGATAACGGCTTCCTTTAACTCCCAGAAGTTGTGGTTGGTAACAGGCTCCGGGAAGGTTAATTTTTTGGCAAACACCATGGGAACACCAATTTCATTGGTTTCGAGGTTGGGGTCGGGCGAAATAACACTACGAGCAGCGAAGTTGACACGCTTACCCATCATGTTCTTTCGGAAAAGACCCTCCTTCTTCTCGAGCAACTGCTTGATACCATTGGGAAGTTGAGCGATGGCCGAACCAGTCACAGAAGTACGCTCACGATCAATAAGACCATTGACGAAGTCCTGGAGCGCAACAATGGCCTGGAGAAGGTCACTGAGGTTGCGTGCACGACTCATGGTCTTCTCGCTCTCATTCTGCATCTCCTTTTTGATCTGGTTGATCACGTCGGTCTGCTTAAGAATGTTGTTGAATGGCGTGTTTTGCGCGGCTTCCATGATCTCGCCGGGGCCCTGTTGGGCAGCAGGGCGATACTTGTTTGGTGGGATGAGAAGGCTCTTGATAAAGAACATGTCTGCGCTGATGACCTTGACTCCCTTCGGAACAGGGCGGGAGTTATAGACAAGTTGCAAAACCTCGCCATCCTTCTCGAAGAGGAGGCACATTGCACTGTAAACCTCAGATGAAGGCATGAATTCCTGACCGGTTGATCCGGGTTGTGTAGCCTGGGCTGTGACGGCTGCTCCGCGAAGAATTTCCTCCTCAGCTCCGTGAACCTCAGTCACAGCACTATCAGGCTCGGAGGCGCCATTAGCCAGGGTGCCATTCTTTTTGGCATTCGCCTTCTTCTCTTGATCCACGAGAATCAAGGTATTTGGTGCCTGGAAACCCCCATGAAGCATCGCAAGCTTGGCCTTCTCAGGAAGCTGCTTCCGGAAGATCTTGTTATAGCGGTCTTTGCGATAGGAAGGAGAGATTCCGCTGCAGTTAGAGCACTTCCGGTTGCTATTGATGTCCTTGAAGAAATTCTTGACCAGGTCCCGCCTGGCCTCAGCGGCGATGGGGTTCTTTGCACCGGCCATCAAACCTTCCAACCTGCCATCTTTCTTGGCTTCCTTAATAGACCGGTTGACAAAGTTGTTCCGCTTTTCCATGATAGAATCGGGATCATCCTCCTCGTCATCTGAATCATCACCGGTGGCCTTTCCAGCCTTGGATTTACCACCCTTGACAGCTCCCATAGTATCAACCTTGGCGACTTCGTCGGTCAGACCATACTGTAGAAGACGCAGTTTGCAGATATACATGTTGACCTGGTCGCGGGACATTTGCAGGCGATGGCAGTAGACACATTGTGCACGGAGGAGGCGGTAAATGTGGTCGAAGAAGGTGACATTATAGAGCGGGACAGGAAGCTCGATGTGGCCGGGATGACCAGTGCACGACCAAGAGTTCTGACGACATGTGGTACACCTAGAAAATTTCCCACATCAGCAAATTGACAAAATCTTCCAAGACAGGGACCGATACATACACATGATCGCCCCATGCGCCCATAGCAGGGTCATAGAGACCACCAGGAACAGGATTGTTGAAAGAATCCAAAGTTGGAGTATTGTGAATCCTCTTTACAGAGAGCTTTTTGATCTCCTGATCGGAATAAACGGTGAAGTCAACCCCGGTAATGCTCGAGGCGACTGGTCGTGCGAAGGTCGCCATTGTGACCTGCAGCTCGGAGAGCAACAGAAAACGCTGGCGGTGCGAAGTCGAGTTGGCCTCCGAAGAAGTTCTTCATATGCGAAATGCGGAAGAGCGAAACTTTCGAGCATCTTTTTTTTTCTGCCCCACTCCACCGCCCACCCCGTTCTGAGTATCCGCGACCAACCTGCCGATCAGCTTAGTTGAGCTTATACAATCACTGAAGACACGGTTCGCAATCTTCCACAGCGCCTTTCACCGGGGGTTTTTTTGGCTGCTCGGCCACGTCGGATCTTCCGTATACACATCGCCATGGCTGACCATTCGGGCAACGCGCTGAAGAGGCCTCATCCCGAGGATGATGGCAGCAACACTCAGAAAAGGACCCGATCAAACAATGGGTCTCCTGCACCCGGTCAAGGAGGCGCTACTGCCGGGAAGGTTGATATCGAAAAAATGGTCGCGGAGGCGCGGGCTAAAGCTGAGGCTGTGCGCGCTCGTCTACAAGCCGCTCGAGGTGGCGTGTCACCTACAGTCCCTTCAACAGAGTCAAGTCCCAGCCCAGCACCACCGACCATGAGCCCCGCTATGTCTAGGCTGGAGCAGATGAAGGCGAGAGTAGCAGCAGCTACGAGTAGGGCCGGAGCAGCGGCGTCCCAACAGCGAACGAATGCCCCGGCACCCTCCTACCAACCCCCGATGCTCGACGACGAAGGCCTCTCGAAGGCTCGAGGTGGTCTGGACGTTGGTCTCCATCCAGCTCTGCTTTCCGATACGACGCCGAGCTTCCGTGGAGCCAAGGGTCGTCAACAGTCAAAGACGGGGAATCGGCGCATGGATCCCAGCAAACAGCTCGACTTGTCTGGCCCATCAATTGAAGAAATCAAGAACCAACCCTACTTCGACCCAAGTCTTGGCCCTAAAGCAACGGTAGCAAAGCCGCGCCATTCGCGACAGCTTATCTTCAATGAGAAGGGCAAATATATTCAACAGGCCGCTGCGCTGCGCCGACAGGCGCAGTTGGAGGCCATGAAAAAGCGGATCGCGGAGAAGGCAAGACAAGCTGGTATCGATGAAGATTTGGACATAGAGAAATCATACTTGGTACCAGCTCCTCCGGCTGTGGAATGGTGGGATGAAGGCTTGATTAACGGCAGCGACTATGCTGCCATTGATGACCCAGCAAACCTTAAGATTGACACGGCTGACACCATTATTACCCGCTACGTCCAACACCCCATTCTTCTCGAACCGCCGCAAGAAAAGCACATGCCCACTCAGAAGCCGATGTATCTCACGCCGAAGGAACAAGCGAAGATTCGTCGACAGCGCCGCATGGCAGATTTGAAGGAACAACAAGCAAAGATCAGGCTGGGATTGGAGCCTGCGCCGGCTCCTAAGGTCAAGAAGTCGAATCTTATGCGGGTTTTGGGTGAACAAGCGGTGAAAGATCCTACCGCTGTGGAAGCCCGTGTCAACAGGGAGATCGCAGAGCGAAAGCATGCACACGAGCTTATGAATGAGGAACGCAAGTTGACTCCGGATCAACGGCGTGAGAAATTGGCCGCTCAACAGGAGAAGGATGCCGAACTGGGTATTTATGTATCCGTCTACCGAATTGACAACCTTGCCAGCGGCCGCAACCGCTTCAAGATTAATAAGAATGCCGAGCAGAATGCTTTGACTGGAATCTGTGTCATGCATCCGAAGCTCAATCTGGTGATCGTCGAGGGTGGCAAGCATTCCATTAACAATTACCGGAAACTGATGCTCAATCGAATCGATTGGACGGATAACCCTGGTCCAGGAGCATCAGATGCGAAAGACGAAGGGCAGCCTATCTGGCTGTCCACGGAGGATGAGAAGGGCGAACTGCGTGATTTCAGCAACAACAGTTGCACACTTCTCTGGGAAGGTCAAGCGAAGACCCGGGTATTTAGGAAATGGCTAGGCGCCAGAATCTGCGAGTCTGATTCAGCGGCCAAAGACGTTCTGACCCGCTCCAAGATGGAGAACTTTTGGACTCTGGCAAAGAGCGCCAAACCAGCTGAATTTTAGTCAGTTGATTGCTGATTTGGCTTCTATCGCGAGGACTGCGGCATGCTTGAGAACTTCCTCAAGCCAGCGCTAATGTATTCTATACCTTTCATGTACTGTCTTGAACCAGCATTGACACCCCTGACCACAAGCCCATTTGATATTATTGATACGCTATTCCTCACTTAAAAAGATCCTTAAACTTGGAAGGGGTGAAGGCAGATGTATGATACGTAGGATATTCTGACCTCGAAGCGAACACGTCGAGTCATTAGATAACGCAATTCACAAGCGAACCGGCCACCCAACCGAGCCGACCACCCCCAAACTTCATAGTAAATGCGATGATTCAGGAAACTTTACAACAACAACAGTAGGTTAGTATTACTTGATCCTTATGAGAAAATTTTTTCTCGCGTAAGCAATAGCATGACTTAAGCCAGATGAAGAATAAATCAATATTTGCTTACATTACATAAAATACTGGTCGATGGGTTAGCATGTCTTCAATTGTTTATTTTGTGGTGCCTCAAAGTATCTCTCGACCCAATAGACATGCTATGTGTGGTACAGTTAGTGCTAGTACTTCCTATGATCGCATACAAGTTGTAGGGGGCTGAAAGATCACATTGTAAAACATCGCAATTACCACGGTGTAGATTTGGGGGTGGCCGGCTCGCTTAGGTGGCCGGTTAGCTTGTGAATTACGGTACGAATCGAATGCTTCGTGCACTCCTAAAAGTTTATGCCGACTGCGTAAAGTCGACAGTGTCTCTATAAGAGGTGCCTAGCAGAGGGCTGTTGCAGCCGCGGTCGGATGAAAGCGGTGCCAGAACGAAGTTGTGTGATTGAAGCCCCCCGAGAGACCGCAAGCTAGAAGCGATGGCCAGTGCAAATCCAGACCCGATGGCTTAGATTGTACATAAAAAGGTCCATTGATCTAAGGATGTAGGTGCGATGTTCGGGGATAGAAGTAGACTACCTCGTATAGGCGAATCGACGATATTCGAGGGGGGTGTCTAGGGAGGTCCCTGCGTTCGAGCTAGCCTCCTGTCACGTCTTACGCGACGCAGCGCGATGCAATGCGACAGCAGTGAGAAACGGGGATAGAGGAGGAAAAGGAACGAAAAGGAAAGAAGCAATTATTCGAAAGTATCTCGGGCCTATTGTATCGACACGCATCGACCGTACGGGAGCACGCACACAGAACCAATTAGGGTGGAGAAAATGTATTTCGCCCGCATTCTATTTGCTACTAGGGAAATGATTTTAGGATATATTTTTTGTCTACCTTCGTGCCCCATGTTATTGAGCTTTGTGAGGATACCGAGACTTCAAAGTTTTTAGATCAGCCAAGGAGTCTAATAAGATTCTGATGATACTGCGGCTTACATACTAGAAGTGACTAGTCAACTGGAATCGGCAGCGTTGTTCATGGAGGCTTTTCGTGCTTCGTATAGACATGATGATTTCTTGACTTGCCAGGGAATGTCTCGGGAGTGGAGGATGGGTTTGCTGCTCTTCCAAAAAAATTAATATAATCTTCGGGTCTCCTTTTGTATAGGGTAATTTTCACTGAAGTCATCTTCTAATAGTCAGATTAAGGCACGTGGTACGAGCTTTCTATTATGTTGCGCTTTTCTGTTTCGGTCATAAGGCTATTCCCACTCTTATTCGCGGGTACTAGATCGAGAGAGGATCGGCCATCTCTCGTCGGTCCCTCGCCAGGAGGGCCGAACCGGGGGAACACCCAAATTTTACCCTGCTTTTATGTGACACGGTCTATACTTTGCTTGTCTTGGGGTTCAAGAATCACTTCCAATATTGCGGCTTCATTTCTGAGTACTGACAGGCTCAAATCACAACTCAGATAGTGGCGTTCGAAGCAGACCTGCATTAACAACGTATTGCCTCCGCCAGACCACTGCATAGTTATAAGACTGGCTGACAAATTCCCAACTCAAAATAGTCCGTGTAACGTCAAGAATGCAAGGGCTGAATAGGGTGAATTGTACCACCGCTCAGTCTACCATGTTAGCTACTCATATAGGGAATGCTATTCAAAATCTTGTCTCCATAGTGAAGCACCAACGTTACACAAAGCTTAGGCGGCTGTAATGAGTAATTTGTTGATCTCAATTAACATAGGTCAAAGGCGGGAGTGTGATCCATTTTACCGCTAGTTCTAGTACGTCGCCAGTCGATGATATGCTTTTCAATTGACAACTAAACTGATTCCCATCTAAGACCTTTTTCTTAACGGTCACACCGTCTTTTCATCGATGAATTCGTTGAATATTCGTTGAATATTCGCTGAGTTTTCAGCATTTTTCTATGCTGCCGAGGCCTTGATATGTACAAAGTTGTCCCTTGGCACATGCCAACCTCATACGGTAACGTGGATGTTCGGGAATTGTGTTTGACCCTCTTGATATCAAGGGTCAACACATTTTATCTGACATCTTCAAGATTATTAATATAATCACTTTTTGGCGCAATTCCCTCTAAATCCTATCCTCTAACCCCACCAATAGCATCCATTTTTTTATCGTTAAATCCGTAAGTCGGAAATTCCTCCTCGATGCCCGATTCTGCGAAAGAGGGCTGGCGTTTCTTGCGAACTTTACCTGTCACACAGTACACACCGCTGATTTTGTCATAAAACAGTACAAAAATGCTAAAATTTTCTCTATTTTCTTAGTTGACTGTAGTACATAGTCTTCATGAGGGTTCATCACTGGACCAGTTCCGCTTCGTCACCTGACTGCATTACTTATTCTACTTCTCTTCCGTATATAAAACAGTCTACGGGCCCTCGCACATTGTTCTCTGACAACACTTCAATTCCCGTCATTTTAATAACAGGAGTGTCTTATGCTGCCGTTGAGACGATAACTATATTTCAAACCCTTTACTGTCGAGCGCTATAAGGGTAATGTCCAAACTCAACCTCCCAGTTCTTTCGAAAATCGACTTACCGCGAGTGTGGAAGATGTAGAACACTATCGATTGAAATATGGAAAGTGTCTTCAATCTCTTGGGAGGGACGGTGCCAGCGAACCCGCTTGACTCTACCCCTAGTCCGCCGAACCCCAATGGCGAGGGTACTGATCAAACACACCACCACTCGATCCCCGTCGAAAGTGTTCCTCCATCCTTTCCGCCTCTTCCATCATTTGTTCCTACAGCGGGAGTTACCTTCATGTCTGTCCTCACAAATGCCACGTCTGAGATCCGTGCACTGGCATCCATAACCTGCCTGGCCCAGCTTGTGCAAGTTATGAAATATAATCCTTTAGCATCGAGCCTCACATTATGCCTGGCAATTTTGGCTGGAATCCCTCTTTTATGTTTCCTCATAGCAGGATCATTACATATCTTCATGCTCTTCATAGCATTTTTTTCATTGCCTATACTTCTTGTTGCTGGGTTGATTGCCAGTTCTATGGCAACCCTGGCTGTTACCCTATGGGCCTGGGGGTGGGGCACAGTTGGATTCGCTTCATTGGCTATCCGTTACAAGCACCGCCTGAGTCAAAGTATGGAAGAAAGGATATGAAAGACGGACAAGCTTAATATTGACTTCATTTAATGGTTGAGTGAGAATTAGGTGCAGTTATCTACAGGCACGGGCGCTATTACCCTAGCGACATCTTGCGCTCGTTTTGTATCGGTCTCGGATTTTTGTTTGGCATGTATTAGCACAGATCAGGGGCTCTCAAAGAAGTCTGGGTTGATGAAATATCCACAAACCCATCATAGGTAACTCTGTCGAGTAGTGGCTCTTAAATAGGATTTCGTGGTCTTGACCAGTCCTAGCTGATACGCGTACCCTGCCCTTGTGGCCAAGTCTAGCTAATGAAATTTATTCTAACCGGGATGCTCTTGGGACATATTTAAGGAAACTCTATCAACGCATCCATTTTATAAATTAGCCAATATCAAACCTTCCCTACATTTGTCTAGGACTCACATCCAGTGCATATTCAGGGACCGTACATTCAACTACGCCGTTTGCTCCAATTCCGTGACCATAGTGAACCAGTTTATTTCGCAGCAGACGAGACGCGAGAATATTTCAAACCTAACAATCACCGCGGGAAATCCTGGCTGATGCATTTTCAAGGCCCCAGGGCAATGACCTCCCATGATGAGCCCTTATTAATGCGGAGGAGCCGATACTGTGCGTTAGCCAGCAGCCAGCGCTCAGCAATAGACATCTCAGGCGGTGCTCTACATCACACTTTCATTTCAAGCTCAATATGAACCGAGAATTGAATATGCATTCTACATTCTTTGGGATGTATTTAACCCTGAATGATAGATTCTCCAAGGATGATTGGGTAGATGACAGGTAGCGGAGGGTGTATGACCTCTCACGTAACAAGGGCCGCGATTGACACTTGCAAAAGCTACGGGCAATTGCATTGGCGAGAGCATGTCAATACAATTTTCAAAGGTAGCCCCAGTGGCCTTTCTGAATGCTATGGTGTCTCTCATCAGACGCATGTATTCGCAGAAGGTTCGAGGCAATCACCATCCCTCGATCGACTTCAGTCTCACATGGATTGGCTGCGTCGATCGGGGGCCGATCCCACCTGCTTCATGAAATTCCTGCTCGGGATTTACAAGTTCCATGAAAAATCGACCAACTAGACCGGCCATGACACAGCGAAGCTCCGCTCGAGCCACTTCGCTACCTATGCAGCTTCTATGGCCCGCCGAAAAGGTCAAGTGCGACTTGCCCTCTGGATTGAAGAAGCGGTGGCGCTGTGCATCGTCGATCCAGCGCTCAGGGATAAATGCATCGCTGTCCTCGCCCCAGACGTCCTTATCTCTGTTCAGTGCGTAGAAATCGAGTAGCACATGCGTACCCTTTGGAATGTGCTCGCCCTGGACAGTGGTCTCGCGGGTAGCGACGCGGAGAGTGGAAGGGACCATTGGGTGTAACCGCATCGTCTCCTCACACACTCCATGCAGAAGTGGCAGAGACTTAAATTGCTCGACAGATATCTGTTTCATTTCAGGAGAAGGCAGATGTGTGCGAATTTCAATTCTCAGTCGATTCTGGAGGTCGGGATTGCGGCACAGAAGATCGCAACAGTGGACTATGGTAGATGAGATGGTCTCTGACTACAGGCGCATGAGCAAGTCAAAACCAAAATCGCGTTGAAGGTAACTTACACCTGCCGTCAGAGTTGTCATTAGGTGGTCTGCAACCTCGTAGTCCGACACCTCCGGAGTCGCTAGCATTGTAGAAAGAAGCTGTTGCGGCCCTTCTTTTACCGCCGGGAGGGCAGATCTACTCTGACGCACAAGGCCGTGGCAGTACATGCGCAGTGAATGTGCGTCAGAACTCAAACGATTCTGTGTCGGCCAGGACAAGCGCTGAACGAGCCAGGGCATGAAGATATTACAGAACATGGTGATCAAGTTGGCCAGTGAGGGCTCAAGCAATCGTTCAATTACCGTCACAGGTATGTTCGGCTGAGTAAGATCGCTCAAGTCATGACCAACGGCTAAGCGGGCTATGTTACTGAGAGTAAATCGACTGCGAGGTAATTGATTAGAGGCCAATCTCGCAAGAATCAAAGGAATCAGAAGTCTTACGGAATCCAATATGTAATGTCCACTGATTGAGTGTCCTCCACAATATGTTGCTGCCAGCTCTGAAGTAATAGATCTGTCTGCATCCAGATGGTATTGTACAGCTGGCGAACGTTCTCGGCTGCAAAAGGTCGACTCTGCAGTCGGCGAAATCGCCGATGCGACGGACCGTGCAAAGTGATCAGGCCATCACCCGCTACTAGCGACAAAAACCGCCGTAGTCCATGGGGCTTCTCGAAGTCGGACGACTTGCACAAGACTTCCATTGCGGTGGAGTAGCTGCAGGGAACAATATAGCTACGACCGAATAGGGCATCGTAGAGGTGAAGAATTCCTTTATTAGGTGTCTCTCTTATCCACTGTAGAGCTTTTCGGCGATTCGAGAATACTCTCAAAGTGCAAAAAGAGTACTGATAGATTATCAACGCATGCACGGGTGTCTTTGCTTGGAATGAGATGTCTTCCTACCTTGATGGTCGGCCAATGCCGTAGTGGACTAGCAAAGGTCGGATAGGCCCAGATGTATCCAATGAGAAAGATGACCGCTGCTGAGCAGATATAGGCCCAGACACGAGAGAGGACCAAATCGAGGTCGGTTTTCCCTAGTAATGCCATCTGAGCCTCCAAAGTACTAGGTGGCAGATGCTCACAACTCTATTACCAAATGGCCAACTTGAAGTTCGAACTTTTCCAGACTTATTTAATTAAAGAATTAGCAACATGAGAACATTGGCGGTGAAAAACAACCTTTCTTTTGCTTAAAGTATTTATGATGTATCATAGTAATCCAAATGCATGGATCTACAGCTTCAATGCACTTCTGGATTTCCGTATTGTTGCGGTGAGAGGTTGGGAGGTGCATCCATATGCAGCATCTGCGAAAAACACCTCATATAGGATTGACTATGGATGTAGAGAGCTATTGTGCAGCTATGAATACCAGCCTTTTAATATCAGCCGGTCTATCTCAGCGGTTTTACTACAAGAATGACTTTCTGAACTTATTCAATCTCGGTGCTCGACCTTTCACACAGGAAATGACATCCTCTCTCTCTTATTATGATATTCTCCGCTGGCGTGAAGATAAGGTTGACAGGTTCTATGCCGACCATAGCGACCAACCATTCCCAGTGAATACTTTGCTGGTTTTTATTGGGTTGCCTGTCCTTGGGCTCATGGTTCCTGGTGCCCGCACTCTACGTCTGGCCGTCTTCGCGATCACTGCGTATGTGGGTATCGATATTATTCGCCATTTTCGCACGACTTACGGCGGCAATGGCTACTCTACCGGGATGATTGCTTCTACCTGGATCTTACATGTGGCTGTTCATCTATTGCTCAACAACCCCGAGAGAGATTACCAAAGACTTGAATATACCCAACGGCAAACCGATCACCGCCCCGTTCTGTCATTAGGCAATGGAGATTTCGTCCACTGGCAGCCATACCCTCGTGCCGCCCTCCATCGTTTGAGCTGGGTCCTAGATCTACTGTTTTCCATGCGAGGCTCTAGGTGGAATTGGCGTATCGATTCTCTGCGTCCTTTACCATCACCGCTGCAAGACTCGGTGCTTCATCCCCCTCGTCCTGCACACAGTTTTCACACTGCTACAAGTAATACCCTCACTTCAACCTTATTTTTGTTGCTCAAAAGTCTCGTGATAATAGGCGTTCTCGCCTTTTTCGCGAGACGAGATCCTTACTTCTGGGGGATTCTGGGGACACCACCGCTTCCCGAGTCGCCTGCATTCGTGCTTCACCGATGGCCTCTGCTCCTACGGGCGTACCGCATGCTGGTATGCTATGCCGTGACGGTGAACTTTCTGATTTCGGGAGGTGCTTTAGGGCATCTACTAGGGCGATTCATGGCCTGGGTGGGCCTGTCACCTGTGCCATTCACCCAGCCCTGGCTCAATACACCTTTATTTGGGAACACAGGGCTGGTGATGGATTTTGGTCTCGCTGGCTTCTGGGGAAGTTACTGGCACCAAATTTATCGGTTTGATGGCTTAACTTTCTCGGCTGCAGTGCTTTCTTACTGCCCGAGCTGGATTCGTCGGCAGGTCGTGGCTCGCCGCATAATCAGAATGCTGGTGATATTCTTCCTAGTGGGGATAGCACATTCTTGTGCATGTTACTCGTCATTGGGCCCAACACGGCCTATACGGGGCGTTTTAACGTTCTTCATGTTGCAGGCTGTGGGAATTCTCCTCCAGATGATGTTTCTCTCCGTGCTGCCCCGAAGCCTGCGCCGGCCCGGGATCGGACGGATAGCAAACTTTGTTGGTGTCTTCGTCTGGTTTCTCGCTTGTGCGCCTTTGCTATTTGATGAGTACACTTCTGGTGGTCTTTATATCATCGATGCGCCAGATACTGTTATTCTCCTTGAAAGCCGTACACTGTCCCGCCTAGCAGCTCATCTTCAACATGTTTGGGTTTCATTGGCGCCGTCTGCCTGAAAAACACCAGGGAGACCTACTGGTTTAGAGCAGCAGGATATGAAGAAGCACGCGGGTCAAGGGAAGGACCTTAAGCGGGGAGTGTGAGAGCATCCCAGTGCCTTAGTCCAACCAGCATTCAACATGCGCTCCATTCACTTCAATACAGACTTCTTCATTCATAGGTTTATGCGGTTAATTTTCATCGAATCAGAGACTACGTGATCGTATCAAGTCTTGTGCTTATCACGAAGCATTTCAGTCCTGTACCTCTGTGTTCTTTGACGCAATATGACCGGTGAATCAAGTACTATTGACAAATGATTCAGCCCAGCAGAACGCTTCCATTAGAGAGAAATTTTTCTTTAGTATTAATTTGCTATAGTGTTATATAAGCACCATATTTAGTTATCGGAATATTTGCGGTGTGTAACTTATTCTCAGGTTATCTTGAAAAGCAGAAATGCATGAAAGTTTTGAGATCGACAACGCCTCAAGAACTACACGATCACTTTTTTGTCAGGCAGCACCTTTACCTGGATATTATTATTCCCAGCCATTGTCTGCCCGTTGAAGCAGTCTCGTACAACTGTTACATTGGCCTCATTGGTGTCGTGGAGTGCCCAGTCGAATCGGCGCATGAGAATGGCCAGTCCAACGGTGAGCCAGCAATAGGCCATACTACTTATATTTAGTAAAGCATACGTTCGCAGAAATAGTATCGTGTCACCTTACTTTTGTCCTAGGCAACCCTGACTGCCTTTGGAAAATGGAACAAAGGAACGCCTCATAGCCACCGACGGATACATCCATCGTTCAGGATGAAATTCCAACGGATTTGGGTATACCTCTGCATTTCGTAGGATGAAGTGGTTGGACATACTAATTGTTGTCTATCACATGCGGTCAACGAATGTTTTGGTTCTTGATGCGACAAAGAAAGCGTACTCCTGCAGGAATCTTCCAACCATGGCAGAGTAGGTCCTCGTCCGGAGCGATTCGAGGCAGACGTGCGGTCACCACAGCGGACAGACGCAGGCCCTCTTTGATTACAGCGGTCTGTTGTTGTTAGATGAGTCGCGTCTGGAGCAAAAGAAACTGACAAGGTAGGGTAACGCTTCCAACTCCTCCCAAGAGGGATTTGCACCAGCATCTGGAAGAGCCCGCCGCAGCTCCTCTTTGATCCGACTGTGGACTTGTGAGTTACGTAGAATATGATACATAGTCAGCGCCATCACCTGCGAGGGTGCGTCAGTGCCAGCTACCAGCAGGAACTTGGCCTCATCGGCAAGCCGGGCTATTGTGCGCTCGCCGGGGGGTAACTTCTCATTGCGTATGAGATGTGCAATGATAGAAGTTTCACCATCTGCAACCGTGTTATAGACGTGTCGAACCTGCTGTTCAATGTCCTAGTGAGTGGTATCTCAGCACGATATGTCCCTTACATGCTCCAGCGCCCAAGGGAAAAAACCCACCTTTTCAATGGCATTTATGTGGGGGAATATTGGACAGATCCAGGTAGTAACAGATACTGGAAAGACTCGTGATATAGTGTACAGCCAAGGGAAGCTACGTGTGATCAGCAGCATTTCGAATATGCTGTTAACACCTTTCTTCCATTTGTCACCCAACACGGGCTCCTGCAGCGTGTTGAACTTCAAGTCTGTGCCAAATGCATAATGGGAGATAGTGTCGACGGCAAAGTTGACGAAGCACGTATGCAGTTCGAGTGCCTTCCCCGTCTGCTGCGCTTGTCGAGCATGCATACAAAGTAGGTTCATGTTAGCATGTATGATCGGCTCACATGCGCGAACTGCATGCTTGGAGAAAAAGGGACTTAAACCGCCGCGTCTCAAGCGGTGATGGATTGCTTCGCTTGCTGCAAATGATGTGCCTGGTGCAACAGAGGACAGGAATCTCGGATCTTTGTGGCGGCGTCGGGTAGGTCCCGCATACAACGTGTCATAAAAATCGGCGGTACTGACATGGACCTCATTTGGGCTAATGCGCACGACCGGCCCATACAGTTCATGCAGTCGTTGAATCTCGTACATAAATTTGCCCCCACAGAAGACGTCGAAGTAGGTCTCATACCATCGTGAGACCGCCGCCAGTCGAGGACCAGGAATACCTGCTAGGGGGCTAAAGATAAGATTGTAGATAGCCATGCAGATCAGAAAGGAGAAGGTAGTGCCTATCAGGCATAGTGCAGCGGCTAAAAGACTCATTGTGGCAGGCGAGATAATATACCATGGCTTAGAACTTCGGAATCAAGCCTTAAATACTAGATCTGGCACAGAAAAGCACAGTATGCCAAGCAAGAGCGGTATAAGAAGTGAATCTTTTGCGGTATATGCTGAAGGTTCCGATAATGCTGTAAAGAAGCATTTTCCAGACTAGATTGGTATCGCGATCTTTTGGGTACCCATGCCGGACCTTTATGCATGTATGCTTCCCCGCATGACGAGTTGCACTTTTAGTTAGATTCATCGCTGCTGTAAAGCAAAAAAAGCTCGGGTCCCCTCGGTTGAGACGGATACAAAGATTCTGAAGTCTTAATTGATTTCCAATCAAGTTGATCTTCGCATAGATCGACGGTAATTTCTTCCAATGTTGCTGCTTCATCCCTGTGCACTAACAGCGGCAAACCACAACGATGGTCGAAAGGGACAGCTGATTTTCGTAAGTAACAAGATCTAAACATGACTGCGAAGTGAACAGCGCTACCCAAAGTGTAATTAGGGTTTTGGAAAGAAGACATCCGTAATGGTGCAAGTGAGGTTACTAAGGATTTTCTATTCTCTGTGGCCCCAAACTCTTTCGAAATAGAACTCCGGTACCTATAAAATAATTGAGGCCGTAGGTCCTAGAAGGTCCTATGGTCGACAATTAGATTTAACAAGTTACATGGAGTATCATCAGTAAAATGTTCTATCACACACCAGTTTACATTGATTCATGTTCTCATTTGAAATAATAATTCTGTTCATGTTCAGATTATTGATCGACCATTTTTACTTTGTGCAATAAGCTGAGGTATAGAAGGAAATGAACAAGTAAGTTAGAGGGAAGAGATAAAAGAAGCCACCAAGAAGAAACACGAGAAAGTGTGCTTGGTTCTCAAGGCAATGCACCCTTGTAGTCCTTTCATCCCAGTCCCGAGCCAATCCGTCTGTCAAGGGTACCGGTGCATCATATTGTACGAGGATATAGCCACATGCTATTAGCCAACCTAAGATGAACTGAGCGATCTCCAAAGTCGTCAGCCACTTTTTGACTGCCAGTGGAACACGGATGCGGAGAGCGCGCAACAAATAAAATGAGTACTAAGAAGCTAGTCAGCATTGTGCGCAGAGACCGCTAGACAGTTTATGTACCTACCACCAAACAGTGAATAGTTAAGTTCAAAATGATGCCTATCACCGTATGCGGTGATGCCAGCTGCCACATCAGACATGTACAGACAATTACCCCGGCGTGGTGAAAGATGTGCAGCTTGGATAGACGTCGGCCTGTGGCAAATATGATCGCTGAGTCCAGCAATTGATAGTATTTGGATACATAATAAGTCTCCGTTATGCCACTGAAATCGGACCAAAGACCACGCTGTTGTCCCCGAATGGTCCACAAAGGTGCCTGCATTCGGCACAGGTAGTCCGCCATTCGCGCTCCATACTTTGAGTCGATTAAGTCTGGGAGCCCTCGGTAGATTACTTGCACAGCTTTGACAAGCACGCAGATGGAGAAAACTGATATACCTGCGTTGTGTAGAAGCACGAGTAGCTGGAAAGCCTTGCTTTCTGTCCAGGCCCAGCGGCGATAATTCCGTTTCTGATTCACGAAATTTCCGAAAATGACCAAGCATAAATATATTGCTACTACTGTGATGCACATCTTCACACTGAGGAGCTGCCGGTAGAAGCTGGCATGGGCAGCTGGCAACCGATTTGGCAACCAAGCGGTTGTTGCAATCCAATTGGCATCCACGAAGTTTGAGACAGAATTGTACTCGACCACATTATGTAATAGGCCTATACTAGGGGTGGCCAGATAGACGGAAGAGGAACCACCTTGGGTCATGCTGTAACGTTGAAGTTGGTAGGGCTGTTGGAACGGGGTATCCATACCTGGTGGTTGCTTTCTATATAACATCTTCCGCCATGAATCTAAAACCATGCCCGAGAATGGCGGTGTGTTTGAAGCGGCGGTCAGATAGATTATACCTTATCTTCGATGCAGGCTATCTAAGATCAATAAATCACGCTTTGCAACTGCCTTAGCGTTGTGGAACGTTGGAAGTTGACCAAAGTGACTTGTGATTTTAACAGTACTATACAACCTCGGAACACCACGGTCCCTGACCGACTTTTCATCGTTCATCCATTTATTTTATTGCTCAGGCATACATACTGCTAAGTGCCAGCCTCTCTGACGAAGGACTCTGTCTGGAGCAAAGGTTGAGGAATAGATCATCAAATTTGACAAGGTCAGGTTGACCTATGTTCCTGAGCGGCATTTTATACGCAGGCGGTACTCACCATTTTGGTCTACTTCTTGCAACTAACGGTGAAGCGCACGTCACTTTTGCAGCATGTCTTTTGAACCGATGCGTTCCTTACCGACTTTCAATGTGGTTCTGTTATTCCTGACATTAACTGCTGGGGTAAGTTCCTCTTGTCTTCGGTAACACCAACATATGCCAGTTGATTTTGATCGAAGTGTTTTTACTACGATAGACATTCCTCGCTTATATTGTGTATCAAGTCTACTTTCATCCTCTTGCAAGATATCCAGGGCCGTGGAGTGCAAAACTATCAAATGTGCGGTCAGGTTACTATTTCTTCAGGGGAGATGGTCACTTGGATATATGGCAGTGTCACCAAAAATACGGTTAGAACCCTGTCAATCACAGTTTCCTTCCCTAAGACGAGGATACAATGTCTAACTCTTCCCCTTACGATAGGCCCTGTGGTCCGATATGCTCCCGACAAGCTAGTGTTTGACACGCCTCGCGCCCTTCAAGGTTTGCACAGATTTCTACTGGTCATAGGTCGTGTAAGTTAATTGCTTATTAGACATATATTCAAAGGGCAAAAACACCCAAAAGTCCTCGCTGTACAACATGTTGCCTCATAGGGCGCGTGATCTTCTTTCAACTATAAATGATGTTGAACATGCTACGCGGCGCAAATTAATTTCAACAGGAATGAGCCCCGCTATGTTCAAACTCTATGAGCCGAGACTGATCAACCACATAAACAACTTCCTCGATTTTCTCTATTCAGATCAGATTATCACAGATTGTAAACGATGGGGCCCTCCGTTGAGCATGTCGAACTATTGCAGCTACCTCACGTTTGATATGATGATGGATTTTGCGTTCGGCCTGAATTATAACTTGATCACAAATGAGCAGTACCGGTCTGTTCTTGATGATCTTTGTCTGGCCAGAGTTCGTACCTCAGCACTTCTTGTTTTTCCGTTTATCTATTTCCAGCGACTGGACAAATTGTTGTTCCGAAGGTCTGCAGAGGCATCGCGCAGGTTTATGCAATTTGTGAGCAGAATTATGTTGGATAGGACGAGTCCGAAGCACTCTCTTCCAACGAACGTTTTCACCACTATGACTAATATTAGCAATGGCCGTTCGGCCAATTCACTAAGTCAAGCGGAAATACGTGCGGAAGCAGTCTCGTTCATTATTGCGGGTACGTTTCAGGTGCTTAATCTTTTGGCCCTTGGCTGATTTAGCATTCAGGTCAAGACACAACATCTGCCGCCCTTTGCGCCGCCTTTTTCTACCTCAGTCGATCGACCCACGCGTATTCGCGTTTAGCCGCTGAAATACGTGGCGCATTTGTTCATAAAGAGGACATCAAGGCCAATAGGATATTAAGCAACTGTACCTACCTCCGCGCGTGCATTGATGAGACGTTGAGGATGTCACCTCCTATATCAGGGTGGCTGGCACGAGACGCAGGCACTGGAGGCGTGAGCGTGGATGGAAACTACATTCCAGAAGGTTATTCCGTAGGTGTCTGTATCTACAGCATCCATCACAATGGGAATTACTTTCCCAGGCCTCACGAGTTTCTTCCAGAGAGATGGTTACAAAGCGAGCATGGGTCTAGCCCTCATCATCCTGGCTTGGGGGATATGAACGCGTTCAACGCTTTTAGTAGGGGTCCAAGGAATTGTCCTGGGATGTCTATAGCCTACTGGGAACTTTCTGTCATTCTTGCTCGGACCCTGTTCTCTTACGATTTCAGAGCAGCCACTGGCTTATTGGGTGACCTTGGAGCCGGCAATCCGGGGGGAGAAAAAGGAAGGACAAATCCGACAGAGTTTCAGCTATATTCTCGCGTCACTACAGACAAATTTGGGCCCATGATCCAGTTTCGGCCGCGGTAACTTGAGCCTGTCTCTCTTCCTGTCTCTCTTATGTTCAAAGCATAAGTCATGAAGAAGAGGTGGAAGCATCCCGCCAACATTGTCAATTATGTCGACCTGCATACATTGGCTTCTTGTCTCTAGGTTTCCTGAGACGTCGAAAAGTCACTGGACCACCCAAATGCAGAATACTTGCAAGTTACAGCAGGACGCTACAAATACAGATAATTTTACTGGGGATGATTATGAATCATCAAATGCTATACTTTTGTGTGTAGTCGTTCCTAAATACATGAGCAAGGCCCAAATCTCACAACAGGACTATCGTGACCCTTTTGATGCGAACCCAGACTTGAACACAATAACTCCACCCTAAATGCAAATATTTTCGTATCAATGTCAGATCATCAAGTACTGTAATCCGACCGAACAACCAGACTTAGGAAGGAGGAGGTCCCTGATTGCCATTGCTCAATTGTCGTAATAGATCCAGCTGGGCTTTGACCTGGTCAAAATTCATGGCCGCTGGATTTTGCGGCTGCTGACTGGGAGCTTGTTGAGGCTGCTGATATTGTTGCTGTGGTTGCTGGTATTGCTGCTGTTGCAGTGCGGCCAGGAAAAGAGGATTGATGTGAGCGCCTGGTGGAACAGCCGGGAAGGGGCTCGGCTGCGCAAACGGTTGCTGGAAGGGGAACTGGAAGGGGAATGGCGCAGGTGCTTGACCCTGACCGAACTGAGGCTGTTGTTGCTGCTGCTGAGGATACTGCGGGTATCCAGCGAACGATTGGGGCATCCCGTAAGCAGGCTGTTGTTGCTGGTATGCGGGTTGGCCGTATGGTGCTGGAGGCTGGGCTTGTTGGGGTGCAGCCTGCTGTCCATACTGCGAGGTGCCTGCGTTTTGCTGGTGATGAGGTCGGTGGTCCTGATCTCTGTCCCAGGATCCTCCTCGACCACCACCGCCTCGGCCACGTCCTCCGCGGCCACCACGATCAGTGCCTCTGCCACGCCCGCGGCCGCCACGGAAGCCAGGTGCTCCGCGCTCAATGCCCTCGACTGGCGCCTCACGAGCGCCCATCATCTCGTGCAGGTTCTTGGGGCGGGCGAGAGGTGTATATCCATCCTCAGCTGCGCCGTCATCGTAGTTGAGCTCACTCTGGCTTAGTTTCGAGGGACCTGGAGGTCCCTTCTTGCCGCGGGCAGGGCCTCCTTCCTTGGCCTCCTTTCTCTCTTGGCGTTTTTGCTTCAACTTCCGCTTGTATTCAGCCTCCGCTTCATCATCAGAGAACTCAATTTCGTCTTCTGCGACCTCTTCGTCGTGGAAGTTGGACGCATCGCTACCCTTCAGGCCCTTTAGCGGCTGAGTGAACACGAAGGTAGAGTGCGCCTCAACATAGTAAACTTGCATGTCCTTCACCATGCCCCGCTCCTGGGCCTCTTCGGCACTCTTGTACATGACGGTATACAGTGGGTTTTCTACTCTGCCCAGTGTCTCCGAAACCACACCCAGAACCTTGCGATCTTCCGAGCACAGCAGGGAGCCGGATTCGAGGACTTGGTACTCTCCAGAGGTGCTCGCCTCGATGAGAACCGCATTATCGATGGCTGTCTGAACCCTGCCCAGCAACACAATGTTCATCTCGGGTGTGATCTGGATGTCTGGGATCGGCAAGACATCTTCTTCGATCTCGTTGGTCGAGCGAATTTTTCCTCCTGATTTACCTTTATCGCCACCTTCGTCGTCCGAGCCACCTTCGGCAAGCATCAAGATCCGGGCTTGTTCTTCGGGGCTCAGGATGGGGTAGTCCTCGTCGTCGTCGCTGTCGGAGGAATCGGAGGAAGATGAACTGTCGGATGAAGATTCGTAAGGGTCTGAGTCGATCTCCCATTCAGGCTGTTCTTCTTCCTGCTCTTGCGACTCGTTGGTCGGCTGCTCAGCCGTCGCTTCATTCGTACCTCCCTGTGTGGCAGACACAAGTTTCTGGTCGACTTCCATAGCATCCCCAGAGGCTGCCTGTTGGCCATTGGTCTCAACAGTCGTGTGTCCATTCTCCGGTTTGATCACTTCCGCTGCCACCTGTGAATCAGCTGGGGTATGTTGTTTTTGGGTCGTTACGACAGTAGGCTGAGGGGTTTCGTTAATTGCCGATTGCTCGCTGGGATTGCTGATGAAGCCCAATCCAGGGATCATTGGGGCTGTTTGGGAGGTCTTAGAGGCCTCGGTCACAGGCGCAGTCTGTTCAGACTCCCCGTTCGTCACCGGGGTCTCTGCACCTAGCGGTGTGTTGTAAAAATCGCTCCCATCGTCGGGTGTCCCTGCAATGGGTGGTGTATCGATATTGCAGGGTCGCTTCGCAGGAGGGTGGTCGCCCGTGCCTGCAAAATCGACCGGTGAATTTTGCTGTTCACTCATATTGAGTCAGATCTTGAATCAAAATTTGCGACACCGAGTGTTGCATCAACGCGAGGCGCAAAAAAAAAAGAGTCGCGGGAACTTTTTTTGCGGATCTGCTAAATTTGCCGTGGCGGTCGCCGGAGGAGCTCGTTATCGGCGGTTATCGAGCGGGTCTATCTGCTTATCGCTTCCATCGCCAAGTCAACGTTTCAATCTCCCAAGCACCTCAACAGGATGGCAAAGTCCGACAGAGCTGATTTGGGCTCGGCCCATACTCCTCGGACAAAGGCACGGTCTGTCTTGAAATCTCTCTCGAAGCTATGCAAAGAAGAGAATTGAGCTGACAGGTTGACATCTTACAGCCCTCCACCCCCGCCCTTTTACCTCCCTCTAAACGCCACTCTGTACTTGTGTCTTTTTGCCAATGTTCTCGCAGCTCTATACTCACCTATTCAAGACTGTGATGAGGTCTTTAACTTCTGGGAACCTACACATTATCTTGACCATGGGTATGGACTTCAGACATGGGAGTATTCACCGGTATACTCAATCCGAAGCTGGCTTTACGTGTCGCTTCATGCAGCAGTGGGCAAGCTAGGATCCTTGGTCGTCCATACCAAGTCTGCCGAATTTTATTTTGTTCGGATCGTCCTCGCTATCTTCTGCGCCGCTTGTCAGACAAGGTTATACTCCTCTATCTGCCGAACCCTTAATCCCCGCATCGGTCTCTTGTTCCTCCTGATTGCCTTGTTCAGTCCGGGCATGTTCCATGCATCAACCGCTTTCTTGCCGTCTACATTTACCATGTACACATCTATGCTTGGTTTGGCTGCATTCTTGGACTTGAAAGGCGGGCCGAAGATTGCGCAGGGAATCATGTGGTTCGGTCTTGGATCAATTGTTGGTTGGCCGTTCGCTGGTGCTTTGATTGTGCCTCTCCTGTTCGAGGAATTCATCATCAGCATATTCTCTCGAAACCTCGGCTCTTTGTTATATGCAGTGCTTGATGGTGCTCTCCGGTGTCTTGGTATCATGGTGAGTTGAACAAGAAGCATTCAATTGTCCTATATCTGCTAAGAAAGCCTCCAAAATTACAGGCCCTTGAGGTTGCCGTCGACTACGCTTTCTTCCGCAAGATTGTCTTGGTACCTTGGAACATTGTCGCATACAACATTTTCGGTGGCCAAGGAAGAGGCCCCGAGATCTTTGGAACCGAACCATGGACATTCTACATTCGAAATTTGCTGCTGAATTTTAATGTTTGGTTTATTCTCGCAATGCTGTCTGCTCCCCTCCTACTTGTGCAGGCCATCTTTCGCTCTCAGGGCACCTCTTTTCAAACCCTAATGCGCTCGATCACTTTAGTCGCGCCATTCTATATGTGGTTCGGTATCTTCACGATCCAACCTCACAAAGAGGAACGATTTATGTACCCAGCGTATCCGTTCCTTGCTCTCAATGCCGCTCTTGCCTTTCACCTGATCTTGACATACATTGGATCCAGTAATCCAAAGGATGTCCTCGGTCGTGTCCCCGCGAAGTTGAAGCTAGTTGCCGTGCTGTCGATCATTATGGTGGCTGTCAACGCTGGTATGCTGCGCACTTTAGGCATGGTGACAGCATACAATGCGCCTTTGAAGGTTCTCGAGCCATTACAGCAGGTGGATATTTCTCTAGCAGGGTCTTCAGTCTGCTTTGGCAAGGAGTGGTACCGCTTCCCTTCTTCCTATTTCCTCCCGCATGATATGCGAGCCAAGTTCATCCGGAGCGAGTTCAAGGGTCTGCTGCCCGGAGAGTTTCTCGATGCGGCCAGTCCCTTTGCGCGGATGGATGGCGCTTCAAAGATTCCTTCTGGCATGAATGACCTAAATATCGAGGACCCAAGCAAATATGTAAGTACTTTAGATTGGCTCTCAATAACCTTTTCACCATACTTATCTGGATGTGCAGGTCGATATTTCTCAATGTTCATTCTTGGTTGACTCCTACTTCCCTGGCCACCTGGCGAACGACCTGGAACCTCACTATGTTCTAGATGAGTCAGAATGGGAGTCACTCTCTTGTGAGAGGTTTCTGGATGCTTCTCAGACAGGTCTATTCGGACGGCTCATCTGGGTTCCGGATCTCCCAATTGTTCCAGAAAAGTTCCGGCGAAGATATGGACAGTACTGTCTCTTGCAGCGTCGTGGTGGCGCGAGTCGTGTATAGTTAAGACGACTTCGCGGCTCATCAGATCCATATCCAGACTATTTGAAACTATAGTCATCTCATCTTGACGCGAGTATTGATGAATTGGCATGAGTGCCTCAAATCAAATTACCGACGATGGAAGAGGATGCCATACCTTCCTTCATAGCGTGGTATGTGTATTACTGTATTATATCATCAGGATAGGCTCTTTTGCAAGGTCCGCTCACTGCTTCTCATTTCCCCGGTATTCAAAAACACGCCAAGACACACCATCATAATCTAAAAGCCCTCGTCCAGCGCCCAACACGATCAAAAGATCGCGTCAATAGTATCGACGCACTAGCGTTCGGCCTCTCATGATTCAAATTCGTACATAAAATTCGGGAAAACTCAAAAGTTTTTACCCGTGGATTCACTTTACCCAATCGGGAGAAGAGATCCCCCTCTTTCATGTCAACCAAAAGGATGTTAGTGCACCCCCACTCGTGAGATAAACCACAACCTTCCTCACCGCGTCCAGAGTGTTATCATAGGCTCACTTCCCTGCAAGCTCGGATCCAAGGGCTAAAAGGGGGTCCATGGCAAATGTACTCCCCCTCTTTTGTGCTTCATGGGTGTGTACTTCAAGGTCCTTTTGATTTTTGTCGTGTCGTTCCTCGCATCCGATACACCGGAATGGCAGGTCATGGGCGATGAGAGATGTTATCTACCTGATATCATTCAAAAGCCCTTTATAGAGTACATTGTAACAGATATACGCTCCTGACTATTCATGCGAAATAGATACTGTCTGTCGCGTTTTCACCAGTGTCAAGAGCATTTGAAGATTTTTGAACAACCTCAAGAGAATCTCCTACGTCATTACTCCTAATTTACGACTCAAACTCATTAAGCATGTCGATTGGTATCCTTCAGGGGACGATTCGATCGACTGTCTCTGTCAAAGACCCCGTGAGCATCTTTATAGCTCTCAATCTTTCCGCCTGTCTCGTGGTCTTTCTGTTTAGGAGATGGAAGTCATCGTCCGCCCAGACCGCTAGACCTGCTAGTCCAGACCTGGAGAAGCCAGCATCAAGATCCAACGGTCGAGAAAAGATAACAAGGCAGTTTGGCAGTCTGTATTGTCCTCATGAAGTACTTATGATATCTATCTGATCATCGGGTTAATAGACTGGACGCCCTCGGGTTTCAAGAGACCTACAGCAACACCCTATCCGGACTGGGACGTTCATACCTCGAAGCCGATTCCGTATCGGCCATTTCGATATGGCCCGTAAGTCGAATAGTTTTGTGTCACTCTGCTGCTTTCTAATTCGCTTCTGCAGGAAATACTTTGTTACGATGGGATTGAGAAGTATGAAGTGGGATGAATGGATTGGTAAGGACCCCTGTGAATGACAATACCTAATGCATCCTAACATCACATCCCCTCTTCGATATAGAGCTCGACAATCATTACCTCAAATACCATGCCGATAAAAAGAAGCGCATCGAAGAGCGCGGCGAGAAATGCTGCCGCACCGCGCCAGAAGCAATGGACGGCGCAATCGAGCTACTCGAAGAACTGTATGGCCAACAGTCCACAACCAGAGATCCTACGCACTAACACCATCTACCAATTCTCAGATGCAACTATCTCCCCGAACGTTACCCAACCATGTTCCAAAAGACCCCAACCGGCATCACCAACACCGTCACGCACGAAACCTTCAACATAAACCAGCGCCCCCTCCTTGAAGACCCCATGGTTACAGCAGCCCGGCTAATTCAAGACGATCTCGCCCTAATGATCGAGCGCTCCGACGGCGAATACTACCTCCTCGCGGGCGCAATCCTCCTTGCAGGGTTTTGGCGTCTGAGCGACAAATTCGGGATGCCACTATCCGAAATCCACACTTCAGGGGACGTCCCACAATTCCGCGAGAAGCTGCAGCGCGGCATGACGAATTTCTTCCGCAGACTTAAGCCCGAAGAACCTGTGCTCCGGAATAACTATTTTATCCAGGTGGATGATAGTCTGGCGTGGTCGCATAGTATTGGGTCCGAGGATGCGGAGACAGTGTCGTGGAATACGGCGGCGAAGAATAAGACGATTGAGAATCACTTCTTCAGGTCTGAACGGCAGTCGCTTAGGAGGTTGCCCAGGTCTGGGGCGGTGGTGTTTACTATCAGGACGTACTTTGAGCCGATTACCGAGATTGTCAAGGAGCCATATGTTCCGGGGCGGTTGGCTTCTGCGATTCGGAGTTGGGGGGATGATGTGTCGAGGTATAAGGGGAAGGAGAAATATGCGGAGGTGCTATTGGAGTATTTGGATCAGAAACATGAGGAGCAGGTGAATGCGGGACTGGAGGTGGATAACGAGGATGAAATGCGGAGTTATCCTTTATAAACGTGGCGATAGTTATGGAAATGTATCAATTGCGGTTATGTATTCGTCTATGGCCCATGTTCAGAGAGTAAACCCGTGTCTTGAGAGTAATTAACAGGCTCAATCGAGCCGAGTGACTGCACCAATTGCAGTCTCCGGGCTGGAGGCATATCAGATATCTGCCAAGGAACCAGTTCTTCGTCTTCGATTTCGAGTAGCATAATCCAACTCGCGTTCCTGGCGCCATGTACACTCATCGCGGAATTCGCAGACCCGACATTTCCAAGCTTCCACAATCCCGACTCCTTGGGGGTTGCGCTGACCGCGCCACCACTCCATCTGGTCAGTGAGATATGATGACATGGTGGCCGGGTCGTAAAGAAAGGACCTGCTTCCGAGCAGCCGCGGGTGAAGATCAGTCGTAGGAGCCGACGAGAGGAAGCGCGCTGTTAGGACTGGAGAGAGGAGGGTAGGGTATTCTTCTAGCATCGCTGGCTGCGTCAAGGATGGGATAGATGGTGCAACGGACTCTTCATGCGCAGAGAACGAGGGAATGAAGGTGTGGCGCAGTTGCTCCTTCATGTAGCCCCATAGACGACGAAGGGTGCCATGGGTCAGGAGGATATTAGTCGAGTCCTGGCTGGCATGTGAGGGACTAGAAGCAGGGCCAAAGCCATGAGGGGCTTGTACGGCCTCTTCGGACGTGGGAACATCGTCCACGTTGAATGGCGGAGATGACACTGCATCAAAGAATTCACCATTCAGACCGCCTACCTCCGAGATAAAGGTATCAGTGAATGGTTTCTCGGGGTCGAGATTGTACCGCACTGCGAGCAGATCCATGGTGACATCGTCACTCGTGATAAGACGGTTCAGCATGTGGTAATAAAGTTGTAATTGGAGTAACGTCGGTCGGAAACTCGTGCTCTTGACTGTCGGGGCAGAGCCACTCGCCTTCGTCTTGACGTCTGTCATGTATATTCGGGGTAATCCATAGACCGCTGGATTTTCTTCAACGGGGGGCACCTCCTCGGGGGCTCCCAAGTTAGCGAGGTCCGAAATACGCTTCCCACCCTGAGAGGAAGACATCAGGAAATCCGACAACGACATCTGGTACTCAGGTAGAGCAGCCCGTGATTTTGCCGCATCTTCATAGAAGCTGGCAGCCGTGGCCTCGAGCTCGGGATCGGGGCACTCATAGGAAAGCTGGTCGATCACCCCATTGACCAGCTCCCCATCAACAACGCCCCAGATCTCGAGCTCACGCGTGATCCCGAATTCCCTTAACATCCGCAGGCCTTGTACCACATTCCATATTCGCAGTGCCCACGCATCCTCCTTCGTCTTGATTTCCACCGGGACGGTCGTGTATATTTCATCTTCAAGGGTCTTATGCACCACGCTCCCCTTCTTCATAGCGGGAGTCCTTCTTTTCCGCCCATGCTTGGTCAGAGTATACCAATACTGCAGCTCACACCAAGCCGGAGATACCAAATCCGTAACCGAAAATGCCTTATTTGGCGGCCGTCGAAAGCGCTCCACGGGTGTCCGCGCATCCAACGTCGGCGCTACTTGAGTCTCGCGTGTCCATTCAAGCTCGCGCTCAGCACTGCGCTCTCGCTCGCGTTCTCTCCCTTCGCTTGATCCAGGATGCTCCACTAACCGCTTCGAGATTCACATGTTAGCCTAGCCCAAGCCGCTGAACAGCTGATCATAGATGCTGAGGGGTGACAGTGTCAGGAACACTCATACCAATCTGGATACTCCTGTTGATTGAGCCCTGGCTTGACCCCGCAGCCACAGGGCTCCGTGGGCTCGTCGGCCCAAGACAAGGTCGCTGGCTCGAACGTCTCCACGGTGAACCAGCCTTCTCCCGGCCCAACACTTTTGGCAAGCGGACGCCCGGGGGATTCGTGACAGCATCTTCAATGTCGGCAACGATGAGTGCTAAAGAAGCCGGTTGAAGAGAGTCAAGATCTGCAAGCGTCGCTGCGACGGAATTCGCGTCCTCGCGGTTCTGATTTGGGGTCGGTTGCGAAACTGGAGTGGCGTCGCGTTGGACGGTCGCGTGTTCTTCGGCAGCTTTCGTGACGAGGTCATTCAGTAGCTGCTCTTCGTCGGGCGTAAAGTCGGATCCGTAATCACTGGAATCGGGTGATACTTCAGGCCGCGATAATTGCGGTGGGCAGGACATGCCTGCGACTGTTGGGGGTAGTCATGTCCTCTACGGCATGTAGAAGGTGTTCGGAATTGAGGATTGCGAGGCGCGAACGTCATCGCGGGAGGCTCCGAGACAACGACAATGGGAGTCCGGTTTGCCTCACTAGCAAACAAGTCAATCGCTAGACGTTTTCAGCGAACGCGTCATTGTTAATCCTCGTTCTTACTTCACTGGATTTGATTTTTTTTTGTTTGACAAAGAGAATCTTAATTCTGAATAGCATGCAAGAAAATTCTATGTCTATGGTCGAGGATTGGTATCTATCAAAAGGAAAAACATGCACGGCATCGCTCCTAGCAACCGCCAAAAAAATCAAACGCCAGCAGTGACAGGACGTGAAATCTATACAAATGCCCGAGATCATATCTGAATCGCTCTTTATTATGCAGCAGCCGTTGCTGGACCCAAGTTCCCAGCCATCGCTTGCACACTCTGAATTTTGTTCTCCTCCGCGAGGACCTCCCGCGCAGCCTTCTGGTTCAGCCAGCTCAAGTACGTCTGCCAGCCAACAGCAATGACTCCCGAGAAGACGTTTCGGAACTGAGCCGGCACGTACATGAAGCTGAATGCAGTGACAGCGGGCCACAGCTTGACGCTGTTGCTCACGCTAACGGGGAGAGCCTTCTTCAGACGCTCCCATGTTTCCTCGAGGGAGGCGCCCGCGAGCAGAGAATGCATGCTGAAGAAGTATGAATTGAAGACAGGGGTGAAGCAGATTTGTTGAACGACGACTTTGGTCAAGACGGAGAGGAATTTGGATGGGTAGTTGAAGTGGTTGTGGAGGAACATGAACCTGAGATATGACATTAGATTTCCATCTTTTCGCAGAAGTGACTGATCGAGTGCCACTTTGCAACGGCTCATTCCTTACCAGTTGTACGACGGAATACTCGATACAGCGCCCACAATCAAGTGTCGCACTGTCCGCCATGGATCATATCCACCCCCCTTATTGACCTCCTTTGCATCCTCACCCTCCAAAGCCTTGGTATCGTTCTCCGCAGACTTCACTGGAGGTGCGTCCGAGGGAAACATCAGCTGCGCACTCAAGTCTCCACATAAATAAATGATAATGGAGCTGTATAACTGCGTCGCATACGGCTTTCGCTCCTGCACGCGCGAGTACCACCTGCCCAGCTGTCCTAGTGGACCAGCCTTGATGATCTCGCGCAGTCCTTGAGACCGCACCACCGCATTCGCAGCACTCGGGGCCGTCGCCGCACCGGCGGCTGTCACTGCCGCGGCTGAATTCGTAGGTTGGGCTGGGGCAGAAGAAGAGACGTTGGACGGGGCTGGCTTTACAGGCGCATTCGTCGATACCCCATCACCTCCAATAGTGCTCTCGGCGGGTGTCTCGTGCGTTGTTGGCGCATCGGATTTGTGTCGTCTCGGCTGGCGCACCCGCCGTAGCGGCGCTCGAATGTTGGGGTTCATCGGCCGGGGACGAGTCGTAAACGACGACACATGGGCGCCAAAGCCCCTGTGAAAGAGGCTCATCTTTGGGTCCTCAGACGCTCCTCATGTATAATGAGCGATGACCGGGTACAACCACAACTGCACCAGGAAAAAAAAAATCCGGGGTGGCTCCGGTATACAATATCAGGAGGTTTGACAGTGGCGATAAGGGAGACACGACAAGGACCTATTACGGAAGGTATTTCCGAGAGGGGTAAATACTCCAAGAAATAAAAAAAAAGAAACCAAGAAACGACAGTGGTTTATGCCGGGTTTAGATTGAGAAGAGAGTGTTAATCAACAGGCGAAAATAATATATCGTCTACAAAATGCCAACAACGGGTGAAAACCAGTGAGTCAGTCAGCTGCATCTGGAGGGTGATTCGTGATTCGGCAGTCGGCTCGCGGAAATGCCGTGAATTCCCGACACAAAAAAAAGTAATTTCCGGGGCTGAGATCTGAGTGCCGAGAGATTGGAAGATTACGATCTGGCATGTAGTTGATTGCGATAGATAATTTAATATGTACGAGGTACATTGGCACCGTTTCTGAGAAGAAGGTTTATTGGGAATTTGTGTAACTGACGCCAAATCCAGAACTAACTCCAAATCCAGATGCAGGTAATGATGCAGCCCGTAAATACAGGAGGTTATTCCCGACTGAGAACACGTGGGGAAATGAGGTATCAGAGAAAATCAAACAAGAAAATGCAGAACGGCGGGAGTATAGTCACCGCGAGATGCAAAAGACAGAAATAGGAAACTTTTTGATATAAAAGTGAGGAGGGATGGAGTAGACACTAGGATTAGAGTAGGAAAAGTGCGGGGCGAGTGGTGGAGAGAGTGGTATGTATGAGTGGGGATTATGAAGGCTGTTTTAAGCCTTGAAGGATTCGCGGGTGTTGACACGGTCAACAACGTACGGATTGCCTTCATAAGTGGGCACACGAGCCAGAGAGCCCATAGTGCGAGCGGATGCAGTCGAGTGAGCACGGCTGTGGGTACGTTGAGTCGCCATGAGCTCCTCTTCGCCTTCCTTGTGAGAGGAGGCGCTCGACAGAGAAGGATCGCGCGGGGCAGGAGCCTCGGTGCGATCAAACTCAATCTTCTCCTCCTCCTCCACTTCTTCCTCGACGGGCGTGGTGACGGCCTGTTCCTGGATCTTGCGCATAAAGGCCTCGGACTGGGCAGCAAACTTGCAGCGCGTGCGGATGGCGGCACCGTACTTGTAGAATAGGAAAGGGAAGGGCACGCAGGCGAGTGCCAAGAAAGCGGGGATCGAGGAGGCCCAGTGGATACCGAGGTTGTTATACATGTAGGTGGTGAAGAGAGGGAAGGCGGCACCGAACAGAGAACGCATGACGGAGTTTGCAGCCAAGACCGAGGCGGCGAAGATGGTGTATGCGTCGATCAGATAGTTCATGATACCCAGGAAAACAAGCACCATACCGAAACCGAAAGGCACACCGGCTGCAATACTGGCCATGAAGTGGATGCTAGGGTAGTTAGTCCAGGCGAACCAGAACAGACCGATAGGGATCGCAATGCAAGCAATCATGGTCGGGGGAAGGCGGGCTTCGGGAGGCGCGAATCCCCCGTGCTTTTCTTGAACATGAACATAGCGCTTGTTATCCCACAGGGTGTAAACGACGGCAATCAACATTCCAATCATGATACCCAGGAAAGCAAGGCCTCCAATGCCCTGGTTCCAGCCACGGTTGACCTGGTACACAATTGGGAACGCCGCAAACATCATGTACAGGGTACCATAAATAATGGCCATGTACAGCGACAGCAGGAAGACAATAGGCTCGCGGAACAGCAAAATCCAGGGGCGAGACAGAGCAATCTTGAAGGACTCCTTGAGCGAGAGCCTGCCCTGGTCGATATCCATCTTACTCCGGTAGACCTTGCCCGTCAGCTTGGAGAGTTTCTCAGCACGGCGGCGCAGCAGCACCGGTGCGTAGGTCTCGGGTAAGAGGAGAGAGCCCATGATCCAGACAGCGCCAGAGAAGATAGCTAGGAAGCCCATCACCCACTTCCATCCCTCATTCATGCCGAGGAAACCACCGATGATCGGGCCCAATACGGGACCCAGGAAGGGCGCAGCAGCGAAAAGACTCATGGCGATACCGCGCTGCTTGGCAGAGAACATGTCGGCGATGACACCACCAGCGTTGGTGAGAGGGGAGGATCCAAAAGCACCGGCGAAGAAACGGAGGATGATCAATGTATAAGCATTCTTGGACCCGGTACAGCCAGCGTTGAAAGCAGTGAGGGCGGCGTAAGTGGTAGCGAAGAGGAGTTGACGGCCGAACATTTCGCTAAGAGGAGCCCAGAGCAGGGGACCAATCTATTGCATGTTAGTTACCATTTGTGATCTAGTTGAGCCCCACAAAGCCAGAGAAGAACTTACGGCGAAACCAAGGACGAAAAGCGAAACACCAAGGGTAGCAACTTCGTTTCCAATGCCAAATTGCTCTTCAATCTCCTCAACACCACCAGTATAGGCCGAAGAAACCAATGCAACAGCCAGCGTCGCAATAGCCACCAAAGCAGTAAACGTCCACTTCTTCACCTGGCTGAAACCCATCGGGTTACGCGGGTCATCAGGAATCCAGGTCACGGCATAAGGGTCGTCTTCCGTGCCGGAGCCGGGATATGGATGGTTCGCAATCTGCTGTGTAACTACACCTTGATCGAAGACCATGCGAAAGTAAGGGATCGTGGTGGGGAGGGTAGATTCAATTCTGTCCGGCCCATTTTGCTTGTCGAGGCCCGACATGGTGGGCAGACGTGCGATTATCGAGTTGTGTGGTATTATGTGAGTAAAGTATGGAGTCGTGGGGTGCAATGAGAAGGAAAGCAGTTATAGGCAGGAAAGCTGCGATGACGCGGGGAAATGGCCCAAAGAAGATTCAGGAAAGAAACACCCCAAGGAATAATAATGCGCGGGAGTTATGTTTGATGTTCGGAGGATAGCAGGAAATCCTAGTTATGCACCGTTTGCGGGGGCCGGGGAGGACGCAACAACCGGATTCAGGAGAGGGACAGTCGAGTGAATCACCACGACAAAATTATTATAAAAAAAAAAGTGTAAAGGTAGGTGAGTAGTAGAGAGTGTGATACGTAAATATGAAAAGAGAAATAATTCTTCTAGAAGGTACAGGACATAGGGCCCCTTTTTAATGATGATGATTGAATCGAACAGGCTACGGCGATGGGCCCTGGTTTGGTGGCGCTCTGTTTTTTCAGAGTTCAACCATAGATCCAGGGTCGGATTTAAGGGCGTAGGCTATTATCAGTGTATAAAATTACATAAAATTTGTCTCTACTGTGCATATCTGGCTAGTTATGAATTATGGCCCCCCAGCTGCAAGAACAACATTGGTCACTAGTTTTGCTTAGAAATATGGTCCAGCTTGGAAGACAAAGAAAAAGTGGATCTCGAGTTCTGACCCATGGGTCGTGCAATTTGATCCTTTATGCTATGCTCATGCTCATGCTAATGCTCGAATTTTTTTTTTTTTGGCGTGGGAAAGATCTGAGGATCGATTTAGCGATCATTGCACACACCATCACCGAATGGTTCCTTAACTCCGGTCATCAAGGCTCGTCATTCCTAGGGCGCCCGAACCCGGCTAAAAAGGGGACTTCTTGTCACAAGGTGTGAAAGACTAGCACGGAGGTACGCGAGTTGCGTTACAGAACTATGACGCAAACAGCCTGCGCCACGTGATGAGATTATGCACGGCACAAAGCCACGTTTAGCTGTGTGCCGGGAACTCGGCACGGGGCTTGGCAGATCGCGGACTCGCCCGTCAGGCTGAAAGAAATATTCTCCTGCCCCCATCGGCATCATCATCAACTCGGTCGGGAGATCTGACCACGCGGGTGGTGTGATAAGTCAAATTTCAATATTGAATAACCAGAATCATTTTCTAAGGGTCCAGCGACCGATTCTCCAGCAAGAGGGCTCGTAATCGCCACGTAAATATGATACTGACAATTTGGTATCTGGTGACTACAGAGTAGATCTCCATGGAGCTATGGAGTACGGAGTACATCCGCGAGCATTCCAAGATTCTAATCAACCCTTATCACATCTCCGTACTGAGCACGTAAATCAGAATTCAGTCCCAGTTATGGAACCCAATGCGTTGGTCAGGGGAATGCGTAGAGCTATCTCGGATCTTCCCCTTGGGGTTCTGGGCTCTTTGCAGACCATTATCATAATGTGGTCCGGCACGGATAGATCTGGAAGATTAAGCCGACACGCTCAACCAAAGCGTGAAACGATCACCTGTTTCATTTATATCATTCGTCCGGGCGTGCTCCGATGCAACCCACCCTGCTAGGTGGACCCCCACTACGACTCCCATGAATTGCTAGGCATCAAACCCGAAATCCTTATTTATGCCGTCTTGTGTTCATGCATCCTTCATACGAGATGTGTTCACGAGCAATCCCTTTCTTCCTCTTGTACTGAGACTGATTTGTCTTTCGTCTAGTAACTACTAACTTTGACTAGGTAATTAGCCTGTTTTATGTGTATCAGGCATAATCTTATGCCCTATGCTGTTCATTGATGTTCGCGAATGATTACTTCGCCCAAAAAATACGCTCAACTGTCAGCACTGGCCATGTCGATCAATTGCCCGCCACGCGCTCATGAAAACAGGTCCCATTGGATGCTTGTTCATTATGCAAGCTGACCTTGAGTTCAAATGCAGATATTTGATGAATTTTGTGGGCATGGAGTTGAACAGTTGAACATCGTAAGGGATCTTTCAGTGTATTTCAGTTGCCGCATGCCCATTTTCCCCATCTAGGTCGCTTCCACGTCGCGGTCGCCGACTTGAGGCTATTAACACCTCTTCTAATCCATTTCAATATGGACTCGACTGCCCTCGATGCCTAGCAACGTCAACAATCGCCGGAGGAAAAATTTCGACCTTGGCTTTGACGCGAACTTGTCTACCCCAGCTCGGAGTTGGAAAGATTGTGGCCCTTTATTGACAAAACATATGATCACGTTATTAAGAATACAGTCATATATTATACTACTTCGTATAATCTATATCGTCTCTAGCGTCAAAATAAACCCCCGTCAAGGTTTCACTGGACGATTGAACGCGAATTCGTGGTTTCAGGGCTCTTCTTGCTTACCTCTACAAGATCAAAGCTATCATCAAGGGTAGAGAGGCCTTAGTTACTCGGGTTGATAGGGATCCTACTAACCACAATCACCAATTTCAAGCAATTGAAAATGAATTTTTCACCGGAGTGATAAGGCTGCTAGCGAGGTTGATAAGGGGTATACGCCTTATCAGATTCCGAGTAACCTCAGACGCACCCGAAAATAGCATTCTAGAAGCCCTCAAGCTTGCCCAGGTAGTGACCTTCGTACGAAAGACATACAAAATGCCAGTACGTAGCGTCCAAACTTGAAAAAGCGTTTTCACCTCATCTTACAATATATGTGAAATTGTGCTGGGCGATTGTTCAGCTCATCTGGGCTGGAGTGCGGTCTGGCTGATCTGCTCAGAATCGTACTCATATACCAGTCGATTATTCTCTTCATGAAACATCTTGCGAGGGTCACATATAGCCTTTTCACGCGGTAATAAGTGGAAGTGCTTCTGGCTTCGGAGAGGACAGAATAATCCCATCGCCTTGTAGCATACCCCGCTTCTTTCTCAGACACAACATCGAGAAAGAAAGGAAGCCCGAGATTTTCTTCGCTCAAATCTTCTGGAACAGCTAACCAGTATTTTCCCGCAATAGCCGTGCTGGGAGCGATGGCAGATTTGAGACCTCGACGACGCCATTGTGACGAAACTCTTTTAGGGTATTCCACAGAAAACTTCACCCATCGCGAGGACCGGCAAGTTAGTTATGAAGAAGGGGAGGGATGTGAGAGCTGTGATTGCAACCTTTGGCACCACCTTGCGGTGCCAAAGCAATGCGATTAATTAGCATCGGCAAAATTACCCAAGATGGTGCCGACAGAGACCGCATGGCTGAGGTAATTCTGGCAGGATGCAGAGGCTTGGTAGTCGTCACTGGTCGCTTTATATGTACCGGAGCGTCCCTTGAAGGCTGGCTGAGCGAATAATGAAGACATGAGGATGATTTTGTAGACTCCCATGATCGTGCAGATTGACGGCAAGACCGACCTCGCCGCATTGAGGCACTTGCGAAGCGCTTGCATGAACCTATCCTGGTGCTCCACTGTGGCCACTTGTCTCGCGAGATCATCGGATATGACATGATCGCCGACATTGCCGTGCTCCACATGGAACACGTCCTCGTCGGCTTTTCCATTGAACTCCATGGTTGAGCGCTTGTAGGAAGATACAAAGGAGATAGCTATATGAAACACTGGAAAGGCGTGTTAGTATCTGTCGCACTCTGTGCACGGCAAATTTGAATTGACCAAAATGCAAGCCTAGATTCAAAATTTCATCTATCTCATTCCTGAACGAGAATCTGATGTCAAGAATAAGATCACCACTGGATTTTCATTGAGCACAAGCATCTAATTTGAGCTTTATCACTCTTGGATTAGTCTACAGGCTCCTATACTCCATATGGCGATCAGAATTAGGAGAAAGAGACGGTGAGTGGGCCCCATTTGGGCCCACGAGGTTACTCCTAAGGGCGGGTTCGCATCGACCAGCCACCCCACCCGCCGGAATGGCAAGTCCATCCTTGTTATATATGAACCTTTGTGAGTTGTTGTTGCAAGATACGACAAGACCCCATCGTTGGTCTTCTTCATGGCAACCTGGCATTTCGTAACACGAATCACGGGGGCCGTTGGAGCTGAGACCCTGTGATTCCATGCAACTGGAACAGCCAGGTATTGGCCACATTCATACTCAACATGCTGTACTAGATTATGCAGATGCAATCTTCGTAGCAAGTAGCAGGTTTACAACTATTTCAGGAAAAGAGAAGATGATAGTGTCGCAACTACGGCCCCTTCAAACCTTTCATTTGATGCGTTCACTATCGTATCAGATTATAATCTTCGCAAAGTTATCGCCAATGCTAGATTTTTCCATGCCTCCTACAATCTTTTGATCACAGATTTAAGTGAATATGAGCTTGCTACCAATGGTCAACCGTATTTTCACCGTCGTTGATTTGATTGGAATGGTTTTGAGGTGAAAGGCAACAGTCGGGCTGATCTGGGTTGGGCGCATCTCTCCTGTCATTATTCCTCGGAATCCGTAAGTTGCCTCAAACTGACAGCATGTTCGTGGCTAGGAAGTAAGGCTATTCTCACTCTATCATTCTTGATGCACCGACTCACTCCAGCGGTTATGTATTTGGAATTAATTCCACTTGGACGATGGCAAAGGCATTATTGATTCGATCCAAGGGAGAACGAACTGCTAGAAAATCGACGATGTCAAGACTTGTGAGCGAGTTAAGACCATTTTACTTGAGCTCAGTTCACAATCCACAATGTAATCGCAGAGTGCCCTGATCTAACAGAGCAATTCTGTTTGTGGCACTCGATTGAAAAGAATTCGCAGAGATTCGGCTTAGCCATGCCACCATGGGCAAAATATATAGAGTTGAGACTCAGACCAGAGAAGAGACTCTCCTCAGCATCGATACGAAATTACATAGTTTACTATTGCATCCAGCAGTACTTCGAGCCAATTCTCCAGATGTGGCTTTTCATCTACACCATTAACCAGCGGAACCCGATGATCGGATCAGGGCATCATCACATCCATCTCCTCTCGTCTCCAAAGTTCGGAACCTGCCAAGACACGGCAAGGCCGAGAGCCAAAGTCGGGTGGCGAAACGGCCAGAAGAATCTGCGCCATGCTGACTGTTCTAGATCTGTTTCTGCCTAAGGCCGCACAGGAGAAACCCTTTGATCTGATCACCGATTCTCGTTTCTCGCATGCCCCACTACGAATGATGTAGAGCATGTAAAATGACGAGAATGGAACGGCCGTGATCTGGGGTTTGAAAAAGATTCCGCACATGAAATTTATATAATTCGGTTCTGTAGAGCCTATAGAATATGAAAATCATGTTTTCATTCATCTACCATCTCTATAGCATGCAGGATCAGGAGATCAAGCATGCCATATCTTTCCATGTACTTGATTCATCATGACGTAAGCTTGAGGCAGAAAGCCATCCACCCGCTGCACCAGGTCAGCCAGGCTTGCCCCCAGATATCAGGTCAGACTCTCCACAGCCTGAGAAGGGCTTCGACCGGCGATCTTGATCGTTGAGCCTGTGGAATAGTCAAAGAGAGTGATACTGTGATATTTGGAAAGGGTTGAAAGGTAATCGTCGTAGTCCAGCCAGCATGCTCATACTCGTCGTTATCTTCAAAAGGGCGCTGCCTGGAAACGAGATGCATTCTCGGTTGATCACGCAACGGTCGCACGGCAGCCATCTCTGGATTGCGGAGGATCGGTGAATGGAAGGGGCTGTAGATCTCCATCTTGGATGTCTTTACCGGAACTGAGATTTTGCATTGGTATAGTGTACTTCATTTGATACTGTCTCTTTGGTGTCGACTTGTCAAGGACTTGGATGTTGAGACTGGTGATAATGATGGTGATGGAGTTTGCATATCATAATTCACAACGTGTTACAGTCTAAATATCGAAGCTAGTATCCAAGAGAAAGTTCATGCCTATGTACCACAGAAAGACTTGGAACACCTGGTATTTATCCATGACAGTGGCATGGTAATCACTACATCGGGCCACCAGAGTCAGCTTCACGGCCAAAGAAATGGACTTGGCGGAGTGGACGCGACATGACACCAGCCTGATCCCATCAATTTGAAAACAAAACAACGCGTTCTTTTACATCCTAAATACACATACTGTGGTTTTTTTTACGGAGGAAATGTTTGAAGGTGGGTTGAATCATAGAGGATCGCATTTTCAGCGTCTATGTCATGAGATGGTGTGCGCTAAGACACCATAGTAAGAGATAATTCTTTAATGTACATGCTCATGACTGATATTCCATCCAGTCCTCAGGCCAGTTAAGGAAGAGGAGGGCGGCAGTAGCATTGATTCACGCGGTGATAATAAAGCAAAATTCAGAAACAACCCTTGATTCCGAAACCCATTTGATATTCGAAGAAAGCAGAAAAAACCCGTCATGTTGATCGCCAGTAGTCATGAAAGAAAAAGCAGAACCCCGATCGCCTTCCCAGAAGTTGACAGCAAGAAACATATCCCTTTAATGGATGGAATGTCCATTTAAGAGCGCTCGCCACGGAGACGGCGGGCCAGCTGGATGTCCTTGGACTGGATGGTGACACGCTTGGCGTGGATGGCGCACAGGTTAGTGTCCTCGAACAGGGAGACGAGGTAGGCCTCGACGGACTCCTGGAGGGCACCGATGGCAGAGGACTGGAAGCGGAGATCGGACTTGAAATCCTGGGCGATCTCACGAACCAGACGCTGGAAGGGGAGCTTGCGGATGAGCAGCTCAGTGGACTTCTGGTAACGACGGATCTCACGGAGAGCGACGGTACCTGTTGATGGGTTGTTAGAAACATATAACCGAAGATCATATTGTAGATGGAAACTTACCGGGCTTGTAGCGGTGAGGCTTCTTGACACCTCCGGTGGAGGGGGCGGCCTTACGAGCGGCCTTGGAGGCGAGCTGCTTACGGGGAGCCTTGCCACCAGTGGACTTACCTGTAAGAAGTCTTGTTAGTCGCGTATTTTTGGAGGGGTGGAACCGCGTCGCGTCTCCGACTTCCACTCGGCCCTTGCCTCAAAATGGAAATGTCGCGAAAGTGACACAACCAGGCTGAGCGAGGGAGGAGGGAGGGAAAGACGCGAGCAAGAAGTGTAAAAGTATATACAAGAGGAACTTACGGGCAGTCTGCTTGGTACGAGCCATCTTTGATGATGAAAGTGGATGTGTTTTTGATGGAAAAGGGTTGGTTGGTGATGAGTGTCGATAGATAGATGGAGAAGGGAAGAAGTGGCGGGTGGGGGGAAGGTATTTGTAGCAGCGGCCTAGGGGGTAGTGATCTTACGGATTATGGGTGAGCCAATCAGAATTCATGCTCGTAGATCACTTGCTCGGACAATTGTGCAGCAAGAAAAGTTACGCAATATGATTGGCTTCGGGTTAGTCTAAGCGAGCCTGGCCCGTGCTGGAGCCAATCAGCATGCAGGATCATTGATCTGGAATACCATTCTTGCCTCGTCTGTGATCTCCGCCTCATTAAAGGTGGCCGGGATAATTAGAATGATCTCAGGTATTCTACATGCCATACTCATGGGGTTGGGCCAGTCTCCGGATCCCAGGGGATCAGGGTGACATTGTTGGAGGGGGAAGGTCAGGACCGGACCAGATCAGAATAGATCAGGATCATGAGGTGACTAATCCGTGCTGGTGAGCCGCCCGCGGGCAGATCAGCGGCCCTGGGGGATCCTCGCGTCTGATTGGTGGATCCGCCTACTAGCGCGTGATCCAGACGTGATTTGGGACCAACTTCCCCAGCAGCAACTTCTGCTACAAATATCCTTTTACTCCTCAGCCCTCCAGTCCTCCTTCTTCCCCATCCATCTCCGCCGACAACAAAAAGTCACCTTACTTTTTCAACCAACTTTTTTAATCTTCACTAACTCATCATCATGTCTGGACGTAAGTATCCTTATCCAACTGGATGATCACTCTCCCCCGCTTGATCCATCTTCCCCCTCATACATGTCTTCGACAAGACGCGTCTTGAACAATCTCTAACGCGTCTCTTCTTCACAGGTGGCAAGGGTGGCAAGGGTCTCGGCAAGGGCGGCGCCAAGCGTCACCGCAAGATCTTGCGCGACAACATCCAGGGTATCACCAAGCCCGCTATCCGCCGTCTCGCTCGCCGTGGTGGTGTCAAGCGTATCTCCGCCATGATCTACGAGGAGACTCGTGGTGTCTTGAAGACCTTCCTTGAGGGTGTCATCCGTGACGCTGTCACCTACACTGAGCACGCCAAGCGCAAGACCGTCACTTCTCTTGACGTTGTCTACGCTCTCAAGCGCCAGGGCCGTAAGTTCTTCCTACTTCGTCACGTCTTTGACGCGTCTTCTCTAACATCTTTCCTTCTCTAGGTACCCTCTACGGTTTCGGTGGTTAAGCGTCTCATGTTTTTTCTCTTTTCCGGGCTGTTTCATGGTATGATGGGACGTTGGGGTGTTCTCTGATTTATTTTACAACTGTCATGGGTCTCTGGGTTTGCTTTTTTATTACAACGACTACCACTTTTTGCGTCCACTGTGGTTCTGCTAGTGTTCGCCTTCTCTGAGCTTTCCTGTATCATAGCGGCCTTCCTACAATCATGGCTGGCACCACTCGAAACGGTGGAAAGGATCAATGATCCGATACGAATACAATTAACTGGAAACAACAATCATTTCTCTTGTCCTTTGTAAATTTGTTCATCTAGTTGGTTTGTGGTTGGTTTGTATTCTCCTATGTCTCCGGCGTCTTGTTCTTCTACCGTTGACGCGTTCCCGTTTTATTTTGGGGTGGAGTCGTGGGCACGCCTCGCGTTTTCTTGTTACGGTCGGCTTGTCGACCTTTTTTCCGTAGTTTCATTGTTGTATGATCCAATTCAGTCATTTCCACTATGCAGACTGTCTAGCTCATGTATCATATCAGTTCTTCCTCCCATGTGCGAGCGTAGTCCTATGTTTTCCTTCCGGCAAGTGTACATGCATGGAACTCGGGCGTTTGTCGAATGGCACAGTATCGTAGTTTCGCTACTGCTGAAGGTTTTTCTATTCACTCTAGGCGTCGTATTGAAATTATAGTTTAAATCGGTCATCTGTCATTATCTTTGTGTTGGTCCGATGATGAAATATGTACTTTTGGGTGTACAGGTACTCGGTTGTAGATTTTACTAAATGTACTTATATTAGAATATATATCATCACATTGAACAACCGTAACCCATTCATCACTAAATCAACATCGAAGCGATATCGAGCCAAATTTACACAGGAAAATAGAGCTCACTGCTCATGATTTCTGAAAAGCATTTTATTAAATCCCCAAACCCCCAACTAGGGATTAAGATGCGAAAATACCGTTCGATCTCGTGGAGCTCGGACCAGGGGTTCAACTGGGGTTCAACTGAGGTTCAACGGGGGTTCAACTTGTCTTGGCATTCTATTGTCCAGCAAAGCCAAACACTCCCAATTCTGTCAAGTCTGTTTTTTCGACGCAAATGCCCAGACCAACACAAGAATTACGACGTGAACAAGCACATACAGTATACGTATATAATGAAATGGCAAATATGTCACAGATACTATCAGCATCCAAGACCACCACTCAACTGACGGCCCGAACGACCGCAATACAAGAGTGGCCAGGCATACACTTGTGCGACGACGCCGGATAAAAGAACAGGCATGATTCGACACACCTCGAAGGCTCACGAGCCAATACAACAGGCACTAAAAGAAGGCCAGAAAGCCCGATCAAATGACCCAAGTGGCCCAAAAGAAGCTGGCCGAAGCCGGTCATGGCGCACATGGTCCTCCAGGGACCTTGTGGCCGGAGAGTATAATATGTCACCCACGACCATGCCGCAGTTGTTCCCCTCCTCTACATTTGCTCACAGCAGAAGAAAACCTAACATCAATATCCGATGTGACATTAGCAAACGTCACAAACCATCGACCGTCTGACACCTTGATCACCAGGATTAGGATCCATTGACCGTAACCCGTGAGTACTTGGAAAGCCCCGATGTGCGGACCGCAACAAATACTGATCGAGAACACAGAAATAGTCTACCGTGTGCAAAGCAATCAAAATGATGGGCAGAACCCCCACTCGTCGATCGCCCTGCGTGGCTCGACCAAACCAAGGCTCGAATCTGAAACCCGCTCTCCAGCAATGTCAACCTGAGAGCGATGAGCCGACCTCTCTGGCCGTAGCCGCAGTATTTGGCACAACGGAGCTTCTAGAAATGGTCCTACTTCAACTGGACCTAAGAACACTGCTCAAGATACAGCAGGTCTGCCAACGATGGCACCGGATCATCACCATATCAACCCAGCTCCAACAAGCGCTATATCTCAAGCCAGCAAAACAATGCAATAAGACGCACACATCGAACCCACTTATTGAAGATATTATATTACCACAACTACTATTAAGGTCAAGAAACTTTATCATCCCGGGCAAATGCCCGAACTTTGAGCCATGTTTCCGCCGCGAGGCAAGCTGGAGGAAGATGCTCCCCCAACAAAACCCCACGTCTACAATCGGAGTGATTGAGATTGTGCGCCACGAGAAATACAGATTCACAAAGCTGGCCGTTAACACGGGATCCATAAGAATGGAACACCTCCTCGAAGCCACAGAGAATGGAATCCTTATGCCCACGCCAAACAATCGGGTATTCTGGACGACTGTCTGCCGATCCCTCAATTTCGAGATATGGGGTCAAAACTGGGTACAAACCAAGAGCCATCTACCCGAAGGTGTCCCGTGGATACCAGCAAATGTGGACTGGGATACCTTGCGACTAGGTGTGGCGTCCATGCGTCTAGAGCAGTCTGGCTGTGATTTCGTCATTGTATCTGAATGGCCGCAGCGTTTATTCCAGGATGACATGTGTCGCTGCCAGAAGACGACACTAGATCGGTGGCTAGAAGATAAATTCGGTCAGTGTGAGGTTGTCGTTGCTCGTGAAGAGGCGAGTCATACTTATGCTTTCAAGGAGGGGAATGTCCCAGTGCTGAGGCAGTTGTGTGAGCAGTGTTCTTGTCGGAGACGCTTTGCCAGGCGGCTGTTTTTTTCATAGATCTAGAAAACGAGACATGATCACTGCCCAAGCTCTCCACAGTTGATCAAATAGACACGCACACGAGGGTCTCCGCATGCATAAGAAAGCATCCAATCAGTATTGTAAATACCGACGCCCCGCTAATGCGCCAGCAAAGGCACATGGAGCCTAATCTCGGTCACTGATTGCATTTCCAACTTCAATGTCCTGGCCAACGGCGTTGGCTAGGCCAAATAGATTTTTTGGAATCGAACCAAATTCCCTTGTGGTAACTATCTTGTATAGTTTGTAGTGTCATGAACGCACTTGTAGGGCTAATAGCAATACTCTAGCTGTATTGTCCGAAAGCCGGCTACAATCTGCTGATGTTCTGCATGACAGTTCCGGACCAGCCCAGTAGTCTCGATAGCGGGCACTTGAAGAAAATTGAAGTCACTCGAAAAGAAAAGTATGTTCAGTGTTTTCCCTCCAGTGCAAGAGTGAGTTGACTCTGCTCAATCCTTGGAAATCAATCTCTGTCCCACTATCAATCTGGCGGCAAGCAGAGGCAACAAAGCCAGCTACCAGAGACTCTTGTATCCCCACTGAACGGCATCGTCGATAACCTCGAATCTTCTGGCCTGGGCTACCAAACGTGTCCCCTTCGTGAGAATTCCCTCGACCTGACCGTCCAAGGAACAAATGAGTCAAGACAGCCAGAGAAAGGTATCAAATTAGGATATATGTGCCCTGCAACTCCTGCCTTATAGTTGTATCTGGCCTTCGAACAATCATTTCATCTTCGGAGCAGATGTATGCAAATGGCATGTCACACTCACCAAAGTGACTTTTGTGAACACTGTTCAAGGTTTATTCTTACTTCTGACATATGTAAACCATAATATTGGTCAACTGAGCCTTGAATCATCTTGTGTAACCAATCAAGTAACACAAACACTACTTCACCATGAAAAGACCGGCGAACAAGTCCACTCCAAGTCCGCAGGCCTTACGCACGACTCGCCGAATGTTTCAGCCAAAGGATCAAAGTTTATAGTGGAATCCAGGAATGGACCCATCAGACTCAAAATAGTGGGCCCTCAAAAACACCAGCCAAAACAGCCTACAAATACAGCCCTATCAGATATCCATGATGACCTTCCCACCAGCCAGTCTATCCGGCTGACCGCTGCGACTGAACCACGCTAGACTTCTGTGCGATCCAATCATGTCTCAGATCTCGGTGGCAGACGCAATGCCGGGATAAAGAAGCCATCGAATGGAACGTGTTCAGTCGCTGGGGGAGGGGCATTGCGCGAGGCAGCCGTCTAGACAAGTGTGAAAGTAGACTTTTTACTTCTCAACGGTATGCAAAGGCCACGTGCGAGTGTATGGAACTACCTTTAGGCTGTTCCGTGAATGATTGAGACAGGTCTCATACTGAGAACCAGTATCTCGCAGTGTATTGAAAGTTGTATTGATCTTACTTTGCTGTATACTCGATCGAGGATAAAGACAAATCACCCAGTATAGGCAACCAGAATTCGACACCCCTTGCATAGCCACAAATGGGCGATCATTCCGGGTGTGTTCCAGAAAGTTGTCGAAATTTTCATCTTGACTCAGAAAATTAACAAATGATGTGTCGATGGGATTGCTAAGCCAGCACGTTGTACATATACTCAATGTATACGACAGGGCACCTTGTACATGCAACCGTCGGAATCAGCCGGGAACACGCAGAAATCAGCATCTCCGCGGGTCGAACAAATCATTAGCATCTAATTAACATCAAGTCGTATTGATAATCAACCCTGAAAAAGAGAAAAAAAAACTCTACTTGATGGAAGCCTAAACCTCATGCACAACAAGAAAATTTTTTTCTGGCAGCTATACTTAGATAGGATGCCAACGCGATGAATTGCTGGCCGCGGAGAATCCCGGTGCCGGGATGTCGGCACGCACTAGAAGGCTTCCAGAAGGCCCTAGCGATGGGAAGCATGCAGAGACTCGAAAAGGGTGTGATACAGACTTACAATACAGTGCACTAGCCTCAATACGCCACGGTGTATCCGCACAAATACGGCACTGCTGTCCTCTGAAAACACGCTGTGGCTGAGCCCACTGACTTTTCGAGCGTGCTGTCACCAATCAGCTGCAGTGAAGAATTTTTTATCCTGCATTAGTGCTTTGGGCCTGTTTCTAAATATGCTCTGCATGTGGTAGTGTTCGCTCTCACACCCTCCCTTTCGGACCGGCAGCTCGGATCATTAAGGTGCTGACTGCTTATCCAAACTGGGTTCCAAATGCCGTCTGCAGCCGTGAAAATTTTTTTCGGAGGGTGAACTAATGGGCCCGACGGTGGTATATCCCACCGACGTAGGAGGGGAGGGTATACGGAGTGCCTCGGTACAATTATGTGTCTGTCCATACCAGAGTATGTCTTATCCATGACCAGTACATTGCGCATATGTTTTGGACTTTTCTTTTGGGGGGGCTGGTGGGCCGACCATAGCTCGGGGTTCGCCACTTCCCCGGATGAAAGGCCACGTTATGGCCTTAGATCTACACGCAGTATCAGCCATGGCCGTTCTCAAACGAGGTTGATAAGATAATCAGGGAACGGACCAGACTACGATGTTCGCGACAGACAAGGGTCCGGGACTAAGCGAGAACGAGGACCCCAAATCATGTCTCAAATTAGGCACTAATTTTCCTTACCAAGCCGACTTCGGGCCAGAACCTGGTCGGCATGAACTATGGACGAGATTTTCACGGCACCCCGGACCAGAATGCCCGCGATCGCTGTGTCCCCCGTCAGCACTAATGCCGACCGTGAGTTTTGCCGGGAGATACTCGGACTTTTCTCGTGTCCTTGTCCGAAGGAAGTCTTCGAGTCTGTACTAGGGATTTTCGAAAAAAAAAAAAAAAAAAAAAAACAAGGTCAGCAAGGATCGCAAATCGTCAAATATTCCATACCAATCTATTTTCAATAGACTCGGTCTCGGTCGATAGGAACAAGGTAAGATTCTCCATGTGGAATATGCGAGATCCATGCACATCCATGCGCATCTTCGCTGAGCAACACCTTTGCATCGTTTATCTTGTATCACATGTGCAATCTAGTAGGCCCCGCTAAGAGGGAATGGGGTAATGTGCCGGCGCTAATGTCGATTTCGGCGCAGCCTAGACATCAGAAATCTCTCCGACATGCATCTCGCCACCAGATGCCAGCTGCTTCCTGCTAGATCTTGAGCTGCCCTTTGCTCAATACCTTTTGTAGGAGGAAATAGGCGATCGGCCATGTGAATTTCCCCGCTTAGAGAAGACATGCTTAACCGAATTCAGCAAATATCAATAATTCTTAGTCAAAGAAAAAGACAGCGCAACCAGCTAAGTCACTAGGCTGTCGCGCTGCAATCCGACTCTGCGCCAGGCTGGCCAGGGTATATCGTCCATAATGGACCATTCTCGGGCGCTAAGATCCTACTGTAACCCGCGCTGAACGTGGCTGAACGAACCCTCAGCCCTAGGACTGTCACCGTTCAGCAGACAAGGTCTGCGCTAGCATGGCAAGCTGTCCACCAATCTACAGATTGCCCAACGTGGGCAGTGATTCGCACCCAAAAAAATAACAACCCATTTATTTAATTTCCAATTGATGCTCTTCTTTTGATGGATGCCTTTATCATGGACTCCCAATAAACAACAGTACGCTAAACGTAGACTAGACAAGGAATTGTGAGTCAACGTTCCAGATCATTCGGACAGTGTAATTACTATTACTCATGCGCTTTGTTTCTCATTGTTTTCTTCCCATTTGTAGTCGATTAGTTGAGTATCACGCAGGAGTGATCAGCCATATAGAGTAAGCGAAGTCCGTACTAGGCTAGTCGTAGATCTCGCGTCAACAGATGAGTAGCCTAACCAAACCATCGGTTACGACTTTCCAATAATAAAACGACTATCGGTCCACGGGCCATGTGATCCAAAACCTGGGGTCGTCATGCTGATCACAAGCTCTCAACAAAAGCGAAACAAGGAAGATCGGGCGAAGCATGGTCGCGTAAACGCTCTCGTACAGCAGCGTTCGCATATTTTGCCTACTCCATTCAGCCTTCCAGGGCAGGAACGACCACACCGGAACCGAAGCGACCAAGCACAAGCACTTCTCACCAGGCTCCTACGAAATCCAACGGAGGTACCCGCACCAGGTCACCGTGACTCAATCAAATACGTAGCTTCTCATTCGACCAACTACCATAGTCGTTAATTGATAGTGCAGTAGTGGATAGGAACCAGTCAACTCACTGGTCAGCTGATGCTCATACCACGACCGAGTCAGCTGACCCCCGCATTCAACGGGGCTTGGCATGCCCCTTTTGCCTCGAATGGACTCTGTCCTCGCGTGATTGGATGAATGGAACCAAAGAGGACATGGATGGAACAAGTAAATATTCACCGGCCACTGAGTTCATGTGCACCTGCCCGATTCGGTCATACCCCAGAGAACAGAATGCAGATCCGCACTGGGAGCTGACCTTCAAGAACGCGGATCAAAGGATCCAAGTGCAGGGTGACCCGATCGAGTGGGGGGCCACATGGTGGCGCAGCAGCTGTACTGGAGGTGTGGCTAGTGTCGGGGGACAGCTGTTTGTATTATTGATCCAGCGATCACTCGTAATCCGATATGTGATATTAATAATGATACTGGTAATCAAGCAAGTGAGTGAGCGTATTCGATGACAAACGGTATTGCTGATTTGTCACTGCACAGCTGCCAAAAAAAAAATACATTGTTGTACACGAACAATAGCCCTCCAAGGAGAAACTAGTCAGTGCAGAACAGAATTTTTCTTCCCGAGTGACGCGGCCCAACCAATCAGCAGGTCCCAACAGATCCTAACAGTGTGGCTCAGCCCTGTGGGGGTAGGGAAAGTCTCGGAGGATAATAAATCCTAAAATTGGAGCTTCGATGCGGCCGCTAAGAAAATTTCGGGTCCGGGTCCTGCAGGAAAGCATGTCCCTCTGACCATTCTGTTTGGCTCCTCTATGAGTCTCTCGGTATCCACTCGCATCCTATCTGAGATGGTATCGGAGTCATGACCTGTGCACGCTGAGCGTGCTTAGTGATAGTGGGAGAAGGAGGAAGAAGTCACTAATCTTTTCGGGTTGTTTCGCCGGAGGAGACGGCAGCAGTCCGGTACAGAGTTTACCCTGTATACCGGGTATACTCTTGTTCATTCGGTGTCCGGAGCGCTGTGTCCGCAGATGTAGCATGACTGATGGCATGACTCCCTCTGGTTCATTATTTGTCGGCAGATCTGAATGCTGATTTCCTAAATCCGCGATTCTAGTCCAATGATTGCGAGTGCTGTGTAGATTATTTCCTCTTCATCCATCAGTGGGTAATGTGGCTTTCTCGCGCGCAAGCCACCTCTCCACTTGTGACAGACAGCACCGCAAGGGAGGGATAGGGAACACAGTGACCAACCCCAGCAAGTAGCACGGTCCCCCCGGACGATCAGTGGAGCCAAGAAACCCGACGCCGAGTCAAGTCCTCAAAGTCCTTTTAAGTCCGTCACGTATCGTACGAGAAGTGACCGCTAAGACCGAATCGGTCCTAGCCCTGAAGGATCGGCCGTAACAGTACGCGAAGTTTTCGGTGTTGTCCGGTCGCCCAATGACAAGCCCGCATGGACGTGACCGAATAGAAAATGATGAAAAACAAATATTAATAATTCAGGAATGATGAAAATATCCCAAAAAGAAAATCGAATTAAATCCATTTAGTCTCTCGGTGGTCTGGGACTAGCCCAAACGTCATGGGCTGTTAAGCATCCATCCTGCCTTTTTAAGACTTCCCTGTGCCCGCCATGCTAATGTGCTCCTTTCTCTCTCTCCCTATCCATTATTATTATCACTCACGACTGAATTCCCTTTCGACCACCTTTTGATATCAAATCATTTTCCCTCTTCCGGTAAGACCCCCCTCCCTCCGATCGAGTCATCTCTCAGAACCAGACCCGAAATTCTGACTGTACCGTCCATTCCGACCAGAATAAGGTTCATTCCAATAACGCAACTCTCTTCAACTACGATCACGAGTCCTCGACGTTTCCAGACTCTTCGCTACTAGACCATTCACCGATTTACTTCCGCCCACTTCCCAAGCCTTATCGAGACACCCAAGGATCTCTCGGATCTTGACCCGTCGGAACTTCCATACACTATATAAGGAGCTCGCCATCCCCCCGGTGGCGAATTCCCTCTTACCCACTCGACTGACGTCCCTCTCCGTGATACCATAATGCTTATGTACCCACGTAAGGGTCTCATCACCGATCCATTCTATACCGAAGACTGCATCATACAAGACGATTCATATCCCGATTCATTCGACCACACCTTCCAATATCAACAGCAGCAGGATTATCTGCAACCGTCTTGCTTGCAGCCGCCATTCCACTACCAACCAAATCAGCAACTCAATCATCTCGGCCAGCTTAATCAGTTCGCCTCTCCACCCTCTTCCACACCTTCTTCTCCCACCTTCTCTTCGCCTACCTTCTCAGTTCAGTTCCCTCCGACGACGACGGCGGCCGATAGCCAATCTTTTGGGGCTCCTTCGATGACCCCGGCGTCATCCTATAACCCGTCGTTTGACATCCAGGGCTCTGCTTCACCATCATCGCAGTATCTGCAACAATATTCGCCATATTACAACCCCATGTTGGCACAACAGCAACCGATCGCCAGAAATCAGGGCTGGGATAGCAACTTGCAACTGCTGAGCCCCGCCCGCATCCCATTCCCACAGAAGGCCTCTCCTAGCTCAGCCACCTCACGATCCCCCAACGGCCATCGACGATCCGACAGCTCATCAAAGCCGCTGCCGACTCCGGTGCAAACGCCTGTCCAGAACTCTTTCCTCACCGCTCCCTTCCAGAATTACGAACCATCTTCATGGGATGGTAGTAATGTCGACGCCGAGTCGGCCATGAGGAAGGCGATCATGGACCAGCAGCAAAAGCACCAGACATCTCCCCAACAGCAGCAGCAGCAGCAGCAGCAGCAGCAGCAGGGTGACTACTCTCTGGCTCCTTCCGTCTCAACGATGAGCCACAACTCCCCTGTGACCCCACAGACCAGTTTGGATGAGCTGGATGATTCCAAGGCGATGACCAATGGTGAGATTCAATCTTTTGACGTTGACTTTTGGACGAACGAGTACTCATCCTTCGATCCGGTTTCAGATTACGCTGGTAACAATGGTGGCCTGATTGGCATTCCCAAGTTGAATCGCACGATTTCCGATATCTATCAAGACGAGCTCTTCAACCCCACCATCATGGCTGCCCCACAGCAAACGATGAAGCCGATGAATTCCAACCTTTTGAACCCGCGAAATGTCATGGCCGACCGATTGCAGGCTGCTAATCAGGGCCACCTGTCCGCTCGGTCTGGATCTCCAGCTATGGGCATCAAGCGCGATCGCTCTCCATTCCGCCAGACCTCGCCATTCGCTGGTGACTTGCAGATGGCTACCAGCGTCCCCATGCCTCAGAATCTCATGAGCATGGCTCACTCGACCGGAAACCAAAACGACCTCAAGACCATGTCCCCCAAGGATGCGGTGTTGGATCTGGACGAAGGCGCGGATGCCGCCATGCCCCCGCTCTTCCCATCACAGCAGGGAGATTTTAACGTGGGCGATGCTATCGGGTTGCGCCGAGAGAGCTCAGGATCCATGCGCCCAGCCATGTCTACGATGGAGGCCTTCCCTAGCCAGTACGCCAGTGTTCAGCAGCCCCAGTTCTATCAACAGGGTCGCCCCCAGTCGAATCTCCTACAGCAGACGCCCGACTTCCCTGCTTCACTTCCGCGACTGGAATCTACAGGTAGCGACCTGCACTCGGGCACTATCACCCCTCAGGCTAAACTGCCGGTCAACGATAACATCGTTCGACCCAACGCTACTTCCGCTGATGGAGGCACCTACACTTGCACCTACCATGGCTGCACTCTCCGGTTCGAGACTCCCGCCAAGCTCCAGCGACACAAGCGCGAGGCGCATCGCCAAACCACCCCCGGAGGTCACCTGATTTCTCGGGATACCTCGTTGCGCAACTCCCAGGCTGGTCCCCACAAGTGCGAGCGGATCAACCCGTCTACTGGCAAGCCATGTAACTCGATCTTCTCCCGGCCTTACGATCTTACTCGTCACGAAGATACCATCCACAACGCGCGCAAGCAAAAGGTGCGATGCCACCTTTGCACTGAGGAAAAGACCTTCAGTCGCAATGATGCATTGACCAGACATATGCGTGTGGTGCACCCCGAAGTGGATTGGCCTGGCAAGCAAAGACGCCGGGGAAGGGACTGAATCTTCCGCGACTCTCGCATCACCATGACGAATGGGAGCAACGATTCAACACCCTTCTTTTTGACATCAAATACCATGACGTCAGACCCCACTCCTGATTAAGCCAGAGCCCCACCGCTTTCCCGATCGCCGGTGTCTACTTCCGTTTCGGGACTCGCTCCCTACTAAATGGTCGGGGATGGGATTGTGGCCTTACGGCCTGAACCCCATTTCGCCAAAACCATTTTCTTATTGCTTTTGGTGTATCCCCCCCCCCCCCCCCCGACCTCCACTGACGTCATCTCCATCTGTCACTTTCGGCTGACGTCGCTCGTACGTCGACGATCGAATACCGCAACACAGAGATGACGCATCTATCCTTCCACTCAATGCTCGATGCTCACCTCACTTCTTTCCCCCTTTGTGACTGATTCTGATGCTCCTTGACGTGTGCAGGGGTTCTTGGCGCCATTCGGTCCACTTTCAATTCATGCTCCATTCTGGCATGTTGAGCTTGTTTTGGGTTGGACCATATGAAAACACTACAAAAAAGCGTTGTGTATTTGTGTGTATGGGGCTGTTTCGTGTATTTGTCTCGATCGCGGCCTTTTCATGTCTGTTACGAACCCCATTTTTTGTACGACTATCATTCCTGGTACCCTCTGTTCTTATTTTAGTCGTGCGTTTGCGTGGCTTGACCTATTGTACGATTTGACGACCTTCCCTGCATTTGGCTGGTGTGCTTTTTTTTATCATCTCTCTGACTTCGGTGGTGTTTGTATATGGTTGCGACGGATTGTTTTTTCATGGCTGTTATTATCACTGTCACGTGTCATTTGTTCTGTGGCTTGCGTTTGCCCTGTACAGTCTTGAGGTTATGACTGTGTCCCCGAGAAAATGTATATTATGGTCTCGATGATGGTTATGATGTATACTCATGATAGAACTTGTGGAATACGCAAAAGATGTCAACCAGATACTACTTTGTTTACTTCATCCTTGTAGAGCTTGATATGGGTAGGATACCGAATTTGCTGATCTATGATTGTACACAGTCATCTTATCGTAGTACTGCGCTTGGTACAAACTGAAACACTCCTTTCTCTCCTTCCCCCTCCGTCACCACCACCACCACTACCTACATACCAACATATACCAGCACCAATGAATCCAAACCCCTCACCCTTGTCTCACAGAACCCGCAGAAGAAAGCGATAATCAGACTGCAAGCCCTGCGCCCCATTCCCAAATCCACCACGGTCCAATCCTAGCGTTGTCTATAAGCCAAGCTCCCCGTAGTCTCTATTGAATAGGCAGACATGGTGTCTTGGGACCCACGGGGCTAGCCAGGGGTATGTATTTGTTACTTTGTGGATGGTGCAGTGCTCATGTGAAGAGGGACGGATCGACGCGGGATCGGTACAAGCGCGAGAGGGGGTTCGAAGGTTCAATTTTGGTGATTGAAGACTACTGTTTGGGGGTAGAATGGGATAAGGGGAAGAAGGTATTGGACGTTAGATATATTTTTCTTTTCTTTCTTGGATGATTTTGAACGAGTTTCTCTTGCTTTGTGATGTATTGACCCATGCTTATACTCGTGTGCAACTTTTAGAGACAAGTACGCCGTACTTGGTATATCCAAACCGTGTAGTGGCTTATGGGGGGGGGGGGGGGTGAGGACTTGGGGAGGGGGTGGAAAGAGACGGAAGTGAGATTTGGCGTTGGACCAATCATTGAGCCCGGGTCATTTATGCATAAGCGTCCTGTGAGGGAGGGACATCGAACTATGCAGTCGGTGGTGGGGTTAAGATTAGTGTGGATTAAGGGAGGGGAGAGGGTCCGTTGTGGAGTGGCTGTGTATACAACTGTACCCCTTGTGGATGTCCTTAAGGATGCTTATTCAGATCGGGCATGATGACAACGACTCTCCTGATCGGCGCAGATGACACAGTCACACCATTTGAATGGAGCGCGGAAAAAGCGCGCAGTGAGCACTACTGCTGTGCGGGAAGGGGGGACTCAGCCTCGAGAGGTTGACTATCGACCTCGGAGATGCAATGAAGGCGTTGGGAGCGACTGGTGCGAACTGCATCCTTCAGAAACAGATCGACGAATTGAATACTCTACCCGCGATAGCACAGAAGCCCACTAGTCCTGTACCTGTAACCATTCTAACATTAGAAGCAATCGAATTTCTTAGTCAGGACTCGATCAGCACAACCACCCCCCAATTAGCGCCTGTAGAGAAGAGAGGACAGGAGAAACGACGGAGACGGAGCATAGAAGTACGTTTCTGATGGAGACGACGAGCACAGAGGAACTGTCGATCGATGCGAGTGAGTTCCGTTGTGCCGAGCCGAGATGCTACCGTAGATGCATATCCACCGCTCGCTTTCCCCCTGATGTTTGGCTCTCAGTTCAGGGCCCTCCCAGTGGGGACTGTGGGGGGATTGTCAGCTCCGCTCATGGTAGTGGAGAGTTGATTGCGCTTGGTGGTGAAGGTTTCGGCCGTTAGAGCAGGGGAGCTCTGTCCTCCGTAGAATCCACCTTCTATATGTAGTAAGTGAGGCGGACATTTGCAGGGTGCAGGACGTTCGGAGTACTCGGTCTGTACCTTTCTACGCTGCGTATAGATTGGTGAGTGAGGAATCCACAGTGGAGTTTGTGGCTTGTGGAATTGACGGATCTTCGTGGAGGTTTGATTTGTCTGCCGCGTGTCCTCTCGGTACGCCGTGCTCCGTGCCGAGAACGGTTATCGATAAGCGGTTCGCTTCCTCTGCTTGGTAATACGGAACACGATGTTTGGAATTTATAATTTATAATATCAATGCACCAGCCTATGAGTACTGGGATGTGGGGGGCTTGTGTATTGGTCTGGTATGTGGCGGTGCACAGGTTCGCTCTAATCGGATGACTCATCTCGCCGTGAACATCCATTGGATACAAGTTGCTTTGTACTCGATTCGGAATAGCGACCTACCTGACCATCAACTACGGGTGGCTGGTGGCGTGATGCTGGAATGCATGTGGATGTACTGTACATCGTGGAGAGCGATGAATGCAATGCATAGCTGGCATGTGGCTTTAAGGTTACGCGGAATGTGTTTCACGAATGGCGTGGTAAGGGAGAGAGACAGAGACCGGATGCTGTTTGCACACAGATCCGATTGGAGCTTTCTACAAGACTTTTTTCTTGGGAATAAGCCATGTTGTACGTGGCTTTGGGCTTGTGATCGTGAGTGGCCGATGTAACATATGCATATACTGAATGTGGTGCGATGTGGATAGGATCGGAAGGAGTCATGAGGATGTTTCTGAGTCAATAGTCATTTGTAACTATCTGGAGATCGAGTCAACTCGGTGGCGCGAAACGGAAACAGGCGGACGGGACTACCGCGGAGCGATGTATAGGCAACAGCATATTCACGCTGTCTCTACTTGGTGGAATCGTATACCGACACTGTGATGTCTCGGGATCAAAGTAGTGTATCAATACATTCAGCCACGATTCAAGTCTCTTGTGTAATATCATGACATGTTGCGACTTTGGGAACGATGTCCTTCGCTGGAACAAGTCAGGGTTTCACAGCCACACGAGAGCGGTAGATCTCAACGGCGGCCTGTGCTCGCTAGCCTGCCCTTGCGATTGCCGCGACGACTTTGTGCATCCTTTTTGTCTGGTCGAGACTCGTCGCTTTTAGTAGTCTGGGCGCTAGATGCTCCCTGGACCGCGGGGGAGATTCATATCCATCGTGCCTGTTCGGCGACCCGGGCCCCGAGTCAGTTGAAACGGGTTGTGAGGACACGACTCAACTCATCATGAATCATGTACTCCATCAGACATGGTGCATTGGCTCCCGTCCGTCAGAAGAGGAGAAGAGGAAACGACCATTTTTCCTATGCCTGGAGAAAGGCTGGACAGACCATGGCTATGAGGGATCCGCAGTGGACCAGCCAGAACGGTGGTAAGAAAGAAGAGTCAACTGGTCAGACTGACAAGGTCTTCGAACTCGCTTCGGTTCCCTGAATCCCATCGGCAAAACAAAGCCCTTGTCCACGGCGCCAAGAAGCAGCTTCATGATTCAAGAACGAGCACACGGACGATAAGAATCATGCGTCGTCCCGTCCCGGAGCCATTGGTCTTCTGCCACATGTGTTCCGATATGGTCATTCAGCATCAGTCCTTCGTGGCCAATAAGAGTTTGTTTTGTACTCTTCATTCATGCAATCAATGGCCATTCTATTGGAGGAGAGCGGCGGATGAGGGGAAACGGCACTTGAGTAATGCAGTAAGCGTGCAGCATCACACAGCAGCACGCAGCAGCATACAGTAGCATGCAGTAGTTCCTCGGTTTCCTGGTTTCCTGCTTGATATCTTTCTCTTTTGGAGAGAGTATTTCTTCTCTGTCCCCTTGTGAAACATCTCCTTCTCTCAGATGCTGGGCATTTGATCCCAGTTGAGCATCATGGGTTTTGCAGAGCATGCGCTGTCACTGGTGACAGTCACCAATATCGTCTTCTCCATCGTCGCCTATGTCGTTCTGAAATTTATCTACCAACTCGTGCACTATCGCTTCTTCCACCCGCTATCGGCGTTCCCCGGTCCTTTTTGGGCCTCGGTGACTCGGTTGTGGATTGCGAAGCAGTGTCTCCAGGAAACCGAGTATCTGGCCCTTTATGACCTTTCTCAGAAATATGGTACGCCTTGCGTCTGACCAGACCTTTATCGAAATATCATGAAATTTATGACGATGTACCAAATTAGGCCCCGTCGTTCGCATTACCCCGACCTTGCTGCTGGTCAGCGATCACGCAAAGCTCCCCGAAATCTACCACCGCAATGCCGATAAGACCGGCCATTACATCACGGGGAGCTTTGGCGAGACGGAGAGTCTACTCAACATGAGATCACACAAGACACATGCGCTGTCTAGAAAACATATTGCGGGCCCTGTATGTGAGATGGAATGAGCCAGTTGCCGCTGGAATGTAACCAAGCTGACATGTGAGTGTGTAGTACAGCTTCACCAACATCAAGAAGATGGAGCCTTTGATTGATGCGCGCATTCGGGAATGGAGCAACAAGCTTGACGAGACTTTTGTCAAGACTGGCGAGCCTTTTGACTTTGCCTGGTGGGCAGTGTGTGTATATCCTTCACTTTCCGCGCGCTCCAGTGGATAGAATCATTGACCATCGATCCAGCTACATGGCCTACGACATTATCAGCGAAATCGGCTTCGGCGCCCCCTTTGGCTTCGTCGAAAAGGGAGAGGACATTGGCGGATTGATCCAGGGTTTCCATGACGGTCTCCCAGCCTTCGGCCTCCTCGCACGCATCCACCCTTTCACCTCCTGGATGAAAACAACCTTCATGAAGAAATACCTGGTCTCCACGCCACAAGATGACTCCGGAATTGGCGTTTTGATGCGCTTCCGAGACCGCCTGATCCAAGAACGCTTGGACGATATTCAGTCCGGCAAGAAGATGGACCGCATCGACCTCCTGCAGACATTCCTTGAGGCCCGTACCGAGGACGGCAAACCCCTGGACCTGGAGTATGTTCGTGCAGAGGTTCTTCTGGTATTGCTCGCCGGCGCGGATACCACCGGTACCGCGTTCCAGGCTATGATCATGTTCCTTTTGTCGCACCCGGGATCGTACGAGCGCATGATGGAGGAAATCGATAATGCCACCCAGAAGGGCCTTCTCTCCGATGTACCCCAGCATGACGAGGTGCTGGAGCACCTGCCTTACTTCGTGGGCTGTGTCAAGGAGACGATGCGTCTGTGTCCGTCTGCCCCGAGTATCTTCCCCCGGTACGTGTCCGAGCCTGGTCTTGAGTTATACGGTAAGTTTGCCCCTGCTGGAACGGAGATCTCCTGCAATCCGTATCTGGTACACCGTGATCCGGCGCTGTATGGCCAGGATGCAGAGGAGTTCAAGCCGGAGCGGTGGATGGATCCCGAAAGGGCCAAGCTCTATAACAAGTATAACTTTACGTTTGGGTATGGCTCGCGTGTGTGCTTGGGTCGAGATATTGCCATGATGGAGCTGTTCAAGGGTCCCCTGCAGGTAAAGGTGTCGCGTTCTGTTTCATGCGATATCGGCCTTGCTAACTGTGGTTTCTAGTTTTTCCGCTCTTACAAGCCCGAGGCTGTGAAGGGTAAGCCCGAGCCGAAGTTTGTGGTCAAGGGAGGTGTCGGATACTGGAGGGATGTATGGCTCACCATCTCCAAGCGGCCCCAGGTCCAGCGGGAGTAAGCCCTCCGATGAGGGGGTTTGATGCGACTCTTGGGGTTGAGGTCATGATGGGCTCACTGCCTTGTGATCAAATTTATAGTTTTGAGACGACCGAGAATGGGTTGAAGAGGGGCTGAGGGTAATTTTTTTATGTGAAATGAGCACGACATTGGAACAGTCCAATGCTACGACCAAGCAGAGAGACGATGGTTGAAGATAGAACGAAAATGACTTTATGAAGCTGATCCAGAGAGTATATATCCAAACGAAAAATTCCACACCCGTAGACGTAAAGCTTGTAAAGTTTCAAACATAAATACTTTTTTCATCGCTTTTCGGATGCACATTGAAATTAGAAGACCGAATTGTATTCGACAAGAGTGAACAAGACAGCCGATTATGCAGACTCAGTGCCCATGACAGCATCCTGCGGAAAAGAAATGTTAATAGTGACTTGGAAATAAGGGAGCAGTCGCAACTTACCCTGGCAACGCGGTACAGGGGAGTGATACCAGTCCAGTGGATGAACTGATTCACGCCTTGACCGACAAGAACCTCAAGACCCGGGATGGTCTTCCAACCCGCATCGGAAGCCAGTTGCATCAGCGCCGTCACTGCAGGCTTGTATGCCATCTCCAGGAGGATACGAGGCGACTTATCCGCGGCAGGCTTGCCGACCAGAGTATCGTCAACCTTCTGGGCACGCTCGAACATATGGCAGAGGGTCTCGCGCATGGACGGGTCGATGGGCCGATCGGCGGGGATGGTACCGACGGCAACCTGGGGAACGGTCTCCAGCTGCTCATGATTGTCGACAACGCGAATGTTGTAGCTGGTTGGGAAGGTGGCCACCATGCCCTCGAGCTTGCTGGCGGTGCGGCCAACCACGTAGATGGGGGAGAAGCCCATCTGGTGGAGAGCGTAGATAGCAGCGCGGGCAGTGCCGCCACCGCCGATCACCACGGCGCTTTCGGCGCCAGTGGAACCGTAGACTCCAGCGTTGCGGAGGACCCGGACCATACCTTGCCAGTCGGTATTATAGCCGACGAGACGTTGGGGCTTGTCACCGTTGGGGACGGGCACGATGGTGTTGACGGCACCGATGATCTCAGCCTCATTGGCGACCTCGTCGAGAAGCGGCATGATGTCCAGCTTCAGAGGGATGGTGACGGAGGCACCACCAAAGTCGGGAGCGTGGATGAAATCCTTGACATCCTCAACGTTGGTCGTCTCTAGACGGCTGTACTCATGAGGAAGACCGGTCTCCGCAAAGAGGGTGTTGTGGAGTGCAGGAGAGCGAGAGCCAGAGACGGGCGATCCGAAAATGGCAAACTTCTTGGACTTGATCTCACCCATCAGGGCAAGACCGCGGCGGATCTCGGTCGCAGACAGCTGACCAGGAGCGGCCTTGAAGGGAAGGCTGGGATGAGAGACGGGGGTCATGAAGCCGTTCAGAATGCGGCTGAGCTGGCCCTGGTCACCCATGTTGATAGCAATCAGCGGTACATCGTGCGCCTCTGCGGCCCAGTTTTTGAACTTCCGCAGAGCAGTGTTGTCGTCGAGGTTGTTGGCAACGCCAACAAGCTTGATGATATCACCGTACTCCAGAGCACGGTTGTAAGATGGGATCCAGGACATGTTAGCCCAGGAAAGCTTGCCTTCAGGGTCGTGGTGCGACGCGATAATCTTGGAGTAACCCTTCATTTCGACGACGGTACGAAGCATCTCATCCGGGAAAGCGATCTCGAGATCAACAAATTCGCAGCCCGAACGGAATGCCAGGCGGTACAAGGCCAAGGCAGCCTCGTGGGCGTCGTCGGGGAAGCGACCACCTTGGCTCTTCGTCCGGATGGTGAAGATGATGGGAAGCGAAACACGACGGCGAAGGTAAGACATCTGCTCGGCGACAAAGTCAACGGAGGGAACGTCACTCCCTGAGGTGGTGTCCTTCAGCAAATCAACACGCAGTTCCACGGCATCAGATCCCACGCAAATCTCTTGCAACAGGTCACCGCAGTCGTGGAGATTGGGCAGAGTCAGGGAGACAAAGAATGAGTGCTTCTTCTTCCTGATCTCACTCAGATTGTCTTTCCGACCGGTCACGACCTGCATGAAACGCTCAAAGTCCTCCGAGGCCAACGCAAGCTCCGTCGTGTTCGAGTGCTGACTGTAGTACTGGATGTTGCTGCACTCCTGGAACCACGGCTTGCGACGCAACCACACGCCCATCATATCCTCTACATATGCCGGACGGGTCTTGTCAATCTGTAGGAATTCCATGACCTGCTTGATATCGCGATTGATGAGAAGCACATTGCCCTTGTTCTTGTGATAATCGGCAAGCAACCTGCGTGCCTCGGGAATTTCAACAATGCCACCACCGCACGCAAAGACGTACCCATTGGGTCGGTCTTTCATCGTCCGCTGGAGCAGAGCCAACTCAGCATCACGGAATCCCTCCCAGCCACGCTCCTTAATGATGTCAGGGATGGTGGAGCCTTCAATCTTCTCCAACTCGGTGTCAAGGTCGATGAAGGGCCGATCAAGGCTCTTAGCGACCCAGTTACCGGTGGTCGTCTTACCAGCACCGCGCATACCGATGATGTAGATGGAGGCGCTAGCACGCTCCTCACGACCAGAGGCAGCCAGTTCTTCCTCCTTGAGCTCCTTGCCCTCGAGCTTGACCCCGAAAAGCTGCTTCTGAGTGTCCCACCAGCCGGGCCAGGTCTTACCAACGCACTCCTTCTCCAAAATGAGGGTAGACTTGGGGGTCACGAGGGACAGAATGCTGAAACTGAAGGCGACACGATGGTCATCGTAGCAGTAAACACCACCTGCAGGCTGACGAAGAGTAGATCGGTCGATACCGTCGATCTCCAGACCATCTTCATGCTCACGGCAGACAACACCAAATTTGGCGAGCTCGTCCTTCATGGCTTTGATACGGTTGCACTCCTTAACACGCTGGTTGGCAATACCGTAAATACGAGTGGTATGATTGGAGCCCTCGCCTCGGGCAACGGCAGCAAGAACGGAGGCACCGAGGAAAGCATCGGTCATTGGCTCCATGTCCACGTTGGCGAGAGGTCGGAGAATGCCGCTAGCGGGTCCAGTGACAGTGGTAGAGTAATCCGACTGCTCAACAGTGCAGCCCATGGGCCTGAGCACCTCAACGGCGAATCGAGCATCACCCTGCAACGACTTGGAGCCGATGTTGGGGACTGTGCAGGTAGTTCCGGTAAGAGCAGCGATGGCGAGAGGGTAAGTAGCAGAGGAGGCATCGCTCTCAACAACGTACTCAGCGGGGTTGACATAGTGGCCCTGAGGAATGTGATAGGTGTGTTCCTCAGTGGAGGACTTCTTGACGTCGATGCCGAAAGATTTCATCATGGCGGTGGTCATGTCGATATACGGCTGGGAGATAGGCTTGCCACCGACCAGTCGCAGAGTCACGGGCTCCTTGGCGTAGGGAGCGCACATCAACAGTGAGGACACATACTGGGAAGAGACCTTAGCAGCCAGGTTGATGCTGCCACCGGCAAAGCCACCGGAGGCCGCGATCTTGAGGGGGAGACTGCCCTTGCGCTCCATGTATTCAATGCCAGCACCGTTGACAGTCAAAGCATCGACAAGGTCACCAATGGGCCTTTGCTTCATGCGGTTGTTACCGGTCAGGACGCTTTCGCTAACGGTGCTTGGATTGGCAAGCGTCGCCACGGTGGTCAAGAATCGAGAGGCAGTTCCAGCATTGCCAAGGTACAGGGATGAGGGACTGGCGGTGATCTTGCCACCCTTGCCGTTCACGACAAGGACTTCACCCTCCTCCTCCCACGAGAAAGTGGCAGCTCCAAGCTTCTCCAGCGCATTCAGCATGACCTCAGTGTCATCGGAGTGCAGGAGATTCTTGATACGGCAGGTGCCTGACCCAAGAGCAGCAAGGACAAGAGCACGGTTGGAGATACTCTTTGATCCGGGGGGTGTGCATGTCACATTCAGGGTCTTCGGAACACCAGGGTGCACCTCAATGCTGGGAGCCAAAACAACACCAATGTCTTCATTAGAGACAACACTAGCCTTGGGCTCGTAAGTGCGTCCGATGGCGGACAAAAGGACAACCTTCTTCTTCGGGCCATCGTTCTTCTTGTCCAGCGCCATGTTGAACAAAAGCTGGTCAACAGAGCAATGCTTGTCGGCAGTAAGCTTTCGTACCCGCGAGTCCTTCAAAGATGTGGGCAGGCCGTAGGCGGAAATACACTTGACAATACGAGCAACGGCAACGCCCTTCAAAACACCGAGATGCCGTGCGAGCTCAGCTTCCTTCACCATGCCGATAGCAACACACTCTCCGTGGAGAATTTGAGGAGTCAGAATTGCCTCAATGGCATGGCCGATAGAGTGTCCCCAGTTAAGCAGGTTGCGGAGACCGCCCTCACGTTCGTCTGCAGAGACAACGTAGGCCTTGTGACGAGCAGAGGCCAGAATTCGGGCCTTCAAGATATCGCGGATACCATCGAAACGGCCCTGGCCCGGCTTAGCCTCACTGCGCGCAGCCTTGAGGATCACGTCGGCATTGTCTTCTAGCGCAGTGAACTCCTCCTCGCTTGAAATAGCAGCAGTCTTAATGACCTCTGCCATGCCGTTAATGAACTCTCGTACCGGGAGTGTCTCCAGGAACTCGAGATCAATGTAGATCCTTGACGGTTGCCAGATCGCACCAATCAAGTTCTTGCCTAGAGGAGTGTCAATGGCAGTCTTGCCTCCAATTGAGGAATCCACCATGGCGAGCAACGTGGTAGGGACCTGAACATAACGGACACCACGCATGTAGGTAGCCGCAATAAAGCCGGTCAGGTCACCAATCACACCGCCGCCCAATGCAATGACCACGGTATCTCGGCCACATGGCGGGTTCTGGCTCAGCATCCAATCTTCGATATCGGCCTTGGTCTGTCGAGACTTGGAACTTTCTCCGGGTGGGGCATTGTAGACAAGCAAGCGCGGGGCAGGTGAAATTGCGGCGGCGGCGGCCTCGAAAGATTTTTGGAAACTCGGCGTGTAGATAGACGAAAGGTTTGTATCAGTGATGAGAACATAGGTGGTCGAGGGCAAGCCGCTGATCAGGTCCTTTGCGACGTAGTTGCGCCACAGGCCGAAATCAGCAACGATGCTCTCCCGACCCAAGATGCTGATCTTGGTGGGCTCGGTCATGATGGCAGGTGAAGACGGAGAAAATCTATCAAATGGAGGGTTCTGTTTTCAACTCAATTCATTCTGTAATCTGTTAGTTTTCTCAGTCGAGATGAATTGACCTGTTGGGGGATGTGCTATTTCACCCCCACAAAGCGGAGCTAGTGATGCAAGGTGCACACAGAATGAAAGAGAAAGGTAAAGAGGGGATAGGGGAATTGATGCTGGCCCATGGCCGAAGTCAAAGAGAATTGGGCTTACCTGCAACCCTGGACCGAGAGTCAGCGTTTCACCCAGCAATTGCAACTGGCCAGGAAGATCCTCGAAGCACAGCGTGACTCAATAATTCTTTTGCCCTCCGATCTCGCGGCGGAATTGGTCTCACCGCCCTCTGAGTCAGTGCGTTGCGGCTGTGTGGGCCACACCGGCGGCAGCTTCGAGTGACTGGTCATGTGGACAAGTTTCCATACTCACAGGGCTATCCTGCTATACTCTGTAGAACATAAGATAATGTTGGATGATGAGTCCTTCTGGAACTATATAGTTTATTTTCATTGGACGCTTTCGTAGAGTCACTTCTCAAAATTGTTTCGCGGAAAGGTAATAACAAGCAATAACAAGTAGCTGTATAATCACACCTTGGGCCAGAGCTATCGCTGCAGATCATCAGCGATTTGAACGTTTACACATCTACAAATACAGGAAACGGAGTGAAAATTATAATGCTTGGTGGAATAAACAATCCATGTATCAATTTTTTTCCAAACAAAATTTTTACAGGAGACAAACGCCAATTTCCTGTCCAATTCCTTCGCCATTTCCGAGATATGCTAGTAGATACAGCAAAATTTATAGCAAGGGTGATTGAGTTGTGACACCGTTCGCTCCTCTAGTAGCGGTTGTAACCTCCACCACTACCTCCGCCGCGGTGGCCGCCATGATTATCACGGTTCTGGCCACGGAACCTGCCTCCACGATATCCACCGTTGCCTCCACCGCCTCTACCTCGATCCTGGTAGCCACCATAGTATCCTTGTTGTCCTTGATTTCCTTGGCCTTGTTGGCCTTGATACCCTTGGTAACCTTGGTTGTGACCCTGATTGTAGCCTTGATAGCCTTGATATTGGCCAGGAGCTTGGTGTGAAGCGTATTGATGATTCATTCCGCCACGAGGAGGCCCGGGTGGCCCTCTGGAGTAGTCACCAGCCCCTGGGACAGGAGGAACCCATCCCGAGGGCATAGGTGGCATACCCCCTGGAGGCGCATGCATGAATCGCGGATCAAGATGCGCGGCGAATGGATTTGGCCGATCTGATGAGTAGTCCATGTGGCCGCCACGTCCGCGGCCGTTAAGTGGTGCGCCACCGTATGAGCGTCCGGAGTTCTGGGCTCGGCCCTTGACCGCGCGAACATCAGCAGAATTTAGCATCGGGGTCGCAAACTTCACACCGCGAAGTAGCATGGATTTGTGAATGTGAGAGGATTTGGGAATCTTATAGTTGACACTGAGAAAAATGTTAGCAAAAAGCGGCCGGTCACAAGATTTAACCAGTTGACTTACGTGAGAGAGTGATCGTCATCGAGGCTCGGCATGCCGTACTCTTGTAGAGGTGAGACAAGAGAGCCATGAGGAACATACGTTTCATTGCGCTCAACCAGGCCACCGAGGCCTTCGCTGATGCGCATATTGAGCTTGTATTCAGGCGGCCCAGGCTTCTTGGAATAGAAGTTGGCTACAAGGTCTTGATATAGAGGGTGCCGTTCTGACAGTAACAGGACTTCCTGGCCGTGCGTGTTGCGGCTTCGCTCTTCTTCCGTCAATAGAGGATAAACCTTTTCCATTGCAGCCAGAAGGCGCTTTTCGTCGATGAAGGGAAGAAGAATCACACCCTGCCAGGCAAATTTCTTGCCATTCAGATCCAAAGCGAAATCCTCTGGATAAAAGTCAATGATCTCACTCTCTGGGTTGCTCATAAGATCATGGAAGACTTTAGGCAGCGCGTGGTTTGACGACGCTGGCAAGACTCCCATCAGCTGCTCATAGGGCCTAAATGGCTTGCCCTTGTCAAATTCAATGACCATGTCGGCGATGTCGACAAAGTCGGCAGCAAACGGAGCATAGTGGTAAGGGTAGTACCAATCCCACGAAGGACAGCCCTGGAAGTAGTACAGAAGGACCCAAGCAAGACCTTCAGCGTACGCACGAGCGACCTTGTGGCGGAACTCATGATCTTGAGGATCGACACCGAACTTTTGCTCATAGTACCGGTCCGCATAACCTGGCTCCCAGAGCTTAACGGTGTCTGGTGGCATCTCATCATTGTTGGGCTTGGGAGGAGGCACGACAGGTGAATCCCGACCGGGAGTTCCTGCGTCTTCAGTTTCCTGCTCAGTTGCCTCTGTTGATTCATCGACCTTTCTCTTTCCGAGGACGGAAGGGGATGTAGGCTCAGCGGCGCTTTCGTCGTTCTTCACCGGAGCAGATGCTTCCTCGGCCGCGGGCTCACTCTGGCCGCCCTTCATAAGTTTGCTCTTCAATACAGCAGCAGCGCTTTTGTTCTCCATGTTGGCACGATATATGGCTCCACGGTTAACGATCATACTGTGAGTCAATTCTTTGTCCTCCTTTGTCAAGTGTGCACGAGAGGGCTTGATGAGTTCCAGGCCGGCAGTTGGATCTGGGTCAGCCTCACCCTTCGAACGGTTCTGTTTGGCATTGGCATCATAGACAGGAGAGCTGCGTCTTCGCTTACGAGCACGCTCTTCATTCCGAGCCTGATCTTGCTCTTTGCGTCTCTTCTCATTGGCCGCCTTTCTTTCTTCCGCCTGCCGGCGGCGCCGGAAGATAGCGTCCTCTTGCTTAGCCAAACCCTGCAGAATCAGCTGAGCCCGTTTCAGATCAACATGGCCATCCTGGGTCAGATATCCGCCCATGGCCGGAATGTTGTCGCGCCAGATGGCAATCAGAGTATCAATACCGTTCTCACGGATATCTAACGAAGGCAAATGAGGCAAGAAATCGTTTCCAACGAAGAAACACATGAAAACCCAGTCGTCCAGTGCGCGCTCAAGATCGAAGGGGAACGGTTGCTGAGGAACCTGCATTTCGACAGCCAGGTATTCTCGGAGAACAGAGACGTGAAGCCAAATGAATGGCTTCAGCGGAGAGGCGTGCTGCTTTTCATCAAACTCTCCACTCTTCTCCTTTGCTTTACCTGTGCACTCCTCGGCTTTGTGCCCAGCTTGACCACAGAGCTTGCAAGTCCGAGGCTTTGACTCTTGAAAGAAGACATCCTCACGAAGGACCCGGAAATGAGGTTCGTGAGTAGCGAGACCTAGCATGATCAGATCCGCATCAAGACCGTAAATGACATGGCGGGTGTTGGGATCGTGCTCTGGAGATGCGCGTTGAGAACGCACGAACTCCATGATCTTATGTTCTCCCTCTCCGGGAACTGTTGCATCGGAAATAATGATCTTCATCTTCTCCCAAGCCGGATCAGTGTTAAGCTTGTAGGCAATCCAATAGCGCAGCGAGGCGGCGAGAATGTCCATGAAGGGAGTTCCGGGAGTGATCACGTTGCTGTCCCACGTCTTTTGGATGACTTCTTCTCTGACAGCGGCATCACCAGTCTTCTTCGTCTGCTGCTTGTCGAGTAGCTTCTGAAGCTCCTCCTTCTTCTCGTCATTCTCTCGGGCTTCTTGGGCAGAGCGGAATCGGCGTGCGCGCTGCTGGTTCATCTTGGCTCTCGGCGCAACACCGTCTGTTTGTTAAATCAAGGTTATTAGCATGAATTTCCCGGACGAGACAGGGCAAATAAGTAGAATTTCAAAGAATGTGCTCCCAAAACATGTACTTACCAATAGCAATCATGAGTAGTTTTCTCGGCCGGACCATGTTAATAACACGATCGGTGTACTTAAAGATCTCTAACATCATCTCCTGCTCATTGGCAGGTGGAGGCTTTCCCTCTGGATGGGTACATGGATGAACGATACCGTTCATGTCCAGATAAAGATTGTCCATCTCCTCGCCGTTGGGGTTGGGACGTGTGCCGTCGACGGGAATCACCTCTCCATTCACTTCCTGGGGCAATTCCTCAATCACCGAAGAGACAATCTTCGGATACTTGTTGGAAAGCCATCGGAAAAGAGCAGGAACACCCATATTGGCTATGCGACAGTCGCGTGTCTGTCAGGTCTCGTAGAAGTGAAGTTGGCGCGGCGCTCGAATGCGTCTGAGGAACTCGCTTAGCGCAGTGTCTTTCAGCGAGCTTTCGTATATTCGACTCTCAGTCCGGGGATTCCTGCAACACCAAGTAGTACACAAAGAAATAGGCACATAAAGAAATAGATGCAACCGCTTATGAGACTGCGGTGCAAAGCGTGTGAGAGAAAGAAATCAACTCGGAAGTTTCTGCGACTGCCGACGATTGGACTTATCCCCGGGCGGTCTGTTGGGCATTCTGCGGCATCCGGCGAGGATCGGCCCTTAGCCCCCTTTGGCCGCGGTGGGAAGGCCAACTTTACCGCAATCAGCTCCTCAATCAGCTATCTTTGGGTTCCTCCCAGAACATTGCTCACCAGATTTTCACCTTCCTTCGATGCCTGCCGCTTCCTTTGCCTACGGTCGGTAGTGACCATGAAATTGCGACTCAGCTGCGATGTTTCGAATCCTTGAATCGCAAGCTCCGGCTAAACAAACGGCCACGGACACAATTGATGTTTTGAGCAGTAGGTTGCAGAGCGCGACCTTGTTGGAGGACCGGCGTGCAGCGATCCAGGGTCTCAGAAGTTTTGCGAAGCTCTATCCTGCATCGGTAGCCTCTGGCGGTCTTCGATCGCTGATCGGCTGTTTGCACAATGATCGGGAGGATGTGGACACCATCAAAGTGGTCCTCGAGACCCTGTTGATGCTGTTTACTCCGGAGGAGACAAGTGTGGGTGATCCTAATGGCCGACTCTTTCACGAACAAGTTGCTGATAGATTTTTTAGCCCGAGGCCTCAGATGAGATCGCTTTGTGGCTAGCAGATGAATTTACTCAGGTAGCCTACTCTGGCCAATTAACGCTCGACTTAAGCTAACACTTTATTAGCGCCAAGACAATATCACTACTCTGCTGGACTTGCTCGAAACTCGAGACTTCTATTCGCGCCTGTACTCACTTCAATTGATGTCCCACATCTGTAATGCCAGACCGGAGCGAACACAAGAGTGCATCTTCACCGCGCCATTGGGCATCTCAAGGCTGGTAAATGTGCTTACAGATACTAGAGAACCTGTGAGGAACGGTATGGCGCATTTAGCACTTTTCTCTCTAGGTAACTTCATTGACATGCCATCTTCTTTCACTAGAGGCTCTCGTTCTGCTCATCGCCCTGACACCCGCCTCGGAAGAGCTCCAGAAGCTTGTCGCGTTCGAAAATGCGTTTGAAATCATATTCACTCTCATCGAAGCAGAGGGTGCCTTGACCCTTGGTACTGAAGTGGTTGAGGATTGTCTCACCTTGCTCGCCCATCTACTGAAGTTCAACGTATCCAACCAGTCGTACTTTCGTGAGACTGGTTGCGTGAAGAAGGTGACGAAGCTTCTCCATGAATGCCAGCTGGAGCCGACTCAAGGTGAAGACGCTCCTCCGCAATGGACTCTCGTTCACCGAGACAAGAATGTTTGGGGTCTACTCGCCATCATCCAATTATTCCTTATTCGTGGTGGCGTTGGAACACCCATGAACCAGACAGCTTTCTGGCAGAATGGTGTGACGGAGCAAGTTCTCAGCATAGCTTTCGGTCAGAAATTTGGCGTCAATGTCATATCAAAGGCTTTGGCAACCTGTGCTGATCTCATCCGTGGAAACTCGCCATTGCAGGAGAGCTTCGGGGATATTGAAGTCTCATGGGGCTCCCAAGCACCAAAGGATCAAGCCGCCAATGGCCATGCGGAGGAACCCGAACGGATCAATGTCATTGAGGCATTCTTGAAGCTCAGCCTTCAGCCTTCTCCCAACAGCATGCTGGATGCACGTCTCGCTGCTTGTGAATGCATGAAGGCATTCTATGCCCATCATCCCGGCATCCGCATGCATGTTCTCAAGCGTGCTATCGAAGGCCATGTCAGCGGGCAAGATCGGATCCCCAACATTTTATCCGTCCTCCTTATTGCACCAGATGCAAGAGGTAATGCCGACCCCTATCAAGTTTGGATGGCATCTGTATTGTTGTTCCACCTTATTTTTGACGATGCGGAGGCAAAAGCCATCGCTATGCAGGTTACAGAGGGTGATGCCGAAAGTGGCGAAGAGGTTGTCACCAGTGTCCAGTCGGTGGTTGGGAACTTGATTACTGGATTGCAACGTGGCGACGATGAACGGATTACTGTGGGCTACCTTATGTTACTCTGTGGCTGGCTTTTTGAGGACCCGGATGTCGTGAATGACCTTCTTGTCGAGGGTAGCAGCATTCAAACACTCTTGCAAGAGATTAAGCACCAAAGAAGCCCTAGCAAATTGATACCCGGTCTCTGCACAGTCTTGCTGGGAATTATCTACGAGTTCTCGACCAAGGATTCCCCAATACCACGAGTTACATTGCACAAACTGCTCATTGAGCAGCTTGGAAGAGAACAATATATTGACAAGATCACAAAGCTGCGAGAATGTCCCTTGGTTCGCGACTTTGAGGTCTTGCCGCAAACCGCTGCGGGCCAAATCGATGGACTTCCAGAGGTTTTCTTTGATCGCTCATTTGTTGAGTTCCTCAAGGACAATTTCAGCCGCTTGATTCGAGCCATCGACCGGGAGCCCGGCTTCGAGGTTTCTGTTGTTGCCAATGGTGTCGAAAAGGGTGTTTCGCGAGATCTGGTGGACTCCTTGCGTGCAGAATTGGAAGATCGAGGCCAAACAATCCAAAAGCTGGAGTCGGAACTGGTCACTATCCAACGAAAACTTGACCAAGAGCACCTAGATCATCGGAAGACAAAAGAATCGGGCTTGTTTGAATTATCGAAAGCTCAACAGGCACTCCAGTCCGTGCAAACGTCACATGCTCAGGAGTTGCTCACACTGGAAGACCAGCATAAAAAGTCGAAAAATGAGCTTCTCAAACAACATGGTGAACAACTTCGTGCTATTGATAATCAACTCAAGCAGGCCTCGGCCGAATATGAGCGAAAGGGTACGAAAATGCAGGAACACCACAAAAAAGAAGTCGCTGGCATGCAGAAGACCATTCGTGAGCTGGAGTCAGAGCTCTCGAAGGCTCGAGAGAAGCATGCTGGCGAAGCTGCTGCCTTGAAAAGGACAGTTCATGACTTGGAGTCCGCTATCAACCAGTCAAAGGAATCCAATGCGATTCAGGTCGCTGATCTTCAGCAAAAGCTTCACAGTCTGGAATCTACCTTAGCTTCCTCCAAGAGTCAACACGAGTCCGAGATTATTGGTCTCAAGACTACGATTCAATCCTTAGAATCCGATCTCGCTTCTGCACAGCAACAGCGCCAGGATGAGATCGCTGACTTCGAGCAATCTCTCGTAGCTGCCAAGTCCGACCTTGAGAGCGCCCAAGAGAAGTCTACGAAGGAGATTGAGAACTTGAAAGAAGGTTTTTCATCTAAGATTTCGGCGCTAGAGGCTCGTGCTGCGGATGCCGAGCGAAAGGCAAAAGAGGCACGAGCCTCGGAGAAGTCAACGAAGGACCTTCAAGCAGCCAATGAGGCATTCTCATCCAAGATCTCTGCGCTGGAGACTCGTGCTATTGAGGCCGAGCGCAAGGCAAAGGAAGCTGAGTCACAGGCCCAGAGCACAGCTGCAGCCCTCGAGAAGATCAAGGTCCAACTCGAGAAGGCCCAGGCAGAGGCCAACGAGAAAGAAAAAGCCCGCCAGGCAACCCAAACGGAATTAGACGACCTTTTGATCGTCTTTGGAGATCTTGAGGCAAAGAGAACTGAGGATAAGGTTCGTGGCGACCTTTTTATATTTTATGAGCATACACTAATTGTCTTTAGAAACGGCTCAAGGATCTCGGTCAGGAAGTTTCTGAGGCTGAGGATGATGAGGACGAAGATGACGAAGACGAAGAGTAGCGGGTTTATTGTTTTCCTATCCGTATATAGCAGCGATGGACCACCATACTGAACCCTGCATCTGTCTAGCGCGCTTGAAAATCTCTTGCATGGCTCATTTCGAGACCTTGGTTTTATCATGTCACTACCTATTCCAGAGCTTGCGTCGGATCTACCATCAAATCCAGGATTCATCATCACCTGGACAGTTCGTAGCGCTCTTTGTAGAAGGCGGTGAGTTGGCCGAGGGGCTGTGAATTGCAGGGCGCACTGGCAAAAAATGTGGTGGTGGGGGTTGAGTCACTTCTCTTTCTATCTGCCCCTCGTTCCCCTTGGAAAGCTGAAGTCGCCAACCAACTTCAAGCGCCATGTCTATCGATTTTCCAGCCGAGGAGGAGCTCATCCTTAAGCGGTGGAGGGAGATTGATGCCTTCCAGCGTCAGGTCGAGCTCACTCGAGGCAAGAAGCCATACACTTTCTACGACGGCCCGCCATTCGCTACCGGTCTCCCTCATTATGGCCACTTGCTGGCTTCTACAATCAAGGATATCATTCCCAGGTACTGGGCGATGAAGGGCCATTATGTTGAGCGACGATTTGGTTGGGACACGCACGGTGTACCCGTCGAATACGAGATCGATAAGAAGCTCGGAATGTCTGGTCTGGAGGCTGTTGAGAAGCTTGGCATTGCGAAGTACAACGAGGAGTGCAGAGCTATTGTCATGCGATTCGCCGCTGAATGGCGTCAGACTATCGAGCGCCTGGGTCGCTGGATCGATTTTGACAACGACTACAAGGTATGTTCTGGCTTCAAACGGTGTCGCGTGATTCAAGTAGGAAAACTAACGGAGTCACTCCAATGGCATGTAGACAATGAATACTAGCTTCATGGAGTCCGTCTGGTATGGGTTACCCAATGTTGCCTGCATATATTGCTAGAATTAGTTGCTGACGTCTTTTGTGCAGGTGGGTTTTCAAGGAGTTGTTCGACAAGGGCCTTGTCTACCGAGGCTACCGTGTCATGCCGTACTCGACTGCCCTCAACACTCCTCTCAGTAACTTCGAGGCCCAGCAGAATTACAAAGATGTGCAAGATCCCGCCGTCGTCGTCACTTTCCCCCTTTTGGATGACCCTGAGACATGCCTGCTTGCATGGACTACCACCCCATGGACCCTTCCATCTCACACCGGTCTCTGCGCTCACCCTGACTTCGAGTACGTGAAGATTTACGATGAGGCCACCAAGAAGAACTACATCCTTCTGGAGTCTTTGCTCCGCACCATTTATAAGGACCCAAAGAAGGCCAAGTTCAAGATTGTCGATCGCATCAAGGGATCTGACATGCTTGGCTGGAAATACGAGCCGCTCTTCGATTACTACTACGATGAGTTCAAGGATCATGGCTTCCGCGTGCTGAATGATGGCTATGTTACAGCCGAGGATGGTGTGGGTATTGTCCACCAAGCCCCTGCTTTCGGTGAGGACGATTACCAGGTCGCCATCAACCACGGTGTTATCAACGAAACCCGTGTCCCTCCGAACCCAGTCGACCCTCAGGGTTGCTTCACTGCCGAAGTTCGAGACTTTGTTGGACAGCATGTGAAGGAGGCCGACAAGGCCATCATCAAGCATCTGAAGGGACTTGGCCGCATTCTTGTCGACAGCCAGATTACTCACAGTTACCCCTTCTGCTGGCGCTCTGACACACCTCTCATTTACCGTGCGGTGCCTTCATGGTTTGTGAAGATCACCCCCATCATCCCTCAGATGCTGGAAGGTATTGAGGAGTCGCACTGGGTGCCATCGTTTGTCAAGGACAAGCGATTTGCTAGCTGGATCAAGAACGCTCGTGACTGGAACATTTCTCGTAACCGTTTCTGGGGAACTCCTCTCCCCCTGTGGGTTAGCGATGACTTCAAGGAAATTGTCGCCGTCGGAAGCGTCGAGGAGCTGAAGAAACTGAGTGGCTACACCGGTGAACTCACCGATCTCCACCGTGACAAGGTGGACCACATTACCATCCCCAGCAAGCAGGGTAAGGGCGAACTCCGCCGTGTGAGCGAGGTGTTTGACTGTTGGTTTGAGTCCGGCAGCATGCCGTATGCCTCCCAGCACTACCCCTTCGAGAACAAGGAGCAGTTTGAGAACAGCTTCCCTGGTGACTTCATCGCCGAGGGTCTCGACCAGACCCGTGGATGGTTCTACACTTTGACCGTTCTCGGCACTCACCTGTTTGGCAAGCTTCCTTTCAAGAACTGTGTGGTGAACGGTATCGTCCTGGCTGAGGATGGCAAGAAGATGTCCAAGCGTCTTAAGAATTACCCAGATCCTTCCCTTATCATGGACCGCTACGGCTCAGATGCTCTGCGTCTTTACCTGATCAACTCCCCCGTCGTTCGTGCTGAGCCCCTCCGCTTCAAGGAGGCGGGTGTCAAGGAGATTGTCAGCAAGGTTCTCCTGCCAATGTGGAACAGCTACAAATTCTTCGAGGGCCAAGTTGCTCTTTTGAAGAAGGCCTCCGATGTCGACTTCATGTTCGACCCCAAGGCCGAGACCACCAACACCAACGTCATGGATCGTTGGATCTTGGCCAGTTGCCAGAGTCTTCTCATGTTCGTCAACCAGGAGATGGCTGGTTATCGTTTGTACACTGTCGTGCCTCGTCTGCTGGGCCTGATTGAGAACACTACCAACTGGTACATTCGATTCAACCGCAAGCGCCTGAAGGGTGAGAATGGTGTCGACGATACCCTCCATGCCCTGAATACTCTCTTCGAGGTCCTCTATACCCTTGTCCGCGGTCTTGCTCCGTTTACTCCCTTCATCACCGACAACATCTACCAGCGCCTTCTTCCCCATATCCCTGAGTCCCTCCGAGCCGAGGATAGCCGCAGCGTTCACTTCCTGGGTTTCCCTGAGCCGCGCCAGGAACTCTTCGATGAGGTTGTGGAGCGAAGAGTGGCCCGCATGCAGAAGGTCATTGAGCTTGGTCGTATCTCTCGTGAGCGTAGGTCCATTGCTCTCAAGACTCCCTTGAAGAGTCTGGTTGTTATCCATCAGGATCAACAGTACCTGGATGACGTTAAGTCGCTTGAGGGCTACATCCTCGAGGAGCTCAACGTGCTTGACCTTGTTCTCTCGTCCGACGAGGCCAAGTACAATGTCCAGTACAGTGTCAATGCCGATTGGCCCACTCTGGGCAAGAAGCTCAAGAAGGACGTGCAGAAGGTCAAGAAGGCCCTGCCTTCTCTATCCAGCGACGACGTGAAGGGATACCTTGCTGAGAAGAAGATTGTAGTTGACGGCATCGAGCTGGTTGAGGGCGATCTGGTCGTGAAGCGTGGCATCAAGGAGGATTCCAACTCATCGGGCATGGAGACCAACACCGACGCCGATGTCATGACCATTCTGGATGCCAATCTGTACCCCGAGCTGGCTCACCAGGGTATCGGTCGTGAGATCATCAATCGTCTTCAGCGTCTCCGTAAGAAGGCTGGCCTTGTCCCCACCGACGAAGTTAAGATGGAGTACATCGTCCTCTCGGACCCCGAGAACATTGGTCTTAGCGAGGCCTTCAAGTCCCAATCTCAGGCTATCGAGAAGGCTGTTCGGCGACCCCTTGATGAGCGCACCCTGGTTGATGACAAGTTACCTAGCCCCGAGGAAGAGGGCACCATTGCACAGGAGGACCAGGAGGTGCAAAATGCCACTTTCTTGCTGCGCCTGGTCAAGCTGTAAAGCCGCCGATGGAATGAATAAAGAAAAAGATGATGTCCTGTGTAGATAGAAGTCTGCTATCTGCTTCATTAAGTTGCTGATCAATGAGTTTCATGTTCATGAGCCTTCTCCAATTTATTTGGCAGTATACAGGTAAAAAAGAAAGCTAGTTTACAAAGAAAACCCCGTGATATCGTAAAATTAATATTTCTTAAAAGCAGCAATTCCATGCAGAGATTTGAATGCATTGGGTAGTTTCCTCCTCAGCCTTTCTTAGATGCGGCCTAGTGGAGTTAGCTATTGTAGGCGGGTGTACGACACTTTCCAGTCCTCACTTACCAGGAAGCAATCTTTGAGCCGCATGAATTCCTTGACACACATATCTTTGTGTACTGAATTATAGTCTGCAAGGACACATTTTCCGTATGCCGCCGCCTAATGGCAAGTTAGCTCTGATCAGAATTCGATGATTGACCCACGACCTTGATACGTACCTCAGTCGAACATTTGGCCGTCGCCTTGGCCACCTTCTCAATGGGACGAGTTCTGTTAGGCATTTTGATAATGAGGAAAGCTTGTAAATGGAGAAGATGCGATTGAGCCGATCAGTTCCTGAAAATGCAACTCATTGATAGGTCGAGGACAATCGCATCCCATCGCTGAATCTATCCGGTCCAGCCAAGGCTGCACAAGAATGTTACATAAGTTACACGTGACGCTGGAGCATGTTTCTGGCGCGACCACCAAAACAACCCGATCGGCCAGAACGTGGGATACTATTGAGTGATATTCGAGGCGTTGTACTCTTTTTCAATCGCAGACTGGTTTCTGCGCATTATCTGCGTCTTCAGATCTGCCTGATTTCGCAATGATTTTTTTGGTTCGTCGACTCTATGACCCAGATGCGACGAGCGCGCCTTAGATCGCGATTTTTCGATGCCTCCGATATCCTCACAGCGCCGCGCCTTGACAGAAGAGAACTCGTTGCTTTCCGATGATGGTGAGTGATTGGATATGTGCTGGCCTAGCTGTATGATTTTCGATCTAACAACGTAATGTGCTTTAGATGTCGGCTTCCTCTACCAAGTTGTCAGTCGCGCCGAGGGAAAGCCCGAGGTTGAGCGATTACCATTTCGAGCGCTCTTCGCTGCATATGATGAGGTTATCAGTGAGCATGGAGTCGACGCGGATCCAGGCCATGCGTGCCTACGATTTCTTTTCAAAATGGGGAGCAAGGAGGTGCAAGGACCCTCGCTGTTCGACAAATTTGAGAGCGCGCTCCAGCAAATGGGAATCGTGATTGAATTCGGGGAAGATGGTTCAACAGGCCTTAACGAAACGACACAAAACGAACATTCAGTCATTGAGGGTACGGCTAGCCAAACAGGCGATGAGAACCATTATCCCATGACGAATGGAACCCCGATCACACCCCGGAGGCGCGCGTCCTTCAATACTACTCTCGACATTGGGGAAGACGCCACTGGTAAGAGCTTTGCCGAACGCCCAAGCTCGCGCGCATCCATGTCTCGACTCGAGACCGGAAAGCCGGATTTCTCAAAGCTGAAATTATCGCCGAGGCCTAAAAACCATAATCGACAGCCGAACTCTCCGGACCGCACACAATTGATCGCGCAATTTTTGGACGTTGGTCGCCGATTGATAAGTCGATTTGACTCTGTACAGAACCGAGATAAGGACGAGGGACAGGATAAGCCTCCATTGACGAATGGTGTCGTTGCACGTTCAGCGGTTCACCATGACCGCTCAAAGAGGATGGTTGCAGCGGCCAAAATCCGACGCTCGCCTTCAATAAGCTCATCGGACACCTTTGAGTCCGGTGAATTACAATCCGAGATGTCGCAGGCGACAGGGCATGATTCTATTGGCAAAGAGAATGTCCCGCCTGAGATGCTCTACCGACCTCAGCTCTCAGACTTGCTTCGCGACGCGTCCACATTCAATATGTATCGACAACGAGCAAACTGCCGTCGTATCCTGACGCAATGGTTGAAACGAGCTTTTCTCGCGCGACAAATTCGAGAGACCAGAGAAACTGTCGCTATCAACCGTGACCGAAGCACATTGCTTCGACAGGCTTTTGAGCCATGGCGAGCAATCATTCAAGACAAGCGCCATACAGCTAGAACTGAGCGTTTCTTCAAGCATTTAGATGAACGCGCCAGCCGTGCTCGAGACCTGTATCTGATGACCAAAGCATTCACTCATTGGGCTCAACTTACATCCGAAGAGGTTGCCCGCACGTCCGCAGCTCGAAGGCATGTGTTGAGTGTCAAATACTTCAATGCCTGGCGCGAGATCACCGCCGTCAACGAATTGAAAGCCCAGCGGTTTGCTTTACAACGGCCATTCAACAAGTGGCGTAAGAAAGCCGCTGATTTAAAGGCTGCGGAAGCCAAAGCCGTGACTTTTCATACAGACAACCTGCGGCATGCCTCGTACTGGCAATGGTTTTGGGCCTTCTGCGATCGGCGTGCTCCCGAGTGGTATGAGAGTCAATTAAAGAGGCGGTCTTTGCTTTACTGGCTTCGGAACTTCCGTACCAATCGCGAGCGTGAGCAAGAGATTGTCCTTCATAATAGGAAAATGTCGCTAGCTAGTGTGCTCCAGGCATGGTCCCAAAAATCGAAGACAATTGCTTCTGCCCAGCAAAAAGCTGCAGGGTCTCAGCGTTATCACGTCCTCAAAGAGACATTTGACGAGTGGAAAATCCAAGCCAAGTTAGCCCCTGCTGCTTCCCGGGTATCGAACATGGTGGACGGCAGAATTTTACAAACAGCTCTCTCGAAATGGATTGGAAAAGCACGTCTGGCTGAGCAGGCAGTAGAAATGGACCGACTTAGGGTTGAACGAAATGCCTGGGTATCATGGAACGACACACTTCGATGTTTGGCTCTGCAAGCGCGGATTGATGAGCGTTTGAAGATGGAGACCATGTACAAATGGATATTGATGGAGAGGCTTCAGTTGATGCGCCGAATACGGGAGCAGCGCATCAAGCGCGAGGTGTTTTCTCGATTTGTAACGAACACTCGAGATACATATACCCAGTTGCTCTCTAATGCGGAAGTACACGAGGACCATTGGGCTGAGGAGCTAGTTCGCTCCAAGTTCGCCATCTGGCGGGATCAACTCTTGCTCCAGCGGGAGCGTGAATATACCGCCTTCGAATTCTATGCTCCTCGCCTCGCACAGGGATCCCTGATGGCGTGGAAGTCCAAACACCAGCAGATTGAAAAGATGGAGAGCTGGGCTCGTGATGCTCAATTTTACTTCCTTATGAAACGATCCTTGAAGAATTGGCGTCAGGCCACTCTGGACTCTACCAAACGACGGCGCAAGGATGCCTATTCGAAGATGCGGCGGAAGGTTAAGGTTAATATGGCTTCCAAAGCCATTACTATCTGGGCCTCAAAGACTCATACTATCACCAACATGGAACGACAAGCGGTAGAGCTTGACCGCCAGAAAACAATGAGTGATGTAGCCGATATTTTCGATGACTGGCATCGGAAGACTCTCAAAAGGGTGCAGGATTATCAGGAAGCCGATTTACACTATTTCCGCCAGATCGCCTTTGATCAATTGATTCAGCTCTCGGAGACCTATGTGATTCGACGGGAGATGGAGGATCAGGCCGACTCTGTTTACCGCAAACATGTCCTGTTTTTCGCGGGTGCCTCCCTTCGCAAGCTCAGTCTGCGTATCTTCCAGGTGAGAAGTACCGTCGAGACCGCCGAAGCGATGCGGGAAAGAACACTGCGAAAGCATTCCAGAAATCTATTCCGTCACTGGGTAGAGAGTACCCGCATCAAGCTCGAAGCTCGTGATTCTCCGGGACCTGCCTTGATATCCACCCAATACTCCAGGTTCGGAGAAATTGAGCGCCCCCGGTCTGCTCTATTTGATCCGTGGTACCAGAATGCATCCGAAACTCCCTTCAAGATGGCTGACCTCACGACAAATTCCATGGAGCCGGTCTCCGCAAGCCCACTGGCCACACCCAACTATATGAACTCACCTTCTAAACGAGCTGCTCGTGCCCGAGCACTCGCACAGATGTCCACGACCCCTGCCACTCCCCTGCATACACCATTCGCTAGTCGGCTGCTCCGCGCTGAAGCTTCGGCTCCTCGAACTGCATCTTCCCGACGACCCCAAAGCGGCCGTAGAAGTTTGGCGGGAACCAGCGTGCGATTTGTGGATGAAGAACTCCCCGAATCTCCCACCGATGGCCGGAAGTCGGCGAATCGACGACCCTAAATTTACTTTTCCCTCCGGTATATGAACATCTCTTATGTTTTGGCGCAGTCAATCTCCCTGTGTGATTTTTGTACATCAGCGACGACTGTGCTCTTGTTCCTTTTTTCTGTGTTTTCATCTCCCGGTGCATAGGTTTTGGCGCAGCATGTACATGGATTTGGGTGTCTTGACTTTGCGGGCTATATCACCATGTATTTCTTGTGATGACTGAATGTGACGAATGTTGTATGAAGGTCAATATTGTCGAGAGAGTATTCAAAGCTGTCCCGTCGTAGACTGTGAAGCCAATGTATATTTAGGTATGCAAAGCACCGTAAGTCAAGTGATCCAGCACTTCTTTGTTGGCTGACGCAGGAGCTTACCCCGAAAAAAATTTTTAAAAATGCGTGATGCGAGATGCGAGTTCAAGTGTTTCTCTCCGCATGAACTATGTCCAAATATTCTAAGGTTGAGACTCCAGCGTGCAAGGTGTTGTTCCGACCCCACGAGGATCGGGCCGCGCAAAGGGCGAGCGGTGGTCGCACGGAAGTGGATTGGGAAGCGTTATCGACCATGAGACACCCCATCCCGTTCTGATCCCCTGCGCATAGCCGCCTGGACCCAGATCTCGGGCATTGTACCTGCTTGCGTCATTCATCCTAATTTCTATCTGGAGGACACCTGCTGGCAATTCTCTTCGCGAATCTGGCGATGGTGTGAAGCTCTAAGTGCAACGCTCACTCTGCGAACCACCCGCCTCTATGCGAGCGGTACTGCCGGGGAGACCCCCAGCGAAGCTCCAGTCGTTCAGCACTGCGCTGTGGGATGGGCTTCGCGTAATTGTGAGTTTCCTACTCCTGAAGCTTCCACACAGCTTCTATTCTAAGCTAGAGTGTTCTAAATGCTAATGGTTGCCTTTCGCGCGTTTCCTACAGGCGTACATTTCCGGCCACGCGCTCGTCATCCTCGGCGGTCCCCAGACGCTCCTCCAAACGATCTATGTTGATGATACTGAAAAGCTCGAGGCTGTAGCCTTTGATGAGGCTTCTGGAAAGATCGCTGTGTGTGGAGGGCCTGATATCTTTATATACCAGCCATACGGCATTCAGGGCGAGACCCTGAAGGTGTGTGTAACCGACTTGCTGCGTTGGAGCTCTCCCGACCAAGGAACAAAGTCGTGGGCAATTGGAAGACAACGTATACTAACTATGATTGACTCCCTAGTGGTCCCTTGCCTGTACTTTTCGCGCAAAAGATGACGACGAATCGATTCACACCCTGTCGTGGGGGTCGCCGAACGAGCTGCTGGTCGGTAACTCGCGCCTTGCGCTGTGGATGCTGAATGATACCCCCCGATTGGTGTGGAAACGGAAGTTGGCAAACAATGTCAAGTTCGCTCAGTTCTCCCCCGATGGAGCCCTGGTGGTGACTGTCGGACACTACGATCGCTTGGTCAAGGTATGGAGGCGACTTGCTTTTGGTGAGGATGAAGTACGGTTTGAGGTCTCGTATCTTCCTCATCCTGGTGTAGTCTCTGGGCTACATTGGCGTCTACCATACCACCGAGAACAATCCGTCGACAATGTCCTATATACCCTGTGCACCGATAACAAAATCCGAGTGTGGGCTGTGACTGACCATCATGCTCTTTCACCATTGCAATTATGGGCGGACATTGATATGGAGCTCTCACTACAACCCAGAGATGCGTCTAGTATTAACGCAGGACCGCAACGCAGATATGGGTTTTTCTTGGACGGCCGTGACTTCTGTAGCGCGACAGAGCGAGCCGTGGAGCGGAATACGGGCAATAAGGAAAACCACGCCTTGGAGCACATCATTGAAGTCGCCAAGCAGAGCCCAGAAATATGTCTTGTCATCGATGGTCAGGGACACATGTCTGCTTGGGCTTTGGAGGACGTGGGCTCCAAGGTCAAAACGAAAATGAGCGTCTTCAATATCCTGCACGTGGAAGGGCTGGAGTTTGGGTTCATGCCTGGCTTATCAGCAGCAGAGGACTACGCTCAAATTCGCGCGTTCCAAAGCAACACGACCGAAGACAAACTCAGTATCGTTATCCACCATTTTGATGGTCGAATTGAATGGTATGACTCGCAAGTGGACGTTCTTTTCGATCCTACTCCTCGCAAGAATCGAATTTCCCCGAGATCCTCTTGGTCTGGGCACACAGCACCAGTCAAAAAGATCGTGCGAAATGCTCTTGGTGACACACTCATTTCGCGTACGGATGAGAATAAGGCCATGATCTGGAGGCAGAAGAAACAGAAAAGTGGCTCGATGCTTCTGCAAAAAAGTATCCTTCTCTCTGATGAGCATATCCATCGGACCTGTCTTATTGAAGACAGCAGCCTTCTTGTCAACCTCCATCACAATGGGATTTCGCTGTGGGATTTCAACTCTTATCACGCAAAGAGGATCGCACATTTACCGTTCACACTGTCTAGCAAGCCCCTTTGCGTGCTTCCACTTCCCATCTCGGCTACGAAATCAAGAGTCGCCTATGTGGCAACCATTGGAGCCGACATGAACGGCATTGCCTGGGAAATTGAGTGGGATACATCTCATAAGTGTCAAATGCGGAAATTTTGCACGTTTGAAATGGGCCTGAAGGAAGATATGGCCTACATCCTCCCTGTGGACCCCGCAGGACCAAAAGCCAAACATTCCGGATTCTTTGACTCGTTCTCTCCTGAAATTGCGCTTTCATATACTCAAAGTGGAGTTGTGCGAACCTGGACTGCAAAGGTCGACCAGGCCAATGCTAAAGTCGAGTGGCTGCTAAAGTCAACAATCGACACGGGGATTACGAATCCATCTCTCGCAAGTGGAAGTACTATCCGGAAGGCAGCGCTCGTGAATGAGGGTCGAACCCACTTGACGATCTGGGACACTAATAATGCCCAGTTGGAATTCGAAGAACATTTCGCCCAACATGATATCATTCGCGACCTTGACTGGACTTCGACTCCAGACATGCAGTCAATTTTGGCTGTGGGATTCCCCCATAAGGTTGTTCTACTGTCTCAGCTTCGCTATGATTATTTGGATGCTCAGCCTTCATGGACCCAGATCCGAGAAATTTGGATCCGGGATCTCACCCCACACCCGATTGGCGACTCGTGCTGGCTCACAAACGGACACCTGGTTATTGGTGCCGGAAACCAATTATTTGTTTACGACAAGGACATCGACATTGGAGATCGCCTCGTTTCCGGACTGCGTATCCCATCTCGGGGGCTATCTTCGGTGGATCTTTTTGATGTCGTCAGTCGCTTGAATGGGCCGTTGCCTGTCTTCCATCCGCAGTTCCTCGCACAGTGCATACTCTCTGGAAAGACCAACCTTGTGCACTCCATCTTGATCAACCTGCACAAGAAATTGAAATTCTATACTGAAGGGGATGATCTGGATGGATTCTTGGAGATGCCCCTCGAAGATTTCTATGAAGAAAGTGACGTTTCCCAGCAAGCGGCTTCCAAGGAAATGCGCTCCTCCTACACGGACGTGACAGTTCAAGAAGAGGAATCATCCGTTATGGACGAAAACACTGCTGCAGTATTAAACGAGAATCTGGCACGAATTGCCCTACCTCAAATTACCAGCCACGAGCAGTTCCGCCTTGTTGATACTATCGAGTGCGTTGCGACGGTAGAGAAACACCGACGGTCGATGGATGACAATGCCGCACGCTATCTCCTTTTCTTCCGACAACACATGCTGAGGAGGAGTCAAGGTGTCGCGAACAAAGACACAGTGTCATGGAGAGAAATTGTATGGGCTTTCCATAGCGGTAGCCAGGACATATTAACCGATCTTGTCTCGCGTCAATTCAATGGCAAGTTGACTTGGAAGGCTGCTCGAGAGAGTGGACTATTCATGTGGCTATCGGATTTGACAGCTCTGGTAAGCAGCTCCGTCCATCGGTATCCGATTCTTACTAATTTCCATGGTAGAGGGCACAACTTGAAGTCGTCGCTCGGAATGAGTATGGTAAAACTGAGGAAAGAAACCCTGTCGACTGCACCCTCTACTATCTTGCACTTGGAAAGAAAAACATCCTTCAAGGTCTGTGGCGAATCGCTCATTGGCATCGTGAGCAAGCGGCTACGCAGCGTCTACTTGCGAACAACTTCAGTGAAGCAAGATGGAAGACCTCTGCCCTCAAAAATGCCTACGCACTGCTCGGAAAACGACGATTTGGTTTGTCCATTCCTATAATGCTTATAGCTACAGATTCCGCTAACGACTTACAGAATATGCCGCAGCGTTCTTCTTGCTCGCGGATCACCTTCGCGACGCCACAAATGTAATCTCCAATCAGATGGGAGATATCCAGCTTGCGATTGCAGTCGCCCGGGCCTATGAAGGAGACAATGGTCCAGTCTTGCGCGAAATATTGCAAGAAAGGGTTCTCCCCGAAGCAGCCTCAGAGGGTAATCGATGGATGGCTTCCTGGGCTTTCTGGATGCTCGGACGACGCGACATGGCTGTGCGGTCACTCATTGTATGCTATTTTCTAGTAAAATGTATAATATCCCTGCTAACACGGCAACAGTCACCGATTGAGTTACTACTATCGCCAACGCCCGCCTCACCAGGGAGTCCTGGACGAGCCACACTTCAGTCCAAGTCGTACCTCTCCAATGACCCGGCCTTGGTTGTCCTCTATCAGCAGCTTCGGGAGAAGACTCTTCAGACTCTCAAGGGAGCCTCCCAAATTCGCCCCCGAGAAGAATGGGACTTCGTTGTACGGAACGCCCGCCTCTACGACCGGATGGGCTGCGATCTTCTTGCCTTGGATCTGGTGCGACACTGGGAATTCCTTGGCGGGCCGCCCACCCTCAAGACCTTGCAAACTCAGCCTGCTCTTGATTTCCACGACGGGGATGTTGATTACCGAAAACTGCTTCGTCGGCGGAGCAGTCTTGTCGTTGCTGATTTGCCGGTCCGTCTCGTAGAGGCCGCGAAGGCCTCGGCTGATTCTAAAGACAGTTCTGTTGTAGAGGACTTGGACAAGCCGGCGAAGCCGAAACCACCTCCAACAATGTTCCATGAGCCTGATGCTAATTCTTTGTTGGATAGCTTCGGCTTTTAAACGGATGAGACGGAGTGTTATGAGTTTGCTTCTCAGCATATCGGCTACATTCTACGTGCATTTCTTTTTTAGAGCGACTGAGCATCAATGCAATCTTTCACTTGAACAATATTCTCCAATCTATACCTTGCGCTTTGCCGCCTTAATCAAAGTAAAACAGAGAAGCGCCAAAATTTTGGAACCATAGATAATAAAACAAAAACATACAACAGCCAGGATTCGCATGTGGTCACCCACCATACTACTAACTGGCCGGCGTGTGGCTTAAGTACGGCTGAGCGGACGGGAAGCCCTGTTCTCCACACCCTATGGTCGTATGTGCTTGAGAATCGATGAAAATAATATATATTGACCAAGGTTTTTTTTTAAAATGCATACTGACTTCCGTGGGAGAGCACAAGGGGATCCACTGTGGCTCTATGTAGGGCATTTCTCTCTGACATACAATGATCAAAAGAGTGTACCATAAACTCATCTCTTTTTAGATATGATTATATACAGCGACAATTTGTGCTCAATGATCCATAGACATCAGAAGCGCTCACACAAAACAAAACCTATCAACAACTCATCCTCCCCTACCATCGAGTTCCCCGGTCCCGCAGAACAGACAGCTTTCTTCTCGGCAGAGTGTGATTCCCCGGAGAAGTCCCATTACCGCGGTGCATAGTCGCATTGACCGCAGGGTGCGTCACATTGTGCTTGCCAGTAACTAGACGAGCCGCCTGATTCTTCATCTTCTCCATTATGTCATGAACAATCTTCTCACTCTCTGCATGTCCATCACTATTCACGCGAGCTTCCTGCTCAGGCTTCCGGCCCGAAGATGACTCACTCTGAGCCTTCGCCCAGGAGAACGCATTCGAACCCGGCGTCTGCACAATCGCCGCACTATCGGCATTCTCAATCTGAGTGGTTCCCTCAATGCGCGGAGCATTCTGCGCCTGATCCTGCGGCGATTCGTTTTTCTTTTCATCGCAGACAAGTTGCAGCCACACTTCGCTGTACTCCACGAACGACCGCTGTTCACACTGGCTTACTTCGACGCCCTGGTGGAGCTCCTGCGTGATGAGGGGCGTATCGATGCATTCTGGAACCTCGTGCACGGTGATGTTGCAGCGTGGCCCATTTTCGGGCGGGTAGGGGTGGCCGGATTGTTGGGGGAGAAGTTCGGCGTCTACTGAGATTGCGCTGACGAGATTGTGTTCGTACGATGGGACGCCGATGTTGGCGCACATCCCTGTGGTGATTACTTGGGACGGGACGGTTTCTTCATAGTTCTCGTATGTGTCCAGGTTGGTGAAGGGCTGGCCTGGGCAGTTGGGGTAGAAATGTGTCCAGACGCGGGCTGTGATGCTGGCGTGGATGGGTGTGGAGAGGAGGAAAAGGGTGGTGAAGGTGGACTGCATGATTGCGAGTACCGAAGTCTAACTGATAATTGTAAAGATCGAGAGACCACGGGGATCTCTTGTGATGAGGAGGTGAGGTTTGGGGGTTCCTGCTACAGGACTGGGGATCTACTCTATTATATACACTTGATAATTTCTCTTTACTGAGTCTTACGGACACAAGGATGGCGGGAAAGAATGACTGACATGGCGATGACATTGACGTGGAACGCGTACAAAACGTCCTACGACGATCTTGAATAGTCACAAACGCGTTCAGCGTCATACTTGGCAGCGGAAGTGTATCGAGAGTCCAGGCCAGGAACCAGTGGCTGCCGAGCTTTCACATTCCAGTTCCCAAAAAGGTATTGCGGAGCCGATCGAGGACCGTGTGGAAGCCATGATTGCCTCATTGAGGTATGTAAGCGCGTCTTCAACATTCCAGAGCATGGCGGTCCGCCTGTAAGAGGAGGTTGTGTCCGCTAGATCGGCGGCTGGCTGGGTCAGCCACTAGGTGGGTCCTGCTTGAGGGCTTGATGAGAATAGTAGATAGGCTCAATGTATCATTCGTCCGTTTATTCTGGAACAGTCTTCTTTGATTGGCGTGGGGCTGAGCTATGAAATGCAATTGCTTCGCTAATCACCTGAATCAATGACGGGAAAGAAAAGATTCACTATAGATGAATCACAGAGTGATACGTAGTTCTAGACATCGTATCCAATGTGTGGGATCCCGAACGCCGCGTGAAGACCTGCACTGATGATTTTAAATCACTTCCGCTTCTTCTTTTCCTCTTTCTCAGTCATAAGGGGTTTGTATTTAAGAATCGACTCGCCCGTCTCAAAAGTGGTCAGAGTATTCGACCGCCGGCCTCTCCCCTTCAAATTTGTCTGGATCTTCCGATCAATCTCCGCCAGATCTCTTTCCGAGTTAATCGAGCTCAGCGCCTTCAGAGAAGGAGCGCCGCCAGGGCCGTTGGACCGGCTGCGACTGCGTTCCCGACTGGATGGCTCGCTTGGTGGCATGCTCTTGAGGTGAGATTGATAAGCGTCGTGTTTGTAAGAGTCGGTAGGAATCTCGGCATCGACGTCCGGCATGATTCCGAAACCAAGATCATTGATCGTCTGAGTGACCCGCTCGGAGAGCACCTCCCGATGTTGTCTCAGATCAATCAGGGACGAAGAAGAGAGCGGGTTCAAGGCGACCAGAAGAGGAGGCAGAGATTTGATTATGTCCATCCCAACTTCGCCAAACCGAAGTGCTGCATAGCTGACGAAACACATGTGGGCGTAGAAGCACACAGCGAAAATCCACAATGGAACAAAGTCGGGGACGTACGTTCTTGCCACCATCCACCAGGGAAAGGAGTTTGTATAATAACCATCATTGCGGTTGTAGCGAAGCCAGGCCGTCACAATGATGGTATAGTAGATGTAGAGTGTGGGTGCCAGCCCCATAGCGACGAGAATTTTCCAAGTACTGACCACGTCGTGTCCTTGCAGTTTCACCACTGAAGCAGCAAGCGCCTTGCGTCGTTTCCTTTCCGAGATAACCTTGGTCGTGACAAAGACAGGCCAGAAGAGCAGGACTCCAGGCAAGACCCCGAAACTGAGAACGAGGAGCTTGCACAGGCGATAGAACAGGGTGATCAATGTGAGCCACCATGGCTTCTCCTCAATATTGCCCCATTCAACTTGGTGATCCCTGATGCCAAGTGATTCCAAGCGTCGATTGTAGTCTTTCACCATCTTTTTCAGACTCTTGACTCTGGGATCATCCTGATGTTGGGTGTATCCTTTCAAGAGTCTTCGATTGAATTCGATCACCAGGGGGAGCGGGATTTTCTTGCTGATAGGATTGTACAGCTTCCTCGTTGTTTGCACCAAGATGAGAGTCTCATGATCCGGGCTGATCTGTGTGACAGATTCGAGGCCCTCGTAAATCGTTTCGAGCAACGAGCCAACGGCATTACGCTTACTAGCGCCACCAGCTTTGAAGGCAGCAACCTGATCGGGATGCACATGTATGGGCCGGCCAAACTCAATGACACCACGCGACCGAAACTTGTGGGCATGAAAATAGTTCATACCACAGGGGACGATAGACAGCCCACACTCGGGATCCCGAGCCAGAGCACCGAGTGACATCAAGGCAGCACCTGCCTTCAAGGGCAACAAGTTGGAACGATCGTGGGAACCCCCCTCGGGGAAGATGCCAATGCAGCCTCCCGAGGACAGCTCCTTGTACACGGCGTCAAACATCTGGCTTTGATCAACATGAGGAGCGACCTTGAACCGTGTGCCCTTACGGCCCGGATCATCCGAAAGCCGAGAGTTAAATGGCTTCTTGAGCCGAAGGGAAGTCGGCCCGAGAATTTCATCAATCGAAGCAGTTTCCGGTGCATCCTTGCCTTTGATCGTGAGCGAGCCACTCGGCGTAAATTCAGGTTGCGTGAAATCGGTATCGACACCATGAATCAGAGCCGGATCGCTCTCGGGATCGGGTTGGTAGATGGTTCCTTTGCCAGGTTTGACCAGATCCATGGACCGAACTACGGGGAGAGCGCCCATGCATGATGCCAGGGTCCCGATATAGGGGTCCTTCATAGATTTCTGCGCGATCAGAAAGGACACGCGTCGCTTGGCCTGGGACTTGAGCAGGTACATCAAAATCGCCGAGTCGACGAATTGATTAGCATGAGGGGCAGCGACAATCAGGACCGGGCCTCTTTCGGGGATTCTCCAAGCTCCACGGGGGTAGATCTCGCGGAAAAAAAGGTCCAGCGCACAGGTGAAGAGCCACAGGACGAGGTCGTACAGCCAAGGGATCATCCGGCGGGCCGCCATGATCGGCGCGTGGAGATCTGGAGAACTAGGAGGAGCTGAAGCAACACACAATAACGGGCATGCAGGGAAAGCCGTTGAGCAAGTGGAGATGCATGCGAGATGTGGCGTCGACGTTGGGGAAGCTGAATAAGAAATGGTGTGGACTAAGAAAAATGGAGGGGCGGGGAAAAGACTAGAGAAGCGCGTTGAGCGGGTAAACTTAACGACGACCATCGAGTTCTCACCACCACGAACAATCACAGAATTGGAGGATCCACCACCCAGCACTGGTATAGCTCCAGTCTCAAATTCTACAAGTGAAAGAAGATGCAGTACTGGTGACACCAAGGGAGATTTTGTCATGGATTATAACTAAGATACATGATAACTTAAAAACAGGGATGTGAGAAGAATCATATTTCTCGCCAGCGCCCAATACCAGAAACACAAGTAAAGGGCCCCTCTCGTATATATTTCAAACATCCGACCCAACCGTACAGTCCTGAGCGCACATATTTAATAACCATCAAGATCTTCAGAAACCTCAGGGCCATGAGTGAAACCGGCACCACCTGCGAAGTCATAGCAGTCCATTTTGAAGGAGACATAGCCCGGGTCAAGGATGTCAGGCAGGCACTCGCCTTGCACGATGGGCTGGCCATCGAAGGGGAGGAAGGAGACGGGCTCGCCAGAGCAGTCGTCGTTGTTCCAGATGGTGACGCCGGAGCAGAGAAGGGCATCCTTGGTGTCGAGTACTGCCTTGAAGGCATAGTTGTCGATGCTCCAGTCGCGGTTCACGGTTGTCTTGTCGCATGTTACTGGAGTCGTAGTCAAAGCGGCCGTGAACTTAGGCTCGCTATCGGCTGGGACACCAGATGGGCAGGTCTCCCATGATTGGAACTCAATGCTGGCGACAGGGAAAGCTGCATAGGCGGGCAGGACGAGCAGCGCTGCTGAGGCGAGGGTCTGTCGCGTTGTGTTAGTTCCTGTCTCTACTTGCGACGGCTCGTGCGGTCAATTCTCAATCAGTCGCTCACCTTGGAGAAATGCATCTTGCTGAGAGGTCTGGATAAAATTACCGCGGGCGCGTAGTTATCAGTTGTCTTCGCGTGTCGTCGAGATGGCAAAATGAGTGAATGCGTCGAGACGACGAGGCCGGCGGTCGCGTCTTATGGCATTTAAATAAGGCCTTCTAGGAGTAGCAAGACGCGTCGACCATTCACTCGAGCAAACATGGCCGCCATCCCGTGGAAACGCAGGATCGCGAGTGTGTGGAATGAAGGAGCCCTGAGATAGTCGTGACCAAGGCACACCGATTCCGAGGACATCGGCACATTGGCAAGGTGGGCTGCAGAAGGGCTGGAATGTGACGATCACAAAGAAGACAGAATATCTTAGCCTAGCAAGGTCCGTTGCTCGGGCATGGAATGGGCTAAAGAGCGATGGTTGAAGGGTCACCTACCATCAGAGAGACCCGTGCTGCCGTACATCCCTGCAGCACCCATCTTTGATTTACCGACGTCGTACCGGGCATACTCTGCGACGGTGTTCATCTTGGCCCCAATTATGACGTCTGAAACATGGAAAATCTGCTGGTAATTGAAGTTGTACGGCACTCTAGGTGGATCCGAGATGCGGAAAGTTCAGACAAGATGATCCTTTATCTATGGAAATCCTTCACTCTGACAATATCCAGGGGTTCGGCTCTTTGGCCAGAACCCTTGCTATTAACCTGGCGCCGCCACTACCGTAATGTGAAACCAAGTCGACTGGTCTTTATTTAACTCTATCAATCGTCTGTTGATCTTTCTTTCAAAATGCTTAAACTGAATCTCTCCAGGCTTTCCCCCACCGGCACCGTGGCATCGACACAAATCCACACCCGCTCGACAGATACACAGCACAGTGGCATTACGTCCGCCCACGAAAGACCAGCCCTTTTAAACAAACAAAAATAATCAAGGTGTTATTGAGGATGAAGCTCACGAATCATGGCCCACATAGTAAATTCCTCGAGTGAAGCCCAGAAACCCTTGGGACACTTTCGACTTCCCACGGGTTTGAATCCCTGCTTGAGCCAATAGTCTCCAGCATTTTCTTTCGACACACGAACCATGATTCTCACAGGCCTGTCACGATCAGCTTCCTGTTTCCGACGTCGTAGAATTTCCTCTTCGCACGCCTTCACAAGCCGCCCGGCAATACCTTTCCCGCGGAAACGAGAATCTGGGGGAAGCGCTACCACGGCAAGTTCATAGTCCCCCGGACAGGCATAGCGGGGGAGAATTTGCTCGATATCACTGTTGACTCTCTCTGTCATGGGTTCATGACTGGCATCATCGTGATTGAGGGGGTTCCAGAGCCCATCATCTTTCCAGGGTTTCATGCTTGCAGTGCCGATAACTTGGACTTTTTCGTCTGTGTCGCCGGAGAAAAACGCCACAGCTGTGAAACCATCTGCGCCTAATTCTTTGGAGAGTTCGCTGTCGGTCCGAAGTCTAAGTTTGTCTTTGACGTACTTGATCTTGTCGGTGTGGCTGACCAAATAGCTCGCGTTGATCATGCGAGTGAGATCTGGAAGCCATGGCTGCGAGAGGAGTTCAGTCGATGTGAACAGCTCGATGTGAAATACTGGGCCGGCGTCCATATTGAAGTGCCAGAGTGCAACTAGTATGAAGGTAATGCTGATGCACCGAGACTCCTCCTCCTCCGGGGTTCAGATCAACCAGGGTCGGGAAACAGAATTTTAGAAGATTGAATCGAATTGCGCTTGGCGACGGATATTTTGTTGGCGGGGCTGTAGTAATCACGATGTGAGTCACGGAAAACACCTCAACCCGCCATCGTGATCCCGCGGGATTCTTATTTTTCGCCCATGTGGGTCTTGTAAATTGGTAGTTCAAAGCTTGGAGTCTAGACACCAAAGAAGCTAACCAAATAGGCATGGCATGCTTGAAACAACCCCCCTTTTGGGAAATCCGGGGAGGACAATGTCGTATGGTCCACTCTATAAATGCAGTTCGAGACAGGCGACAGAGTCGTGGCATATTTCAGGCAAGAAGCTCATCAGAATCTGACGATGTACTTTCAATGCTTTATACATGAAGGGTGTTATAAGAGCCAGGATGTCAAGAACTCTCCTTTTTCCAAACATCCATTTCTTTGCTCGGTGACGATAAGACCCCACGAAGAAAAAGGGCCACAATAACACAATCGTAGTGAGAGAATTATAATATACTGTGGCTTCTGGGCCAAGACAATCAAAGCCTTGGGTAGTCTGTATGTAGAGTATTGGTACTATCACCTGGATTGGTTTGTCATGTGGTTGATACCTGCGGCAGCTATTCGCTTTCTTAGGCTTTAGGAACGGTGATGCTTGTTTGGTCGGGGGACTGTATTTTGTACTGAAGCTAATATTCACTGGGATGCCCATCATTCGAAGGGTGGACAGGTCAAGTATTGATCCTCTACACGTCGGAGAGCCCAATAAGAACCCCATAAATATGCGCAAGTTGGGAATATGCGCAAATTCTATTATTGTTGTCTATTTCTGCTCCTCAAAATAATCATTTCCCCCCTCATTCCTACCCTACCTACTATCAATCCTTCCTCGATTTAGATCACGTACTAGGAAGATGTTAGCTCTGCCACTCCGTCGATAACGAACTCACCCGAACTATTTTTCAAATCATCATCCGAAGTATGTACTCACCGGAATAAAGAGGTACGGAACCTGTTTCTCATACTGTTTCCAAGCCTCACCGTACTTGGCCCTACATTTGCGAATATCCCGCATCGCTCGGTGAGCAATCATCACGCTGAAAAACACGGGATAGAACCAAGGGAATGGGCTATTAAAGCCGGTGATCAGACCCCAGGAGAGGGCAAAGAACATGTCACAGGAATAGTGAACTTTGCGGGCAAGTCCATACCATCCATCGGCCAAGATTGTATCCCCATCCTCACTCACAATCGTCTCCGGGTTGTGAAGTTCTTGCCAGGGCAGCTGGGGGAAGGTGTGCCGCTTCACCCATGTGCCGCGTTCCACCATGCGGAAGACGTTCTTCTGGCTGTTGGCCGAGTCCCAGACCCAGTACACGAAGAGATAGAATGCGAATAATGCGGTGAGCGCATAATTATTCCAAGCATACGTCGAAGGGTCGTGGTTTGCCAGGTACAGCGTGCAGTGGCAGTACGACATGGGAACGCCCGCCATGTTCCAGAATGTCAGCATGAAACCAAGCTTCTCTTGATACATGTCCCAGGTTGTCGTAATCAGATGCTCTGCCTTGGAGCAAGCATTGGCATACATGTAATGGGCCATGACAAGGAACAGCACTTCTCCTGAGACATATCCGTACTGCTCATATTGGCGAGCCGCTGCGGCACAGCTTAGACCGAACAGCATAAACCATGGAATCCGCACTTCATAGAACATCTTGAGATCGAGAATACCGAACAGGCGAGGGTTCAATTCAGCACCCATGAAAAAGTCATAGATAGGATAGCCGGTGATCCGGTGTTGAGCACCCCGAGCAAAAGCAGAAATGTAAGTGACCAAGCTGGTCAGGAACCCAGAGATGATAGCCACAGACATCAAGGGGCCGAATTCGTCAAGAATTGTGTAAATCGGGAACAATCCAGTGCCGTGCAGAATAGCCATTACCGCAATTGTGAGGTAGAAGCTGGTATAGGCGGAGCAGTGATACTTCAATTGTTTACCACCCAAATGAAGAAGAGGTTTACCATAGCAGGTGAAACCCGGCAGAAGAACGTAGCAAGCAGCTTCAAAGATGAAGTAGGTCCAGTAAATGCGCCATGCTCGAAGATGAGGGAATGCGCCTGTGTAGACCAGATGACCCAAGTGCCTCCCAAATTGAAGCCATGACTGACCAGCTTCGGGAAGAGGCAGCGTCCCGTCGTAGTATGTAGCGCCAATCCACATATACCACATCAAGAGAGGGAAGCCTACCATCAGGCCCAGGCACCCCAGGGAGCCACCAAACTCGAAGTGACCCGAATAATCGACTCGGGGATCCATACCTGGCCGCCATCCGCCGACAATGTGTTCCTTCGAAAAATCAATTGCGGAATGATCGGTTTTTTCGGTTTGCTTGATAGTGGTAGCGTTATCGTTCTTGATCCGCTGTCGAGGTTGAACCCCGTTGGTTGCAGCCATGTTGTAGCCGTGCAATTAATGAGGCAAAGACAGAGAAGCTATCGATTTCTCTGAGGCTAGTGCCCCTGAACTACAGGGGAAGCATCATGTTTAAATATGTGCAAGAATCCATGTGATATGGGTTGGATCCTTTCAAAGGTGGCTCTTCTCACCAGGGTGCAAAGGTACAGACCAAAAACAGACTAGACTCCGATTAGAAAGCATCGAGGAGGATATGCGCAAGAATCCTTGTCATACTTGTTGGATCATTTCAAGGTGGATCGTCTCACCAGGGTGCAGAGGCACTGACCAAAAACAGACTAGACTCCGATTAGTTAGAGAGCATTGAGGAGGGGAGGTCGCTGAGTCATCCCCCCTGTGCAACTTTACCATAGATAGCTTGATTGGCCCGGAATTTTAGGCAATAAAGCCACCATGTCTCCACTTCCCAATACGGCTAGTGCAGTGTCCGCCCCACATAAGAGCCTCATGTCAATGCTCCTCGTCTCAAACGCGTAATCTATCCAAGAAATCCATCTCCACAGTATCCAAAGCAAATTCAATGCCGCCCCCATGCTCGGCCTGGTTTCGTAAGGGTCCTGACCCTGGAACTATCATCACCTTTGAGCAACCTGAACCCTCCTGATGGAAGATTCTTGAGAAGTTGAACGAGCGTGACTATCAGGTTACCGAGGAGGAAAACGATAGATATGACTTCCCCTCTCTCGCCACGGCTAAATATCTATGCTGTGACCCCAAAGCTCGAACAAAGAAAGCCTTCATGCGCATCTACAAACAAGTCCCCCATCGGAAGACTGAAATGGATGATGCGGATACTCGAAGCCGACAAGCTGTAACATACGACCCCCAGGAATTGATCGCCTACCGGGACCTCACTGAAAAGGGCTCGAAGCACACAGCAAAGCTTCTTGGATACAAGATCGATAAACAAGACTGCTCGGGGCTAGTTCCGGGTGGATTTATTATCTGGCTTGTGTGGGAGATCGTCCCAGGGCTTCGCCTCGGAGACGGCATCAGCACTGATCAATTTTGGGCCCTTGGAAGCCACTAAAGGGAGCAGATTCGCTTGGCTCTTCTTAAGGCTCTACCGTAAGTTCATGTTTTCTCCGTAACCGACACTGGATTCAATCATTGTTGACTATATAGTGAGCTACATCAGAACGGGTGGTGGCCCCGTGTGAGCGGGGCAAGCAGCCTAGTTTGGCACCAGGAGACGCAAACACTGTACATTATTACTATATGAGATAACGAAAATTTAACGAACTTACTAATTTATTCTATCTAGCTACTTTATCGGACCCTTCGCTGAGGCCGGCAAGCCTAAACGTCCGATTATGTGGGGTGCCGAGTGGATTGCGCATTTCGATCTCGCCAAGCCGGACACCTCTACAGATACATCTGAAGAAGACTAGGATAAAGACAATTCACGCTGGCAATGGTAGCTAGGGAGAAGGCAAGATTTTTGTTTGTCCTCTAATCATGTTGAATTCGGTGGCACGACTATGGCCTACTTAGCACTATTAACAGGCCTCCTAGGATAGTTCCGGCACGTTGAAATCGAGCTAGAGCCTCTGAATACAGGCGATGAGAACAATCTACTAGGACGATCTGGAAACGGCACAGGGGGTGAAGGCGCTGGGTAGGAGGAACGCTAAAACCACAGCCACCGAGAGGTTAGGGACGATGACATCCAACAATGTGAACGCCACGAATCGAGAACGAAGCAGGAATGTTCCAGGGATAATGATACAAGGGAGACAGCAAGCTATTTTAAGGGCAAAGTGAGGATAAATCAAGGGCAAAGTAAGGATAAAGTAAGGGCAAAGTAAGCGCAAAGTGAGGGTAAAGTAAGAGAAAGAAAGAGGAACTAAAGATATCAATAGCATTTTGGTACTGTTTTTAGGCTATTTCTAGGCTAATTTCTATTACAAGATCCTATATAATTACTATTTAATACGCAGGTCTATCGTTGAAATCAATCTTGCTTCTGCCGGTAGAAGCGCCTATATAGCTTTACAATACAAGTTAGGCTGCATCAGGTTAATAGAGTATTGATTGATTGATCGATTGATTGACTTAGCTCTATTCGCACGTCCCCGGACGATAAAAAACTATTTCTTTTTCAGCAGACTCCATGCTCGTAGGAAATATATTATTCTTTCGGAAGTCAATAGTTTTCATGATCCGTCCATCAGAGCCAGAGGCCAGAGTCGACGTAATAGCTCAGAAATCGGTCATGTGATCTTATCAGTCACCCCAGCTTCTGGTGCTTATCAATCATCGCCTCCGTCGAGATTCACTTTCCTCTATTACGCATCGCTGGACCGATGAACTATCAGACCCTCAATATGGCAGGCGATGCCTCATTATTACGGCCGGAAGCTGCGGGTAGACCGCCTATGCCTGGCCAGGTCGCTGAATCCAGCGACGATGTCACATCGCCGACCTCCAGGCGAGCTCCAATTACCTCCGCTCAGAGCTTCACTCCCCGCTCGCTAGCCGTCGGTCTGATTATCGGCGCCCTGATCACCTTCTCCAATACCTACTTTGGCCTCCAGACCGGATGGATTAGTACGATGGCCATGCCGTCGGCCTTGATTGGCTTCTCAGTCTTCAAGGTCCTGACCAAGTACCTGTCTTTTCCGTTTACTCCGATCGAGAACGTCCTGATCCAGACGGTGGCCGGAGCAGTTGGAACTATGCCGTTGGGTTGTGGATTTGTTGGTGTGATTCCTGCCTTGGAATTCCTACTAAAGGATGGCGAGGATGGACCGAAGGGGGACGGTGGCGAGGGCGAAGGCGGCCCGCTGAAATTGGGCTTTTGGAAATTGGTGATTTGGAGCCTTGGGGTTTGCCTGTTTGGTGTCGTCTTTGCTGTACCGTTACGCAAAGAGGTCATTGTGCGGGAAAAGCTGCGATTTCCAAGTGGTACTGCTTCTGCATTGATGCTGCGGGTCCTTCATGGCGCCGGAAAGGACGAGAAGACACCATTGCAAACCCAAGGACGCTTGAGTGGACTAGACGAAGCCACTGAGACCAGCCGCCAGTCTCAAGAAGACGAACAGCAAGGTCTGTTGTTGAAAGATGCAGACACCGAAGATCAATCATTGGATCAGAAAGATTGGCGATCAAAGATGCGTCTGTTGATTGGTGCTTTCGTTGTGTCTGGTGTTTATGTGAGGCTTTTCTTCCCTATTGCAGTACAATTTGGGTATGGCTAACAAAAGCAGACTTTGTTCTCGTATTTTGTTCCTTTGGTCCACGACATCCCTTTGTTTGGGTTGGGACTGGCCCATAATTGGCTATGGACCCTCAACCCATCACCTGCGTATATTGGCCAGGGCATCATCATGGGCCCATCAACCTGCATGCACATGCTTTTCGGAGCAGTGCTAGGTTGGGGAATCTTGTCCCCACTGGCCAAGGCTCGCGGCTGGGCTCCGGGCCCTGTGGAGAGTTGGGATGATGGGAGCAAAGCATGGATTGTTTGGATTTCTCTGGCCATCATGCTTGCAGACTCACTTGTCAGCCTCGGATGGCTGGTCATCAAGCCTATTATCAGCCGAGCTCCTAAGTGGATCGCTTTACTCCGATCTACTCGGGCTGGACAATGGATCTCAGTACGACTGGAGTCGTCAGGCTCACACGAGCACTCCTATATCAATTATTCTGCATTGGATTCTGGTAACCATCAACTCACCCACGAGAACTTGGACGGTGTTCATGTGCAGATCACGGCAGGGACTGAGGAAGATGAGGATGCGCCTGCTTCTGAGCTTATTTCCACCCGCACGGTGGTGATTCTACTTCCTTTAACCCTGATCCTAAACGTTATCTGTATGCATTATGTCTTTGGTGACATTATTTCTCCATGGCTATCTAGCCTGGCTACAATCCTCGCAGTCCTCCTTTCCATCATGGGAGTACGTGCGCTCGGCGAGACCGATCTCAACCCAGTGTCAGGCATCAGCAAGCTCACCCAACTGCTCTTCTCGCTGGCAACGCCGGCCTCGCACTTTTCCCGCCGAACTGCCTTGGTTACGAATCTTCTCGCTGGCGCTGTATCTGAATCCGGCGCCCTACAAGCCGGTGACATGATGCAGGACCTCAAAACCGGCCATCTTCTCGGCGCAAGCCCCAAAGCCCAATTCTACGGACAAATGATTGGAAGCGTCGTCGGCGCCGTACTCTCAACCGCCGTATACAAAATGTACGTCAACGTTTATGAAATCCCAGGAGAAATGTTCCAAACACCTACCGCCTACGTCTGGATCTTCACAGCCCGCCTCGTCACCGGCGAGGGTCTACCAAACATGGCATGGCAAGCATCCGTCATCGCAGGTCTGGTTTGGGTTCTCCTCACAGTTGTGCGAATCACAGCTGCATCGCCTCGCTTCGCACACAACGGCCAACCTCCCGCCTGGAGAAATTGGATTCCCGGCGGTATCGCCGTGGCGGTGGGTATTTTCAATGTGCCCTCTTTCACGCTGGCTAGGGCCATCGGCGGCGTAATCGCATGGTGGTGGGCTCGGAAGCACACCCCGCCCACCCGCCAGCCTCGTCCTAGCGATATCGCGGATGAAATCAATTCTTCTTCTGCGGATACCCTTTCAGCATTACAGTCTGGACAGGATGCTACTCCCTCTACGGAAGAGGCTGCCGCCAAGGCAGATGCGGCTTCTTCGACTATCGTCGTTTTGGCGTCTGGTCTCATCCTCGGTGAGGGACTTATGAGCATAGTGAATCTTCTTCTTGCAAGTGGCCGGGTTCCTCATCTATAGAGGGAACGGCTTTGTGGGGGGCAAAATATAGATCGGTTTCAACAAAACTTCGTGTTCTGCTTTTGCTGCATATGGATGACTTATGATCTTGATTTGGGGCTTTTCGGTTTATTCAATCTACGTTATCTTTATCACTAGACGCCTCCTGGAAAATGCATATCGCTCACCTCAAGTCCATTGTGAACGAAGCACCTGATTAGGTCGGAACAGGTCAATATGGGAAATAATAAATTTAGATATCTAAAAACGAATTCACACTGTCCACCGCTATCAAAGAAAAAAAGGACCAGAGAGGAAATTGATACAGGTTTTCAGGGTATCCAACTCGTTTACCGATTCATACATAGTCAGAGTCAACATCCACCCGTCTGTAAAAATGATAATTAGACAGGAAGCCAGGACTTTCCGTCGTAGAAGAAAAAACGATAAGTCAGAGCTGAGTAAATCGATAGGAATGAGGGAAGAGAATCAGGTGAAAATAACAGGCAGCCAAATAATTTGGAGACGGCTCACGCCGACGCCAGACTCTCAGGTCGAGTGATAGGCGCTCAAGGCATGAAAATGGTAAGGGATATTTCAGATAGAGCTGCAGGCAAGCCAGTGAAAAGACCCCGAAGTGGGGTATGTGAAAAGGACAGACAGACGGGGTTTTCATCACGGACGTAGAGATCGAGGGGATGAGTTGTGCTAGATAGGCCGAGACGCTCATTTTCCATCCAACGGGACAATTGAAAAGCGACGGATCAACGGATCAGGGTATATGTCAAAGAGTTGCAGATTAAGCGTCCTGAGCGAGGATAGGCTTTCTCTTGACCTGCGATCCCGTTGGTGAGGTAGGTGCAGAAGGTGGGAGAGCAGGCAGGTCGCTTGTCGGAGCTGGGCTTGGGGCCTCGGCTGCAACTAGCGGGCTAGGCTTGGGTGGAGCAACACCACCGACAGTGGGCGGGGAGATATTTCCTGCACTATTGCTGCGCTGACGCTGGTTGACGGGCATCATGGGCCGTGGCATGCCTCCGGGGCCATAGGGACCGGGGCTCATAGATCGAGGACCAGGACCTGGTCGGACACCGGGGCCGGGTGACATAGCACGGGCGCCGGGCGACATGGAACGAGGGCCTGGGGACATCGAGCGAGGCACGGGAGGGAATGCAGCCGCAGGCGACATAGAACGGCCAGGGTAAGGTGCTCGGGGCGGACCCTGGTAAGGAGGACCAACGGGGGATTCAGGTCGACCACCCTGAGGGCCGGGATAGAAGCGACCAGGGGGCGGGCCTGGCATGCGCCCGTTAGAACCCATTAGTGGTGGTGGTGGCCCACGAGGTGCGGGGCCAGGGCCAGCTCCAGGAGGTGGACGAGGGCGGGGCTTCACAGGACGCGCAGACAAGCAGGTGCGAGGAGCAACTCCTTGCTGAGAACGATCCAGTCGAACACACAGAGCCTAGAATAATATTAGCACTCATGTCACTTTTCACCTCTTTTCAACCTTGTTCATGCAGATTAAGCACTTACCCATCCATCATCATACTCGTGAAGCATTCGGACAAGAGCACCAGAACGAAGCTCCAATTCGTCCTCTGCAGAAGGACTAAAGTCCATTTGCACGCGGTGAACATTGTTCGGCCCAGGAGCTCCACCAGCCGCCGCGGCAGCAGCAGCAGCAGCGGCGCCAACAGCAGTTCCACCAGCGACAGCCAGGACCTCAGATGAAACCGACTCGCCATCAGCACTGACACGGTTGAGCGGAGAGTTGGCAGGCATTGCTGTACTGGACTCTCCCGAGCCAGGGAGGCCAGACAGATCCTTATCAGATTCATGGGACGCAACAGCACCAGCACTGACAGCACCAGCAGCCTCAGAAGGCCCGGCACCAGAAGGTGACGCCTGTTCAGCCATCGAGGTAGCAGGGCTGAAGGGATTCACTGGGTCGCTGAACGGGTTCTGGTTGCTGGAACTGGACTGGGGCGGAGACGGGGGCGGCGAGTTGTCAGTCAGGTTACGCGAGGCAACGGCTGCACCAACCGCGCCAGCACCAAGACCACCAACTGCAATGGCAGTAGCTGGGTTGAAGCCTCCGTTGCCGCTCAGGTCAGGCGCAAACTGAGTGACGGGACGCACACTGAGCTGCGGAGGCGTTGATGGAGTTGACGGCTTCATAGGAGGGGGAGGAGCCGGAAGAGGGAATGCTTCCTTCTCATGCTGGATCTCCTCTGGTTCCGGGTTGCGCTTCTTCTTGCGGATCAAGAAGAAGATAAGGGCTGCAATTACACCGATGCCAAGGATGACTCCAATTGCGATACCAGCTTTGGCACCACTGGACATTCCTGGCGAAACGCTAGTAGCCGTGGGCGATGAAGAAGCGGCAGAGTTGGAGGACGATGCGCTTGATGTCGCCGCGAGACGGCTCACATCCTGACTGCTGTCGGCGGTGGTCGAAGTGATCGAAGAGGCTGAAGAGGCCGAAGAGGTCGAAGAAGCCGAAGAGGCCGAAGTGACAAACGAGGATGGGCTCTGAGTTGTGTCGGAGGAGGTGTCGCTTGCCGACGTCTGCCCGGTTGTCGTGGTTGGATCTGCGTTGGTCGTTTCCGTCGCAGTCGCGCTGGACTTGTGCTCCTTGCTGGCTGCTGCTGTCGCTTCCGTTGTTTCGGAGGTGGTCATGGTGACACCAACAGCTGGACCGACACCAACATGCGTGTTCTTGGTAGTAGTGGTGCTCGTGGCAAGAGCAGTAGTTTTGTCGTTTGCTCCCAGAACCTCGGTCACATAGCCTCCAATGGCACCTTCAAAGTCCGCTGATAGTGTCTTGTAGACCACAACGAAAGGGTTGTCGCGCTCCACGAGAGAGGGACCCTCATCAGGGATGATCTCGTCGATAGCCCGCGCCTCCAGAGGACGGTGCTCCATATGATAGAGTGCATGCCCGTGCACCATGTTGAGTGATCGTAACGATTCTCGAGATGGCGACGGGATCTGGAACGTAGAAGGTGTAGATGCGAAACGATAGTTGCTCCTAAAAAGAGAAAACGGTCGCTTCGGTTCCAGGCCCGAATTCCAATGCGAGTCGGGAGAGGGGGGAGAGGAATCGGAGAATCGCGTCTCTTCGTCGTTCACACTCGCGCGTTAAGGAATGTGGATAGAAAGAATGGACGACTATGAGGTCGAGCGCCGCCGATAACCAGTCGGGGTGGGGAAGAAAACGAAGGGACAACGACTTCCAGGCCGTAGAGGGACAAAAGAGTGTAGCGGGTGACAAGGAAGGGAGAAGAGTCAAAGCCTCATAAGTCTCGGACTCAGAAGAGGCCGTACACAAGGCGCACCCTGTAAGCACAAAGGGCCGCCGAGCGTCCCTTGGTTACTCTTCCCACGAGGAAATGAGCGACGGTAACTGCAGAGACCCTTAACCAGTCTTGGTCGGTAAGGCCACTGACGAGCTAGCCTCTTTAGGTAGTGATCGGGGAAGACGACTATCTGTGATTGGCTCATTCAATACCGTTCCTGGTTACATGCAAACGCGAAATGACGCCAATACGAGGGCTGGTGGTCCGATCGCAACCCCAAGGGGAAGGGAAAACAACAAAGACCGGAAAAGATCGACGAGACGAAAAAAAATACCATCTCCTGGAAAATGAGGCTGGTCGCATTTCTCGTCGATGGAATTGACAATTGAACCGTTTGCTTCAGGTTTCCTCTTTCCCCCTTCCAACTGACAATGGCTATCCTTGTACCATCACCACAAAGGCTGCCACTATTAGCGTGGGCTTGAGGGGCCCCCAAACGTGGGTTGGTCCATCGCTAAGAACCCTGCAACGCGGGGCACAGACTCCATCGTGCTGTCGGTTGTTTCACGTCCTTCAGCCCTCGATGCCCATTGCCCAATTGTATCTGGCCGCAATTTCCGGACCGCCCGGATATCCTTCGGGTCCTGGAAATTTTTGGTGCCTGAGTGCGTGAATCACGCCAATTCATGCTCCCGCGTAGGTCATTGCAATCTGATTGATCCCTCGGCCTCTACATAAATGCTGGTGTCCGGCACATCTCCAATAAGTATGTGTGGAAATGACGATGGATTGCTATTCTCGGAGTCCTGGGCTAGTTGTTTGCTGTTTGTGTGGTTGGATCGGCCCAATTCAGTATGGCTTGGTCCACCTTGCGTCCCGCGACATGTACATAACACCCTGGACTTCCTCTATACTCAATGCCGTATAAAGGCCCCATGTCACCGCTCGAGATATATTATGCTTCCCCATCGTTGCATTCTTGGCAGCGACGGTCATGGCACTGCCACGTCTTTGCCGAGATGACACGGCTCCTAGCTCCCAGGTACGGGTCACAACCTGCCCTGTTCCATGTGGCTGAGGCCCACAGCAGTGTGGCAACCGTCTGTGTCGTGAGATTAAATGGTGCAGAAATACGGATGTCGGAGGGCCTGACATTATTAGAGTCCGACTGTGCGTAAGATAACATCCTTCTCGCAGTCACTTACCTCATCCGCGGAAAGTCGTTCGCTGCTCTGGTAGCGGAGTAAGCGACGGGCTAGGTCGCGGCCATTGGAGGAAACAGCGGGCAGGATATCCTCCCAGGGTCGCGCCGGGACGGCGTAGAATTCGATCTTGCCCCAGTCTGGCAAGACATGGACGTCCTGTCCTCACAATTAGCCCCATATACTGATAACTCGTGCTACAGAATTAGTTAGATATCATACCGGCCAGGTTGTTTCATCTGGAGTTCCTAGAGTGCTGAAAATGGAGTGGATGAGCGACAGGTCACTTCCCACGGGCCCGGAATCAAACAGCTCGCCATGTCCCACGGTAAGAGCTTCTGCCACTACACAACCAGCGGCCCAGAGGTCAAGCGATGTTCCGTATCCCTTGTATCCGAACAGAACCTCGGGAGCTCGGTAGCTAGTGGTGCCCACGTCGGTGATCTTCAAGTCACGTGGCTCAGACCCTGGGTCCCCCTCTTTCCACGAGATCCCAAAGTCCGCCAGGTAAGCTGGTCCATCGGGCGAGCTCATCAAAATGTTGGAGGGTTTGATATCTCGATGGATAATTCCCAATTTATGAATGTGTTCTAGGGCCCGGAACATGTCCCGCAAGATAGACCGCGTCTGTGCGGCAGTCACCATGTCTCGCTGGAGCAATTGAGCAAAGTCATATCGCAGGAATGGGAAGACCAACGCCATTCTTCCTCCGTCCAAGTTGAAAGTCTCAACGAGAGGAATGACATGAGGGCTGACCGCCTCATGAAGCAGTCGTGCTTCGCGATGGACATCATGAGGGGCTGCCATCAAATGTGGAATAGTGATCTTTACGGCACGCACAGTACCGTCCTCGGCCTTGGATTTGTAGATGGTGGAGTGCAGGCCATCGAAATGATGGAGGCAAGAAGTATACCGTCCAATAGTTTCCCCTAATGACGAATCAGGCGATAAATCTGCCTCTAGGTCTGTCTCTTGGTCTTGCTTTGAGCTGTTGATGATCGATCCCACAGCTCTTGACTCGGCAGCATCAATCGCTTGCTGGCACATTCGGTGATAATCATCCTACGATAGGTAAGTTCACTATTACTCGATTTCCAAAGCTCCTGAAGACAGGCAACTGACCTTGGATTTGGCCTGATCGTAAGCCTCAGTCTCACACTGTCTCGCCTCTGCTTGAGCCTCGGCGAAGGCTGCGGATGACGAAGTCTGCTGGTAGACCGTAGTGCTATGTAAGGAAATTAGACTTCATTAGATTAGATCATCACTGGAGAGACTGACAGTGACTGAATTGCCCTCAATCGCTCCGTAAACCCCAACTCGCTCCTCCAATCCATGACGGGCCTGTGGAGTATTGATGGAAGCTCTGCGGGCTAGCCCCAGACAGATAGCGATGATGTCATGTGACCCCGAAACGGCGCTTGTAACCAATAAAACAGACTTACTTCACTCTGATTGGATATAAATTGCCAAGATCCGTCACACCGCGTTCCCGGCCATCGTCATTCCATCCCCATGGCCGTCCTCGGTGATTGATCTCCAGCATTCAGACCAAACCCGTGATCATTGATCTTCCCCGGCCAGGTGCTTGATCTATTCTTTCAATCTCTGTGGCGCTGTTTCCTCGCTGATTATGCGCTCGATGCGCTGCACTGACCACTGTCAAATCTGAAATCATGGAGCTCTCCCGGCAGGAGTACCCGGCCTTGCTGGTATGATGGACTGATCCTCTGCGCTCGACCACCCCAGTGCGAGACCAACTGGATACTAATTGTGGGGTATCTTCTATCAATCTAGGCTACTCTACACCCTAACCAAGCTTCAAATATTCTAAATGATCGCATTCGACTCATCAACAAGGTCAATGCGGATATCGCGGACTTCCTGCAGGTACGACGACCTGTCCTCCGCTTCCCCGGACACAATGCCTTCACCATCCCATAATCACATTCCCCATCTTTGCGGGGTATATCGCTGATACTGTGGTAACAGGAGCGCCGTCGCGTTGAAGAGGCCTATGCCCAGGGCTTACGGAAGTTGGCCAGTCGGCCACAATTGGACAATGGCGCTGCACTAGGGTGAGTCGGATCATGCATCTAGGACTACATCTGTCTCACTAAATGCGAGAATGCGACTCTAACTATCGCGCAGTATTTTCCAGATCCCATGGCAGCGCATCATCAATGCGACCGAGGCACTGGCTGTGTCGCACGAAACCCTTGCGACCAAAATTGAGGAAGATGTAGAAAGGCCTCTGAGAGAATACAGCAACAAGAACCCGGACATGCAGTCAATGCCTGGCATCCAGAACAATTTGGCAGGCCTAGCCAAGAATATTGATGCTGCCCAAAAGAAGGTGGACAAGGCTAAGGGCAAGGGAGCCAAGGGCGCAAGCAGCCTTTCCAGTGCAATTGCTTCAGCAGAGGAAATGAATCAGCAATGGGAATCACGTGCTCCTTTTGTCTATGAACAGCTACAAGCTGCGGATGAAGGCCGTCTCAATCACCTGCGCGATGTCTTGACTCAGCTGCAGACCCACGAAGTGGACCAAGTTGAGCGCTGCCGGCAAGCCGCTGAGAGCTGTCTGAATGTTCTCCTTAATGTCGAAACGGCAGATGAAATTAAGACCTTTGCAGCTAAGATGGCTGGCAATAGAGCGCCCTTGTCACCTATCACTTCGCGGCGACAGGACTCTCAGGCGGAAACTTCCCCTGCTGTTCCAGCTGCCGCTACACCTCCTCTAGTTGCTACTCCACTTGCTCCACCTCCACACATTCAGGATGATGCCGCTAGTCAACGATCGGAGAGATCGGAGACTCTAGCTCCAGCTGCCGTGCAAACGCCCCCAGGTAAGCTCACATCGAAAGATCACAGCTCCCTAGAAATTGAAGACTGATATCCCATTGTCGGCTTATAGCTCCGGAGCCGGTCCCTCGACACACACCGTTGGGTGGTCTGAGACGACTCGGCACAGTAATGAACCGAAGGAAGAGCGTGATTGGACCGACGGCTGGAAGCTTTGACCGGAAGGCAGAAAAGAAGCATCGGAGCCCATTCGCACCCTTTAAGAGATCAGACTCTTCAAGAGAGATGCAAATTCCTGAATCTCCGCCATCAACTGCGGATAGGCCAGGGACGTCCTTAACTGAAGAATCGTCACTGCGAAACACGAGTGTGTCACACGATCACAACGTCCCTGATACTATCGCGCCTGCGCCCATTGATCATCAGGAGTCATCCATAGCGAATGGGGCTTCGACAGAGGCCCAGAATGGGCTAATTAGAAATGGCACAGCTCCGGTACGCAGTGATATTTGAGAATCCTCAAACACGCTGACACAATTGACTGACCATTCCGCAGGGCCCTGTTGATGCTGATGGATTCACCGAACGACCCTCGACTGTCGATGAGATAACACGTGCCCAGAGGGAAGTGGCAGGGTATGAGACCCCTTCTGATGAGATCAAGGCGAGTTCTAACATGAGCAAACACAGCTTGGATGACTCTGGCATGAACTTAACGATCCGTGATCAACCTATCTTCGAAGATGAAAGCCAAGCTAAGAAGGCAATGGACGATATGGCCAATACCCTTCGGATGGTGAGTATTCCCAATTTGTGTCTTAGCGCAGGCCTAATCGGATGTTATGATATAGCGCGCTCCGCAGCCCGGAATGAGACGGAATGCAGGCACTATTCGAGGCCGCCGTGATGTTCGGAACACTGTCTTTGTCCCCAACTCGAGCACAGACATAAATGCAACATCAGGAGCATCTGATCCATACGGCCCATCTTCTCCTATCAGGCATGCCCCGTCGCCTAGTACCGCGACAGAAGACCATGCAATGTCGGATACTACATCAGTTCGCTCAGGACACACTATGCATGGAGCTGGGGCTAGCATTCATCCCGAGCTTCATGAGCCCGGTTTGAATGCGTCCATCATTGAGACTGTCAGCGCATGGTTCTCAGAGGGCAGTGTGACTAAATCATCTGTTGTGGGAGAACTTGCTCTCGCACACAACCCTACTCCCGGTGCTCCCGCAGAAAACGTGCGCATCCACCTCGATAACTTCCCGGTCCTAGAGAAGGTCGCCGCCAACCCACACTTTGTTCATGAGGCCAACAAGGACGGTACAGACGAGAAGCGTGGAGAATACGAGATTCACCTGGGCAGTATTTCGCGACCCCTACCAACCGTCGCCTTCAAGTATCAGGTGCACTTAGATCCGACCAACCCCTCGGCCTACTGCCCGGTCATCTTCAAGCCAGCTTGGAACCTGCAAGAGAACCAAGCAAGCGCGATCATCTTCTACTCCCTCAACCCCTCCTTTATCTCGGCCAGCACCGGCTCAATCACCCTCAAGAATGTTGTCCTGACAGTCGGTCTGGACATTGCCTCCGAAGACGAGAACACCAAGGAGCCGCGAGAGTCAGTCGCCCACGCTACCAGTGCCGTGATGTACCCCAACACAGGCGCTGCTTTCCGCCGTAAGACCTCCGCCGTGGTCTGGAAGATCCCCGAGCTAGAAGTCAAAGCCTCCGGGTCTGGCGGCGAGGATGACAAGTTCCTCGTTCGATTCGTGACGGCGACTCCCGGCCCGCGCAAGGGCAACGTCGAGGCAAGATTTGAGCTGCGTACTACCGAGACCGGTTCCCGGCTGGGTATCAGCCGTGCTTCTGCGCACGCTGGTCCGAAGGAAGTTGATCCTTTCGCGGATGATGGAAAACCTGCTACCCCCGTTCCTTGGGAGGAAGTTCCGACGGCACGCAAACTTGTCGCTGGAAAGTATGTCTCTGCTTAGATGGACGTTTGTATGACAAGTCGATGGCCTTGTTCCGTATATACTCTTTGTCTAAAACGTGCTTTGGTTCTTCCCCTGTGTGTGTGAGTATCGTACCCAAGGAAGAGAAAGGAAGATGTGGAGGTAGAGGTGGCAGCTGTTGAGTGAGGCTGCCAGCACGGGGTTGACGTTGCCCATTGCTTGTTTTTATTTCTTGATGCCCCAAGTTCCTGTTCTGCAAATAGCGCTTATTTTTACTTTATTTTTCACTCTTCGTTGTTTTGAGGGATTGTAGTTAGGCATTTGATCCTGAATATCTATGTTCCGGAAGCCCTGGATGTAACTTCAGGCCGGGCTTTGGAGTATTTACACTGATGCTTCCATCCAGTGATTTTTGTAGTAAGGTCGACGTAACCTTGGGGTGGATTTTTGCGATTATCTGCCGTAGGTGGTTCCTTCACTTAAGAGGGTTCGCTTCCCTAAACACGGGAAGGCTAGCGAACTAGGACAATATATATAACGGGCCCCTACGCCAACAAAATGATACAGACAGTCCCAAGTGGCCTCGTCTTCAACCTTTGGCCCAAAAATTGATGATTACAGCCGAAGCAAGGTGAGTTTCAACAAATGTCGATGAAGCTGATGGAAATAGTCATGGTAATCATGTGACCCGGGCACCGGCTTACACGCTGGTCTCGAGTCTGTATTGTCCACCCAAAAAAGCGGAAGATCAATTTAGAAAGCGTGCATTTTTTCATGAGGCATACGAGAAAATGCAGCAAGCAATCATTGAAAGAAACATAGCACAGGGATTAGTTGTGCCGGGGAATCATACAAATGTAAATGATAGTCACAAGCCAAAAATGATTAACCATACAAAGGGCACTATATCCTTGCCGCCCTAGTTGTTTTATCATAGAAATCGAGCGTCATCGCCGCCAAAAAGCAAGGAATATCCTTCCTTTCCTCAACCCAGAACTTGATCAGGGGCTTGATCTCCAGCGCGAAAAGACTATTTGGCCCACCAGAGATCTTCATCGTGCCGTTCTCTCCATCAAAGACAATCGAGTTCTCCTCACCGTTGCCCATGCTACCAGGCCCACGAGCATCGGAGGGAGCGTCACTGTCGCCATGGCGGTATGCGGCCGATAGATGGAACATTGATGTAACGCGGACACGGCCATTTGGAAGGAAGTCAAGCTTGTAGCCTAGCAGAGAGGCGACAGCTTCCCGAAATTCGGACGATTTGGCGGTGAATATTTCCTTAAACCGACGCATGCGCTTCTCCTTGTCTGCCACCACTCGTTCCATTTCCTGCATTTGGAGATTGAGGTTGTCAAGTGTGCTGATAGGGACCACTTTAACGCCAGAGTGTTCGCCACGTAGCTGGGCTAGAAGAGCCTGGTTCTCGGAGCGCAGCGTGTTCAAGGTGGTCATTTTGATCTTCTCTACTTCTGCAGTCGGGTTATCCCGAAGTTCCAAAATCCGCGTGTGGGACTTGGACTTAAGAGATTTGATCTGAGATTTGGCAGCATCCAGTTCTCGTTTGGCAAGAGTTAAGGCCTCTTGTGATTTCGAGAAAGACTCTTGAAGCTTCCGGTGCTTCCGAGTCAACACTGCGAAACGCTCGTTTTCAGCGTCACTGTCGGCGGGTGAGAGAGGACGCTTTGTTCCCCGAGATTGAGCCTCTTCCAGTTGCGGAGGTGCCTCCCGCTTGGAAAGTTCCTCGTGGGCCTTTTGAAGATCGTTACGGTACTCGTCAACCAGCTGTTCTAGCTGTGCGATTTGTGCCGACTTTTGTTCGTTGTAGGTGCCTTGCTCGGTGTTCATGGTCTCCTCCTCCGTGTCGAAAGTCTTGAGTTGCGCCCGCAAGTATTCAACCTCCTTAATGGCAAGAGCACGCTGTCGCTCCAATCTAGAGCGAACACGAGCCTCTGCCGCAGCTGGTGCTGATGCACCCACAGAGATGCTTCCCGCGATGCGAAGCTTTTCCAGCTCCTGACGAAGGGAGACCCTCTCTTTTTCGAGACTGTTGATTAGTTCGTCCTTTTCCAAGAATTGCGCATCAACGGTTCCGAGCCGGTCAACCAGCGTGGCTTTCTCAATCCGCTCCTGGACAAGTGCCCTGACCACTGCTTCTGGGGAATCAAATTCCATGGGCTGGTCATTTTCCTGCAGAAGGCTGGCCCATGACTCTCGCTCATCCTCAAGAACCTGTTTCTGAATTTGCACGGTACCAAGCTCTGCCTCCAGCCCGTTCATCAGCTGGAGTTGGTTCTCAAGGGTTCTCTTCTGCTCCTCAACTACTTCGACATTTTTCTGCACCTTTCGCAGATGGCGCAGCTCTATCGTCTGGTCTCGATTGGTTGTTTCGAGCTCACGAATGTGGTTGACTTGATCAGACAGCTCGCGCTTGAGGACTGCCAGGGCCTCTGCGTCGCTGCCGTCGGCCTTCAATTTAATATTTTGGGATTCGAGATCTGCCACCTCAGCCTCCAGTTGAGAAAGCTTTTCTTGGGTCATTTGTTGGGAGCTGCGTGCCTCTTGTAGATCATGCTGAAGTTCTTCGATTGTTTTTTGAAGAGACGCGCGAACGGTTTCGAGTTCGTGGATTTGGTACTTGGACTGGCGCTCTTGATCGGATAGTTGGGCTTGCGTGTCGTTGAGCTCTTCCTGGATGTTTTGTTTCTCATCCTGTAGATCCCTAATCTTACGCTCAAATCCGGTTTTGTCACTAAGTGCTTGCTCTTGAGTTTCTTTCAACTTCTTCGCTAACGCTTCCGTCTTTGCAGTGGCTCGCAGACTGGCAGACTCGGCGGCCTATCGTGAAAATGGTTAGCCATGACACTTCCGTTCGCTCTCATATTAAAACTCACCTGCGCTTTTCGGAAGTCTGCGTCGGCCTTCAACTGAAGGCTTCTAGTCTCTTTCTCGATACGAATAGCCTCCATCTCGCGCTCCTGCTTTAAATTGGCGAGCTCGTACGTGAGCGTACTGACTTGAACACGCAATTCTTCTTTCTCCGCATCTAGAAATAGCCGTGAATAGTCAGTCTCTGGACATGCCTGTGCCTTTCACAATTGACTGGTGGAGAGGATGGGCATTCGAACCGTGGATGGGCTGTTGAGGCCGAACAGAGAGAACGGACTGTTGCATCATGCTCCGCGAGCTGGATGGTCCGGAAGGCGACGCAAACCCAGCAATTAGCTGGGATGCTGGTCGCTGTGTCGGGTTGTCCTCCATGTCGTCTGAGATGTGTTGGACGGATCACGTTCCTGTGGCCGCCACGAGCAATGAACGCATCGAGGCCCACCGAACGACGAGTTCTGATTCTCGAAGAGCAGTTGCTCTTCCAGGAAATAGGAGACACGACGCGACTTGAGCAGAGTTCATCGCAGTTATTGGCAGGTGTCTGGCGGCTTTGAATGTTTGGGCCTTAGTCAGCAACCCATAGCTTCTGCATTGGGACTAGCGTCAAAATTTTAAGAAATTATTTCGAGGCGGATTTCTCTTGTCACACACCACCCCATTCAACCCACCCAATTCTTTCTCGCCCCCGTCTTCAATTCTAATCCGACAAAATGGGCAAGGACAAGGTCGAGAAGAAGGAGAAGCGCGCTGAGAAGAAGGAGAAGCGTGCCGAGAAGGACGGTATTCACAAGTCTAAGAAGGACAAGAAGGAAAAGAAGGATAAGACCGCTCTCGCCGATGCGGTAGAGAAGGAGATCTCCTCCCAGCTCTCGGAGGGTCTGGAACAGGCTGCTACTGCTGTTGTCGCCGATGTTGAGGTCGATGGCATGGCTATCGACCGCCCTGTCGGTGCTGTCGTGCCCTTCGCCAACCCATTGGTTGAGGACAAGCAGGCCAAGAAGGTGCTCAAGAGCGTGAAGAAGGGTAAGTTGAGATATTCTGTCACTTTTGAGACTTATTCCATCCATGGTGTACTTTTCATACGTTTGGATGTGCCAGGGCAATTGCTCTGCTGCCTTGATGCTGCATCAATAGCACCGGCGCATGTCCAATGCACAATCTTATCCCCCAAAATTTGAACATGTCGCTCACATTTTGTCTTTTTCATAGCTGCCGTCAACAAGTCTCTCAAGCGTGGTGTCAAGGAAGTCGTCAAGGCCCTCCGCAAGTCTCCTGTCCCCGCCGCCAACGCCAAGGTCGACATCCCCTCCGGCGTTGTTATTCTCGCTGCCGACATCTCCCCCATGGACGTTATCTCCCACATTCCCGTTCTGTGCGAGGACCACGGCATTCCCTACGTCTTTGTTACCTCCCGTGCGGAGCTCGGTGCCTCTGCTGCCACCAAGCGCCCTACCAGTGTTGTCATGGTGACCCCCAAGTCTGGCAAGAACAAGAAGCTCGAGGAGGGTGCCGATGGTGAGGACTTTGGCAAGGTCTTTGAGGAGTTGGCCAAGCTCGCCGAAAAGGAGTGCAAAAACGTCAACCTCTAAAGACGATGCTTAGCCTGTTCTTTGCTTCACGCTTTGCTTTCTTACCCACGTTCTGATTAATAGTGGGTTCTCTTACTGTACAGGGTTTGTTCTTGTCTGATAGGACTGTGCATGTCTCTTTGGGGGTCCGGCCTTTGGGTTTCTTTTTTATTTCCACATTTGCTTTACTGCAGTTCGGCGTTTTCTTGACGGTGTATGACAAAAAGGCTGGAAGACTTCCAATGAGAAAATCACCCCACGCATCCATGCATGTTTCAATCATGTTCCTCGGTATTCGTTGATCCATTGCTTCTCCATGTCGAGCCAAGTGGGCCTTCCATGCGACTGTTGTGGACTCAGCAGCGCAGATGGCACATGCCTAAATCTTCGATTATCTAGATCGGCCTGTGAATTGAATCGATCTAAACCCTATTCTTTTGGCCAGTGGACAAATAAGGCCTCAGCCACACATTGCCATGCGGAAATGTAGGGTAAATTGACGCCTTGGCGACGGCCGAGACCTTTCTAGATTGGTTACACATCCAAGTTGAAGAATCGCTCGCCTGGGGTTTTCCTTGCAACAATCGCAGATGGTGTAGTGGCACAATCGGAAAGAAATTTGCAAAATTGGTCGCATCCTACTTTGACTAAACTCTACCCACAGATCCAACAGCCTACCGAGGAGCCTATGTAATCACGCTCAATGCACTGCCAGCAGTGTGCCAGGATCGTTCTAGTCGATCAACCTTGCATCAAGCCCAAACTATCAGCCTAGTGGCGTTTCCATCCTACGACGATCCGTCTGATCGATCGCCAACACTTCTCCACTAGTTCAATCAAGGGGAACGACAACATACCAGAACCCGACCGCTACCGCACACACACCAATCACCTTGACAAGAAGATTAGCCTCCTTTATCAAAAGGTTTCGTTGCCCCTCCTAGGAACAGCCTTGTGGTAGGTCGTACGCGGCATTTTTGCTGGTTCTGAGCGATGGCCCCGAAGGCCCTTGCGGATCGTTATCGGACATCCCTACTTCAGAATTTTTGTAGAACAATATAAGAAGATGGTGCCCTCCCCGAGCCACCGGCATTCAATAATTACATGCATGTGGTGGCTTTGTAACATGCGCATTACAGTGTCAATTGCATAAATTTACGAGAATCACTATCAAATAATATTTCAATTATGATCATGGTCAGATATACCCCGCATCATCGGGTCCTGGCTGCCTATGTGGCTCTCGTCCTTGTCTTCGTCAGCCCAGGTGCATCTCACCCCATTGGGACATCACAATTGGCCAGAACTGGCCATATTGGAGATGCAGAAGCGCGCGGGATACAGGCGACCATTGGAAATGAGGAAAAGATTCGAGGGACTCATCGGTTACAGGCTGAACATAAGCTGGTTTGATATCTGGTTCCACCTATGCGGCTTTTTTTTGACTGACCAACAATTTACAGCAACCAATTCAGTTAAGAAGTACATCAGAACGTCTCTCGCAACGAGACCCATCCTCCGACGAATCTATCGTGTCCATTCTCGTGCCCATCGCGCCGACATCAGACTATCTGCCTCACAGCCATCACCACGACTACCCTAGCACAGAGAAGCAAGACATTTCCACCCTGAAATCAAGTATCGTCCCCCAAAGATTGAAAAATTACGGAGAATTTTTCAATAGTCAAAAAAATGACCGCAAAGAGCTCCTCGATCCAGACGCCGAACCAGTCTCGTCTTCGACCTTGGAAATTTCGCCGACTCCTTATATATCCCTCTTCTCTTACCAAATCTCATTCCCATTTTTGAAGTACGCACCAAAGTGTCTCCCGCATTTCTCAGTACCAGGGATCTTTACGACAGTCGTGGTTCTCCTGGCATTGGTGTGGGTCGCTATTTTGACGATTGCGTTGGTTGAACTGGGTAATTATATGTGGAAGGAACGGCGCGACGCGACGATTGTCCTGGAAACGGAAAACGTCGCGAGTAACAGCATGTCGAGTGAATGCGAAGATGAGAAAATCCTGTCGAGGGTAATGACGGTTCCCGGGCCTGACGGGATCGAAGATCGCGCTACATCGTTGAAATGAAAGATTTCACAATCCGGATGAAGGATCGGAGTCGGAGCCAGAGTTGGATGGCCATTGCATATTTTGACCGTGGATCAACCATCAGAGAAGATTCTCTGAGAAAAATCTCTATGTTGAGTCTTACGTCACCAAATATAGTACATTGATACCTTGGTTAAGCGGAAACTCAAGTTGGCACATGTGGCTTTTTTGAAAACTTTATATAGATTTATTGTACATGGTATTATATCCGTCATTCATGAATGGTCTCCTACTGACTGCGGCCATCGGAAAAAAAAAGTAACAATTGCTCGCTCAAACTCAAAGACCGTCAATTTGGAGCAAGGAAACCATTGATTCAAGCACGCTGATCACTTTTCAGAGAGTCGTACAAGTTCTGGCTATCGACGCCTTTCTGGCGAGGACCGCCGACATCCAACGCGCTCTCAGCATTTTTGCGCTGGAACTTGTTCTCCGCAGCACGGCCGGGGTCCATCTTGGAGCCGATCTCAGAGTTGAAGCTCGCGTTGTTGCTATCGGCAGGGAAGTCGCCCGCGTGCAAGTTCTGGCCCTTAGGCTTCTGACCCTGGTAGCCGTCGGTCACGTCATTGATGTACGAAGGTGCCTGGCCACCTTTGTACTGACTACTACCGCTGGCAGCTGCTTGGCCCGGTAGGTGCTCAGAGGCAGCGTATTCGCCCTTGTTGATGCCCATCTCTTGCTTAGCGGCAGTCGAGCCGCCAGCATAACCGGTGCCATGGGCGCCGGGGAAGTGAGCCTGGCCGCCCAGGGCCTCAGGGTACTTTTCCTGACGCTGTTGGTCTTCACGGAAAGAACTGGAGCGGGCAGAGGGGAGGATGGTCGCGCCGGAGGTGTCGGTGTTCTTTAGAGTGGACTGGTTGCCAGAGACGCCCACGGGCTCGGCGCCCCGGTTTTCAGAGAAAGCACCGCCGCTGCGAACGGACTCGGCAGCGAGAGAGTCGTTAGCCACAGGACCGGCCGGCTCTGAAATGGGTTGCTGAGTGGCACGAGGGTCGGTGGTGACCTTGGTGCTGCGCGGGCCGCGTCCGATGGGGGTGCCTTGAAGATCCATGGTGATTGAAGTTCAATTGCGAAAATACAAAGAGGATGAAGATTATTTGGATAGAAGGTATAATCGGAAATTAGAATGAAAGCTGGGAGAGTAGATGGCGATGGCAAAGTTATATACCCAGCAATCAAAGTGGTTTGGTAACCAGATACCTACAGTAGCTAGCAAAATGCCTTGGGCTGACAATGTACTGCAATCACAAGTGATGTCACACTTACGATAACAACCAGTCGTCATGGGGGGTTCTATGACCTTCATCTCGAATGTGTAGTCACGTCAAGCCGCTGCGAGCCAGAAAGACTTGGTGGCGAACTGGAGATAGGAGACATGGGACAGTGGAGCATAGCGTTCTGCTTTCTTTCGACACACGCCTTCTGTAACCCGGGATCTTCTCTCTGCTGGGGAGATTCAATGCCCGCATTGCCCGTCACATCATGAATCGCCGAGTTCGTTCGCTCTCTTTTGTGTCGGTGAGAAAACCGGGCAGGATAGAGAGGAGTCGGAGGGGACATGGGGTCTTTTGACGTCAGGCCCGAGTCTCGGCATCGACAAACCATGCAAACGTCCCGTACTTCCAAATTAGGAAATCCGAGAATAGGAACAATCAATTTTGCAACTTTTGGTCGAAGCTGGCATGGATTCTTGTGAAATCTGGAAGGAATCAAGGCGATATGTTTATTTTCCTGACCAGATTTATTGTACTTGAAGTTATAGGCTGATCATATGTCGAAACCACCGAGCAGGTATATCTCATGCACCGTGAAATTCTTGTCTGGCAATTTTTCTACTAGAAACCCTGCGAGAGCATGAGGATTGAAAAGGATACGGCAAGCAACTACTAATGATATGTTTGTTTTGGTCTACTAGCTATGGCCTGACAACCGTCTGTACAGTGTAATCTATAATTGATCATTTAATTCGAATTATTTTCATTCGCTCGTGACTCCATGAATATGACTATCATACAAATTTTGGTTCCCATCGTCCACAGATCTTCATTTAACGACTGGTAGCATCAGAGGGCAGGTTCTCTAAGCCCTCGACACGTTGACGGCCGACATTGCCACCAGGAGCAGTGGTCTTGTGCAGCTCATCACCATCGATGCGAGCACTGCTGCCAGCAGTGGCGGGGCCACGAAGAGCGGTATCGTTGTCACCAGAGATAGGACCCTCAACACGACCAGAGCCGACGTTGACAGTGCGCTGGTCAGACGAGTTCCAGTCGCTTGCGCAAGGGGGCTCGTCAGGGAGAGGTAGGTTGGCCTTGACCTGCTCGATTTGCTTCGACTTGTCGGTGTTCTTGTCGATGATGGACTTTTTCCAGAATTGATAATCAGCACGGGTTTCTATCGTGATATGAAATGGGAGGAACTCACCTTCATCTGAGAGACGTCGGAATCGGCAGGGACCTTGCCACCATGCTGTCGAGCAATGCGGGACTCCTCCTTGCGGAGGTCCTGGCGAGTAGTGTGGAAGGTCTGTTCGGTCATTTTGAAGAGTGTTCTAGGAGTTTTTGAGGGAGTTTTTGAAGGTAACAATGTTTGGAGAAAGGTGGCGGATAGAATGCTCGATGGCGGATTTATAGGTTGTGATTGTGACTCTTTTGTAGGGGCCATAGTCTCTGTTTGGCACACGACATCTTGGGCATTGACATTTGACGCGACCATGACGAAATCGAGCCAACATCTTAACCTGGCATTCCACGTCTCCAAAAATCTCCACTAAACCTAGCGAAACAAGCTGACTTCATAACTGAACTTTGAATCTGCTGTCATTATGAACGCTTGTGCGTCGGTGAGACCATGGCTCATACAGTATCAGAGGACGATCATGATTGGATGGTAAGTTATCCGAGGTACCAAAGGTCGCATGCCCCTGATCAGCATCTACACACTCCGCAATGTACGTAGCTAGAGAAAAGAAGAGATGAGCCCCCCTCTATACATGTCATAACTCCATTAGCTCATAGTGTACTGTCTTCGACGTGATTCTGTAGTTGATGCGCTGATTCTATGTCTTATGGTAGTCTGCAACTTTCTTCGATTTAGCGGCAATTTATGATTCAAAATCCCGATGAATTTAACTATTATTATACTTCCTGCCTGCAAGTAAGGCTATACTCCAACTGATAACTATATACAATAGTATGAATGTCTATTACCTGTGCAAAGAGACTGCCGAGTCTGGCTCTAATTTACTGGCGCAAGTGTAGAATCAAACTAATGGTCATCTCCTATCCTAAATATTCGATGCCCTGCGGGTGATTAAAACTATATAGGAAAGGTCTTCTCATAGCTCATTTCAAACCCAAGACACTCTCGATACCTCAAAAGTAGATTTAGCCTTGATCCATGGCTGTGGCACAGATGCTTCGTCGAATCGCTGGATACCTGATAGTGTACACCGCCTTCGACCCTCCCGATGGCAGAAAATGTTTCTTATCGCAAGTTGACGGCCAAGGCACACCTGGACAGGCCAAAGTATTTTGTGAGCTGTCGCTTTTGCTCTGAAAGTGAGCGCAATCTGGCAAAATGCCCCGTGACCCGTTGATTGGACTGGTGGGCAAGGTTCGTGCTTTCCTGATTATAATGTTGCGACCCCGCTAACCATGTGAGGGGCACAGCCGTCAAGTGGAAAGTCCACAACCTTGAACAGTTTGACCGACGCTTCGTCCAAAGTTGGTAAGTGATAATCAATCTGGGCTGGTTGATCAATCGAACTAACTTCTGTGCGCTAACAGGCAATTTCCCGTATGTGCACCCTCCTCTGCCGGCGAAGAGCGTCTTCGGCTTATCGACGTGGACACTAACGATTAAACACGCGATAGTTTCACAACAATTGACCCTCAAAGAGCCATCGGATACCTCCAGATTGACTGCCCTTGCCAGCGACACAATGTTTCAGATAGATGCCGGCCAAACTATGGCGGTTGTGTTGAGGGGCGACGCTCTGTCCCCATTGAACTACTAGACGTGGCAGGACTTGTGCCAGGAGCGCATCAAGGACGAGGTTTAGGAAATAAATTCTTGGATGATTTGCGACACGCTGATGCTCTCATCCATGTGGTGGATGTCAGTGGAACTACAGATGCTGAAGGAAAGGCTACTCGAGGGTACGACCCGTCTGTGGACATTGAATGGCTGCACTCAGAAATTGTGCGATGGGTGCTGGGTAATTTGATGGAGAAATGGTTAGTCCTGGGAGACTTCATGGAGACTTCATGGCGCGAGAAAAGGGAGACGAAACTAATTTCTCAACTCAGGGGATCAATCAAACGGAGGCATGTTGCAACAAAAGCGAACCCCGTCGACACGCTACAAGGCCAGTTCTCTGGATACGGGAGTACTTCGACCATTGTTGCACGTTGTCTGGATCGCCTTGGTCTGAAAGAACCTCTCGAGGCATGGTCAGATGAGACAGTTGAGATTGTGGTCAAGGCTTTCATCGATGAAAAGTTCCCTACTGTATACGCGCTGAATAAGATTGATCACCCTGATGCGGACAAGGTACGTGGATCTTTCACAAACAGTATGACGCAGCTATACTTATTCAATTCGTGTAGAACATCAGCAAAATTGCCAAAATGCAAGATCCTCAGTCTATCGTCCTTTGCTCTGCTATTTCAGAGGTATTCCTTCGGCGATTAGCCAAGCAAGGGTACATCAAGTATGTGGAGGGAAGCGAGTTTGTGGATACTAGGGAAGATTTGATCGAAATGGGTGATCCGGAGGGAGGTGGTCTGAAGGAAATGGATGAGAAGCTCAAAAGGTACGTCCACGATGAACTGCGAACGGGACGATCACATGTTAACAAATCGTGAAACGGTAGCCGTGTCGAGAACTTGAAAGATATGGTTCTTTATCGATTTGGATCCACTGGTGTGGTCCAATGTCTTTCGCGAGCTGCAGAACTTCTAGGCCTGGTGCCTGTCTTCCCCGTAAGAAACGTGCAGACCTTCAACTCGGGCTCTGGAAGCGCAGTATTCCGCGACTGCGTTCTGGTCAAGAAGTAAGTTTCATAATTTAAACCTGTTTTTTTCAACTTACTCACTCCTCCCAGAAATAGTACAGTGGGCGATGTGGCTCGAAAAGTCATGGGTGATGTTCCAATTTCTTATATCGAAGGAGTTGGCGGTACTCGAGTGTCTGAAGAAGACATTGTTGCAGTTGGGAAACACGATGTAAGTGAGATCCTTTTTCGGATTGCTGACAAGTAGCATGCTAATGATGTTCTTCAAATAGATCCTATCATTCAAGGTCGGTCGGTAAAGCGCTGTCAACCATTCATGTACTGTACAGTTTCTATATGGAATGACCTCAATTATTCGATACCGCGTGCAACGGCAGGACATGAAATACAGCCAAAATTCAAACATCCAAAACGAGTAGAACACAACGCCGATGGTATGAGCGACCAAGTACAGATTGTGCGATTAGTGGCCCTTCTATTGACGTACAAGTTAGCAACGTGGCGACCGCAGGCAATTCTGAGGACACTCATACCCCTCCCCGTTCATCATTCATTCCGATTATTGGCTCCGGAGCCGACGGGTGTTCATTTTTGGCCTTCCTCTCCTCCTTCCGACCCCCTCTCTCAGTCGTTGCTTGCGACTTGGTATCATCTGCGATTCCCTCGTTCACATCGCGTTCCTCCATGCCAGAAGCAACCGCACTAGCGGACGGGTCCTTTGTATCGCCGCGCTTAGCCCGTTGGATGCTGTTTTCCTCCGTATGAGCTCCTTCCCATTCCTTTGCGACGGATTGGAGTCGGGCACCTCGGGGAGCGTAGATTGCTGCAATGGACCGCGTCGGCAACATAGAGGCTCGGGGAGAGTTTGCGATGAGCGCACTTGGTAATCTCATCGATACGAGATGGACTCCAGGCATTGTGAGTTGTGGTAGGGATAGTGTCAGGGTAAAAATTGGAATGAAGCGTCTGAGATGCTCTGGAATATTTCCCTTATAGAATGATTCATCCATTGGAATTCCAGGATCAACATGTATGACGTCTGGATGCCGCAATGCCAACCACGACCGCACTTGCACCAAGAGACCACGGCTCTGAAGAAACTTTAGCAAACCAGCGCGAGCAATTCTTGACTTATTACAATTTGATAAACTAAGTAGGAGAAGATACTAAATTATTATCCAGCAAGTAGACGGTGAAAAGGATTTGGTCGCCTGAGGCTTTAGGCAGGAACAAATGACTTACCTCATCGCCGATAGAGCACTCTAATTGGCCACTAAGCTTCCCGCCGAAGACAAGAGGGAAGAGGAGCTTGGACGTCCGATTATCTGCATGTCCATCGCGCTCCAGGCTGGAGGGACAAAAAGAGGTTGCAATCAATTTCATTTACATGATCCCTTTTTCATGCCTGAGAGAAAGATAGAAGGCGCCATCATCTCTGATTTTATTTGTCGCACGATCCACTTTGTCTCAACTTTGACCACAGCACACCATGAAGCGGGAATATTACCCGACAAACTCCCTACCAGCTTGGCTCCGCTTCAATGGAGTCACAACAAATGGAGTTACTTTCCAAAAGCTTAACTCAGCCGAGAATACCGCAGACAAGGGCACTGCCATCGTCGCGACAGATTATAGGACTAGCAAGGAAAGTGATACACGGCCGGAGGTCCTGCTGCGCGTACCTTCCGACCTAGTACTATCGCTTGAAGCTGTGCATGGCTACGGAAAGGTTGATGAGAACTTTCGCGAGGTGTTGGATGCAGTCGGTGGATTTGGCATGGTATGTATCCCCAAATCCTTGACGGTCTAAATACGCACAACTTAACAACAAAAAACCAGACAGCAAGGGGCGCTATCATGATATTTCTCCTCTTCCAAGTATCGCATTCAAGTCCAGATGTGCCTTCACACATCGGTGTATCAAATCCCTGGACGGAATACGTCAAGTATTTCCCTTCATCATTCCCGTTACCCACATTCTACTCTGCCGAGGAATTGGAGCTACTCAGAGGAACTTCGCTTGCAGTCGCAGTAGAAGAAAAGGATGCCTCTCTAGAGCGGGAGTATGAGCATTTTCGTCGTTCTACAGAAAATATTGACTGGTGTCGTTTATGCTGGTGGGGTGAGGACTCTGCCAGATTATCTATGGATGATTGGCGATATCTTGATGCGGCTTACCGGTCTCGCATGGTGGACTTGCCGGGAAGCGGACACTCTATGGTTCCCTGTATTGATATGGCGAATCATGTAACTGGAAGGGATGCGAAGGCACTTTATGATGTTGATTTGGACGGCAATGCCATTCTTCAGTTACGTTGGGGCCAGAGTTTAGAGCCGGGAGAGGAGGTGACCATTTCGTGAGTCGTTCTATCTACTATCCGACGGTGGGCGGCAATGCTGATGGACGAATTTCTTAGGTACGGCGATGAAAAGTCTGCATCTGAGATGCTGTTCTCATATGGCTTTTTGCCGGAGGACCTGTCGGAAACAAAACAGGTCGTTTTAGACATGGCACTTCCGGATGATGACCCGCTTGGAGTTGCTAAGAACATGTTCTGCCGGAGAACCCCTGGGCTCAAGCTCTCTATAGAAGACAACTTAAACCAAGAATCACCAGCGGCATCATCATCAAATGTCACCTGGGACAGCCCACTCGTATGGTGGGCATGTGCGAACGAAGAAGACGGTTTGTATATCGGCGTCGCGGAAACAACAGACGGAACAAAAGAACTCGAAGCAACTTGGAGAGGCAAAAAGATCCAGTCCCCCGATCAACTTCAAGGCCTCCTTGCGGCGGATCCGTCATGGGAAATCTTTCAGCTGCGAGCTACAGTACTGGTACTTGAACGAGTGGAGAACCAGCTATCTCTGCTTAATCAGACAGAGCAAGTCTTGGAGAATCATCGTGAGAATCAGGATCTTTCCCAGACACTTCTCAGACCTGAAGTCTTGGGTATGATCTCTCATTTACGGAGACTTGAAGAAGCGCTGTTGCAAAGAGCCATTCAGAATCTTACGGATCAGGTATGTTTTCCTTTGTTTGATATTCTCGGATCATCGCTAATATTTTCATCTTAGAGGACTGAGCTGCTGGAATCGGAGACTGTGCTGGCCTATCTCACTCAGCAATCTCGAGTAGACGACGTCGAGGATTTCTCATGAATAGTAAAGCTAGGTTTACGGATTGCTATCATTGAACAACTACCGTTGGCAATAAATCTGCATCTTCAAAGAGTTCACCATCCAATACTCCACGGAAACAGCGCTCCCCCCTCACTAAGGCAGCCTTCTCGTATTCCCACGGCTAGAACACGCTCAAAGTGACGTAACTTCGAGTTAGATCTACATCAGAAGTACCTGGTTCTACACTCTGGGGAGTCCTCCTTGCCTCTGTTTCTCCGCAGTTTCATATTTTGTGGGGTACTGTTACTGTAGGTGCTCTTTAGTGCCAGGCGCATCGCTCTCATCGTACTCTCAGTCATCAGTTCGCGCGGCATCCAGTCACTGGGCTTCCGTGAGTGCATAGTGAGGCTTATCGCGAGAATCGCGAAAAATTCCGATTTGCAAGATTCGGCATGGCTTTCTGAACGGTGTGTTAGCGGTGTCGGAAGACTTTGGTGCCCAAATCACCCAACCAAAGCCAAACTGCTCACGCGCGAATGGATCATCCGAGCCTGCCGTAATTTCGACACTGCATCATGCCCCGTGGAGCCCCGTCGATCGGTTCCCAACTTCCCAGGCGACCCGGCTGTATCGGGGTGGGTTTGGTGGGGTTGTGGTGATCAACAAACCGTGGTTCATGGTAGACTCGGCTTTCTCTCGGACAAGGCTCGCAGAAGAAAATTTGCTCGAAATACCCTTCCCACCCCCGCAACCATCGATGGATGATTATTGTGATCAGTGTGGGATCTTGATCATGGTACCAGCCATGTCATATTCATGTTCAGTGATTGGCTAGTCAAGCGGCTCCGCATGAGTTGATCCCCCCACATGTTGAACTCCCAAAATCCTGGGACTACCTCACCCTTTCCGAAATAGAACACATCGTACGATTACAAAATTACTTTTGACATTCTGTCACCATTAGACATATAGCGGTTGATGCCGAGAAGGTCTTAAGCCCTGTCACCCCGAAAAGAGTTTCTGTAGACAGGACACTTGGAATCGAACGGGAAATGTCAAAGTTTAATGAGGGCTGTACGCCGAAAGTCGGAGTCAGCATCAGACGAGTCACGGCACTTGGGGGGGAGCGGAGGGTTCGACTTGAGACACGCGGACTTTCGTCACCGTGGCCGTTGTCTATCCCCCCTTTTGAGACTCTGTCGAGAGACTATTGCCTTTGTTGACGCTGATCCGCTGTGCTACCAAGGTTGATCGTCATTCAAGACCAGTAGCGCTGTTCAGAGTGTCATCGATGCACTATCATTGATTGCCAGGCCTAGCTGGCGCGTCTAGCTGGTAGTCGGGCAGGTTTTCGGATGTAGTCCTGGTTGTCACTTCCGAGGATTCATGAGGAAGAAGACCCTTGGAAAGCCGACCGAGGTTCTCCATGCTTCAACATATCATGATCGACTTATGACTTTGTACCTTTGAAACAGGGTTCTCGTGGGGATTGGCCTGCTTTGGCGTTGATTCGCCATTCCACTTCTTCTCACAGGCTGTGCCAGTCGTTCGCGGACTGTCATGATTGGCCGTCCATGACCCCAGGGTATGTACGGATACTCCGTACAGGCGATACATTAAGTACAGCCAAGGACTGGGGGTGGAGTCCGGGGACCTCGGGAGGATCCAACGATCCTCAACCGGCATCATCAAGACCCGGGGTGATGGCGGCGGGTATGGATCAGAAACACGAATCGATCAAGAGATTTTGTTTTATACAGAAATGATAGGTCAGGACATCACAGTCTCCGATCATGTTCAAGATCGCACCCCACGGGCTGACGGGGCAACGGGGTTGAGAGGATCCGAAAAGAAAAAGGGGAGCCCATTTAACCTTTGCGGCGATACGTGACGATACACTCAACAAACAGCACGTGATTGGTGGACGAGCGGGTCAGGAGTCTCCACTCACCTGACTCAGCAACGACACCTGCTGCAATCCTCCCCGATGTTCCATCGTGTTTCCCCTCTTCCACGAAAACCGCTCTTCTCCCTGGTCGCTATCTAGACCTTGCGGTCTTATTTTCGCTATTCGCATCAGAAAAACACAGAAGCAACTTTTCGCTCAAAATAACATCCTTGGGACGACTCTACAAATCCTCGTGAAGCCATCGCGGCCGATGCGCCCGCCCGTCCCGCCAAAATGCCTGGTATCCTGCCGATGAAAGTGATCAAGGTCGGCGGCACCCAAAGCCGGATCGCCCAGGCCTGCGACCGCTGCCGCAGTAAGAAGATTCGCTGCGACGGTATTCGCCCATGCTGTACACAGTGTGCCAACGTCGGATTCGAGTGTAAAACGAGCGACAAATTGAGTCGCCGAGCATTTCCTCGGGGATACACTGAGTCGCTGGAAGAACGTGTGCGGACCTTGGAAGCGGAGGTGAAGGATTTGAAGGACCTACTGGACGAAAAGGACGAGAAGATAGACGTTCTATCACGGATACATTCGTTTTCCTCGCCATCCCACCGAGCCGCGTCAATCCGATCACCATCTACGACTGGAACGCACAAATCCCCAGTTTCGGATGCAGGAGAAGGATTGATCCATGTCGCAAAATCGTTATACCAATCTGGGTCAAAGAAGCCGACCCAAAATCCATATGCCGCCTTTTCGACTATCCAGGGTTTTGCTTGTAGGTTCAGCGATTTGATCTTAAACGGCGTCGCGCAGAATCAGATCTAACTCGAACTTAGGTGCCATGAATGATAGCCTTATTAAACAAGGAAAATCATCATCAAAAGACTCCATTGAGGCTCTCACAAAATTGTCTCCACCACTGGCTCATGGATCTTCAGACCAGGCCGTGAAAACTGCACCCCGTTTGGTTTCGGATCAACTCATCAATATTTTCTTCCAGGAATGGGCGCCGTTGTATCCGGTGGTACACCGACCGACCATTCTGAAAGCCTATGGAGAGTATTTGAATAACTCGGACTCATTGAAACTCGATATTCATGTTATGACCCAGTTGAACCTGATTTTTGGAATCGCAGCTCTCTCCTCTAGTGTGAGTAATAACGGTGGACGCGTTCCAAGCAATCTAATATGCTAATTGATTGGACAGTCGCGAACAAACCAGAACCCTGCGTTCTTTGAGCAGAAATTCACTGCCTCACTCGATTCGCTCACCGGCGAAACTTCCATCGGAGGCCTGCAGTGTTTCATCTTGGCACAGCTGTACTGCATGACCAAGGGTGATTATCGGACCATGTTGCGCTACCGTGCTCTTGCGATAGATATTTGCCATCAGTTGGAATTACACCAAAACCAAACAGATTCGGAGTTCAACCCTCTGGAAGCTGAAACTCGCAAGAAAGTTTTCTGGTCTCAATACACTCTGGACCGCTTCTCTTCGGTTCTCACTGGAATGCCTATTCTCCTGCGTGAAGGTGACATTGAAATCGAGTATCCCATTGATATCGACGATGAGAATGTCACCGAGTCGGGCTTCTTGCCAACACTCCCGGGTGAATCTACCCGCATTTCGAGTGCTCTTGCGCTCTTTGGTGCATCGCGTATTCTGAACAAGGCCCTGGAAGACCTGTATCCCTCTAAGGCTGGCTATGATGTCCAAATCGCCAAACTACATTCGGTCTCTGCGCAGCTTGATGAGTGGCTTCACGCCTTACCTGCGCACCTGCGCCTTGAGTTCAGCCAGGACAAGCCCAGCACCAACGTTACGAGTAGCCGGTCGCCCCTCCTGTCTCTTGTCTACTACTTCATTCGATCTTTAATTCACCGCCCGGCTGTATGCTTCGCTGAAGAGAATGTTCGCTCTCCGTCAGTCTTGGCCATGTCTGATTCTGCAAAGCACATTTTGCAGATCCTCGAGTTGCTGGATGAGCGACGACTATGTCTTTCCGTCAGCATCAACCGCAGAGAACTGGTGCTCTTCTCTGGCTTAGGTCTTTTGTGGCAGACCATGGGTGTCAAGCGGGAAAGCAAACTGGCAAAAGAGAGTCAGAAGCTACTCTCTACTGTGCTTGAGCATCTTCAATCAGAGTCAGCATCTGCTGCAAACGAATTCAGGATCGTCGCCAGCAACTGGGTCTCATTTGAGACGAATGACCAGAAAGCTGTGACCGCTCGCAAGCAATCTTCTGAGATGGGGGCGCCGACTCACAAGCCCATCAAGTCTCCAATGAAGCATCTGCAGTCTTTGAAGGCTCGGCTCACCAACAGCAACAGTCCTAACAGGGATCAATCTGTTACTCAGGGTTCACAGTCTCGTCGAAATACCATCTCCGGTACCACACCCCCGCTCTACTCTCAAACCCTCCGGTCTCCTAGCTGGACAAGTCTGCCTTCCTCTCAACAAGATCAGACCTCCAACGCTGCATCCCACACGGATAGAGGAGACTCTTTCGATCTTGGGCCTGACCTACGCTATCTTCCTGTGTCTATGGGATATGATCACCCTCGGGCCCTGTCATGCTCCACCCCCTCGGACGCCACTGCCGGGGCCATCACTATGGCTGATTGGGAGAACGTCTTGAGCGATATGGACCGCGGCTACTCCAATATTTTCACCGGCATCTACGGTGGCAGTGAATGTGGCGAGGATCCAGGTCCATTCGCCACGATTACAGCCGAGTATGGCCGTAAGTCTCATGACGCGACGCTCAGCATTCCCGCTCCTCTGTCGAATGACCTGCATGATTTGTCACCCGAGGCATGGTCCGCTAGCAGTGGTGATTACCCTCTGAAAAATGAACATACCACCCAAAGCGTACCGAGCTACTCTGGCGAGAGCATGGGTAGCAACGAGGACTCGTTCACTTCCTTGGCTGATGCCTCGGTGCGCCCCGATGAGATGGGTCTTCTAGATTCATTCCCGGGGCTGACTATGCCTGGCAGGGACGAGGTGGATGAGTTTGGCCTAGTCAACGGCTGGGACCGACGGCTCGTCGTTTGATGGGTTCCTGAATTATTCTCAATTTTATTTACTCTTTGTTTCCAGGGGCATGGTGTTGGTTGATGATTGTGATTACATATGATGATATCTGGGGGCGTTCTTTGTTTCGAACCTCGCTGAGATTGGCGAAATTGGTATTTCATGTTTGGGATTTCTGATTTGGATATATGACTTTCGCTTTTACTTGGATATGAACGGTTTTGTATATGGACTTTCACCTGATCCGTCAGAATATTGATTTGATACCTTTCTTTTCCGAATTGGGCTTGACATTTACTACCAAAGCCTCGCGTACATGACTTCCTGACTTAATTGCTGACATTGTCGATTTCAAAGCCAAAGTTCATCATCGTCTGAACTAACAACAGCCACCGCGGCAATGGCTGTGGTTTACTCACACAGGAATGTTCGTTACGCTTCTATCAAGGATCATTCAATTTGTAATCTATAGCGACAGTCGGAGGACCATGCCGCGGCACCGAGATAATGATCTAGAACTGTTGACTTGATGAGACCTTCCAAACGGCTTCGAGCACCAATTTGACCAACCAATCAATCATTCCATGCGCCGTTGCTATTACATCCGGTTTGTTCTAGACATTTCTCGGCCTGCCGAACCCAACCGGATCCTCCCTCTGGTGAATGCTCGGGAAGATACTTCCTGACGACTTAAAACGCAGCGCAACCAGCATGAGTGGATACCCTCATAGTAAGAATCCGGCCGAAACGACCAACGAAGTGGCCAGATGCCAAGCCCTTTCCACTTTCATCAGTCAGCAATAACCATTTTCCCGACAAGATACAATACTCTTTCCTGGCACACTGCTAACTCAATTCAGAAGTTCGCCACTCAAACGAACGGAACGACCGGAAAGCCACGATCACGAGGTAGAACAAAGATTGATGCGTCGTCACGCCACTGAGATCACATCAGGCCATGCAGTCTGGGTCCCAAGAAGAAATGAGCAGCCACGCCCGGCGCGCGCGAAAGACTCGATAGAATTGGCAGATGGACTTCCCCACTTCCCCAGGTTTCCTGCTTCTAGTCACTGTCGCTAACTCTACCACGGTGGGGATCGCGGCCGTCGAAGGCAATTGCTCCGGTGCAGTGCAAGTGAACGAGTCATCAAGTGCTCGTTGCGTCAGGTTCGGTTCGGATTGGCACGCGGCCTGTTCTTCCCCAGCATTGGCACGCACGCATTCCACATGGCTTTTGTCTTTTTTTCTTTTCGGTTGAAGAAGTGACGTATGGAGGGGGTCTGTATAAAATGGTTGATCCCCTCACGTCTGTACTCTTTTGCGGGGCTATCTAGGAACCTACACCAAGTGCCTGGCGAAGCTAAAACGATCTAAGGAATCACACTGCTTGGAAAGACCATTGTTATATACGCCTGCATTATTCGGCCATGGGCTTTAAGAACCTTTTTCAGAAACGGACGGGGGATCTCTACACCGACACTGACGTGCCTAGAGAATCCGTCTCTACGGCAGAGCGTGAGAAAGCCGCAAACGATGTCGTCGATACTCCCATCCCGCTGTTGACGTGGCGCTCTGGCTTGATGGGAGTTTTCGTCTCTATGGGTGGCTTCCTGTTCGGATACGACACTGGTCAGATCTCCGGATTCCTGGAGATGCAAAACTTCTTGGAACGATACGGCGAGCCAGCGGGTGACGGAACTTATAAATTCAGCAATGTGCGCTCGGGTCTCATCGTTGGTCTGGTAAGTAGAATACATATAGGCCCCGCTGGCAAAGGGAGAGAAGTACTAACCAATGGGCTATATAGTTGTCAATTGGTACCTTGATCGGTGCACTGGTTGCAGCTTTCATTGCTGATCGCATCGGACGAAAGTGGTCGATTAGCGGTTGGTGTGTGATTGTCTGCGCTGGTATCACCGTGCAGATCTCTTCGCCCTCTGGTAAATGGTATCAAGTTGCCCTGGGCCGTTGGACTGCCGGTTTGGGCGTGGGTGCTTTGTCCTTGCTGGTGCCGATGTACCAGGCTGAGTCTGGACCGAGACATATCCGAGGATCACTGATCAGGTAAGGCTTTTTAAAGACGGGCCATCAACGTGGTAGCTGTACTGACCTACTTCTAGTACCTACCAGTTATTTATTACCCTGGGCATCTTCGTCGCCAACTGCATCAACTACGGAACAGAATCCAAAACCAACACTGCATCGTGGCGTATCCCCATGGGAATCACCTATCTCTGGGCCCTTATCTTGGGCCTCGGAATGGCAATGTTCCCGGAAAGTCCTCGTTACGACTATCGCCACGGCAAAGTCGACAAGGCCGTTGACACTCTAGCCAAGATCTACGGCGTCCCTCGCAATCACCGCGCCCTCCACATCGAATTCGACGAGATCAAGCAAAAGTATGACGAGGAAGTTCGCAACGGCCAAGTCACTTGGATGCAATTATTCCGCGCTCCAAGAATGAAATATCGCGTCGCCGTCGGTGTTGCCCTTCAAGCTCTGCAGCAGCTTACCGGTGCGAACTACTTCTTCTACTACGGTACCACCGTCTTCAAAGGCGCTGGTATCCAAAACAGCTACGTGACGCAGATGATTCTCGGCGGCGTCAATTTCGGCACTACATTCCTGGGTCTCTACTTGATCGAGCACTACGGTCGTCGTCGCTCGTTGATTGCAGGTGCATTGTGGATGTTCGTCTGCTTCATGATCTTCGCTTCGGTGGGCCACTTCTCCCTCGACCGTAACAACCCCGAAAACACAAAATCCGCCGGCGTAGCCATGGTAGTATTCGCCTGCCTGTTCATCCTCGGCTTCGCAAGTACCTGGGGTCCCATGGTATGGACCATCATCGCCGAGTTATATCCCTCGCAGTACCGTGCGCGCGCCATGTCTCTTGCCACCGCATCCAACTGGCTCTGGAACTTCCTGCTGGCCTTCTTCACCCCGTTCATTGTGAGCGCTATAGACTTCCGATTCGGTTATGTCTTTGCGGGCTGTTTGTTCCTTGCTGCGGGCTTGGTTTACTTCGCTGTGATTGAGGGACAGGGACGGACATTGGAGGAGATTGATACTATGTATCTCATGAAGGTGAAGCCGTGGAACAGCTCGAAGTTTGTGTTCCCAGCTGATCCTGGCGTGATTCGGGGCTCGTTTGATAAGGGTGAGGGGGCTGCTGCCCATGTCGCGAACCCGGCTTCTGGTGTGCTGGAGGACAATACTGTCCCTACTGTGCCCGAGACGCGAGCTGAAGCTTAGAAGACAAGATTGATTTTTGGGGGATCTGGTGTTGGAAAGGGTTTTTTATTTGGGGGATGTGTATATGAATGAATGTTCTTTCTTTCTGGTGTTTGTTGGTGGCTTATCTGTACATTATTGATCTCTTTATATATTTGATTTCTTGTTCTACGAAAGCCTGGATTGCAGTAGGTGTATTTATAGTAACTTTGATATCTTTCGACTGTAACAACAGACCTCTACTACGCATCATGAAGAGACTCGATCTGATTGTCGAGGGGCAACTGCAACCGCACTAAGTCTCTCGGCACAGATATTGTGCATGACTCCAAAACCGACGCTAGTTTCATTTGAGAAATGATTCAAGAGCCACGGAGTAGGAGCGTAGCCTGGGGTGACACAGCCCACCTGAAGAAACCCTAACTGAGGCCTACACTAAACCCATTTAGGGCAAATATAGCGGGGCTTGATCCTCAGCCTGTCAATTAAATAACCTGGCAGTAAACAAGTCTTCTCGTGCCAACATTTAAATTCAAGACAAATTCTCCTTTAATTCCATCACCAAGCCGACTTCATCTCTTACGCAGTCTATCATGGCTCAGACATACCTGACCGGCGCTTGCCTGTGCAAAAACATTGCCTATCGCATCACTTTACCCACGCCCGACCTCCTGCCCAAGGTATCCATCGACCTCTGCCCAGCTACGTCTGTTCCAAGAAAAGGCTCTCTTCTAACATGATTGACTAGGTCATCCTCTGCCACTGCGTAAATTGCAAACGCTACACAGGCTCAGGCTTCTCCGCCAACATCGTCGTGCCGCAATCTAGTTTCGAGTACATCAAGGGCACACCCAAGTTGTACTCTGATCGTGGTGATAGGGGCGGAGTGGTGGTACTGCGTGAATTCTGTCCTGATTGTGGGACACCGTTCACGTCTCGATCAGGTGATGATGGGGAGGAGGTTGCAGTGAAGTCGGGGACTTTGGATGATGAGGATCGGGCTAAGTGCTCGGAACTGGGGAAGGAGATTTATTGCCATCGAAAGGATGCGTGGGTTGATGGGATGGGGAGTGAGGATGTGAAGAGGATTAATGGGAGTATGGACAACTAAGGAGAGAACATATTCCCGAAGGTACATAGGATGAGCTTTCCTTGACGATTAGGGGGAGACGGATGATCGCAGATCGACTGCCCGGCCTACCATCAGTATAACACAAGTTTAGGAACCGGTCAACATCTTTTCTGTCTGTGATTTATATTGGAATCCCGCAAAAATCATGATATCGTCCCCAAGATTTTGCTCGGCATAGATGGTGTAGAGTAGTTACCTAGAAGTTAGATGATCTAGAAAACTTATCAAGAGAAAGAGAGAGAAATCTCAAAAGCAGAGACCTCCTTAAATTGGGTCAAAAGGGGAGAGAAACAGAGTATATTCCATATGATCAACTTGTTCCTTTTTTCTAACTCAGATTATCCAAGTCTAAGAGCATGTCATCTTGATCAATGGAATCCTTCCCACCTTAAACGCACCATACTCATGATATTCAGCTCGTAATCTACGTATTGTAGTGATTATTACTTATCCTTGAGCTTGTCGTGGAACATGTAAATACCAGACATCCTGATTTACTTGCAATTCAAGAGAAAAGATTTTCCAGGGAATTCGGAGATTGGTCAAGTGTTACTTTATGATAGAACCCTTGGGGTGTTGTTGGGTCTCTACATGTTTGGGCTTGTCGTGGCATCAGAGTTCCAAGAGATTGACTACTTGTGCGAGACCAGTGTCGGAAGTGAGGTGAAGGAAGAGGGGCCGTTGAGGACGAAGAAGATCGAGACAGAAGAATAACTGGATTGGAGTCTCGGCATCTTCCATTTCATTCATTCTGCAGCTGTCATTCTATTTTTTAAGCTACCGCGCCTCACGCCCCGCCTTCGTGAACATTGGATTTTTCGTGACGAATCGGGTTGAGCAGCAGTACACAAGATAAAGTGCGGCATCATCTTTTTCTAGGCTGGGTACTGCTAGCTGCTCATGGGTTTAACAACCAGTGTATGGGGCATAGATACTCCACGTCAATCCCCAGTTTGTTTCTGGCGGATCATTCTATTCTAGAAAGATTGACGCCGCAGGTGTATGTGTTAGATCTGAAATTCGAATCTAGATGGGGCATAACACCGCTAGACCAAGAATGTGCCATAGGCGACATCAGTAGCCATTATTATTTAGGCTTCTTGTTCCGACAGGAAGAAGTGATCACATGACCTTTCTTCAATTATCCGAAGCAATGGTAGTAGTAATTACTTGTTTACTGTTAGATCGCTAATCAAATCCACTGTCCGGCCATGCGTGTATGCAGTCAACTCTGTTTTAAAGCACTAAACTAGAGCGAGTGCCGGGAAAACTAGGCCCGCCAAGGATACGATTTTCCGGAATGGGCACTTTCAACCACCGATACAGTGATACATGCTGGACCCCCACGTTCTAGACCCACTCGATGTCTGACGAAAGATTTTCAAGCTTCTTTTTCACTTCGATGACAAGACAGGCTATGAGGCATAAGGTCAGGTTGGGTTAACCAGCCAAAGCAGTGACAACCTCGAGGAACGCATCTCTAACTGGTTATTGTCGCCGGACTCAGTCCATCTGATCCTGGGAATAATTATGCTGGGGCGAACTGCTTCCGAGCTTCCAATTCTGAAAGGTCACGAAAATGTCTTGAATTCTCAGCCCTAGATATACTCTGTATAGAACCGGGATTTCATGGATTATCCCAGGATCATCCAATAGATGAGACTGGGTGCATGTTCATTCAGCCAAATTTCGGTTTAACTCCCTGACTAGTTGATCACCACAGGACTGACGAATGATGACTCAGCCGGCGGCTACGTTCTTCCCAGCAGGTACACCGGGATGTTCCCAACACATTACAGTAGCGTCCATGTCTCTTTGTGGAGATCCGCCTTTCCTAGTTCTCATGGATTTTTTTCTGTTCCCGTGGAGATCGGCCTCGCATCGGGGATGGGAGAAATCTCCAGTATAGACTACATGTATCAGACCTGGTTAGGAAAGCGGCCGGACTCGAGCGGAATATCATCTGCGTGCGCCGGAGTGTGTCCGTTGGGTCAAGTGACCCTGTTCGATAGTAATCGAGTATGGCCACGGAAATAGGACTGGTCCATTTTTGACAGCGCCTAGGCGTGAATAATGATCCAGTGAGGATGACTACTCCAGTATCTTTGCCCACGATGAACATCGTGGAATAATAGTATCGGCTAATTGCGTCGGCCAGATCGGAGCAGGGTCCTCCGGGCGGCTCCCGGTGTACGGTGCTCCTGGTGGACGATGGGCGTTGAGAGGCCCGGCAAGTGCGTCTGGCTATGTCACGGCTAATGGGGGTGGGTTGGTGATCCTAGGATGACAGTCCTCCGGGATCTTTCGTCAATGATTGGGCCCTTCTAGAGTTGGTGATTACTACTGCTCTGTACCTTGAGCACCAGCACGGAGTATTCCTATTGCACTTATTCACCCATCGCATCACTAGTAACGTAACCAACTCCGGAGTAGATCGTTCGTTCGTTGGTAAAGTTGTGCTTGACCACCCTCGCTGAGTCAGCCTCATGGGCGGAAGTGCGGGCGGACAGAGGCAAAGAGGAAACATGAACGATGCAATGATAAGTGATTTGTGATCATTCGTGATGATGATTGTCGTGTACAGTGTAGATGTTGCGTCTCGATATGCCAATCATAAGGGCGACTCGTAATGATTATCAGGGGATGACCGGAGTGACCAGGCCCAAGGGGAAGTATGTACTCCGTACCACGTCCCACGTTCTGTCGGCCTCCAAAGAGTTGAGGTGCCCCACCAGACATCATCGGTCAAAGTCTCCCCCCACCAACAAATACACTTCCCCTCCTCTTCTTTCCGTTGCTTCCTCTCTCCTTCCCTTTCTCTCCCATTGTCAAATTCATATTCATAGTGCGTCGAACCTTGGCTGTTCCCTCGTTTCTTCCCACTAATTCCTTCTCTAGAATCTGCCGTCATGGGTTACACCGATCTGGATACGTTGGCGATTAACACCATCCGTGTTCTCGCGGTAAGTCTCACCTTTCTCTGCTCCTGCCGCCAGGTCTTTCGAGTGCAATTGGAGAGGCTATCCTTTCTCAATTCGTCGATAAACGGCGGCTTTGCGATGAATGCACACCATTTCGAACCCTACTAACGCTACGACCAGGTCGATGCCACCACCAAGGCCAACTCGGGTCACCCCGGTGCTCCCATGGGCATGGCCCCCGTCGCCCACGTTTTGTTCAACAAGTTCATGAACTTCAACCCCAAGAACCCCGACTGGGTCAACCGTGATCGTTTCGTTCTCTCGTACGTGCCTCCTTGTCACGCTCCAGGTGTCTCTCAATAGATAGGACCATTCTGCCCCTCCCCCCGCAGAGCTCCGAGAACCCCGCGCCTAACTAGTCATGATGCAAACAGCAACGGCCACGGCTGCATGCTCCAGTATGCTCTGCTCCACCTCTTCGGCTATGACCTCAGCCTGGATGACCTGAAGGCCTTCCGTGTAAGTTCGATTGGGGAGCATTGGCTTCGTTTCGCGACTCAATGCCCTGTCACTCGGTCCCTCATACTGACTGAAACCCCTACCAGCAAATCGGCAGTAAGACCCCCGGTCACCCCGAGGCCCACGACACCCCCGGTATTGAGGTCACCACCGGTCCTCTTGGACAGGGTTTCTCCAATGCTGTTGGTCTCGCCATTGCTCAGGCCCACTCCGGTGGTGTCTTCAACAAGCCCGGCTATGAGCTGTTCAACAACTACACCTACACCTTCTTCGGTGATGGCTGCGCCCAGGAGGGTATCGCCTCCGAGGCCGCCTCCTTGGCTGGTCACTTGAAGCTCGGCAATCTGATTGCCATCTACGACGACAACCACATTTCCATTGGTAAGGATCTACTCTAGCTCCTCAGCTGACTCGAGACTAACCCTCCGTCTTTTTTTTTCTAGACGGTGACACCAAGTGCGCCTTCACTGAGGACGTTCTGAAGCGTTTCGAGGCCTATGGCTGGCACACCGAGTGGGTCAAGGACGGTGACAACGACCTCCAGGCCATCGAGGATGCTATCCGCAGGTGCCAGCAGGTTACTGACAAGCCCTCCGTCATCAAGTTGACCACCACCATTGGTTTCGGTTCCAAGCTCCAGGGTACCCACGGTGTCCACGGTAACCCCCTCAAGACCGACGATGCCCAGCACGTCAAGAAGCTGTTTGGCTTCAACCCCGAGGAGAGCTTCGCTGTTCCCCAGTCCGTCTACGACCTGTACCACGCCCACGGCGCCGAGGGTGCCGCCAAGGAGCAGGAGTGGAACGCCCTTTTCAAGAAGTACCAGCAGGAGTACCCCACCGAGGGTGCTGACCTTGCCCGCCGTCTCGCCGGCGAGCTGCCCGCGGGCTGGGAGAAGAGCCTCCCTGTCTATACCCCCGCCGACCCCGCCATTGCCTCCCGCAAGCTGTCCGAGGCCGTCCTCGAGAAGATTCACAGTGTCCTGCCCGAGTTCCTGTCCGGTTCCGCCGACTTGACTGGCTCCAACAACACCCGCTGGAAGGACGCTGTCGACTTCCAGCCCCCAGAGTACGGCATTGGTGAGTGGTCTGGCCGCTACCTCCGCTACGGTGTGCGTGAGCACGCCATGGCCGCCGTCATGAACGGTCTCGCCGCCTACGGTACCGTCATCCCCGCCGGTGGTACTTTCCTCAACTTCGTCTCCTACGCTGCCGGTGCCGTCCGTCTGTCGGCTCTGTCCCGCGTCCGCGTCATTCACATCGCTACCCACGACTCCATCGGTCTGGGTGAGGACGGTCCTACTCACCAGCCTATTGAGACTCTGGCTCACTTCCGCGCTCTGCCCAACTGCATGGTCTGGCGCCCTGCTGACGGTAACGAGACCAGCGCTGCCTACTACATGGCTCTGACCTCCAAGCACACCCCCAGCATCCTGGCCCTGACCCGCCAGAACCTGCCTCAGCTGGAGAACTCTTCCATCGAGAAGGCCATCAAGGGTGGTTACGTCGCCGTCGAGAACCCCGAGGCCACTGTCACCCTTATCTCCACCGGTTCCGAGGTCGGCATCTGTGTTGACGCCGTCAAGACTCTCGAGGCCCAGGGCGTCAAGGCCCGTGTCGTCTCCGTCCCTTGCTTCGAGGTCTTCGACGCCCAGGACAAGGAGTACCGCCTCTCCGTTCTGCCCGACGGTATCCCCGTCCTCTCCGTCGAGGCCTGCTCCACCATGGGTTGGGAGCGCTACGCCCACGAGCAGTTCGGTCTCAACCGCTTCGGTGCCTCCGGTCCTTACAAGGAGGTCTACGCCAAGTTTGAGTTCACTCCCGAGGGCATTGCCAAGCGCGCCATTGCCACCATTGAGTTCTACAAGGGCCACACTGTCCGCTCGCCTATCAACCGTGCTTTCCAGCAGATTCTGTAAAGCAATGGGGGTTTTTAATGACTGGCTAGGCTAAAATATTTTATGAGTTTTCGATTTGTTTTTTTTTAGTTGAGGGTCAATAGCCCTTAGACCTATTGAGGAATGATATAGAGCGATTCTTGGTCAAATCTTCTCTTGTACACTAAATCAAAGAAGCCCAGGCTTCATCTGTCGACCACTGGCGTGCCTTGATATGAGTAGAGATTCCACTTCTGAGGTGATTTCGCCGATCTTCATCCAACTAATTCTCTACCCTTAGTTCTCAACATCCTCTGTTTCTTGACTATCTCCACCGTCGCTAAAACTAGTTCCCTTCCCTCCGACTCTTCAATCCTTCCATAGACCTTCAATATCCTCATCTCCATCTTCCCCACCCCTCCACTCTAATTAGCCCCCGTCAAAGTCCCCAATGCCTCCAACGGCGCTGAAAAATCCCGGGCCAAGTAAAATCTCCCTCTCCGACTCGTGGACTGTTACGATGATTTTGAACGTCTCTTGGGATTCAATCACTATTGAGCTCTCCTGCAATGTTGTAACATATGCTATACAAAGAGATCGAAGTGCATTTCCTTAGTTGGTATCATCCCAAAGAGGGAAGTTTTGTCTGCGAAAAGCCAAATCGATCGATGTTCCCGGTTTGAGTTGCACTATTGATGTTCTTGGGATCTAATCATTTAACCTCCCCGGAAGTAAACCGATCGTAAGGACAGAATGAGAGTTCTAGCTATAACAGATGGCAATTTGATGAGCTCAGCAGAGAAGGGGCTTAATTTTTCGCAGACATAGCTCGCTTTCCAGCGCAATTAGTCGATATCCGAGTACAATAGCTCTGCATCCGGTTTGCGATCGCCCCGGGACGAAGAAGAGTGTCAAAAAAGTCGCCACGAGTCATTCTCCGTCATCTGGGAAATGGCAGATCAAATGGGCAAGGCTTCGTTAAAGATGTAAGATTAGGTAGAATTCCTGGAAAATAAAACGCACAGCCTGTTGGAGTTGTGGTTTGCTGTTCGAGCTGAGTCTCCACACTTGCACTATGCCCATGACAACTGTTCTATCGTGGCAGAATCCTGCAGAACAATTCTCGGTAGCTAGCAATTCGAGATAATCGGGACTTGTCGCGTAGTTCTCGCTGATAGAGGCTACTCTGTGTAATGGCAAAAGGTACAAAAGGGAGTTCTTCAACTACTGTGATAGCCTCATCGTCTGACCATTCATTTTCGCGGATTTCTACCCCGCAAAAGCCCTCCAACTAGAAAGAACCAGCACGGTCCAGAATGAATACGTTGCATGGGTAAGAATATCATTCATAACTACCTCTAGGCTAGAACTTCGATTTTGTTTTTTTTTTCAGTTCGAAATTAGATCCAGCTTCGAAAATCATAAAATTCCCTCCCTGATTTCTCATCAACTCATCAATGCCACTTTAGTTGTCCAGAGCCTTGCGGGCAAAGTTGGGCAGGATGAAGCTGGCGCGGTGGATATCCTTGTTGTAGTAGCGGCAGAGCTTCTCCTCCTCCTCGCGGGTCCACTCACGGAGGGGCTCACGGAGGTTGCGGGTGGAGTCCTTGCAGCAGACCATGAAGCCGATCTGGCCGGAGGGGTAGGTGGGGATGGTGGTGTAGGCGTACTCGACAACGGGGAAGACCTCGTTGCAAGCCTTCTTCAGGCTGGTGATGAGGGGGAGGTGGAGCCAGATGTTCTCGCCTAGAGGTTGTTAGGACGAAAGTGGACCAAAGAAGCAGGATCAGGGGGGAAGGGGGGGCTACATACCCTGGGTGGTGATGACACCGCCCTCGGTGAGAGCATCATTCAACAGCTCAAAGTAGGGCTTCTGGAAGAGGGTCTCGGCAGGACCATCGGGGTCAGAAGAGTCGGTGATGATGACATCGAACTCGTTCTTGTGGTTCTTGAGGAACTCGAAGCCGTCACCGACGTACTCGCGGGACTTGGGGTGGGAGAAGCCAATGCTCATGCCGGGCAGGTACTTCTTGGAGACGCGAATGACGGCCTCATCAATGTCGCAGAGGGTGGCCTCCTCGACGCACTCGTGCTTGACAACCTCACGGAGGACACCGCCGTCGCCGCCGCCGATAACCAGGACCTTCTTGGGGTTGGGGTGGGAGTTCATGGCGAGGTGGGTGATCATCTCCTGGTAGGAGAACTCATCGCGCTCGGTGCACTGGATGGCGTTGTCCAGGACCAGAACGGTGCCGTAGTCGCTGGACTCGAAGACGAGGACGTCCTGGTACTTGGACTTCTCATGGTGCAGAACCTGGTTCACCTTGAGGGTCATGGCCTGGCCGGGCCACATCCGAGACTGCTCGGAGAACCAGCCATCTGGAATTGAAGAATTAGCGATGCAAAGGACGGTGGAGAATCTGCTATTTGATTATAATGGAGGCATTGGGCGGTGCTGGTGGTCATTGTGGCCGGTTCTTGTTGAGGGTGGGAATGGAGGGGTCAAAGTGGGATGACGTTGGAACCATGGCGGGGTCGCAAATCTTTGCCCAGCAGCTGGGAGATTTGCGCAGGAGCTAAGGCGCGAGGGGGAGATAGAGAAACTGAAGCTTACCCTTGATGGTAGGGTGAGTGATTTCGCTCATGATGACGGGAGAGGTAGCGGTAAAAGTGCGACGACAGACGGGGACAGAGAGGCGTGAAGAAGGAAGCAATCGAAGAGAGCGCAACATGCGAAAGAAAAAGGCGGCGGTAGTTTTGCTGCTTTGGGCGATTTTTTTACTGCAGCGGTTCAAGTGGAGACAGTCGGGCCTCTGGGGCCACTGAAGACGAGACTGGACAAACGCCGAGAGGGTTGGGGGGGGGGGGGACTACGCAAGAGGAGACCCCAAGATAACGAAGGGAGATTCAATCTGTTCGTAATAGAAACTGAGAATTGGGCCGTCAGGCAAGCAGCAAAGTTGGCCCAAACGGGGTATAAGATGAGCCGCAACAAAGGACAAAAATGGACTGGGCTCATCGGGCCAATTGAAGTGGCCCAATTGGCGCTGACTGAGAGACTCGCCGGGGCTGGAGATCGACGATCTAACGAAGGGAGGAATATTGAATATGCAACAGGTTCCGGACATCCACAATCTAAGGTCCAAATTCACAGACAAATAAAATGGCCGAATGGATCGATTGCTCTCTAGTTTACTGTACAAAGGATACAGCTGCTCGGCTCGCATCGCTGTATGCGTGCGTAGCCCCGGTATACTTCCATCTCATCTTCCCCAATTATCAAGAAACTCAAAAATCAACTCCGCATTTACTCGTCACCACCGGCACCCTCGAGCATGCGGCCGGGCTTGGAGTTGAGGAACTCGTTGCTATGAACATGCACTATCAGCATATATTCTCCCCACCGGACAGTCTGCGCTCCCCAAGCGCACTCCCAGACAAGAGAAATCAATCTTACCGCTCAACAGCCCAGTTCATGGTAGCGTAGGCAACAATGAAGGGAGGAACAACGTAGAGGACCTGGTGGCGGAAACGACGGAAGCTGTTGAAGATGGCAGCGTTGAAGGCACCGGCAAAGGGACGCTGGCGGTTGGAGGAGAGCGAGTAGGAGGCAATGCGCTGGGGGGTTGGGCAGCCTGCAGGAGTGCAAGTACATTAGTAGGTAATTTCATTGCCATCTTATTGTACTCCATGCGAGTAGATTCGATCTTCGTTAGGTCGAATCGGTGGTGATCGAATCTCTCGGATATGCGCATTCGGGAATTCAAGGAAGCGTCGTCACGTACCGAACTCGCCCCAGTTGCCAATGAAACTAGAAAAGACCGGTCAGTTAACTGAAGAACGCAGCAAAACATAGTCGAATAGCAATTGACGAGATCGGAGCATCGCTCATGGACTGCGCTTTGCCTGGCCGACCGGGCGGGTGCAACCGGACACCACATCTCCCAACGCGGCCCTGAGCCACACCGGATCTCGCAGACAGGGAGGATCAATGCAAGCACTTACTGGCCGTTCTTAGCGTCAGCAGCACCACCCATTGTGACAGAATCAAGTCTCAAGGAAAGAAAGCGGGGGAAGAGATGAGGTTGAAGAGAGCTTGCAAAGGGCGGAAAGGGAAAAGACGAAGTCGAAGTCGGGTGAAGTTGGCACCCGCGCACTAAACCCAATCGGGACGCCCCGAAAAGCCCGCCATCATTGAACGACGACGAGCTCACCTCCGCTCTCTCCAAATCGAACATCCAGCACTCCCCCATCCGCCTCACATCATGGCCAACGCCCTGTACAACATCTATCGGCTAGCTGGTCCCGTGGCAGCCGGTGCCATCTTATTCAACGCCTCAATCTACGATGTTCGCGGTGGCACCCGCGCCGTCATCTTCGACAGGATCTCCGGTGTGCAGGAGACTGTCGTCAACGAAGGCACCCACTTTTTGATTCCCTGGTTGCAGCGAGCTATCGTCTACGATGTGCGGACAAAGCCGCGCAATATTTCCACCACCACCGGAAGTAAGGATTTGCAAATGGTCAGCCTGACGCTTCGCGTGTTGCATCGTCCGGAGGTGCCGAAGCTCCCTCAGATTTACCAGGTCAGCCAGAACACCTTCACCACATCAGTCAAGGCAAAAGATCTAACCTCATCTCTGTTGTATACAGTCCTACGGTACAGACTATGACGAGCGTGTCCTTCCTTCCATCGGAAACGAAGTCCTCAAAGCCATCGTCGCCCAGTTCGACGCCGCCGAGCTGATCACCCAACGTGAAGCCGTCTCCAACCGAATCCGCAACGACCTCCTCAAGCGCGCTTCCCAGTTCAACATCGCCCTCGAAGACGTTTCCATCACCCACATGACCTTCGGCAAGGAATTCACCCGCGCCGTCGAGCAGAAGCAAATTGCCCAGCAAGATGCCGAGCGGGCACGATTCATCGTTGAGCGCGCCGAGCAAGAACGCCAGGCCAACGTTATTCGTGCCGAGGGTGAAGCCGAGTCTGCCGAGATTATCAGCAAGGCCGTTGCCAAGGCTGGCAGTGGTCTGATTGAGATCCGTAAGATCGATGCTAGCAAGGAGATTGCCCAGACGCTGGCCAGTAACCCCAACGTCACATACTTGCCGGGTGGAGAAGGCAAGGACGGCGGAAAGAGCACAAGCTTGCTCTTGGGTCTGCGGAATTAAAAGGCTGCGGTGGGGAAATTTGTGGAGGGAAGAAATGATATCTGAGTTTCTGAAGGAAGGGCTGGTCTGGCTTGATGCCCGCCTGCTTCCTTGTTTTTGGACCAAACCCAATGTACCAATTAATCGCAAACGAAAGACTGTAAGACCGTGGATGAGTCTTGCGGTGGTGGACTTTATTTGTCCGCTATTTTTGATCTGTAGCAATACCAATACCTCTACTCTGTTATCTGTCAGGCCATACAAAGATGGATGCTAAGCTCCATCACAATCTACTCTAGAGAATATCAACTACCAACTTTACTATAAACATCGTTCGTACGTCGTACGACGGAATCCATGTATGTAAATGGTGTGTATCAATAGGCATCACTCCTTTTCCCATGTCTTGACTGACATCCTAAGGGTATCATCGACTTTTCAATTTCCTCTCCGCTATTCGCATCATATCCCCCGAGGATATACCTTTTTACAACCTCCGGTAAACGTGAACCTGATATCTCATATCCTCCAACCCCGCCCCCTCCCCAACCTCATACCTCAACCTGGCCGCCTCGCGCCTCCACCACCTCGAGTCCTGCGTAAGAACCCGCTCCCACTTTCCCTTGGCCACAGAAAGCAACGTGTGATCCAACAGAAACTTCATCGGATACTGCCGCTCCTGCGCTTCTCCGTCCTTAGCTTTACCCAGTTTCAGGGTGGAGTAGCTTCCTGGACTGTCCACAACGAGGAGGACTGCCCCCGCGGGCAGGAGTTCGGTGATGTTGAGGAGGAGACCGGTTGTTTTGGGCATGCTGGTTGTGAAGAGTTCGTTCAGGGTGAACATGAGGGTTATGAGGAGGGATGGTGGAGATGTCGATTGAGATGCAGCAGATGAGGTGCCCATGATGAGGTCTTTGAGGTCGGGCTCCGGGAGGACCAGGACGTCTCTTCGGGCGAAGGATACTTCGAGACCGGGTTTGTCCTGAGAGGAGGGCAGGAGAGGTGGTTGGTATCTCGATGTCTTTTGAGTTGGGACATCTGGTGAAGCGATTGTCTTGGATAATCTATCCACGACAATGGACCAATCTGCGATATCAACCGCTTCGACAGTCAGTCTCGGTGACGGAGACGTCATCTTTTCCGCATCTCCCTTCTCCTTCTCATCCAAGGAAACACCTTCAACGTCCTCCGTCAACGCCGCAACACCCTCACGATCACCACCTAGATCCCTCCACGCCGCCGCAAGAGCAACAATCTCCGCCCCCGCACCACCACCGATACAAACGACCCTCGTCGAGCCATGAGACGAATCGCTTGTCCCACTCTCCACATTTTTCTTCTCAGATCCCATCCACTCCAGGACAGCCTTAAAGATCCCCGCATACCCCAACGCCCGCGCCGCACTCCATCGCAACGCATAAGCCCTCAGCAATTCATCGCCCGCCTCCGCAAATGCAGAGTCAAAGTCCCGCTGATATAAATGGGCTTTTATGGTTTGGATCAAAGTTTTCGTATCCAATGTGACAGGTTCCGCAGTGGATTCGCCGTTGCCTGTCGTTTCGGAGGATGTTTGCGGGTCAGCGGGGCTGGTCAGGAGGGCTTGTTTAAAGACGTCGAGAAGCAGTTGTTGGAGAGATATAGGGATCGTCGTGGATAGGTCGATTGGTCCAGTCTCTGTGTCTTCTTTTTTGGGCGTGGGCTTGGTGGGATGGGTGCGTTCTGGCTTTTCTTTTTCTTGTCTGGCGGGTTGGCGGGTTTTTTGGAGGGGTCTGGAGTCAAAGGTGTCCCTGTCTTTGCGGCGATTGCCCTGTCGTGCACCTGGCATTGTGGTGGTTCAATGCTATGCTAGGATGATATATGTTGGAGAGTAATGGGTTGTTCAGAGGATAATTCAATTTTGGAGGGGCTGATTGGGTCACGTAACGCGGGGAAAGTTGGAAGAAACAGCTTTTTTTTTTGGCTTATCGCCGCTTATCACCAAAGTCAAATTGCCACTACATACACCAACATGGAGAGGATCGAAGGAGAGTAGATACAATCCATTCCAACACTGAGAACGCAGAGATATAGAGTCACGAAAGAAATGATGATGATCAAAAAGTATGAGCCCATCCATGCAGAGGATGAACGGGGTAAGAATAATATTGCAGGCAGACCGCCACGAAGAGAAAAAGAGTATTTGGGGAAGGAAAGATGAAAAAAAAGTGATAAACAAAAAGGAAAGGTCCACGCAGGGACAACGATCGTAGAGAAGGTCAATAATCAATCTGTGCATGACTCACACAGGTACATAAACGATAGACAAGAAAGGCTGTGAGCATATCATACTCGGGGGCCAGCTACGGCGGTCCCGAGAGTAAAGAGATTCGTAAGAAATATTGTCTGCGCAACAGATCACAGACAAGAGTTTAAAGATGGCCGCCGAAGTGACAGCCACGCAGAGAAAGAAGAATCCACAGGGAGGGAAAAAAAAATAGAAACCGCCGAAAGCTAAATATGTACAGGACCGATCGGGGGAGTAGATAGAGAGCAAAGAGCCCAGATAGCCGAATAGGCGGGATGGGATGCGAGGATGGAAAAAAACGGAACGGATGACTCTTGTCACGATATCGCTATGCCGGAAGATTGCGCCTTGAAAGAAAACGTAAATGCAAGTCAGAACCAAAGAGTAGGTCTACTCTTGTATTGACCTGTCCGAAGACACGGTCGGCTCTGTGTGCTTCTCCTTGTCTTTCACCTTCCAAAAATGCATTAGGCGGCTAATACGACGCTTCTTCTTGGACTTTTCAGTTGCATCTCCGGGAGGCTTCTCCTCTTGGTAGAGTTTGCTGCGCTCTGAGTGAGGTCCACCGACCAGTTTGGACAAGCTAGCCAGGCTAGACCGTTTGGAAGTGTTGGCCTGGCTGCTTCGTCGGTTGACGGCGGCTGAAAAGGACGCAGCTCGATCAGTAGACAGGCGAGCACGAGGGAGGAAGGTAGCAGAGAAGCGATGCATGGTACCGGTCATGGTGGATGCACTGCTCGTGAGGGATGGGACATCCTCGACGGAGGCGTAAGAATAGTCCGATGGAAGATGGTGGTAAGAGTGCGACGAGAAATTGCGGTCATTGAACCGTGGAACATCGGGTGACGGGAATGAGGAATCCGAGGGCGAAACACCCGCAGACAGAGAGAACGGAGGAATGGTCGCCAACAGCTCTTGAGGAGATGTAGCCGGTCTCTTGTCAATAGCAAGGAAGCGTGGAGAGATGTCGGGACTCGGCGGGCCAAGGACCTTAGACACGCTTTCTTCGGGCTTGAGAATCTCCACTGGGGTTCGAGGCTGGCCTACAGATGAATTGCATGTGGTCTGCACAATGTCAACAGCAGCACCATCATCAATCACAGCTGAAACCTCCTTTTGGGTCAAAGGCTCCTCTGTCGCCTGAATTCCAAGACCTGTAGGGTTCGAGGGGGTAGGCTCGGGGGCCTTGGTCAATGTATCCCCAGTATCTTGACTCTTGACTGACTTCTTGTCCTCACCAGAACATGACGACATAATAGCCATAGCACTCTCAGCAGGAGCTGATGAAGCAAGCTCATTCCTGGGAGATTGATTGGCGGCCAGGAAGGCATCCTCGTCTTCTTCGTAAAAGACGTCGGGAGTCTCCATTGCTGAGTTGCCGGTCAAACGAACTGCGCTGAGAGCACTCCGGTCAAAGGGGGGCATCACCGGAGCACTCTCGGTACGACGATGATATCGCATCTCGGGGCCGACAAACTCGCCACGTCGTCCACCACTATACATGCGCTGAGTTACGAGGGAAAACTTGCTTGGGGTGCTGCGGGACTGCCGGTTGTCACCGGGTGTATTGAACGGGCCAAGCGCAGCATCCAAGTCAATGATAGGACTGCTCAACACTTCATCTCCGACTTGAACATTCTGCTCATAGAAGCTTCGGGGTTTCCATGATGTTTCCAGGGAAGGTACGGGCATTGGCGATTCATCCTTGGCACGTTCAGCGGCCGAAACGGGTGCGTCGGTGTTGGTAGGCGTGCGAAGAACAACGACATCGTCATTATCAAAATCGACCTCCAGAACGGATCCAACCTCCGAATTAGTCCGCGTGAGAGTAGGCGGTGTCAATGCGGGTGGCTTCGCTTTCTTTTCGTGCTTCTTTTCATGCTTCTCATCGGCATCACCCTTGCCGTGGCGCTTGCCTTTGCCCCGAGTCAAAATACCACCAGCCCATGACCGAATACGCTTTTGCTTTTTCTTGGACTTTGAGCGGGCTTTCTTAGTCGATGGATAAGCTTCGGCCTCATTATCGGTATCGCTCATTTCAGAGCCATCCTCCGAGTATGAGGGGCGAGATGCATCTGTCGAATGGGCATCGTCACTGGCGTGCTTGGCGAGAGATGCATCAAGGTTGCCCATTGACCTACTCTTGTTTGAACGCGAGTAACCAGTCGATTTAGAGCGCTTGACAGAAGGCACCTGAGGGGCATCCTTGGTCTGGAATAGGTCAAAGGCCAAAGACGCATCGGCAGTTTTCGGCCGTGGCTTTGATCTCGAATTGGGAGGCGTCTCTCGTGCGACAGGGACAGGAGGTTCGGCTTGATCAAACTTCACAAGGTGGGCGCTGGGCGATAATTCATACGACACTGCCGAGTCGGGGCGTCCGGTATCCGCATAGTCTGTACTGGGCGCAGGTTCGATGCGAATTGCAGCCGGAATTGGCGGCACAGGGGGCACTGAAGGGAATTGAGGTGATGCCGGCGGGGTAGGTCGACCGATACTCGTAGCTGAAGAGGAAAGCAGTCGAGAAGCGTTGTCATCAAAAGTATGGTCACCAGGAGTTGTCGGAGCACTAGCCGCTGGATTGGTGTTCAGGGCCTTGCTGATCTGAATCAGGTCGACTCCGGAGATTGCGGCCGATCGGCGATGAGCATGATGTCGTCGTCCTGGTCCTCTGCCCGGTGGTGGTCCGGATGGAGCGCTGGGCTGTGTCGGCGTAGTTGGTTCGTCCCGTTTAGTCGCAGGCTCCCCGGCTCCTGGAGTAACTAGTTGATCGCCCCCCACGAATTCACTATGGCGCCGTCTGTGTCCACCCGGTCGAGGAGTGGGGGCTATCGGCGGCTGCAAAGTTGAGCCCGCCCCAGGATTGAAAGAGAATGCCGGAAGAGCGGCCGGCGTTCGACGCTGCTTCGGCTCTGGCTGGGAATGGGATTCCTCGGGGTCACGAGCCGGAAACACAAACGGCGGATTGGGTAATGGAGACCCCATGGTCAGGCGACGATTATGATCGGGATTTGAGGGAGGCGGCGAGTCGAAATGTTGTGAAAACCCCGACCGGTGCTGCGGGGGGAGCGAAATTGAAGCCATCAATGCTGTGCAAGAAATTGAAGAAAAGAAGAAATAGAATAGCGAATTGAACAAGAATAATCTCAAAAACGATAGTCGAAGAGATCCAGAAGAACAGAAGTAGACCTCCAGACCGGTTGACTTCCCTAGTATGAAAAGTCCAAGGAATCTGGAGGCCGATTTAGTTGCCTTGAGCGAGGATCATTGGAATCTTCCGCACCAGGCAGAACGCAACAAGTGATGTCGGGAGAGGGTTGATAAAGTCGATCGCAAGTGCGAAAAGGCAAAAACGGAGTGTGAATAAGGAATGGACGGCCACGACGAGGGCCAAGGAGGAGGGAGAGGTGGGCGGGCGAAGAGAGAGGTGTCGTGAAGGTTGGAAGGTGGAACGGTTGATGGAGAAGGTCGAAAGGGAAAAGGCGAAAGAGAAGAAGAACAACAAATCCAGGAGGGGGGGTCGATTGATACTGTACGGTAATTACCCGTGCCCATTCGAGTGGGCAATCAGGGGGCGACGAGGGGTCGCGGAGATTGGGAACTTACCAATTTACCGGGCAATAATACGACGTCGATACCGGATTTCTATACGAGGTAGGCACCAAACCACTGCGGTTTAACTCTTGTAGCACTTGGTAGTAAAGTCACTAACGGAGACTCCGTGCAGAGCAACCAGAAGGGAGGGGGAAGGGGGGAAAGGATCCGTCTCATCCTGGTCCGATTGACCCTATTGACTCGCATGCTAGTCCCTTCAAGGCCTTAGGGCCAGGTCCTCCTACGTACTATACTACGCACGACGGAGTTCTGCACTACAACGTGAATTGGGCTTTGGCTAAATATGATGTGCCCTAGGATCTTAGTGCGCCCAAGGAGATAGATCCCTGCGCCCTGGATTGGACGGCCTGACACCAATCTAACCAAGCACTGCGTATAAGACCCCTCGAAGGTTCATCCCCCTCGGGTTTAGTAACTTCAGACGACACGCCCCGTGGCCCCGGTCCAGATCCTGGAATTGCATTCGAAGCATGACAGAATACAAAGGAATTATTTCCGTGGAATGTCAGATCTGACCTATTGTTCGCAAGCGAAGTCCGGGAGACACTATTGAAAAAAGAGGGGGGAAAAAAAGGTGTCGAATGAAAATAGCAACTGAATAATAGAGGACGTCATGACTTGGAAGACTGGTTGCCTCCAGGAGACCAGACGTGTCGACATATGACCGTCACCCAGCCAAGGCACCCAAAAATCACAGCAGTTCGTTCGCCGGCAATCCGATGGGGCCGTAGCAGGCATTGTACGGACCACTTGGTCAATCCACTTCCCACTTTATCTCCCAGTTGACCCGGGTACGACCATCGTAGGATCCTGGGGTCCAAGGGAAAGTCGCCAATGACAAAACGCAGGCATCCCGGAGAAAAAGTGGGCTGCAGGCACCAATGAGTCTAACGCGAGGGCCAACCAGCTCGATGCAATTTCGGTGGTTACCGGTGGGTCTTAGACGCCTCGCTGGGGGGGGGTAAGCGAGTCACAGGGGCGGAAGCCTCGAGTCAAAAGGTGCACCGGCAAAATGTGCTTGCTGTAGAGAGGAATCTGGATCTTCAAAGAAGAATCATGATCCTGGTCAGGAATAGGGCTGATCGTTGAAAGCAGGGCGATTTGGGACTCGGGTCGGCCAACCGACAAACCCGGGCATATCGTTTCTGTCCAGGATGACAAGATGGAGGAGAGCCCTATTGCCTGGGAGATGGGCAGCTCATACTACTGGTACCTGGGCCTGCGACATCTCCATCAGATGGGGCTTGGCGCCCCAGTCAGATTGGACATCATTAGGGAGAGGAATCAGGAAGCGCCACTTTTGACATAAACGGAAGCGGGTTTGACAGGTTACAACTCGAGACTGTGGACATGTTTGGGCTATCATCATGTCGTGTCAGATTCGAGAGAGATCGGGGGGCTGAGGACGAGGCAGCTCTTCCCTGCACCGCCATCGAAGGGTTGCAAGGTCCAAATGAAACATCTTTGAGACCCCCTGCGTCCAGAGATGAGCTGCAGCAGAGAAGGAGCCAATGGCGGAGGCTGGACGGCCTGTAAATTGCATGTGGGTTTGCCTGTTTCTGGGATGGGCGAAGGGCAAAGGGGGAAAAGTTCGGCGGAGCCGATCGGCGAAGAAGCCAATAGGGCGGCAACGGGAGATCCGGCGCGGCCTTTTCAATAGTTGATACTATCTACGGATGTACTCGTTCGCAGTACTTTATTTAGCTTGACTGCCGACTAATGGGGAACGAGGTCAGAGCTGACCGTACAAGGATTAATACTGGACGGGCGATCGGATGGTCCAGTAGAGAAAAGAGATCGAAGGTCCGAATCTGACTTCCTTTCAGCCATCTTGACGGACTCCTCACTCGGCAACTTGAACACAAACAAATGACCCCGGGAAAAAAAAGGAGCAAAGAACCCGACAAGGAACAAAGTACAGAGTAGACAATCATCAAAGTCCCACAGCCAGCCACAACCGCTTAAGTAATCACACGGTCAAGTTAGACCTGATCATGATTTGTTCTATCAAAGCTTACTGCGATGAATGGTTGATGCGTTGTTGCACTGTACGTGGCCGGTGCACAATGCCGACTTGGAGTATCGCCTCGGTACAGAGATAGGGAATGAAAAGGCCGGTCATTCAAGCCGACGGTGAACAAGTAATGGCCTGGCCAGGATCCTAGATCAAAGCCAGACGCCGATCTTGCACTATCATAGGCTGCCACTTCTACCCAGTACTCTTATATAGTAGTACATACAACTGTCCTTGGTTTCATAACACGTCACGGAAGTCAAAAGTTCTCGCAATTATTGATTTTATTTCTTAGAACCGACAATGATAACGAGGGGCTACTCTACGCTGCCTACCGCCTACCTGGTTGCTGAACTCGTGGCTTGATAACGACCATACTCTGAGTAATGCAACGAATCTCGAGTGTCCATGGAGAGATAGAGCCACCTCAGGAGTTTATGGGTAGCAAGCTGGCAAAAACGGTGTAGGTAATGAGGAGCAGATTTGGCGAAAATGACATAAAAGATGTGCTATCAGATGGGACGAATTTTCTAATTTATCAACTATCTCCAGGTGTCTTCAGGTGTAGAAAGCAGCTCATTTCTCCATGAGCATCGATCTTTGCATCTCTTTGGCGAACAGTGGATGCATTTAATTTTGCTCTTCTCTTGCTTGTTATTGTTCATAGTTGTCAACTATGACTTAGCAAAGGCTTTCAATCTCAGAACGGCTGCCTGGGCCCATAACTCAACAATACTCTGCCATTATCTGATAGGAATAAAGAGAATCAACAAGAATGACGTCCAAATCAGGCCTGGAATAAGATAGCCAGGCTCAAAGCCGCGCGTCAGCTGTCTTTGGGACTCTTGTCCGTCTGTCGATGGTAATTCCAAGAACCCCGGAGTTGTACTCAGGGTATATAAATAGCAACCTCGCTAGAATCCGGCGTATTAACGGACCATGCAGCAGGTGTAGCAGAAAGCTCGCCGTCTGGCATATCGTTGTGACCTGGCCCTTTCCTGTATTGCTACTCGTTCTAACATGATTCTGTGTTGAATGCCAAGAGCCGGCTAAGAGCATATATAGGCTCGCATCTTCACGAGCGACTCCTTTTCCACTTATCGGACCGGGACAGACAAAATTTCGCGTCTAGTGGTCAATACAATCAGTTGAAAGGCGACTAGAGGGTCAATGATATTCTCAAAGAGGGAAGGAGGGTATAGAATTGTAGGTATTAAGCCATAAGTCGGGTATCATAACATCGGATCAAATCAGTATACCCTGTCAATCGTCCGCATCACAGAGCGGAGAGACGACCTTGTACTTTGTACCTGTGAGTGAATCTTGTTGCACTCGACCTTGACAAGATTGAACCAATAGCCTGGCCTTCGTGACACAGCCTGTAAAGATACGATAACAACTTTCACTCTCATTAAAAGCTGTTCGATTATGGTGGTAGTGACAGAAATAGTGCCGTGGGCGGGAATGTTGGAAATATTCAGCGCAACATCGTTGATGCCTCGATAGCAGTCTGCAATGACAACGGCGACCCGTGCACGAAGCACTAATCGAGTTGTCTGGGTGCCTCGTGCAACTCCGACTCTGACGCAGAGAGCCTCTTTTATTTCAAGAAGTATAAATAGAACATTTGCTGGCGATTTGACTTTCTTCCTGAAGGCGCCAAAGATCACGACCATGTATAGTGCACGAAAGGATACTGCAGTGGCCTTCGGAATGCTTTTTTTGAGCGCAAGACGAGAGAATCATCTTCGCGTGGATTTGGTTGCACTGACGAATGCTCGAGTGGTCATGAGTACTGCACGATCCAGGTCTTCGAGGGCGATGGCTGCCTGCAATCATGTTAAAGCACTAAGAGAAAAGCCGCACAGCTGTTGGTTTGTTGTGGTACTCTAACAGGGCTTGTTGTGCAAAGGGCTGTAGATATGCTCCACATGCGATCCTCTGCTGAGAAAGATCTCTCGGATAAGAGTGGTTGAAGCTTATCTACTTGGTCCATTTCTCTGGTCTCTAGACCCGGACCTTTGGATAAGTATACGGATATTTTTCATTAGAAGATGGTGATACTGTCATCTGTTGAACTCAAATGGAGGTGATACCGTGTGATTAGCAGTCTTGCGTCATTGGTTTGCTTATTTAGCAATTTCCCTTGATACTTTTGCTCACATATTCTGGTAACAGGATTCTCGGGAGTATCGCCTCGGGTACCGAATCGATCATGTCTGGAATACTAAGCTCCGAAAGTGCCTTTCCCTCAACGCCATTGATCTACATGGTTACATCTGCGGAATCGTGTAATGTTTTATTATATTAGAAAGTCAAAGCAGTTATCTTAATAGTAGTAGCCCTGCAAGCTTCCTATACGGACAGACTCCCATTCTAACCGGCCTGAGTGTAAGTAGTATTACTGACAGACTCAGCGGGTAGCCATTGCCCAGCAACAGTGTTTTTGTAGGAAAGTTGGGCGAGTGTAAAAGTGTGGAGCTCGGATACCAGGACCGTAGAATCAAGAGGCAAGACACGGTGCACCTTTGCGTTTTGAGTGAGCATGGAGATGTACTCTTCACCGGACACGGCTGTGATGCCAGCGTCAAAAGTTACCCGGATCAGGGCATCAGGTGAATTGTCGCTGAGCAGGGAAGTCGATAAGAGCCACAAGGCTGGGCCGCCGGCTACGGTCGAGGCCTCGGCAATATGCAGCAAACCGGCATTGGCACCCAGCATCGGGTGCTTCAGCGAGAAGAAATCCATCTTGCCGTCGGATCCGATGTGACCAAAGGTGCCGGTGCCGCCGGTGGCATTACCAGCGAGGGTAAACCACACACCACTCAGGGGACCCTGGGCGGAAATCATGCCGACGGCATTGTTGCCAACATTGGGCGGAATGGGAAGCTGGGTCGTCTCGCCGGTGGTGGTATTGATGCGCATGATAGACGAGTCGCTATCTTGGGTAACGTAGATCAAGCCGGTGGTGGGTTCTTCCTTGATGAATACTGGACTGGCGAGGCACTCGTACAGCTTCTGGTCCGAAGAGTCGGTGATATCGGCAGAGAACACATAGTACCCGCCAGTCTGCTTGGATGCGACCTTCAGGCCAGCCCAGACACGATTGCCGATCTCAAACACACAGTGCGGGCCGTTCCCTGGCGCCGGGATATCGATAGTCTGTAGAATGGTCGGTGGTGTAGTGAGGTTTATGCCGGGATCCACGAGCAGCAGCTGGTTGTCAGCTTGTAGCGACAGCCACATCATCCCCGGATGCACGGTCGATGGCCACACTCCGTGCAGCTGAGAGCTACTGTTCTTTCCTATAGGGAACGAGTGGAAAGCAACGGGCTCCTCAGTGTTGGGATCTAGCTCGATCTTGATGAGCTCACTATCAGACATCTGTGACAGTAGCACAAAGTTTGAGTTCGGGACGCGCGCGAGCTCATGCGTCTCAGTAGCTGCTGGCAGCAGATACTCCGTGATCTTGCGGCTCACGAGCGAATTGGCCGAGTTGTGAGCCGACGCGGTAGCGCCGAGTGCCAGCGCAACCACCAACGACTTGCAAATATGATGCAACATATTGGAGGTTTGCTGCTTGAGGTGGAACGACGGAGGAGTCTTCCATGTCTGCGAGCTTCCCTTTATTTGACCTCCTTCGAACCACCAGATCTGTGCCCGACGCCACTTCTCGCTCTAGTGATTTTATTTACCCGCTAGGGCAGGATACAGCTCAGAAAAAGATAAAATTATAAAGTTTGTTGAGAAATCTCGTCCAAATAATTCGTCCCTTACCAATTGACCTGGGACCAATGCGGTGCATGTAAAAAGTAGATGTAAACAAAACGACTGGTTGATTTTCTGGAGGTTCAGGCGGCAGACGACGATGATCTGCGCTGTTTACAGCACAACTGGAAACTCAGCGAACCCTTCAGCTGAGCGAACCACTGATCCTCGATCTTGTACTGGGAGGGAATGCCCTGTGATCTCAATTGTGCCGGGTATAATGACGCTAGACCAAAGATGCACCAAGGGCGATAGGGCTGCACTCATATCTCAAGCGCAATAAGGCAACTGGTAGGCACTACCACCTACGAACATGTTTGAAGATGCCCATGTCTGAAAATTCCGTCACAAGGTGCTCTTGGAAGCGTCACGGGTATCTCAGGTAACGTGGAATTTCTGACTGGTCCATATCCAACATGTACAGGGGCAATCTCACGAACATGGAGCCGTTAAATGAGCTCATTGTCAAGATGCAAGTTCTGACTGGGGTCGGGACAGTGGTGCTGTGTAGTGTCACCGTTTCTCGTCCAATTCATGCTGTGTATTAATCCTGCCCAACCCATCACCAACTCAAAGCTGTAGATCATCCGATTCCGATTCCTCTCATTCCCTCCGATCCAAGTCGCTCATCTCCCGGATAACAAACTATTATTATTTATGGAGCGTGCCCGCAGACCCACAGCAAGAATTTGTGGAGACCAACCTTAACCCCCTTAAAATAGTCGGATGTATCCGAGGACCGTACCGCTAGTCTTCTGACTTCTGACTACGGCTCCGATGAGATGATCGAACGGATATTTCCTAGACGCAAGACACCAAGCTGGTGGAGGATGTCTGAAGTAGAATTCGGAACGAGCTGCGATGACCGATAGGTGTTCACATCTAGGAGAATAGTAAAACATATGATCTGCTAGGTTTAATGCGATCCGTGGAACCACCCGTGAGGTCTACCCCTTACATCTAGGAGACTAACGTTTTGCCGATTTACTTGGCATTACGTCTCGAAAGGTTTCCCAAAATAGGTAGAACAAAGCCGAGGCTTAATGGTGAATGTACCGCTGAAACGCTTCTTATTATAGTAGACACCTCGATATATCCATCACTTGCAGTTTCTATTCCGATCAGAGGAAGTCATATATCTCTACGGTCTAGTATGGATGCAATATTCACGACAAGGAACCCCGCAGTCCCAGGTCCTCAACAGAAAGAAAAGACAGAGAATAAACCATGAACGAGTCAAGAACTCCGATGAAACCGAGATTTGTACAAAATCCAATTTCAGACCCCAAACCACGCTAAACACAAAACAAGATGTCGATTCCTCATGACAAAGAATAGGTAACACCCCAACCCGATGCGATGTGCGAAGACCCGTTATTCATCGCTTTCCGACTCGACTTGGTCATTCTCCAAATCCTTTTTGCGTTCCTCGCACAACTCACGATATGTACTCCAACTCAACAGGAAGAATGCTGCCATTATGAGGATACCGCCAATAATGGCTGCAAAAGAGAGGGGTTGACCGGTGCGGAACCAGTCGACGATCGCGACGAGGAAGATTGTCAGGAGGGCGGCAACGGATGAAAGGACGGGAGATGTGAGGGAAATCAGGACCAGAAAAGATCCAGAGAAAGCTAGAGGAACATATTCTTAGTCTCCATACCTCTACATGCGAAGTCTGATTCAGGAGTGGTAAACTTACTAGCATTAGCACATACTGAGATGAGCAGCATCCAGGCTGCTTCGCCCGTGGGAACACGGAAGGTCTCCCAACCTAGCATGTGCAGAATGGGGATGGGGATCCACAGAACGGCTAGAGTGAAACATCCAATCATACTGCCAAAAGTATTGGCGAAGATGGTGCCTCGGCCGGGACTGGTCCCCTCCGGCGGACAAGCAAAGCGTTTGTACAGCACCTCGTACAGACCGTAGAGTACACTCCCGACACCAATGACAAGGTTGCCCAAAAGCCGATTTTGGGCTTCTTGGTCCTCGGCACCGGTAGTGCCTCCCTTGGAAACTTTCTTCTCGGGCCGATCCCCGTAAGCAACAACGAGGACACCAATGATGGCCACACACACTGAGAAGACCTTGTCGAATCGCAGCTTCTCCTTCAAAAGGGGAATCGAGAAGGCGTATGCGAAAAAGGCAGAGCAGTTGTAGATAGCCGTGAGATCACTAGCCGTGGTCATGTTCACGGCTACATACCATGAACCACCGGCTATCGTCAGCGCGGTGGTTACAAAGGCAGTTGTCTTCAGCATGTAGGGGACTGGAGAACGGTGAGAGTGGCGGGTAGTCAAATGGACATCTTGGGTTTCAACCATTTGCGCGGTGGTCTTGATGAGGAAGACATGACGACGCCAAAATGCTTCCCATGATAACTTCCGTTTTTGGATTCGAAGGATGAGGAGCTGAACGGGCCAAAGCAGGATCCAGGATCCGTGGGTTATGTAGCTGCGTATGGGAAGAACCGTTTGGTAAGCGACTTACAAGGCCAGAGGGCAAAATGGAGACCGGGCTTGGGAATATAATCCCTGGGCTTCGAGTGTGGGTTTGTCGGTGGGTAAATGGGTAGGTGACTTGGCTTCTTAAACTTACAGCATGCAATATGGTTTGTCCCAATGTAGTTCATGCTGGATGTATACAGCAGTTTCAGTCTGAATGACAAAACTCGCCAAACTCAAGAGTAGGAAACCTCCTGCAATCATATACTTCTTGCGTGTCGCTTGGGCAGCGTCGTATTCCGAGTTCCTACTCTGGATGGTTGGCCGACGGGTATGGTGCAACATGGGACGGTTTTCCGCATCGTGGCCGAAACTCGATCGGGAAAGGCGCCCTGGAGGGTCATCTTTGAGTAACGGTTGCTGCGATCGGCCATCGGTCGGTCGGTGCATTGGGGGGCGATTGCCAACCATCTCGTCGTCTGAATCTTGGGAGTACCGACCTGGGTCTGGGGTGATGTCCCGCGATTCCGCAAGTTCAATGTTATTCGAAGCCACAATGCCGTTAGGTGAGTCGGCTTCGGCTCTTGTCCTTCGGAATGAATCCGGAAAGGGCTTTCTTTATTGCTGAAGATGTTGGATGAGGGCTTTGTTGGCTGTACTGCCCACGCCAGATTACCGATAAGGAGTGGAGTAGAGATGACGATGCTGTTGTTTCCCGCTCATCCAGGAGTTTGGGAATGAAAGTTTATGTTTCTATTTCTTCTAGGCACCAGACCTGAGGAACTCAGTGCCAGACGTATTCCAGATCTTCGAGGGAAGTGCCGTGGTTTCGCATGTATTCAACGAACTGTTTGGGGGGGCGGATCGCGCTGTAGCCACGTAAGTGGTAGTTCGAACAGGGTTAAAGGGTCGTGGTCGCAGGGGATCAAATCGGCTTCGCTGAAATAGAGAATCTGAGTGGGACAGAATCGATGCAAGAAGTTGAGCAATCTGAAATCTGGCGGTGTCTTCACCCCCGGAAGCACAGTGGTACCTCGTGGATTGGACGCCTTCGTCATCCAGGACTCTATGCCGCTTCAGGAATGAAATAATCACGTGATGCGCCCTGGCACATGGCGCTATCCCTATTGAGGAATAGCGGCCCGTGTTAGTCCAACCACGCCCAGGCGTGACGTCTCAGGCGTCTCGTCTACTCCGAGTGACCAGATTGAGCACCTGTCTTGTATTGGAAGCAGGGCCTTCCAAGATTTGGGTTGATATTCTAAGTGCCCAAGCATTATTTTAATTCAGGTGCTCGTTTTGGCGATTATCTGTGGGACTCGGAGATCATGATCTCGGCCCATCTCCACCATACTTCTTGCCCTTAATTGCAATACTGATGAATACATGATGTTTGCGACCAGATGTCAATATTGGAACATGAGGATTCACGGTCCTCTTCTTCTCAACTTTAAGTGATTACTATTTGAAGCTCTATGTAAATTCCCCGCTCCTTATGTACTCTATCAGATCGTCTCTATAGGTATCCACACAAAGCAAAGACAAAGCTTCCCGACATAAACCTTTAACACGAAATACATCTATGCCTTGGCCTTGGGCTTAAACAGGGCTTCCTTGGTATCGTAAGTATACTTCAAATCCAGATGCCAGTAGTTCGCAGCATAAGGTTTGGCAACCATCCAGGCCCGATCCAAAGCCTCCACAACTTCCTCCGGAAGGGGACCCTTCTGGAGGTCTTTGAGGTTGGTCTCGAGCTGGCCGAAGCTGCTAACACCAACCAGGATACCGTCACGACCCCCATCATCCATCTTCAGGGCCGAATGGTGGCGCACCCATCGCAAGGCTGTCTCAATTAGAGTCAACCCATGCTTCTCAACAACAGGCTCGATCATACTGAGAGCTTCAAAGTTGGCATCTCGATAGTATCGGTTGCGATAGTTGTTTCCGGTGCCACTCTTGTCACTGAATCTTCCCTCGGCGGGAACGTCCTTGGTCTTGTACTTTCCAGAGAACAGTCCTCCAGCCAAAGGGTTGTAGATAACGATGTCGAGGCCGTAGCGCCGGCAAACGGGAACTAGTTCAGTTTCGATATTGCGAGCTATAATCGAGCATGTCAGTTCTATCCATAATTGCGCAGCAGGAAACCAAAGCAAGCGAATTCGCCACGATCACTTACTGATAGCATTGTACATAGCCTGGAAGATTGTGGGACGCACCCAGCCTCGCTCGGCACAGGTAATGACAATCTCCGCGACCTCGAAAGCCGTAAAGTTGCTTAGACCGAACTGGACAAATTTGCCCTCCTTGTGCAACTCATTGACCATTTCCAACGTCTCCGCAAAGGGGACTGAGCGGTCAGCCGCGTGCAAGTAGAAAATATCCACCTGGTCGGTGTTCAACTCCTTCAGGGACAGCTCAAGCTTCTCGCGCACCACTTCAGGCTTGTGGTCACCGGCTTTTTGCGGATACCATTTTGTCGCGAGGGTAAGGCCCCGCTCCTTCCAGTTAGCCTTGGCCGTGAAAGCCTCCTGCTCGCCACCAACATAGATCCGAGCAGTGTCGACTTCGTTGAAGCCTTGCTGCTGGAAATAGTCCAGGCACTTATTGTATTCGTCGAGGGAGGTAATGCGGGCGCCCTTAGACTCAGTTGGCCCAAAGGTCATCAAGCCGAGGATGACTCGAGGCTGGGGATTCTGGGCAATCAGCGGCATGTCGGACAGTGATTGAATCCAACTGTTCTGGTGGGGACTGGCGCAGGGATGATGGCGTTGGAGGTGAAGTTGGAGATGGATGAGGGAACGCGGGGGAGGGGTTGCGGAATGTACCGCTCGTTCGATCACGGCAGCTTCGATGAGCTCCACCTTTTTCGGACCTGGCCGCATTGTTGCCAAATCCCAAGTTTGATCCAACTTCCTAAGATCTCTCGAGCTCTTCAACTTCAAATCACTTCATATCCAACTGATCAAGATTTGACTGATTCCCCCTTTTGCGTGTATCTCCGAATTGACGACCTGCACCATGCCTACTCAACAGGGCGATCGTCCCTTCAAGATCATGGTCATCAATCCGAATGTATCCACGGAGATGACAGATGCTTTGAAGCCTATCTTGGAGAGCCTCAAATTCACTGATGTTGAGTGGCACTTCTATACTTCTCCAAGAGACGTCGACCCCAACGACCCCCATAGTCCAAAAGTCCCCATCGACAGCATCGACAGTTCTGTGGACTCGGCCAAGACTGCTTGGGTCTGCCGGAACACCATTCAATACATCCCAGATTTTGATGCATTCCTCGTCGCCTGTTACTCTGCCCACCCTCTCGTAGGGATTCTGCGCAAGGCAATTGCGGATTATGAAAAGGAGCATGATACCCATCGCCACCGTTATGTGACTGGCATTTTTGAAGCTAGCGTCACGACGTCTCTCTCCTTGATCAGCGCATTCAACCTGACTTCCGTTCTGTATGCGCGCGAACAGGTTGAAGACTCTTTTGGCATCGTGTCCACTGGCAGCGGATGGAAGCAAGAGCTCACGAATGCGGTCACCGAGATGCTTGTCGGCAAAGACCGAGAGATCCCTGCTTGCTTTGCGGGAGTTGAGACGACTGGTCTGTCTGCTATTGAGCTACACAAGACTGATCCTAAGGAGGTCAGGCGTCGACTCTCGGAGGCTACCACCAGACTGCTTAGAAACTCCTCTACGTTTGTTGCAGCAGTCTGCTTGGGCTGTGCTGGCATGGTAGGCATGGAAGAAGCAGTAAGAGAAGGCTGCATTGCGGCCTACGGCAAGAAAGATGGCCACCGGGTCCGCATTATTGATGGTGTCATCGTTGGAGCACGTCAACTCGCCGACCACTGTCGAACTGGCTATTAGCATTGGCCACGGATCGCTCATGCTGGAGAGATTGAGATGAGTTGATGAGGCGGAGATGGATGAAAATATACGAGTTACGAATTGGCATGAAATAATATCCAAAATTTGTGTAACTAGCGATGCCTACCGAATATTCAGAATTATCGTGGTATTATTTGGATCTGAGTGCCCGGTGTTGACGTTTTGTTCCTGACCAGAGATTTCTGCCTGAGGCCTACATCTAGCAGCCCAAAAAGCTCCCCCGCGTAACCGCGATACGCGTGGACTCCCATTCCCCTCAACGGCGCAAACTTATTCCACGATGCCTAGGTTGGTATTGGTACTCGAAGAGCTCTAATATATGAGCGAAGCCACTCTAGAACTTTTAAGTCTAACATAACTGCTTTTTCCAGGGAAATCATCACGATCCAAGCCGGCCAATGCGGCAACAACGGTATGTTGCTCTCCTCCGCGGACTTTAACCGCAACCACACCAACACCACAATCGCTTGAATTTCGAGTTTCAACGCGGCGGGATACAACCGATCATGAAAATCAAAGACCTCTCTGGCTGACAGTGGAGCCCTGCAGTCGGTAGTCAGTTCTGGCAACAGCTATGTATGGAACATGGTATCAGTCAAGATGGAAACCTAGAGGAATTCGCGACGGAGGGCGGCGATCGCAAGGATGTTTTCTTTTATCAAGTGAGTATTTTCGCTGCAATGGTTTTTTCAAGCTATTTGACTCGGTACTGGATCCTAATTTATACCGGGCAGAGTGACGATACCCGATACATTCCCCGAGCGATCCTCCTCGACTTGGAACCACGAGTACGATATTCCCTTGCCTTTGACTGCGCCGTGGAAGCACAATTATCTCTCACAGTCGCATGTGTGGAGAATAATTGTTACTAATCCTGGTGCAGGTTCTCCACGGCATTCAATCTGGTCCCTATCGCAACATCTACAACCCCGAGAACTTCTTTATCGGTCAAAATGGTATCGGTGCTGGAAATAACTGGGGTGCTGGATACGCAGCTGGAGAGGGAGTTCAAGAAGAAATATTTGACATGATCGATCGAGAAGCAGATGGTAGTGATTCATTAGAGGTATGGCTCATGTCTATCGGTTCACGAGGGACGGGGAAACCACGAGAAGGATGAACTCACATTTCGGGAATACAGGGTTTTATGCTATTGCACTCGATTGCCGGTGGTACAGGCTCTGGCTTGGGCAGTTACCTCTTGGAACGAATGAATGACCGCTTTCCTAAAAAGCTGATTCAGACATATTCCGTTTTCCCGGATATGCAAACAACAGACGTCGTCGTCAACCCTTACAACAGTCTGCTCTCTATGCGACGATTGGCACAAGATGCAGACTCTGTGGTATGTACTCATCACAGAGCGATTCATCGATGTGTCGGGACTAACTCGCTGGTAGGTCGTACTGGATAATGGTGCTCTGTCGCGCATTGTTGGCGACCGCCTGCACATGAGACAGGATTCCTTCGACGAGAAAACGAACTTTGACCAGACTAATCAGCTGGTAAGATCTCCCTTTCTTAGAATAGAGATCTGTCGGTCCCATCTGACATCCCGCAGGTATCAACGGTGATGTCGGCATCTACGGCTACGCTTCGCTACCCCGGCTACATGCACAACGATCTTGCTGGAATCATTGCCTCGCTCATCCCGACGCCGCGATGCCACTTCTTGCTCACATCCTACACCCCCTTCACTGGCGACAGCATCGAGCAAGCCAAGACTGTGCGCAAAACCACTGTACTAGACGTGATGCGCCGTCTCCTCCAGCCCAAGAACCGCATGGTGTCTATGACACCCAGCAAATCCAGTTGCTATATCAGTATCCTCAACATGATTCAAGGCGAGGCCGATCCTACCGATGTGCACAAGTCGCTGTTGCGTATCCGGGAGCGACGCCTTGCCTCATTCATCCCCTGGGGCCCGGCCAGCATTCAGGTAGCCTTGACGAAGAAATCGCCGTACCTGCAGCATTCGCATCGGGTCAGCGGTCTGATGCTGGCTAACCACACTTCCGTGGCGACGTTGTTCAAGCGTGTCATTCAACAATACGATCGACTACGCAAACGGAATGCTTTCTTGGAGCCTTACAAGAAGGAGGCGCCGTTTGCCGAAGGATTGGGCGAATTCGACGAAGCAAGGGCGGTGGTGATGGATCTTGTAGCCGAGTACGAGGCCGCCGAGCGCGAGGACTACCTAGATCCAGGTGTTGGGGCGGAGAAGGAGGTGGGTGTTTGAGACTGGACGAGGCATCTCAATTTGGTGGTCCACAGTATTTTTCCTTTCCCCTTTGTTTCTTGTGTCTATTTTATCCCGGCAGAGCACAGGGTTTCAGGCGTATAAATCGGGCGCGTGCGTTGGCTACCGGCGTTTGTTCTGTTTCTTAGTATCCAATACCACGACACCTATTTGCATGTCAAGACAAGGCGAGATTGACACCCTAGGACCATGCCAACACATCCACCTTCCTTCTTCTCTTTATCTTTTAAGCAATCTTTTTCGTTTTCTCTTATCAATTCCTTTCCTTTGACCTTTGATCGCACTGGACCACGTAGCAAATGCTGGATGGATTGAATAATCAGGTGATCCGCGCTGACCCCAGTGCCTCCACCCGGACCGGGTTCTGCAGCGGTGTGGGTGCAGAATGCAGGTGAGGAATATGCGGGTTGTTCCCGAAACGGCGAGGGAGAACCCCGTCGTTCTATTGGGGGGGAAAGGGGGTACTCAGTTACTTGTGTGGCTACGAGGAGTTGTTTCGGTGATGCCGGATTAAAAGCGGGTAGTGCCGTAAATATGAATGGAGGAGGAATTTCAGAATGCCAGATTTTTGTCAATTTCTTCAGACTGAGCTTTTCGATGGCGTTTGGTTGGGATGTGGATCCGAGACTTAATCATCCATCGTCTAGGTGATATATTGCGTTTGCTTGGAGACTAATGCTTCGAGGTACTATAAATCCCGATTCCACTTGATTGGGGTTTAGGCCCAGAAATGCAGGGCGCGGAGGCCATTGGGTAGCAAAATAGCATCGTAGCGACCCCAGGCCTGCTGCTCTACTCATATGTACTCCGTGCTCTGTACATATCCCATGAATGAGCAGTCAGCCACCTATCTCCAGGAATACTCCAGTCGGTGTCTCAAATTCCCAACGTGGTCATGGCTCTTAAGGTTGTCAGGAAGACAAAAAGCTCGAGACCCTCTGATGATCCTAATTCAATGTGCTTTACTAGGAGCGCACTGGCCGGTAGACTCGTCCAATCTCGCCACAGACGGATCACCACTCTAGCAGATTACTCCGTGCTTTAAACTGTATGTAGATTAGCCTTGTTGGGATGTGATATATGATTTGGCATGGGCCATAGCTTCTTCTTGGCCTATGGTTGCTAGCTCATGGGTCTCAAGCAATATCGATAGTGTTTTTCCCAAGTATACACCGCTCTATACAGTATCGTTGGCTCGCCTGTTTTCCCCTTGAGGTCCAAATCTTCGGCACGAACACCTTTGGTCTTGCCACTGAGCCCGATGCCCAGGATTCGGTGGGTGGCGTGTGTGCTGGCAATGGTGGAACCGGGACTGAGAATTTGGTTTCCTTCGGGGAATAGGGCGATCGATCTTGGGAAAAAGGTCTTTTTTTTAGGCTTCGAAATCCTCAGCTAGCTTGGGTTTTTAGTCGCCTAACATTACTGTCAAGTCCAGGCAAACAAACCTCATTCACGTGTGCTCGACAACCACCATTGAACTGGCCTGAGTCATTCCCTTCACGTGAGAAGAGCGAGTCACGGGAACCGATCGCCTCCCGTTCCACTAGTCGGCGTTAGTGAGTCGACTAAATTGGGTTATGCGCCTAGCAAGTCCCACTCCCGGAGTACAGTGGCAACGAGAGTATGGAGAGTGTCCTTGTCTGTAATACATCGTAGTACTCCACTATGACTCTACAGTTATGGATCAGTTCTCTAAGCTGGGCGCTCTTTTCAGGTGCAGGATAACCGACCAGCAGGCGCAGCGCAGCACCCGCACGGACCGATGGCCGCATTCCGATCACTAGACCCGATCAGCCCTGGCGGGTCGCGTGCATAGCGCAAAAAGGGGCGCAGAGCATGTCAGAATGGTATCATGGGCGAGATGGCGAAATAGCGTAACTAGTAGGGCCGCTAAGAGGACCTTGGACTAGGGCCCACCCAAGAGCAATAATTAATCTACATTTTGCACCATACTCATTTATGAAGGGCCTTTGGCTACCGCATAGAACTTACCTATCCAGGATAGGGTGAAGTATACGTGTGAGGCGCCACGCCGAAGTTCGGTAGGGACACGGTAGACAAGATAGCCCCAGAGAAAGGCGTCAGTGAATGATGGAATAATGACTGCAGAAAGAATTTACAGACTACAGATCATACTGTAGGAATCAGGAATCCAAAATTGACAATAATCTGCGATTGTAACAATAATTAACCATGGTCTGAGGAATGATGTGAGATTACCAGTCCACTCACTACTCCATTCTGTAAGTAGCACCTTAATTAGTTGACCATGTTCAAAGATCGTTCAAGATCACTCTGACTAAGACATTCCGGGCGATTTGGACGGAAGTACGGAGTACTGGATGGAGTATTGATATTTCAGATGACTTCCAGTATTTCAGTTGGTGAGGACTCCGTACTCCGTACTGTTAGTACTACGGAATACTTGGTAGATTGAGCACTCCCAGTCTCTGTCTCCTCGTACCCAGAGCGAACTATCTCCGTTAGCCTCTTGCTCCAGCTCTTTCTGTTACGGTAACCAAGTCGCCTCACTCTCCTGACTCAGCCGACCAGTCTTCCATTCATCCTATACTCCGTCCCCTTTCAACCCTGGATCCGGCCTCTAGGCTTTGACTTCTTGGTTTTTTTGGCTTTGGGCTTTCCACTTTTGACTTTTCTCTCATTTTGCCTGCTTCTCGTGTGTTCTTTAACTCCCGTCCGTTCCGATCCCGGTCTATATATACACTATACGTGGCCCCCCCCTTTCGGAGTTGGCCTTTCTCTCCCTTACACCTTTACATCATCTACTTCCCCCAACATCTCACGCTTTCTCCACCATCTCCTTCTCCTTCTCTTTCCTCATCCTCTCAATTCCCCCTCTTCATCCTCAACCTCTCCTATTTCCGACCGAGCAACCACTCTCACACTACCTCACACCTCCTCCCCTACTCTATCCACCTCCGAATCCATCCATTCTTGAGGATCCCGAAATTCATTCCGTTATCAGCGCCCTCGACCTTCTCCGCACACCTCCCATCATCCCGTCCGCGGCGCTTATCTCAAACCACCCGCGACTCCTGAAGCAGTCCACCCTCTAAGCAACTTTATCGCGCCGCTCTCAACCGTCCGACTTCATTAAATTCAACCACCTTCATCCGTCCTTCCCGCCACTTTCTCTCCACAACCACAACCATGGCACCTCGCAAGCCCCGTTGCAATTTCAAGGAGTGCAAGGAAGCCGCTCAGCGGATCGTCGGTGACTGCAGCTTTTGCCACGGCCACTTCTGTTCAAAGCACCGTATGCTCGAGGCCCATTCCTGTTCTGGTTTGGAGGACTGCAAGAAGGAGTCGCATGCTCGCAATGCCGACAAGTTGAATAGCGAGCGGACGGTGGTGGTCAAGGGTGTATGAGGGGGCTTCGGGAAGTTTGTTAGGATCCTGATTCGGGATTTCTAGGATCCCTCTTTCTTTCTTCATCTTCATCTCTCATCTCCGTCTCACGCCCTTCCCCGGCAGTGGGCTGGTGCCATTTAGCCGGTTGGACTTAGCGCGGTGTCGACTTGTTCATTCTATTAAGCTTTTGTCCTCTTCTCTCTTGTCAGGGGAGTTTTCGTTTGTCTCACCGACTATCCGGTTTTATCTTCTATCTTCTTCTTGTCGGGAGGTGCTTCCATTTACATGGCGTTCAATTGTCTTGTGTGATTGGGTTGTCGAGTTTTATTTGGGATTCTTGGTTTTGCATCCTGTTTGCCTGGTCCTTATCTGCGTTCATTATTCGTTTCTTTTCTACTGAACTTTCGGGGCTGCTACATAGAGATCCCACGGGACTCCCTTGAGGCTTTAGTTTCTCATTCGTGTGCTCGTCGAAATCTACATGAATATATCATCATACCAATTTTTATTGTGATCTTCCATTCATAGCTTTCTTCCGGGCGTAGTCATATGATACAAATACATTAAGTGGGTTTCTAAGTGGCTGAGGCAAAAGAGCTCTTCTGACACCTCCAAGGTCCCTGTTGGTCGCAAGTCATGGGACCCTCGGTTGCCCTCAAGACCTTAACCAGGTCCAATCTTCGGCCTATCGATTGGGTTAGTTTTCAGTAATACCTTGATGGTGAATGCATGACTGGAGTGATGACTTGAGCAAGCCAAGGGGGGCAACACGTACATGTCATGATGCTCACTCAGCCGGCTGAGGTACTTGTTCAACTCCTCCACACGTTCCTTGTGTGATTTGATACCTTCTTTTTGGAGTCGCTCATGTAACTAGGCAATCCAAATTAGCTCCGACGCACTCCAATCATCCCAACAATTCCCCCAAAATCCAGATATCACATACCCGTTTCCTGCGAATCTCCTCATACTTCCTTTCCGCCTCTGTCTTCGCCGCAGAAGACCCGGACCTAGATCCAACATCTTCATCGCCCTCGTGAGACACCGCCCGCTCCGCATCGGCATTAGCCTCGCCTGACTCCTGCCGTTGAGACTGTTCAGCGTCGTTCTCCTTTTCCTTTTCTTTCTTCGCCTTCTTCTTCTTTTTCTTGTCCACCCGCCCGTCGCTCACTTTGCTGCCTTTCAGCTTGAGCTTACCACCTCCGCCAGTAGAGTATTCGTCTGGCGCCATGGTGGCTTGCGGGAGGGGGGCTTTTGGTCAAAGGAGATAGGATGGGGTATACGGAGTCTCGGTTGGTAGGCGGTGCGGAGTAAGAGGGGAATCGAGAGGAGTGGTCTTTTTTTGCCACTTGTTTCCGATAAGAAAAGGACGGCTGTGATTGGTGGATAGTGCCAGGCCGGTGATTACTAAGAGGTCGGCTGTTCGACCGTGAGACCAAGGTAGCGTAGTGAAGAGCATCTCATCCGCGCCAACTGATCCCTCTTGAATGTTCTTCTTTCGCTTCCTAACCACTTTGCGAAGAGAACTCGGTCTGTCAATTTTTGCCTTGTCAGATTGGAGTCTGGAACCTGACAACAGGCACTCCTGCATATGTGCAAGGTGCCACTCCTCCATGTCAATATCAATTCCGATGGATACTCAACGACTGGATCAAGTTCTCATTTTGCTAGCAAATCAATTCCAGATTCTAAGTATCATTCCCAACATCGAAACAGGGGATAGCCTTGACGTGCCTGCCCTAGGTGTTCTACAGCGGCAAGCCAATTCAATCAGGGTTGCAGCGAGGTTCCGACCTTTTTCCAAACACTGATAATAGGCATATATTAACTACTAATTTTCTGGATTTGGATGTGTAATGTCTTGGCAGATGCCGTGGTTTCTGAAAAAATACAATTCCCCGAGACAAAGTTCATATGCGGGGAGTTGATGTGTCGTGTAGCAGATAGCAGGGGTCGCTGCCCAAAACTCTGCTGAGGTTAGAAATAAGGAATTTGTGTCTTGGTCTAAGGTCGTTTCAGTAGTGGGTTTGCTCTACATTATCTATACCCGGATTCTGTTGACTCTAGTACATTGCATATGATCGTGGGTCGAATAGTAGTGGCAAGAAATAATGTCGCTGTAATCAAAGCAATCTCTAAATTTAAAACCTACGTTCCTATGATTTACATATTTCCTACTCAAGGTATGTAAAGTGACCACAGTGGTGTCAAGTGAATAATTATTGAATTATAAAAACAATCTCAAGAAATCATCGGAAGGAGAGAACACTTGAGAAATCTTTTTCCAAAAAGACCATGCAGGAAGTGATCGTCACAATTTGGAGACCAGGATTAAAGTACAAAACAAAAAAGCGCAGCGCTAAATATCATTCTCATAAAGGTCGTGGGTGGAAAAAAACCTTGACGACAGTTCGTGTCACCAAGAAAGTACGCTCAAACTGGATTCTCACTGAATGGTGATCTTCTTTGTGGCCGAAGCAGTAGCCTTGGGTACCACAATCGAGAGGATGCCATTCTTCAGGCTAGCCTTGACTTTATCCTGGTCGACACGAATCGGGAACGAGAAAGTGCGCGAGAATTCTCCGACTGTGCGCTCACTAGCCCAGTATCGGTGGCTATTACCGGAGGTCTTCGAAGCCTTGTCCGTAGTCTCGACTGCCTGTTCGTTCTCCGCCTGCTCCTTTGGCTCGGGGGTGTGGTACTCGCGTTCAGTGTGACCCTTCACGACCAGAGTTTGTGCATCGGTAAACTCAATGTTGATGTCTTCCTGGGGAATGCCAGGGAGTTCACCGTCAAGATGGAATGCTGACTCGCTTTCGCGGACGTCGAACTTAGGAGCGAAGCTGCGCATGGTAGACTGGCGGGTGCTGCTTCGGTGGTTGTCATAGTCGTCCAGGAGACGGAAGAGAGGCGCGAAGTCGCCTGCAGCGGGGAAGCTGGTTCGGAAGACGGACATATTGATTATATTGAGATGATTGATTGGAATGGTACTGATAGAAAGCGTTGACTTGCTGCTTATGGCTTGAATTGGTTTGTTTGATCTGAATTGAAAATGATGTGTAGGTGGGTGACGAGGGGGAATTTATAGACAAGTGACAGTCCATCGCTGTTTCTAAAAATTGGTATTCGATCCATTATCCTGGATATTGCCACCAGGAGCTGGATGTTACATGTGCTTAGTAGTTGCCTCGAGCAGCTTCTGGACCGGAGTAGAGGATTCTCCGCATTTCTACATGTCACATGATTCCCAGGGAACAGGGTATTCGACCACTAGAACAGGTCGTTTGGCAAATGGTAACGAACATTCTGGATTATTCGTATGATCAAAGAAGTGTGGCATGATCTACGAATATCTTGCGTAGTCAGTAAGACAAAATACACTTGATGATCGCGGGTTTGAAATTCTACTCCGTGTACTCCGTACAACCTCTCCTACTCTGCTCATTTCGCAAGTCTTACCTCATAGATGACAATTCATTTGTACCAGGACTAATTACCTTGACATTTAGAGTTTATTCAACACATGATATTATTGTAAGGTCTTTGGAGATCATGATCTCAACCTCCAAGCAACATACTGTGTGGCAAGGCCTGGCATGTTATCAGGATACCTTGCACCCATAGATCGAAGTTTCTCGATGTGAGGGGTAGACAATTTTGATAATCTTCACATCAGTAAATTTCATCCTTATTTTACTCTATCTTCTAAGAAAAAAGCCTCTATACTAACTTCTAGAACCAACGTGTGGTTGGTGATACATTGGACTCAGAAGGTGGTCTGGAGCTTGGGTCTTCAATGACGTCACAAATATTAGTCAGACATATAGGCTTCCCGCCTGCCGTGTATGGAAGGACCCACCTGCCAAGGTAGAAAGGTGGAGTCCGAGGGTTCTGGAAGTTAGACAAGCTAGACTCAGCATTTTCGTTTCCGCGACCCCCCGCTTTCCTGCTCATCATAGCGAGCAATGTCGCTCGTGCAGCATGTCTCCTCCCTTGAGGGCGTTGACCATGAGCCAGACGCTGAATTTGATGAAGACTTTACCACTATCACCCGCAAAATCAGCTACGATGTGCTACAGCCGCCAAGTCATCCTGTGCCGGTTGAGGAACAACCACCGGCAACCCCGGCCTACAAAGTTTCACCCGCAAAGCGATTGAGTATGTACTGTGTCGTCTGATTCGTACAGAGAGCTAATATCATAAAGCGCAGGTCATTTTCACCATTCTGGCGTGCTGGGTAGCATCAGGTATTGTGTTTGGATATGCCGCGCTGAAGCCCGTCCTGGTGGCCGAAGGTGTCTATCACAATCAATGCACGAGAGATGAGCTGCAAGAAGGAGTCGAACTTTGTGTTCAGCAAGATTTGAGGTATGTTTCCCATCTTGAGCTAGGTGGACCTTCCTAACAAAGTGAAGTCTCAACCTCTGTTTCACTATTGCATCCATCACTGCGAACGTATCCGCGCTACCTGTCGGAACGATCCTCGATCACTATGGATCGCGAATATGTGGCCTGATTGGCAGCGTATTCCTTGCAATCGGCAGCCTTTTCATGTCATTTTCATTTCTTTGGCCCAAATTCCAAGGCTTCGTTGCAGGCAACTTCTTTCTGGCGTTCGGCGGAACTCTTATCTTCGTTCCATCCTTCCAAATTGCGAATGCATTTCCCAAGCATGCGGGCACGATTGTTGCACTTGTGACAGGAGCATTTGATGCTTCAGCCGCGGTCTTCCTCATCTATCGGCTTGTTTATGAGGCATCAGACCGAGCATTCACTCCAGATAAATTCTTTCTGGGTTATCTGGCTGTCCCATTACTGATTATTGTTGCCCTACTATCTTTCATGCCGAAGCGTGATTACTTCTCAACAATTCGGTTGGAAGACCGGCTTGAGGAAGCCGAAGATGCCACGCGCGACGTGCATGATTCTGACAATGAAATCGATAGCGACAGAGAATTGCAGCGAGTACGCGGTCAGCGGGCTGAGCACCGCCAGAAAATCATTGAAAACATCAACGACGTCCTCGGCGACGAAAACGAAAGACAGCATCGAGCCGAGCGCGAGGAAGATCGCCAGCAAGTCAGTCAGGTCTGGGGCGTACTGCATGGGCTACCAGCTCACAGGCAGATGGCGACTCCGTGGTTCATCTTGATCACTCTGATGACGATCATACAAATGGTTCGGATGAATTATTTTATTGCAACGATTCGATCACAGTACGAATACATGCTTGGTTCCGTCGAAGATGCCGAATCAATCAACGACTTCTTTGATGTCGCCCTACCCGTCGGTGGCATTCTATTCACTCCCGTTATTGGGGGATTGTTGGATCGACTCAGTGTACCGGCGACCCTCAGTCTTATCGTGGCTTTCACTACGATCATTGGCATACTGAATTCTATCGCGGCCATGTGGGCAGGTTACATGACCATCGTTCTGTTTGTGCTGCTGCGACCTCTTTATTATTCAGCCATGTCGTAGGTTCTTGCTTCACCATCCTCACCCGCTGGGATATACTGACTTCCATTTTAGCGACTACGCTACCAAGGTCTTTGGCTTCGCAACGTTTGGTCGGGTGTATGGAACAATCATCTGCCTTTCCGGACTCGTCAATTTCTCCCAGTACTGGTTGGACTCCCTTACCCATGGCCTATTCAATGGTAATCCAGTCCCCATTAATGTGGCCTTGGTGATTGCCGGCTTCGTCGTCGGTGTTGTGCTGGTAGGGTACGTCACTATGGCAGGTCGGCGTCTCAAAACTGAAGCTGGCGACGAGGATGAATGCGAACCGTTGTTGTTGGAGGTAGATGAGGAAGAGTGAGAGGTAACGCTGCCTCTTTTTCAATGAACGCGTACTGTGCATGACTCTTGATGACAAGAGAGACTGGGATACAATTTCTTCTGGGAATGGAAGGATATTTGCATTACTTCGCCTTGAACAAACATGTTGATAGAACAGAGATGCCCCGTGACTGGGGTGACCGATAATATCGTTTAGTTACAATGTAGACAGTTTTTATGGAAGGGGCCTATTGCGATTGCGGTATATGGAAGTGCCTTGTCTGAACAATGATTTCAAGTCATAGCAGCGAATGATCATTATATCTATAATCGCGGTATCCTTGAATACCCACTAATTTCCTACCATTTTCCAAAGATACTCCCTCAGTCGAAGGGGATCGGGCGCAAGCTAGAGCCTCCCATCCGCTTGCGCATTTCCGCACCGGCGGCAATCGTACTGGGGACCTTGATACCACAACAGTCACCAAAGTAATCAGTAGTTGTGTGGCCATGAGGATGGTCATGGCATTGACCATCTTCATGATCATGTTGATCACCATCCTCGGAGAGCTCGCCCATTCCCTCAGCAGCAGGTAACAAACTTCCGAACAGGAAGTGCTGCATTATGGGGAGCTTGCCGAGGACCTCCTTGACAAACATCTTCTTCATACCGCTCTCTACTTTGAACCAATTCTTGGCACCGGAAATATCATCCAGCATGGGGCTATGCCAGCGCAGGCCCTTGACGGTCTTGACGCTGTCCACCCACCGTACTTGATCCAGATAGATATACTTGTCACCTTCCTCATCCAACATGGCCGTGTTGTGGATACCCAGCGGTGTGATATATGGATGATCTACCAGCTGGCTGGCGCCGAAGAGGAAAGGGAGGAAGTGGTAGTCATCCAGACCCCAGACACCATGTGACCCTGCAGGCTCAAGGTAGTATGTGGATTGGATGTCCCGCATGAGATGCAGGTACTGCATGTAGACCTTGAATACCACAGCGGGAAACTCGGTTTTCGAAAGCAAGCCCAGCTGGTAGAGATCCAGTAGCCACATCATAAAGTTCAGCTCGTGGCCTGATCCGTAATCAAGTCGGTCTCGTGATCCCAATGAGTGAACCAGGTATGTGGACGCCTCGTCAATTGCTGCAGGGTCTGTCAGACCCAGAATCTCGGTGTGCCATGATGCGCTCTGTGCAGCAACGTCGTCGAAGAAAGCTCTGAAAGCAGGATTTCCGAAACGGGAGCCACCCTGATCAAGTGCTGGATGCTTTTCTAGCAGCGATTGTAGCCTCCCTACAATTGAGGCGATTTTCGATATGTGATCAGAGTCCGGCTTGTTTTGTAGATCGGTGATGGCCCGACCGCGGACCGAATCGGACAGGCCAAAGATAAAGGCAAGTACTAAATTGTAGGTGGAGCTTTTCAAGAAGAGCTCGTGGTCTTTCGGTGATAGGATGCGGCGAACGGGGTGCGAGTATTGGTGGGCAGAGAGGTTGGGCGGCGAAGGTAAAGGAGGGGTAATTGGGGTTGGGTCTCGGGGAGAGTTGGATTGAGATCGGCGACTGTTGCTTGATCTTAGCTGTGACAGCTTCTTGGAAAGGTCCAAGGGCCCAGCTTGTGGTGGTAGGGAGGTTGACGCCATGCTGAATCGTGTGGGGTGATAGATGATAAAAACAATCGTTAGCTTCCAGAGAGGCGCGATAGCAGAAAGCAGAAAAGAGCCTACCGCCTTCTATAAGCGGAGGCGGCATGACGCCATGTTTCTGACGGGTGGAGCCAGCAGTGCACCCGAGGCTTGAGATTATGCCAGCAGAATTAAGTATTCTGGCCCTAAAATAATCTCGACTTTAAAATCAACAAATCAAATATTGGCTGTAACTATGTTGCTCACATAGGGCCTAGTCTTAGCTGAAAATGCTGTACCTTGTCCCTTGTGCCTTGGGAAGAATATAGGTCCACCAGGTTGTCGACTGTCTCGACTTCCACGGAATGTCTTGCTTCAACTTTAAGTGCCAGCCAGCAATCTGCTTCAGGCGTTGTAATTTTTCAACCTCCTCATCTACCCACTACTTCTACGGAGGAATTGTTCTCCAAGGATGTCGACATTGGAAGATTTCATTAAGCTCGGTTGAGCTCTTCGAGATTATGAACTTTAGTCTCAACCGTGAAGATTTATACATAATTACCTGGTACAAGCACACGCCCATGCAGATAGAGTAACTTTCTCGGGAAATGACATCGATTAAAATTGGACTTGTAAGCTGCTTGACGAGACCTGCTGCATTTTCAGTGAAAGTAGGACATTTTATTATTAGAATGTTATCCTGCTTCAATAGATGATGATGAGCTTACAATGACCTCGGGTGGACTTGATGGCTATGGAGTTGGTCAATATAGCTTGTCAGATACACATTAGTCTGGTCAATTTACCAACTGGCCGCCAAGTTACCGATGGTACTATTACTTAATTCTTGAAGAAATTAAGATTCCGCTCTGCGGAAGATCTAGTGAAATTGATACGAAGATGTGGATCAGAAGATCCAGAGTCCAGACCGAGTCAAGGCGGTGCCGAGAGCGGAAAAAGAAGCGGTGAGTTGCTGACCAATTAAAAGATAGAATTATTCCCGCAAGAGACAAGGGACTTCCGGACCAGCCGAAAGGGGAATAGCATGGGTGGAGCATGTGATCACCTTCGGCCGGGGAAAACCAACGATCGACGCATCGCTCTGGTTTTGTTCTGTCAAACGAGGGTCATGACTGTGCACATGATGACTGCCAGCTGATTAGGAGCCATTCACTCGGATAGAATCTAGCTGAGCTCAAGCCAATAGCCTCCGGAGGGCCGTGCGCACCTGATCTATAATCTTCTGGGGTGTCTCTCACCAAACACCGGGCCACATTCCTCGCTCTGCCCCCCTCGACGGTGCCTGGCGTCCCCGTGCTGCATAAACTCTGGAATCTCGCACAGACTATTGGCCAGATCGATTCAGTGACCGGATAGGGCATGAGCACGCCATCATGAATACTTTCGAGTCATCGGCGACGACTCCGACAGGCCCTCGCGACGCTGGGGAAGCCCAAGATATCCACGATTCCTCGTCACATTCACCCAGCCATGTAGATTCGGCGCTGTCATCTTCCTACGGCAGCAACCGGTCCCACTCAAGCTTTTCGTCCCGGAAGTATGCCGGGACCGCACGGTCTCATAAACGGCAGTCCAATGAGTCTACCCCAGTCTTCGAGGAGGCCGGTGCCTCGACGCGTAACTACGGGGCCACGGAGGCACCCAGTCTATCTAGCGCGCCAACAAGCAATGACAAGCAAAGCGCTCCAGTGCCTGCTAATGGCGGTAACGGCGGCAATTGTTCATGTTCACATCAACATAACCAACACGACGAGCCACATCAGTCGCGATATAGCCGCTTTATAGATCGGTTCGGGGCTCTCGAGCTTGAGAATAAGGGCAGCGTTGCCCGCGACCATCTAGCTCTAGGTAGGACAAGGCTTCTGCGATCTTGCTTTCCAAGTCTAATTCGAGTCTATAGAGCGAACCTTTCTAGCTTGGATGCGTACATCCCTTGCCTTCGCTTCCATCGGTATCGCTGTCACCCAGCTCTTCCGTCTTAATAACACGGCAATGACTTCACATGCAAGTGGTCTCGACGTTACATCGCCAGGACACGCCGATATACTACCTCCTCAATTCTCCTCGTCGTCCATTCAAGTCACCTCGGCATCCTCTCGCCTCCGCAGTGTCGGCAAGCCTCTAGGCTCCACGTTTATCGGTGTCGCTATCCTCATCCTCATAATTGGCTTCCACCGCTACTTTGAAAGCCAATACTGGATTGTGCGTGGCAAGTTTCCTGCAAGTCGGGGAAGTATTGCATTGACGGCATTTGTCGCAGCGGCGCTGATTGTTGCGGCGCTGGCGGTGATTCTGGCTGTTTCCCCTGGGGCCATTGAGTCTTAGCTGACGCTACCTTTTGCATATGTTCGTTACTTCTGCGTTTCGGATTGGTACTGTTGCATAAATTTCGGTCTTTGATTGCTTCATGCTGTCTATATAACTTTTATACCTTTGCAGTGCTGACGGCGTTGTCACCTGTGAAAATTGACCAGGGGCCCTCTTTGGTGACCACTATAATTCTCGATGATCCAGACATTCGACTCGTGCTTGGAGTAAGGTTTGCATGCAAAATGTGTGTATGAGTTTATCGTTATCGCCCTCCGCGACGTATTATGTTCTCTCCAGTATCACGCCTCCTTTCGATACAAGCTCGAAATCAAAACAGGGTGATACATGTTCTCAATGCCCCCAAGGGGGTGCCACAAAGTAAACGATGCCATGCGCAACAGATGCAACAATTGGTCCGACCTAAACGAGGATAAATTCCAATGAGAAAATAGCCCATCATTAATGCACGTTGTATCGGCTTACCCAATGTATCCAGTGATAGGTCGGAAATGATGTAGCCACGTAGACACCGAAGCATCGGGCAGGATTCAAAGCTGCCAAAGGAGTATGAGACAATTTCATCGCAATATCATTTCCCCCGAACTATCCTTGGATTGAGACTTACAGGCACCAGAAAACCCACTTCGCACGAA